>CM019826.1:156286820-157486820 GCA_009763385.1 Coix lacryma-jobi var. lacryma-jobi
TGGCGAAGGTTCATTCAAATCAGAGCAAGGACCCCTGGGATATCTGACGAGGCTGTCATCCTCGCTGCAGTCAGTGGCCTGCGCCCAGGACCATGCTCCTCAAAATTCGCCAGAAAACCGGCAAACTCGATCGAGGAGTTGCATGAAACAATGGAAAGATACTGTAGAGCTGATATGGATTTCAGAGCGAAGTCCGACGCTCGGAGGTCTCAGCAGAGGCCACAGCCGAGGCCTCAACCGAGAGAAAGCAACCTTCGCCAAGAGCAAAGCAACGTCGGTGCAATCAACAAAGCAACAAACTATGAACATCAAACACGGGACGCTCAACATCCGAGCAGCCAAGCCCCGCAGGTTTTACCACCTCCGCCTAACCAGCGCTACCAGCAGCGAGATCCTGCCAAAATGTATTGTCACTTCTGTGGAATGGGAAAGGGGCACACAACAAAGCAATGCGAATGCTTCGCCAAGGGAAAAGAATACCAGGAATCCAGGAAACCTGCTTCGTCAGACCCCCGAACCATAAACCACACAAGGAAACCAAGCTTCCACCCACCAAATCCAACATACCACTATACCCCCATAAACTACGGCCTACCTTCGCAACAACCCCCTTACACCCACCACCCACTCTACAACCAAACACATTATCAGCCAACCACCACCCCACAACGCCAAAACCCACCTTACACAGTCACATACCCAGCTACCCCCCAAAACCAAATTCCAACAACCCACCAAGCCACCAGCGCTCTGCCACCACCACCGCCAATCCCCGCGTTACCAGCACCACAACCCGTGAAAGCCGAAGCCCCGAGCCAAACAACCATCAACAACCCAACTTCGACCTTCGGTGTGATTCTAGCTATCACCGGAGGTTCAAATGAAGACCATGGTAACAAACGGCAGAGGAAGGAACACGCCAGACGCGTTCACCACGTGGCCGTCGAAGGACCACATAAATTCGGCCGTTGGTCCCACATCCCCATAACCTTCGATTCCAGTGACATGAAGCTAAGAGATTACCCTCACACAGATGCCATGGTGATCGAAACCAACCTCGCTGGGTGGACTGTCACCAAAATACTGGTCGATACAGGTAGCTCCGCTGACATCTTGTTCGCCTCAACCTTCGACAGCATGAAGCTTGACAGAAATCTTTTGCAACCGGCCGACAACCCCCTATACGGTTTCGGTGGTCAACAAGTGAGAGCCGTCGGGAAAATTTCTCTGCCCGTGACCTTCGGCGACCAAATAAACTGCAGGACGGAACATATAACATTTGATGTCGTCGACATGTTCTACCCATACAATGCCATTTTCGGCCGAGGGGTCACAAAACACGTTCAATGCGGTCATCCATCCCGCCTACCTATGCATGAAACTTCCCGCTCCGAAGGGTGTGGTCGCAGTATTTGGGGACCAGGACATTGCAAGGACAGCTGAAGGGAACGTAGCCCCGGGGCAACGTAATGTACACAATTTGTCAAAACCTCAAACCCCCGGTATCAGCGTCGAGGGCGAGGTCCGCAACGACAGAGTGAAGGCGGCGCCAAAGGACGAAACCAAAGAAGTCCAACTCTTCGAGGGTAATGCCGAAAGAAAGGTGATCATCTCAGCCAATCTAGACCCTCAATCAGAAGGCAACCTCGTCACATTCCTCAGAGAAAATTCCGACACCTTCGCTTGGTCCGCCGAAGACCTAAAAGGAGTCAACAGATCAATGATCGAGCATAGCCTGAACATCAAAGCAGGTTATCGCCCAATCAAACAAAAGCTTCGCAAGATGTCAGAAGAAAGAAAGGAGGCAGCGAAGGCTGAGGTAAAAAGACTTCTGGACGCAGGCGTCATCCGCCCAGTCAAATACCCAACTTGGCTCTCAAATGTGGTCCTAGTCCAAAAGAAGAATAAAAAATGGCGAATGTGCGTCGATTTCACCTGCTTGAACAAAGGCTGTCCGAAGGATGACTTCCCCCTCCCGAACATAAGCACCCTGGTCGACAGAGCGGCAGGCTGCCAAATGCTATCCCTCCTCGATTGCTTCTCAGGCTATCACCAAATCTGGATGAATGAAGACGACGAAGAAAAAACAAGCTTTATCACACCCTCGGGCACCTTTTGCTTCCGAAGGATGGCAGAAGGTTTGAAAAATGCAGGATCAACCTTCGCTCGCATGACCTCCGAAGTGTTCAAGGATGAGCATGCTGTCTCCGCCTATGTCGACGACCTAGTGGTCCAAAGCGAACTAAAAGAGAACCACATACCAGACTTATCGAGGGTATTCAGCAACCTCCGGTCCGCCGGACTGAAACTAAACCCAGAAAAATGTGTTTTTGGGGTAAGCGAAGGCAAGTTGCTAGGTTGCATCGTCTCAGCCAGAGGAATCGAAGCCAACCCTGAGAAGATTGATGCCATCATGAACATGGAACCCCCGACGACCAAGAAAGCAGCTCAGCGTCTGACCGGTCGTTTGGCAGCACTTAGCAGATTCATCTCAAGATCCGCAGAGCGGGGGTTACCATTTTTCGAAACACTCAGAAGCAACGCTCCATTCAACTGGGGTCCCCAGCAGCAAAAGGCCTTCGAGGAGTTGAAAAAGTATCTGACCAGCTTGACTGCCCTAACCAGCCCAAGCAAGGGAGACTTATTGTTACTTTACGTCGCAGCTTCGCCACACGCTGCAAGCGCAGTCCTCATCAAGGAGCTCCGCGAAAACAACAGAACCAGACAAGCCCCAATCTATTATGTTTCAGAAACCCTCGAAGGCCCAAAGAGAAATTATTCGGAGCTTGAGAAAATAGCATATGCCGTCGTCATGGCATCAAGAAAGCTAAAGCACTATTTCCAGGCGCACGAAATACATGTACCTTCGACGTACCCTCTCGAGAACATCTTCAAAAACAACGAAGCTGTTGGAAGAATAGCAAAATGGGCAGTGGAGCTTAATAGTTATGCTGTAACCTTCGTTGGTAGAACAGCGATCAAATCGCAGGTGCTGGCTGATTTCATAGCAGAATGGACACCCGACCCTCGCCCCGGCGAGCTGCAGCAGGACCAGTTTTGGATCGTCTACGTCGACGGGGCCTGGGGCGCAACCGGAGCCGGTGCCTCGGCCATTTTAGTCTCGCCCTCCGGGTCGAAGCTGAGATACGCACGAAGGCTGGACTTCAAGTGCACAAACAACTCCGCTGAATATGAGGCTGTGATTCTGGCACTTTCAAAGTTGCGATCGTTATCAGTCCGAAGGGCACTCATTAACACAGACTCTCAAGTCATTGCGGGGCACATTGAAAAGAACTACAAAGCAAAAGATCCAGAACTTCACAAGTATTTTCAATATGTACGAAGGTTAGAATCTTTCTTCCTCGGCATAACAGTAAAAGCAATATCGAGGACTGAAAACAGCGAAGCAGATTGCTTAGCCAAAGCAGCCGCGCAGCAGCTACAGCTCCCTCCGGACGTGTTCTACGAGGTTTCCACTCAGTCAGCTTTCGAAGCTTCCGAAATCAGCATCAAGCTGATCAACACAATTCAGTGCGAGGATTGGAGAGCACCTATCATGGCCTACATCAAAGGACTCCATGAACCCAGCTCCAAAGAAGAAGAGAACAGACTAAAGCAAAGAGTGCGAGGGTACAAGATTGTGGATGACACCTTGTTCAAAGCTTCGGTAACCTCACCTTGGCTCAAGTGCGTGTCACAGTCCGAAGGTAACGACATCCTCAAACTCATCCACGAAGGTATATGTGGTTCACACAACGGCCCAAGAGCACTAGTAGGAAAGGCTTTCCGGCAAGGTTTCTACTGGCCAACTGCGCTGAGAGACGCGGAAACCATCGTCAAGAAGTGCGAAGGTTGTCAACTGACAGCAAAAAACCAAAACACCCCAGGGGCTCCCACAACCCTCATATGCCCAACCTGGCCCCTACAAAGGTGGGCAATGGATCTCGTGGGCCCACTACCGACGGCTCCGGGGAACCTTCGCTATGCGGTGGTGGCCGTGGAATATTTCACCAAGTGGACCGAAACAAGACCGCTGTCCTCCATAACCTCCCTCGCAGTAAAAAGGTTTTTCTGGCAGCAGATAGTTTGTCGCTTCGGAGTCCCAAAACATCTAACCGTCGACAACGGCACCCAGTTTGACAGCGAGGTTTTCAAAGAGTTCTGTGCACAAATCGGAACAATACTATGCTTCGCCTCAGTCCGTCACCCGCAGTCCAACGGCCTAGTCGAAAGAGCCAACGCAACAGTCTTCCAATCCATATCCAAAAAATTGCAAGGCAGACCCAAAGGCAAATTGGCGGACGAGCTAACTGCAGTCACCTGGTCTCACAACACCTCTGAATGCAGAGCAACCAAGTTCACACCCTTCAAACTGCTGTTCGGCGAAGAAGCTGTGTTACCAGAGGAGCTAAAATTTGTTTCACCAAGAACAACCCTCGCAAGTGATGAGCCAGCCATACTAACTGACAAGGACTTGCTAGAAGAGACAAGATGCAGCGCAGTTCACAACCTCCGCAAGTATCAGGAAGAGACCAAGAAGTGGAGAGATAAAAAGGTCAGAATCAAGAACCTGCAGAAGGGTGACCTCGTCCTCATCCGTAAACAAAACGCCAGCTTGGCCGGAAAATTCCAGCCTAAGTGGACAGGCCCGTTCCTGATCGCAGAATGCAATCGCCCAGGCTCTTTCCACCTCTCCGACAGCGAAGGTAATATCCTGCCACACACCTGGAACATCGACGACCTTCGCAAATTCTACCCATAGCGGAGCCTTAGCGAGCCCTCGCGTTATGTAATTTTTCTTACTTTTTATGGTACATACTCTCATGTACTTAACAAAAACAGGAGCTGCACTCTTTTTCCTTACGAAGGGGCGTAAGGTTTTTTAACGAGGCAGCATCCAAAGCATTAATACAGGCTAGAACCCCCAAAAAAGTAAAATCTCCAACCCTCTACCCCCAAACATCGAAAAAGCGGATCTCTTTCAAGAGCGCTACATTCGATGAAAACCTGCTAAGATTGCTTCGAAAAACATTCCTTTTCTTTTCAAAGCAAACTTCACCTCCGCCTAAGATAAGGGGAGGTCGAAAAAGTCGAGCACCCTGGCACAAACGACAGGGGCTCGCAAAAAAGCAATTTCCACCTCCGCCTAAGACAAGGGGAGGTCGAAAAAGTCGAGCACCCTGGCACAAACGACAGGGGCTCGCAAAAAAGCAATTTCCACCTCCGCCTAAGACAAGGGGAGGTCGAAAAAGTCGAGCACCCTGGCACAAACGACAGGGGCTCGCAAAAAAGCAATTTCCACCTCCGCCTAAGACAAGGGGAGGTCGAAAAAGTCGAGCACCCTGGCACAAACGACAGGGGCTCGCAAAAAAGCAATTTCCACCTCCGCCTAAGACAAGGGGAGGTCGAAAAAGTCGAGCACCCTGGCACAAACGACAGGGGCTCGCAAAAAAGCAGTTTCCACCTCCGCCTAAGACAAGGGGAGGTCGAAAAAGTCGAGCACCCTGGCACAAACGACAGGGGCTCGCAAAAAGCGAATCCCACCTCCGCCCAAAATAAGGGGAGGCGCGAAAGCCCAAAAACCCGAGCACATCCGCCCGAGCCCTCCAAGCTAGGCCTCGGGCGGACCCACCTTTTCCGTCCCGCCCGAGCCCTCCAAGCTAGGCCTCGGGCGGGCCCACTTTTTCCGTCCCGCCCGAGCCCTCCAAGCTAGGCCTCGGGCGGGCCCACTTTTTCCGTCCCGCCCGAGGCCCTCCAAGCTAGGCCTCGGGCGGGCCCACTTTTTCCGCCCCGCCCGAGCCCTCCAAGCTAGGCCTCGGGCGGGCCCACCTTTTTCCGCCCCGCCCGAGCCCTCCGAGCTAGACCTCGGGCGGGCCCCACTTTTTCCGCCCCGCCCGAGCCCTCCGAGCTAGGCCTCGGGCGGGCCCACTTTTTCCGCCCCAGCCCTCGGGCTAATTCAGGCATCGGGCGGGTCCAAAAAGCAGAACACTCTCGCACAACACGCCAGGGGCTCGAAAAGCAGCACCCTCGCAAAACACATCGCCCAAGTTACGTGACGCGCGAAGCCCTAAAAAGCTCATCACATCTATTAGCTTAAAGCTCACGAGAGCAAATGCGCGAGCCTCGCTAAAGAAAAAGGGGGCGTCGCTGTTTTTTCAAAACAAGCTCACGAGAGCAAATGCGCGAGCCTCGCTAAAGAAAAAGGGGGCGTCGCTGTTTTTTCAAAACAAGCTCACGAGAGCAAATGCGCGAGCCTCGCTAAAGAAAAAAGGGGGGCGTCGCTGTTTTTTCAAAACCAGCTCACGAGAGCAAATGCGCGAGCCTCGCTAAAGAAAAAGGGGGCGTCGCTGTTTTTTCAAAACAAGCTCACGAGAGCAAATGCGCGAGCCTCGCTAAAGAAAAAGGGGGCGTCGCTGTTTTTTCAAAACAAGCTCACGAGAGCAAATGCGCGAGCCTCGCTAAAGAAAAAGGGGGCGTCGCTGTTTTTTCAAAACAAGGTCACGAGAGCAAATGCGCGAGCCTCGCTAAAGAAAAAGGGGGCGTCGCTGTTTTTTCAAAACAAGCTCACGAGAGCAAATGCGCGAGCCTCGCTAAAGAAAAGGGGGGGCGTCGCTGCTTTTTCAACACAAGCTCACAAGAGCAAATGCGTGAGCCTCGCCAAAAGAAACGAAGTGTCGTTGTACACAACTATTACATCTTTCCCTGACAGTTCATAGAATATTTTACAACCACAAACCAAACAATGCAAATTACAAAAGATTACAAGGAACCGTCGTTCCCTTCTATCAGCATCAAATCATCAGGGCCCCCGTTAAATTCCTCAAACTCCGGCTCAACCGCAACTATGGGCCCCCACAACAAAGGAGTTACCGGCACAATCGGCAACTCACCAGTCAAAACCCTCGCCCGATACATATACGCGCGGGGCACTTCGTCAACCTCCAACGGTTCCTCCTTCGGAACCACCAGCGACCCGGCGGAGTCCACTGCAAGATTGCTTCGCCCGAATAAATAGTCCAACGCAGTGCTATCATCGATATCATCATCTAACACGGCTTGCGAAGTCGAAGACGAACCAAACAAATAACGCGTAGCTTGCCGATCAGTAAAGTCAGCATCACGCCAAAAGCTGCTCGACCTACTATTCTTCAAATCGTACCTTCGCACCTTCGACCACCAAAAACGCTCGAAGGACAACGAAGGATGTTTTAACTTCGCACGAGCCCAGGACTCACCAGTTATAAAAACATCCTGGTAGTTAAGTGTTAACGGCGTCACGTCAAAAACCTCAAGCACGGTTCCATCAGGAACCTGCATTCACATAAAACATTATAAAATGTCTCAGCATGCATCGAAGTCATTACAAGCATCATGGCTACTACCAACACATCCCCATCTACACAATCCCACGCGATCACACCTGCCGGGTTTCTTCAACCTCAGCCGTCACAGCTTCGCCAGCAGCATTCTTCGCATCCTGCGCGGCTTTGCCACTCGCAGCCGCATCTTGTGAGGTACCCTCGCCGACGATTGTCTTTTCCACCGCCACCGGCAGCACCTCCGCAGAGGTGAGAGTCTGAGCGCCTTCGGAGCTGCAACCGGCCTCTTGAGCAGTAGGCGGCGAAGGCATCGCATCCTTCCGAGCCTGTAAAAAACCAAAAGGACCAAACAGTTCAATTCTCAACTCCAAACTCACAATCATCAAACAATACCGAAGAAACAACACCCTCAACACAAACCTGACGAGTAGCCTCGGCCGCCTCCTCGAAGGCAAGAGCCCGACCGCCGCCTGCAATCCAAAATCGGCGAAGGAACCGCATTGCACAATTCCGGACCTCGGCGTCATCAATCTTCATCTGTCGAACCTCTTCGACGGTTGGAAAAATGTGGTTGGGCTTCTTTATCTTGCGAAGATGCTCGCAGTCTGCTTGGCGAAGCGTTCCAGCCATCGCCAGCGCCCCAGCATACCCGCCAAAGTCAGCAGCATTCCCAACCAACGAGCTGAACACATCTAGCTCGTTACTTAACCAACCTTCGAAGGCCTCAGCGCCAACCACAGGAAGTGGCTCCCCAGCTGAACCCCCGGCTTCAGTTAAGCATGCATCTATCTTGGTTTTAACCCTCGACAGACTACCACGCCAAGCTTCGGCCTGGGCCGCCACCTCCGCCGACAAATCCTCCACGCGTTTTTTCATAGACACCAAGTCCTTATCCTTTTGCTGACCCGCGGCGATGAGCTCCGCGTTGGCCTTCGCAACCTCTTGCCTTTCCTTCTTCCATTTCTCAGCCTCCTCCAAGGCGGCCCTCAGCTCACCATCTTTATCTTGCAAGCTCCGGCGAAGGTCTTTGTTCTCTTTCTGCACGTCTTTCAACCGGTCGTTCAGATAATGCAGGTTATAGCTGGCCCTTCGACGTGCCGACCGGTTGAGAAGCATCAGCTCCGCCACTTTCACATCAATATCATCGTGGATATTGTCCAAAGGCTCGCCGGCGAGCCGAAGTTCCACTTCCGGCAGACAAACCCGGTCAAATACACGGCCCAAGAATCGCCTCTCCTCCGGAGAGCAAGGCAAGCGGGTGGCTTGAAGATCCGCACTTGTATACAAATGAGTCGCCGGGTCCGTAACACCCAGCTCCCTCGCATAGTAAGGAAGGCTCGCCAGGCTAGCTTCGCCATACGGCCTCTTTCCAGGGGCCTGGTCCGGGCCAACATCACCCTTAATTTCGGACCCCTCGACCCAAATGTGTGAACCAGCATAATCGGGCACAGACCCCCGTCGTGGGCTCACCCCCTCCACATCCCGCAGCACTTCCTCAATATCTTGGGTAGCCGCATCAACAGCGCTGGATGCAGCTATCCTCTTGCCTCGGCTGTCCTCCTCAGAAACGTCTTCATCGGAGTCATCCTCGCTACTGGATGAAGTACTGCCCTCGCCGGAAGACACGACATCCTTTTCCCCTCCTTTCTCTTCCTCATCGGAGTCCTCGGAAACGCCTTCGTCTTCCGAGGTCTGAACTAAAGCCCCGATACCGCCCACGCGAGGCGCTCGCCCTCCAGTTTTTTCAAAACCTCGACCACTCGAGGCCGCGGCCGAGGATGAAGTTCCTACGGCACCAGAGCTCGTAACAATCTTCGATGAAATAACTTTTGCCCGGCCGCCGGTGCCACCCCGACCTCCGCCGCGACCCCTCTTCGGCCGCGAAACCACACCGCTATCCTCCGCAGGAACGCGTTTCCTTTTCTTGGGCGCGTCGTCGCTCGTCGGCGCAGGCCAATTTGTATATTCTATCCCAAGCAGGTCAAACACCCTGTTAATACGACCCCCGCTCCCCACTGAGCTGTGGATAGCTTTAACCTCGAGGGTGGTCAACTTCCCAACGAGATTCTCGACCCTCTGCTGAACTCGTTTGTAAATAGCATCAACACCATCCTGACGTCTCGGAAACTTCTTAAAAACCCTCTCCCAAATCTTGCCCAAATTGAGCTTCGGCTTCTTTAATCCACGAGCCTCGTACCTCGCATCGTCCTCCACCGGAAACCAAGCCTGTCTCCGGCTTAGCGGCCACGCGTCGGCGCAGCAATACTCTTCGACCAGATCACGAGCGCATTGGGAACGCGCAACCACCCTCAAACAGTCAACAGCGGCGTGCGCCTCGGGGCTCATCTGAGCTTCGGCACTCACATCGCCAAGCGGAGGAAGGTCGCCGCAAAGCTCCGAACCCACATCAAACTTATAATAGAACCAAAACTCTTGCCATCCGCTGGCCCACTTGTTCTTCTGCGCCTGCGCCGGTAGCTCCGACCCAGCACGGTGGCAAAAGGTGTACACTCCAAACTGTCCCTGCCTCGCAATACCTTCGCTGTCAGAAACCCTGCGAGGCTGCATGTGCACACGGTGTGTCCGAACAAAACCCTCGACCTGGGGAGCAATACCTTGCGACCGACAGGCCCAAACATACACCGACATCTTCGTAAAACACGAAGGTGTTAGCTGGTGAAATCTAAGCTTAAACCTCCGCAGAACGGCCGTAACAAACGAGTCAACTGGAAAACGTAGACCAGCTTCAAAAAACTCCTCAAACACGACGATTTCATCTGCACCAGGCTTCGGAACCGTCTCTCCAGAGCTGATCCTCGCCTTTCCCTCCTCGATCCACCCTCGCTTCAAATAGGCCGCCAGTTCAGAACTCCCAACGCGGCTCAAACCAAACTCAAAGCTGATGCCCTCGACACCAGTAGAGGGCGAAACAGCGCGGGCAGTTTGCTTCAGCCTCGCCATCACTATCTAAGCCTCGCAAGATGCCGAACAAACAGAACCCTCGCAAATCACTAGAACACAACCTTCGCTACGGGCAGACAGCAGCAGCAGGGAGGCTAGAGCAAAATGAGGGCACAAGGTCTCCACATCCCAGCTACCCCTCCTATTTATAGGCCAAGTAGCGGGCACCCCCCGCGACAGTATCGGCACGACAACCAAAAAACGCGGCGCGAAAAACGAAACAGGCCTCAATAGTACAAAACAACACAACGGCCCAGCCCAAAGCAGCCGCGGGCGTCGCTGCCGAGGGCCCCGTTCTGTCCCCATTAAAAAGGCGCTGCTTGGGCCTAAACACGGTTTTTTAGATCCAAGACAACGAGGGGCTACTGTTGGGGGAAAGGACCCTCGGCAGAGGTGCCGCCCGAACTGGTGGTCTAAATCAGCCCTCGCGCAACGCCCGGTGTGCTTGCGAGGTCCCTCTCCTATTGGAGACCGTTACCCTGACCCCCGGATGCGGGGACAACCCTCGACGCTTTGTTGCACTTTTGTGCAGGTCCAAGGCGACGGTCGCGCTGCAGGAAACCATCGCTGACTCACGACGCCACCTTCGCTTGGAGCGAAGGTCCAGGCAAGCAGCAAGCGTGTGTCGCCCCAAGGGTGGGCGAAGCCGAAGGTCCGGCGAGCACGGCCAAAGGCTAAAACTTTCGTCTTTCTCCCGGGAGGCAAGTGAAGCCGGAGGTCCGGCAGATGACGAAGGTGCGCGGGCCCAAGGGCGGGCGCGGCCGAAGGTCAAGACCGCTGCGCCTCTCCCCGAAGGTGAACAAGGGCCAGGTGGCGGCGCGCTGGGGTGTGACCGATTAGGGTTTCCGCTTCAGCTGTGTGTTTACGCTTTTGCCCTTCCTCCCTGCGTGGAGGCGAGGAATCTTTGCTGTACCCTCTTGTAATTTGGCCCGTACCCCTTGGCATTCCCTATAAATACCAGGGGGATGAACAGTGTAAGACGACTTTTGGGGAATTCGAGCACTTTCCACTTCCGTTTCACCTTCGTTGCTGCATCCGACACTTGGCCACCTTCGCCCCTTCCCCTGCACAAGTGCGGAGGTTGGACAAGTGTGTTCCCAACATAGGCACTAGGGGATTAATTGAGGCTTGATAGGTTTTATTATCGCAAGAAGTTTTAGAAAAGCCCAATTCACCCCCCCCCCCTCTTGGGCATCTTGATCCTTTCAATTGGTATCGGAGCCTCGTGCTCTCGATTTAGGCTTAACCGCCTAGAGTTAAGATGTCTGGAGGTGATGGACCACCTCCCATGTTCGAGGGAGACGACTTTCCATATTGGAAAATCCGTATGGAGTCGTACCTAGAAGCGGTTGATGTGAAATGCCGCGATGCCGCCATAACTGGGTTCCCCAAACCCAAGGAGGGCACTAGCCTCACGCCACATGAGGAAGAAAATGAGAAGTGGAATGCAAAGGCCAAAAACATTCTTTTTAGAGGCATTTGCAAGGATGTGTTTAACCGCGTCCGGAACCACAAGAATGCCCATGATCTATGGGATAACATTTGTGCTCTCCATGAGGGGACCAAGAGTGAGCGTGAGGAGAGATATCATTTAGTTATGCAAAAACTTCACTCATTTGATATGCATGCTAATGAAAGCGCAAATGAAATGTACTCATGCTTGAATGTTCTTGTAGAAGAACTCAATGGACTTGGCCTCACGCAAATGCAACCATCCGATGTTGGGAGGAAGATTCTTTGTGTCCTTCCAATTGAGAAGTATGGACACATCGTGACGGTGCTACATCAAGGTGATCTTTCCACCGCTACACCAACTCAAATCTTGGGAAAGATCAATGCGCATGAGATGTACATGCACATCACACCAAGTGGTGGCTCCTCCACCGACAAGAAGAAGGACTTGGCCTTCAAAGCTAGCCATGACAAAAAGGGCAAGTCCAAGGCTATTGTGGTGCATCATGAGAGCTCAAGTGATGAAGAAGATGATTCCAACATTGCTCTCATGGTGAGAAGGACCACCAAAATGTTGAAGAAGCTTCACAAGAATGGAGTCAACTTTGACTCAAGAAAGAAGAAGTTCTTCACAAGTAGCAAGAGGAGGCCAATCTCCGAAATGGATTGCTACAATTGTGGTGAGCTTGGCCATCTTGCTCATCAATGCACCAAGCCCAAGAAAGAGAGCTACAAGAACAAGAACAAGGGCAAGAAGTATGACTCATCAAGTGAAGATGAGAAGGATGAAAAGGCCTACTACAAGAAGGATGGCAAGAAGAAGAAGCAATACCACAAGAAAGGTGGGAAGGCTTACATTGTTGGTGATTGGCTCACCGACATTGATTCCTCCGGTGGCTCATCAAATGAAGATAGTGATGATGAGAAGGAGAAGGTGGCCGCTCTAGTCATTGGCTCCTCTACACCACCACCACCACCGTCGCTATCATCATCTACACACCTATGCCTTATGGCCAAGGGTGACCGGAAGGTACAAAACGATGATGACTCTAGTGATAGTGATAGTGAAAGGTCCTAGTTTGGTTTTGGTAATTGAGTGACAACTTTAAGTGGACTAATGGTGTTTGAAGTGAATTACACAGGTGATTAGTCCATAGGTGATCATGTGTGAGCAACATATGCCATAAAGGAGAAATGGCTTGGAAGATATTGCAAGGCTCACACATGTGAAGAAGGAGCTTAATGCACATGAAACATGACATGGAGTCATGTGGCTAAGATGGTGAAGATCAAGGCAAGACTTGGCTTGATGGACCGGTTGCGAAGGTGAAGGGCAAGTTGAGGCTTTGAAGCCGTTGGTACCGAGTGTCGGGAGGCTTAAGCGAGACTTGGCGCCGAAGGACCGAAGCGATGGTGAAGAGCAAGTGATGTCAAGATCGATGGACCATGGAGGCCATGTGATGATATGAAGTGGATCATATCATTTGATGAAGAGGTTGGTGCATGTGTTGCATCAACACCGGAGGAGATGGAATGGAATGCGCAAGGCAAAGGTATATTTGTAGGGCATTTCATTTCACCGGTCATAGGTGTGTAGAGAAGATTATGACCGGGTTTAGGATAGATGGTCGTACTATTAATAGGAGCAAACTTGTTTGCATATCGGTCATCTAGTGCCACTTGAGCGATCTAACTTTGCGATGTTACTAAGATCGAGTGGCGTGGTGAGAGCAAGTGAAAATCCTTTGAAAATTGTTTGTGAAAATGCTAACACACATGCACATGATGGTGTACACTTGGTGGTGTTGGCACATTTGCAAAGGAGAAGGTGTTGGAGTTGATTTGGATCAACTCGGAGAAGTTTCGGAGAAAGCTTTGGTTGAAAAAGAGAAGCGATGGATCTTGGATTGGATTTCTGTTCTAAATGCTTTGTGATTTGGATCTTGAATTCATGTGGGATGTGTAGCCCTCTGAATAAGCTTTCCAAAATGTCCAAGATCATCGAAATCGGAGTTTGGAGTGAAGAGTTATGGCCGTTCTAGCGCGGGGAGTGCAGGCTGGTGTAGTCGGTAGTACCGACCCTGGTGGTCGGTTGTACCGACCCAAGAGGGCTGTTTGCAGCCTCTCTGGATGTGGCTTGGTTTGGCCTGGCGGTGGTACCGCCATAACCTCGGTACTACCGCCGGCGGTGGTACCGACGAGATGGTCGGTGGTACCGTGGCCCTGAGGGGTTTCGCGAGGCTCTCTGTAGTTTTGAAAATGGCTTGCCGGTAGTACCGCCATTACCTCGGTACTACCGCCCACGGTGGTACCGACGCAAGGTCGGTAGTGGCTGGTTTTTCGCAGAGCTCTCTGTTCGCGGCGATTTTGGCCTGGCGGTAGTACCGCCATGACCTCGGTACTACCGACCTCGGAGGTACCGACCAGAGTCGGTGCTTCGCCTAAATCAGCGGGTCGTGTGGTAACGGCTAGTTTGACTAAGCCGGTAGTACCGCCCAGGAGGGGTCGGTACTACCGACCAAGCGCAGAAAAGGGGAAACGGCTAGTTGGCCGCTCCCCTCTATATATAGTCGTTGGGGCCGGCTTTGGGCTGGTGGTTGGCGCACTCCAAAGCCTTGGTGGCTTGTGTGGATGTGCTTGGGAGCCCTCTAACTCGCTTGTGCTTGCTAGTGTGCGAATCTATTGCGAGCGAGCGATTCTAGTGCGTTGCTTTGAGAGATTGCATCGAGTGGCACTAGGTGTTCGAGTTGCAAGCCGGTGGTGCTTATTACTCTTGGAGGTTGCCACCTCCTAGACGGCTTGGTGATCGAGTCTCCGTCGTGAAGCCCGCGTGAAGATTGTGCGTGGCTCCGGAGAAGGATTGTGAGGGGCATTGTGCTCGCCCCGCGGGGATCGCGAAGAGCAACTCTAGTGGATTGCGCGTGTCATTGAGTTACCCTCACTTGTGGGTGAGTTCTTGCGGCGCTCGAGTGTCGAGCTAGGTGTGGTGCCTATTAGCCGCCGAACTACCAAAGTGTGTGGTCGACACAACGGGGACTAGCTTGGTGGCAACCAAGTGAACCTCGGGAGAAAAATCACCGTGTCAACTTCGTGTTCATCTTCTCGGTGGTTTGCAAACTCCTTTCACTAGCTTGTATTTACTTGTTCATATACATGTGCTAGTGTAGTTGCTCTTATGATTAGTTAGCTTGTGTAGCATGCTAGTTACCTTCCTTGCTTGTGTAGCATAAAAGTTGATCCCATGAGTGACTAGTTGACTTGTAGTCTTGCTAGTCACATTGCTTAGTTTGTGTAGCTAAGTTGAGCTCTCTAATTTGGCTTGTGTAGCCTTGTTATTGAGCATTGCTAGTGAGCTTAGGCTTTGTGTTTTTGCTTAGTGGCATGAGTAGGAGCTCCCCCGTTGTTTGAGTACTAGTTGCTTAGGTTTGTGTAACCTTGCAAGCTAGAATTGTTTAGGTGAGCTCTAGCTAGCATGACACCTTATTTGCATTGTTTAGGATCTTTTATAAGGTGTCATAGAGTATAAGTAGAGGGGTGTAGTCTTGGCTAGACTGATAGTTTTAATTCCGCATTTGTTTCGGTTAGCCGCTCCGATTAAGTTTAAGTTTTAAAAAGGACTATTCACCCCCCTCTAGTCCGCCATCTCGACCCTTCAGATAGTGATAGTGATGGTGAATTTGAGGCACCTACTTATGATGAGCTTGTCAAATTGCTAAACGACTACTCTAAAATCATAAGAAAGACTAGAGCTAAAAATGAAAAGCTTGTTGATGAAAATGAATCTCTTGTTGAGAAATGTGATCATGCTATTCATGCTAGTGATGAACTAAAAGATGAACTTGCAACTATGTCATCCACTATCAAGGAGCTCAAGTCCTCTAACAAAGAGCTCAAAGCTAAAAATGAGAAACTTGATAAGATGCATAGTGACTTTACCACTAGTTATCAATTGCTCAAAGAACAATATACTCAAGTGAAAGTAGATTATGATACTCTCACCATTGCTTATGATATGCTTTCACATGAGACACTTGATGCTCCTAACCTTGTTGTTAAGTGTGACATAGCAACATCTTGTGAGGACTTGGTTAGTGAGCATGATGAGCAAAGAGCTAGTGGCAAGGGCAAGAATGTGGTTGTGGCCGATCACTATGATGATTATGTCAAGATCAAGAATGAGAATGCAAAGCTCAAGGTTGATCTAGAGAAGCTTGCAACCACAAAGCAAGTTATCATTGAGACCCAAGATGATGAGTATAGCATGTCACTTGAGCTAGACATGCTAAAAGAAGATAACAAGAGATTGAAGATGGAGAGGGATTACAAAAGGACACCATCTCAATTAGAGCTCCTACAAGAGAATGACAAGCTCAAGAAAGAGAAGGAACACCTCACCACCGGGTTGAAGAAATTCACCAAGGGGCAATGTCTTCAAAGTGAGCTACTCATGAACACCGTGATGAAGACAAATAGAAATGGTATTGGCTTCCTTGAAGAGAAGATGAAGCAACGCAAGAGCATTACAAAGCCAAAGAAGAAGAAGATTGGGAGATGCTATGAGTGTGGAAAGGAAGGACACTTTGCTCATGATTGTGAAGAGCCAAAACCCACACCCTTGCCCAAGCATGCTAGGCCCTTTGCTTTCAATGCTCACTACATGCTTAGACAAGATTCTAGTGGCAAGATAAAAGTCATGTTCATGGGGCCTCCTAACAAGAATAGGCCAAAGCAAATTTGGGTTGCAAAGTCACTAGTAGAGAAGGTTAAGGGACCGCAACAAGTTTGGGTCCCAAAAGCTCAAGCTTGATTTCTTGTGTGTGTAGGTGAACTACAAGACCGGTGGATCTCATTGGGTGATTGATAGTGGTTGCACACAACATATGACCGGTGATCCCCGGATGTTCACCTCACTAGAAGAAAATGTCAATGACCAAGAAAAGATTACATTTGGTGACAACTCAAAGGGCAATGTCAAGGGATTGGGCAAAGTGGCTATATCAAATGATCATACCATCTCCAATGTGCTTCTAGTTGCATCATTGAGCTTCAACTTGCTATCCGTTGGGCAATTATGTGATCTTGGCTTTCAATGTTTGTTCACCGACAAGGAAGTGGTTGTGACCAAGAAAGATGATACACAAGTGATATTCAAGGGCTTTAGATACAACAATCTCTATTTAGTGGATTTCACCTCCGAAGATGCCAACTTGAAGACATGTTTGTTCACAAAGCAATCACTTGGTTGGCTATGGCATAGAAGATTGGCACATGTTGGAATGAACACTCTCAACAAGCTATTGAAGAATGATTTGGTTAGGGGCTTGAAGGATGTCAAATTTGAGAAGGACAAATTGTGTAGTGCATGTCAAGCCGGCAAGCAAGTTGCAAATACACATCCAACCAAAGCCTTTGTATCAACATCAAGAGAGTTGGAGCTACTTCACATGGATCTATTTGGACCAACAACATATGCTAGCTTGGGTGGAAATCTCTATTGCCTAGTGATTGTTGATGACTACTCAAGATACACTTGGGTATTCTTTCTTCATGACAAATCCGAAGCAACCCCTTCTTTCAAGAAGTTTGCCAAGAGAGCCCAAAATGAGTTTGACTTGAAGATCAAGAAGATAAGAAGTGACAATGGAAGAGAGTTCGACAACACCCACATTGAGGAATATTGTGATGAAGTTGGGATCAAGCATGAAGTCTCCGCAACCTACACACCACAACAAAATGGGGTAGTTGAGAGGAAGAACCGAACACTAATCACCCTAGCAAGGACTATGTTAGATGAGTACACTACACCGGAAAGATTTTGGGCGGAAGCAATCAACACCGCTTGCTATGCATCTAACCGGTTGTTCCCCCATCGTCTCCTTGGCAAGACCCCCTATGAGCTACTCAACAACAAGAAGCCGGATATATCATTCTTTAGAGTGTTTGGGTGCAAATGCTACAACTACAAGAAGCGCCAACACCTAGGGAAGTTTCAACGCCGATGTGATATTGGTTTTCTTGTTGGTTACTCATTGAAGTCCAAAGCATATCGAGTATTCAACCATGCCACCGGGATGGTAGAAGAAACATATGATGTGGAATTCGATGAATCTAATGGCTCTCAAGGAGAGCATGAAAATCTTGATGATGTAGGTGATGAACCATTGAGGGAAGCCATGAAGAACATGCCGGTTGGAGCCATCAAGCCTAAAGATGATGATGATGATGTGCAAGTCATTGACAAGCCATCCTCATCCAATGTACCACTTGATGATGATAAATAAGGGAGAGATCCATTTGAAGATACTCATGTTTCCCATGATCAAATGGTGGTACAAGCTCAAGACGTTGATGCTCCACAAGCGGCCTCTCAAGTGGTTGATCAAAGAACTTCACCTCTACTACAAGCTCATCCTCAAGATCTCATCATAGGGAGTCCAACAAGGGGTGTAATGACTCGATCTCAAAAACTTGCTTTATTTATTGAACATCACTCCTTTGTGTCTCTTGTTGAGCCTACCATTGTAGATGAAGCTCTAGGTGATCCGGATTGGGTGAATGCTATGCATGAAGAATTAAACAACTTCACCCGCAACCAAGTTTGGACACTTGAAGAGCGACCCAAAGGCGCAAGAGTCATTGGAACAAAATGGGTGTTTAGGAACAAGCAAGATGATCAAGGCAAGGTTGTTAGAAACAAGGCAAGGCTAGTTGCAAAGGGGTTCTCTCAAGTTGAAGGTTTGGATTTTGGAGAGACCTTTGCACCGGTTGCAAGACTCGAAGCCATTCGTATCCTCCTTGCATATGCATCACATCATGACATTAAATTATATCAAATGGATGTGAAAAGTGCATTTTTAAATGGCTTCATAAATGAACTAGTCTATGTTGATCAACCTCCCGGGTTTGAAGACCCTAGATATCCTAATCATGTTTATAGGTTGTCCAAGGCGCTATATGGGCTCAAGCAAGCCCCAAGAGCTTGGTACGAGCGCCTCCGGGACTTCCTCATTGAGAAGGGCTTCACCATTGGGATGGTCGACACCACACTATTCACCAAGAAGCTTGATGGAGAAATCTTCATTTGTCAAGTCTACGTTGATGATATCATCTTCGGGTCAACAAATGAAGCCTATTTCAAGGAATTTGGTGACTTAATGTCGAAGGAGTTCGAGATGTCCATGATTGGAGAGCTCACATTCTTTCTAGGCTTCCAAGTCAAGCAATTGAAGGAGGGGACTTTCATATCTCAAGAGAAGTATACAAAAGACCTCCTCAAGCGCTTCAACATGGATGATTGCAAGCCTATCAAGACTCCAATGCCAACAAATGGACACCTCGACCTAGATGTGGGAGGTAACCTGGTTGACCAAACTCTCTACCGTTCTATGATTGGTAGCTTGTTATATTTGATCGCATCTAGGCCCGACATCATGTTTAGTGTGTGCATGTGTGCTCGCTTTCAAGCCGATCCTAGGGAATCACATCTCATAGCGGTGAAGAGAATCCTTAGGTACCTAAAGCACACCCCAAGCTTTGGCCTTTGGTATCCCAAAGGAGCTAACTTCCAACTTGTTGGGTATTTCGATTCGGATTACGCGAGTTGCAAAGTAGACAGAAAAAGCACATCCGGAGGGTGCCATTTGCTTGGGAGATCACTAGTTTCATGGAGTTCTAAGAAGCAAAATAGTGTGGCCTTGTCTACCGCCGAGGCGGAATACATAGCCACGGGTGCTTGTTGTGCACAAATCCTTTATAT
Organism: Coix lacryma-jobi var. lacryma-jobi; assembly: GCA_009763385.1. Taxonomy (NCBI): domain Eukaryota; kingdom Viridiplantae; phylum Streptophyta; class Magnoliopsida; order Poales; family Poaceae; genus Coix; species Coix lacryma-jobi. The sequence goes on from CM019826.1 coordinate 156,306,309, forward strand.
GAAACAAACCCTTTTAGACTATGGTGTAGTTCTAGAAAGGGTACCTTTGTTGTGTGACAATGAGAGCGCGGTTATGCTTGCTAACAACCCGGTTCAACACTCTCGCACAAAGCACATAGATATTCGCCATCACTTTCTTAGAGACCATGTTTCAAAGAAAGACATATCCTTAGAGGGAGTTAGAACCGAAGATCAATTGGCGGATATTTTCACAAAACCCCTAGATGAGAACACTCTTTGTAGATTGCGAAGTGAGCTTAATGTGCTTGATCTAAGTAACTTTGTCAAAAGGTGAAAGGGGGTTGTCTTTGCATTGCATTGTATAATATGCCATGTCTAAATTATGCTATGCACATAGGCTTGTCAGACGTGGTTAAGATAACCACCCTAAAAAGCATGTGAAGAAGCTTACCCATGAGCAAACTTGACAAGCAACCTAGATTCAAATTTCATATTGCATTGCATATGCATGTTTGTTGCTTTGTCGTTCCTTTTTGGTTATGCTTTGAGCAACCGCTGTGTTCGTCCACCGCTAGGGGGAGCATTTGAGGCTCATAATGGTTAAGATGCCTAGTTTTGGTGGCCGCATGTTGTCTCCTCGGGTTTTATTGCCTATTTTATCTAGAAAACTAACTTAGCCTATGGCAAATTATTTGGAAAATTTGAGGGTTTGAGAGAGGTAACTCCTCTAGGTTCCAACTGGTGTTTATTTGCCTCTTATCTGAGTTGGAACTTGGTTGGGAGAGGGAGCCGCAACAGAAATCTTCAACACTGCTCAAAATGCGGCCTCGGACGGTGCATCGGACGCTCCCCCAGCGTCCGATGCCCTGCACTGTAGACAGCTCCGACTGAAACAGTGTCAGGGTAGCATCCGATGTATTCTCATCGGAGCGTCTGATGCTCCATCGGACGCTGCCCAGCGTCCGATGCCGAGGCAAAGGACGCGTCCGATGCGCAATGAGCGTTTCTGGAGCTCTCTTGACCGGCATCGGAGCGTCCGATGCGTAATCATCGGCGCGTCCGATGCCCCTTTAAGCGGCGCCGTCAGGTCTTCTATTGACGTCTGGGACGTGATCTTGTGTGAGATGGAGGACACAGTGGCAGAGGACATCAAGGCCCGTAGGCAGCTTCCTTACGCACACTAGATCTCATATATCCTTTGGAAGGTCGCTGTCACTACAGGGGGTCGTCCAACTGAGCCACTTACACACTCCGCGACCGTGTTCCCCGAGTATAACATGAGTCAGCTGTTGGGACACGGTCGGGATCGCAGGCAGCAGCAGCAGCAGCAGCAGGACGCCCCGTCTTCTTCATGCCAGAGACCAGAGGTCCCCGAGTCCGCTCAGGAGCAGGACGAGGTTGTTCAGGCACTCGCCGAGCAGGAGCTTGCAGAGTTAGAGGGCGAGGCCACCTTTGTTGCCGAGGACCCCACAGACAGCTCGGACGAGGACTACCAGCTCTCGCCTCGCTTCCAGCCACGTGCTCATGACTCACAGGCAGGGTCCAGTGGTACTGCTTCCTCCAATCCCGCTTTACTTGCTATTCTTGCACGGATGGAGGAGCAGCAGAGGACAGTCACTCAGGATGTCCAGCGGCTTGCTCAGGAGCAGCAGAGGTTGGCCCGGGCCCAGGCCCTTGCACAGCAGCAGGCACAAGAGAGGTCTGATGCCCTTCAGTGCCAGATGATGGCTTTACAGCAGCAGACGTTGAGCTTCATGGAGAGACTCGCCAGCGGACCTCCACAGTGGCAGTGGCAGCAGCCTCCACCTCAGCAGCAGCTTCAGTGGCAGCCACCTGTCCCTCCTCAGTCGCAGCCACAGTTCGGACAGCCTCCGCCGTTTCCGCAGCAGTTTACGGGCCCCAGCTCCTCTCAGTTCACGAGCTTCACCACTCCTCCAGGCGGGGCCCGCTCTTCAGTCCACTGTGGACCGGCTTCACACCTAGGCCAACAGAGTCTCTGTATGCTACGACTACGTCTGTGACTCGTGACCTGTCCGCCACCTTCAGCGAGCTCACTGGGTTTCCTACTCCAGATCTTCCGGACCCAGTTCTGACGTCGACGGCTCCTGTGACCTCCGCCACAGAGACCCTTCCGAGCTCCGTCGCGTCCTCTGAGCAGACAGAGCCTGTGCAGTCCGAGACGACCACGTCCGTGCAGCCTGAGTTGTCAGCTATTCCCGAGCTTCCGCACTCCGCTACTCAGGTTGACACAGTTACCGTGACTGCGACCGCTTCAGCGCAGGCAGAGCAGACTGAGCAGGCCCAGTAGCCAGAGCCGTCAGAGCCGACCCGGACCGCTTCACCTACACTTCCAGCTACACAGGGTCAGCAGGCTACTGGTGCTTCGTCTTCCGACTCCGAGGCGTATCTCCAGCAGTTTGAGTTCACTCAGCGTACTCCGGAGACGGCTCCTGACTCGTCTGCGCCACCTCCGCCCTCCGACGCTTAGTTTGGCGCTTGATACCAAAGGGGGAGAGTGGATGAGTATAGTGATAGGGGGAGCGATGTGAGCGGGTTTTGCGTCTTATGATGTGTTATGTTCACCTACGCTCTTTACTTATCGCATCTTTTGTGCATGTTTATGTTATATTCTTATGACATGGATCTTATGACATGTATGTGCTCACTATGATATATGATATGACATGTCATTTCGCCTTACTCGATTACTTGTGCTCAATTCTCACTTGTTATGTATTCGAGCTATTTCTCTTGCACTTGTTATTCACTCTAACTTGTTGAGTGAAGGATGATGGCATGACACGTTTGAACTTGCCCCTAATCAATTTCTCTTATTCATTGCAAGTTCATACATGTCATGATTTAAAAACCTTTTCTCTCTATACTCGATCTCGTGTTGTCATCAATCACCAAAAATGGGGAGATTGAACGCATCTTGGCCCCTAGTGGGTTTCGGTGATTGGATGAAACACAAGATTACTGTGACTAACGTGTGTTTTGCAGAAACAGGATTAAGTTAGGTCACGGTAATGGCGACGATACGGGCATATGGAGTTCATGCCCCCCTGGCGATGGATATCGTTTTGGTTTTCAAAGGACGGACGGCGAAGACGGTGGTAGACTAGGCTAAGTGTCATATGGTGTTGGAGGACACTTAGGTAGTCTTAGGTCTTTGTTTTTCCTTTGGTCGTACTATAAAGGGGAGCGTGAATGAGTAGCTTGACCTAGATGAGTCTATTGAGGTAGGTGTGGTGCACACTTGTTATTTCATAGCCCTAGGTAGCTCAGAGAGATGCCTTAAGTCGAGAGGATCAAAAGTCGTTTAGGCCACGTCGCGATCCGAGTTGAGTTTGCCCCTGTTATGGGCATCGGACGCTGGCCAGGTGAGCATCGGACGCGTCCGATGCCCACCCCGACTAGGGTTTAGTCTGGTGCGTGGCATCGGACGCGCCGATGTGTTCACATCGGACGCGCCCATGCCACTGTTCACGTGGGCGTGAACTGGAGGCCGCATCGGACGCAGGCATCGGACGCTGAGGGCCAGCGTCCGATGGCCATCCAGAGAGGTTCCAGAGAGGTCAAATCTGTCCGATGTGGTGGCATCGGACGCTGCCCAGCGTCCGATGTCCCTTTAAACAGTCTGACAAGAAGGTACAGTAGTCCGTTGGACGAGGTCATCGGAGCGTCCGATGCTAGGCATCGGCGCGTCCGATGCCCCCGCAAAATGCCTGTCTTGTGCTGTTTTTGGATGGCCGGTTGGGGGAGTATATATACTTCCTTTCCTCCATCCATTTGAGCGTTCTTGCCATTTCCATCTGCTGAGAGACACCTTGTGAGTGTGAGATAGTGCAAGAGCCCTAGTGAGGTTGAGTGATTTGCTAATTGTGAGAATTAGACACCTCCTAGTGAGAATTGAGTAGCAAGTGTGCATCCATCCATCTCTTTGGCCTTGTGTTGGTCAAGTGAGAGTTCTAGTTTGTTACTCTTGGTGATCGGCATCACCTAGACGGCTTGGTGACGATCTGGTGGCATTGTGGATGACCCAAGCAAGCTTGTGACCGGTAGTGAGCAATTCACCGGGCCGGAGTGACGAAGAATCAGCTCGTAGTGAGCACTTGATCCTTGCGCGGATCAAGGGGGAGCGATACCCTTGCGCGGGTGCTCCAACGAGGACTAGGGGGGTGCCGACACCTCGATACCTCGGCAAAAAGATCGTCGAGTCATCTCTACTCTTTTACTTACGCATTTACTTTCAAGCAATTCAATTCCGCATTACTACTTGTTGTTCATTTTATATTGAATTGCTTTGCTAGAGTAGGAGTGGCTTAGACTTGGTCTTTTATGCGGTAGAATAAAGAGAATCACACTTCTAGGCACTAGGGGGTTAATTGAGGCTTGATAGGTTTTATTATCGCAACAAGTTTTAGAAAAGCCTAATTCACCCCCCCTCTTGGGCATCTTGATCCTTTCAGACATGATGATGGATCATATCCGATCCTCCCACTCCCACTCCCACTACTAGCAGTTTTTGAGAGGCGTGTGTGTGCATCGTGCTCTCTTTTTTTCGAGATCGGGGGATATAGCCCGTTTTTCATTAAGCAGAAGAGAGTGGTCAATAGACCTACACATAGAAGGTGCAAAAGGATTCGCAGGTAATCTACAGATTACCAACGAAGCCCACGACACAAACGAAAAGCAAGAAACATAGGCGTGGGGGGCTCTCGTGAGCACGCGCGGCATGCAGCCCCGGTTCGGCCGGCGCAGTGCATTTCTATGCTGCATGGTGCATGCGTGCTATGATCGTCTTCTATCCGTAGTCGTAGTCACGTCTCGTGTGTGTTGGTTCATCGTATCAGCTAGGCTAGCCGTGCTGGTTGGTTTAAACTTATCAATCCATTTATTAGCCAGTGATAATTCGACCTATTCGATCTCTCTCATAGAATATATACTATTAAAATAACTGAAATTAGCTGTTAATAATAAGTTCAAGCGAACAGAGCTACAAGTATTTTCTCACTACCGCTTAGCGCCACACGTGCTACGTACATTTGTGTCATTTGGTGGAACTGGAATGGAACTAGTGTTGTAGACCAAAGACTACAACACCCAGTATTATTATTGCGTGGAGGTGGGTACTGGGCAGTCGTTACTCGTCAAATTATAGAGATGCGTGGTCATTTGGTTTACCTTGTTTTAGATAATGGAAAGAAATTCTGCCTTCATCAATGATGCGCACGACGGCGATGGATGGATGGTAGCTATCACAGCTAAAAAATACACATGTTTCAACTCAAAACTCATTTCTACAGACATTATTATAGATTGACATGCCATCCAAAGCATATCACTCCTTGGCTTACCTACGCAAGCACTTGAGCTGATGGGATCGGTTTTTTTTTTTTTTGCTTGGTGGGCAAAGCAAAGTGGCAGCAGAAACTTATATGAAAAAACATTGAAAAAAACAGGACTTATCAGCTGGTTTATCAACCGTATTTCAACTCAATCCCTCTCATATAACACTATTGAAATATTTGGAATCAGTCGTAAATAAGTTCAAACGAACAGAGCCGATTGTATATAGTTAAAGATCTAGGGTTTAAAATTTGTATCGAAATGCAAAGTGTTCTGGGTCGTTATCGACCTTCTTAACTATCTACTCCCTTCAACCCAAATTATAAGGCATTCTATGAATCTTGGAGAGTCAAAGTTTTTCAACTTTGACCAAATTTAAATAATAAGAAAATAATATTTATGATACCAACTAAGTATAATTAGATTCTTCATTAGATATATTCTTATAATATACATATTTGATGTTATAAATCTTTGTGTTTCTCTCTATAATTTTGATCAAAGTTAAAAAAAACTTTGACTCTCCAAGATTCTTGGAGTGCCTTACAATTTGAGATGGAGAGAGTAGCAATTAAACAAAATAACAATTAAATTACTCCCTCTATTCTAATTAGAAAGGGGCTAATTAGACTTAATAGATTCGTTTCACAAATAAATCTCCATATGTACAATTAGTTTTGTAATTAGCCTATATTTAATACTCAATCAGTATTCAAACATTTGATGTGACAGAGACCAAACTTTAGGAGGTGTTCGGTTCCCTGACTAAACTTTAATCCGTGTCACATCAGATGTTTAGACACTAATTTGGATTATTAAATATAGACTAATTACGGAATTAATTGCACATATATAGACTAATTTGAGAGATGAAATTATTAATTCTAATTAATCTATTTTTAACACATGTTCATTGTGGCACTACATCGTCAAATCATGAACTAATTAGGATTAACAAATTAGTCTCACAAATTAATTTCTATTTATATAATTAGTTTTATAATTAGTCTATTTTTATTATTCTAAATTAGTGTCTAAATATTTGATGTGTCATAGGCTAAAGTTTGGTTCGGTATCAAATATTCCCTGAGTAAATAAAAGCCATAAAGGTTTCTATAGCCGGATAAGAATCTGCATCGTGGAAAATAGCACACTCGTACATCAGTCTGGATGCGCGCGCGTGGTAGCAGAAATATTCATGGGCCGCATGCATGGGCTTGATTCAGGGATGTTCACAGGTCAATGGGCCGGTCAGTATTGCCGCGAACAAAAGTCGTTAGGCCTGGTAAAATTGTTTATTATTACTGTAGCATACTACTAGTACTAGACTGACTAGTTGCTCAAAAAAAGAAAAGAAAAAAAAATAGACTGACTAGCTGGGGGTGGAAACGTAAATTAAATGGTAGTGGTCTTTGTGTGCATGATGTGTACCTAGGATATCTCCAATTCTCTACCAACATTCCTTTTAATCTGGTGGTGGAGATGCTCTAAGTCCACACCTTAATCTGAAAAGTTCTACTTAATAGCTCTACTTTTAGTCATATTTTCTAAAAATGGGTCGCCAAGACTATAGAAAAAAACATTTAATATTTTCAAATTGAATATATATACTAGAAAAATATATGTTATTAAAGATTCGATGATATTTATTTAGCATTATAAATATTAATATTTTTAAAAATTGATTTGACTTGGTACTATTATATGTTTGTATTTTTTTCTCCAAATGGAGAGATTATTAATCCCTTATTTTCAGATTGTAACACAACACCGCTTTTCTAAATATATAACTTTCGATGTACATCTAGATATACGCCATGTATCGTCTTTTCCCCAAAATAAGTGTCATTTTGGTTTTCGTGGTCAAATTTTCTTAAGCTTGACTAGATTTATAGTAAATTTTAGCAACATTTATATCTCTAAATAAGTTTATTATAAAAAATATATCCAGTAATTAATCTGACGTTACTTATTGTACGCTATAGATATTAATAATTTTTTGAATAAACTTAGTCAAAGCAAGAAACATTTGACTCATCGGAAGGTAAGAATGACACTTATTTTAGGACGAGGTGAGTATATATATAGCTTTTGCTATGGATATCGAAAAGACTGAATACTACCTTTTTACAATTTGAAACGGAGGGAGTAGAGTAGATTTGTATGCTACGGTGGTCCACATGCCTGCTAGAATACATGGTTTGTATGTATGCGACGTCGCCATACATACGCTCGAGGCTCATACACGTCACTGTGTGGACCTGCGCTGCTGCGTAGTGCCGTCACATGCGCAACAGAAATTCAGTCACGTTTGCTATTGCGCGCGTTGCTTTCGCCTGCTGCATCAGCAATCAGCCACGGGAGCCTAAATTAAAGATAAACCAAGGACTAGCTATATGCTGTCTGATTAGCTTTAGCTACTAGCAGCACCCTAGCTAATTGATCGAGATCGAGCTATATGATGCATCCGCTTAACTACTGCCGGGCAAAATATATATAGCACATGACACCACACAGCAGCAGCAGTGCCTAAGCTAGGCATAGCTCCTGCAAGCAAGAAAACCGCAACGACCTTTGCTGTGTCCTCCTCTCCAATCTTCTTTTTTCTCATCGCTCTCATCTTCGATTCTTATATATCCTGTTTCTGTCTTTATATTATATCATATCTCTCTGCCTCCGTGAGATGCTGCATATCCATCATCATTCCTTTGTTGATCTTGATCCCTTCTTAGCTTGTTGCTGATATATTATCATTATTATTCCGTCGTCAAACAGCCATTATATTGTTCGTTGTTCATGCTAGCTAGCTTTTGTTTATCTCGATCGCTCGTCGTCGTTGCTACAAGCTCCTACTGGCCGCCGGTCAATCTCGCCGCCGCTAGCTATAGCTAATTCTTTGGATCGATCGGCCGTCGTCAACGCCGGCCGGGCGCCATCTTCCTGACATCTTTTGACAAATAATATTAGCCTGCCAAGCACTGAAATTATCCTGCTGCGTGCTATAATAAGAATCAAGAAGAAGTGCAACACGCACAGTTCAACAGAGCATCTATCCCAACAAGTAAGAAGAAGAAGAGGAGTGAGCGATCGAGCAGAGGTGGTCGTCGTCGTCGTCGTACGTGCGTAGCTAGGCAGCGGCGGCGGCGGGCAGGGATGGAAGCGGGGTGGCCGGAGCCGGTGGTGCGGGTGCAGTCGGTGTCGGAGAGCGGCGCGGCCACGATCCCGGACCGGTACGTGAAGCCGGAGTCGGAGCGGCCGGCGGCGGCGCTTCTAAGAACGACGACGACGACGGGCGAGAACGGCTGCGGCGGCGGCATCCCCGTGGTGGACCTGTCGTCGCCGAGCGACCGGCGACGGCGCGCGCGGTGTCGGAGGCGTGCCGCGACTGGGGCTTCTTCCAGGCGGTGAACCACGGCGTGCCCGCGGAGCTGCTCCGGCGCGCGCGCGGCGTGTGGCGCGGCTTCTTCCGGCAGCCCATGGAGGTGAAGCAGCGGTACGCCAACTCGCCGGCCACGTACGAGGGGTACGGCAGCCGCCTGGGCGTCGAGAAGGGCGCCGTCCTCGACTGGGGCGACTACTACTTCCTCCACGTCCGCCCGCCCCACCTCTTCGACCCGCGAAAGTGGCCGCACCTGCCCCCTCACCTCAGGTACATACTCTACATTAATTATTACATAAATATATATATGTGGGAGGAAGGAATTGAGGAACGTGTGACACATGCATGCACAAATTAAAGGTCCTTAATTCCTCAACTTTGAATTCATCATATCAGGGAGACGACGGAGGAGTACAGCCGGGAGGTGGCGGCGCTGTGCGGGCGGCTGATGACGGCGATGTCGGCGGGGCTGGGCGTCGGGGAGGCGCGGCTGCAGGAGGCGTTCGGCGGCGGGCGGGCGCCGGGGTGTGCATGCGGGTGAACTACTACCCGCGGTGCCCGCAGCCGGACCTCACGCTGGGCCTGTCCTCGCACTCCGACCCCGGCGGCATGACCGTGCTCCTCGCCGACGACCGCGTCCGGGGCCTCCAGGTGCGCCGCCGCGGCGCCTGGGTCACCGTCGACCCCGTGCCCGACGCCTTCATCGTCAACGTCGGCGACCAAATCCAGGTTAGTTACTACTGTGCTGCTCTGTACTATACTCCGACGATCCTCCGTCCGTCCCCGAGCGATGATCCTACGTGTCGTGTCGTGTCGTGTGTGTGTGTACGCGCGCACGCACGGCGGCAGTTTGACAAGCGGGCCACAAATTAAATTCGTCTCTGGGAGATGCAGACACGTGACGGTGCGTACATACATGTGCGTGCTCCAATTCAATTTTACCGCACCGGCCGTAGCCGTACTTGCTTGTGTCTCTCAGTGCAGCAGCAGGCTGCAGGCATATCCATATCCAGCCGTCCATGACCCATCTGACGGATGGACGGACGGCCGTCGCACGTCCACGTCGCGATTGGATGCTGCCTCACGACAACGGCCGCCCGCGACGCTATCTATAGGGTGGTTACCGACGACCAGTAATATTCTCTTGCCGTCCTCGTGCTTCTTCGCATTTTATTTTTTTTTGAAAAAAAAATAAAAACCCTTTCTTTTTCCTTGTACCATCTTTAGTTGTTGTTTATATACCCTCGTGGTAGACATGTCGTTGCCAAGTGATCCATCCACAAGGTTAGTGCAGCTAGCTAGTAACCGTGGCAGCCTCCCGAGCCATTCATTCTTCATATATAATTTCACCACATGGATGTATTATATAGATATGTATGGACACACACACATGACACACCACACCCCTCGATCGGTTGTTAATTGATAGAGCGCTTGCTTAGTTACACGTATATATGTGTGGTAAGTAATATGTGGCGCCAATTTACCTGGATAATGATGTTAGTTAGCTAGTTTGGACGGATGCTGGTTCGTTTGGAATCTAGAAGAAGAGGACTTGAACACGGGTGGGTGGGTGGTGCCTAAAGGATATGATAGTACAGAGACGTTGTCCTGGCCGGCTTATTGAGCTCGGTTGTTGGAGCTCATCTCGCTAGCTAGTGCACTCCCTGCAGTAGTTGATTCTTTGCACCAACCGACTGGACTGGAGTTATTATTAGATCCTTAGTTAGCGCATGGACGGGTTACTTTTATAGAGCACGTTTTCATAAAGAGAAAGGGCACCAACTTTGTGAAACTTATAGTGGTCTAGGTCGCTAGCTAGAGAATTAGGTACACATAGAATGACACAAGCATAAATATATGTACTAGGTATACTCTCTCTCTCCATCCTAGCTAGAAATAAACACAATTTTATTTAAACAAGGTGCCATGCTAAACTATTGTAAATTTATTTAAACAAGGTGCCATGCATATTTATTTATGGAGGTGCATGCAGACATACATACACATATTTATTTATTTATTTATATTTGTGCATCACATGCACAGTGCCTATATTGAAAACGTGGCACGCACACACAGCCACCCATCTGCACGGGGCGGGCGGGGGACCTGCTGGGGCTCCATCTCATCTTGATATGATCTCTGATCTCATCTCATATATCGATCAGCTGTAGTACATGCATACAGTAGGCACGGCCAGGTAGTCATATATCACCTTTTTGGAGGGCACAAGCATTCACATCATTCGGCCGCTTGCTTGGTACACTAGTACTGTAGTTGCTGTCGTTGCTCCCTCCCTCCCTCCTTCCCTCCCCATCCCATGCTGCTGCTTTTTGTTATTATTGAAGCGAGAAAACGACTCACTCTTGTTTTCATTTAATTATTAGACGAAACGAGAGGAGGAGTGAATAAAGATGACAATGAGTAATTATCCGCTAGGTATGTGCTGCTTCTACTCTTATCAACAAACATATATTTTACCCGCTAATTTACACATACCCATGCTCGGGTAGGAGTTCATTCTCATACCTTTACTATGCGTCTATGCGGGTAACGGGTACTCGTGTGTTATCCATGGGCAAGAATATTTGCAATTCAAAATTACATATACCATTATATTAGACTCTCAGTTCCAACCAAAACATCACAATTTATTAAATCAACTATAAATTCATCAAACAATCCAGAACAAAGTTCACATATAGTTTGAGTATTATTGAGCTTGAATTGCGGGGTGGTAATTTTTAAAACATGATTTGTATAAATTGAATCGGGTTCAATTTAGACATGGGTTAATGTGTACGGGCAGTGCAGTCCCATATCCTCACCCGCATCCTATTACCTTACCCATGGGTAAAAAAAAATTAGTCATACCCTTGTCCTAATAGGGTTTTTACATATCGGGTTTCGGGTAGAAATTGCTATCTTTAGGGGTGGTGGGGGCCGGGGGGAAGGGACAACAACATTGATGTTTTTTTAGGTACCGTGAAAACAGATAGATGTATAGTAAAATAGATGTAACGAGAAATGTTAAATAACTTATACAGTAATTTGTGATGGAGAGAGTGTCAGGCTTTTGCATTGGCCACTAGCCATTAGACCAGACTCAGTGGAAGTTTCATAGAGTTTCATAAGCATTTAATTCGCTGACATGATGCTATATTAATGAAGAGAGATGACAAGAGCTTTAAAAGAGTAGATAGTTTCATTCTCATAAAACTCTTATGCACTTCAAAGCACGCTAGGGCATGCTCCAGATCAGCGGCGGCTTGGGCCTTCGCCCTCTCCTCTAGCATCTTGTGAATCTCCTCAGGAAGTTGATCGACCGAGGGCTTGATGATGTTGCCTTGATTCTTCGGATCGGTCTTGTCGTTAGGCATTGTGGAAGTTGATTGATATGCTTTCTTCCCCAGCGGAGTCGCCAAAAAGTGTGTTGACGCTAAATTAGGTCACACACTCGATAAGGAGCTAGATTGCTCGATGTAGGACCAAGCCGACTTTGAGGTCGACCGGTGCCTAGGGTTTGTCCGCACTCGGACCTTGTGACTCCAGCGATGAGCGTGATACGCAAGACACGTCGCCGGAGGAGCCTCGCCGGGAGCGCGATACACAATACACGCTGGCGAGGTCTCTTGAGACCCGAAACCCTACACGCCCGGGAGGGACCCCGTCGGGGCGTGTAGCGGCTATGGGCTTCTCTAGCCGGCCTGGCCGCTCTAGAGCGTCGTCGTCGTCGATCCACAGTCCATGCGGCGCCGACGAAGAACGAGGAGAAGTAGAGAGGAAGAGAGGGTAAAACGAGAGATAGTAGATGTGTTTTTGTCGATTGGATAGATGGGATCTCAATCGGCCATGATCCTCTCATATATATAGAGGGGGTGGTCTTATCCCAGTAGGAAACCCTTCCAAACCTTATTTTCCATGTTTCCCACGAGTTTGGAACAGTTCGGATCGGAATCCAAAAGGACAGATCCGAACGGGGTCAGAACTTCCGACTCGGGTCGGAACTTCCGGGGGTGAGAAGTTCCGACTCGGAGGGTCAGCAGTTCCGGGGGGGGGTCAGAACTTCCGACTTAGGTGAGAAGTTCCGACAGTGAGCCATTTTTTACTAAGTCATAACTCTTCCATCCGAGCTCTAAATTGGACGTTCCATATACATTTTTTGACCATCTCGATGAGAGGAACGTAACGGTGAAGTCCATTTCACATTTTGACAACTTCCTAAATTGACCAATTTTGGTTGTCAACAGCACTATTTCCAAAATCTAAGTGTATTGAAAACTGAGAGATGAAATCACAACTGAGACTGACCTTACTAGAGGCCTCACCAAGACGACTTTCCAAAACGGGCATACACCCACGTCAGCGGCCGGTCATCATGCCAGCAGAGACGTGTACTGGTAGAGGAGGAGGAGGGAGAGGGGGCTAGTCCCTGGCGCGGCCGCTATCAATGGGATCTCGTCAATCTCACCGCCGGCGGGGCCAGCAGCCGGGCTGCCGGAAATGGTGTGGCCAGGCCAGGCCAGGACAGGACGACAGGTCCCCGTGGGCCGCCGTGTGGGCTTGCTGGCTCGCCTGTCTCGATGGACCATATCCACCCGTTGGTTGGGGAGCAGAGCAGACCACAGGGCAGCGTGACCAGAGAACACACACAGCCAACAAGCCAAATCTCGGTCGGAATGAAACGTGCGTGTTTGCTAGCCTTTTGCTTTTTTTTTAATAAAATAAATAATAGTTTTTAATTAATTAAAAAACTTAATCCTACTGTGCTGCGACCAGCGATGCATGTGGGGTTATTATGGCTAGCTCATCACTTTTTCCCACAAAATTTCAAGATTCTCCGTCACATCGAATCTTTAGACGCATGCATGGAGTATTAAATGTAGTTAAAAAATAGTAACTAATTGCATAGTTTGTATGTAAATATCAAGACGAATCTTTTGAACCTAGTTAGTCCATGTTTGAACAAAGTTTGTTAAATAACAACGAAAGTGCTATAGAAACTTTTTCCCCGAATGTTTGGTAACTAAACGTGACCTTACGTGTAGTAGTAGCAGCAGCTGCCATGCGCGGACCATGCATGCGATGCAACAACACTTGCAAGCACGTGCTGCATATGCATATAGCCGGCCGGCCATCCATGCAGTAGTGGGGCACTGACGCTGGCCGGTGGCTAGCTGGTCCGTCCTAGCTGTCCTGACGCCATGCATGCATGCATGCATGCAGAGCCGTGCCTGCTGGCCGCCGCTGGGGGCGCGTCCGGCCGGCCACCGCCAGCCGCCTGAGCTACTATGAACGAAGCGCGGGCGCGCGGTGACCACCGCGGGCAGGCAACAGCACAGGCACAGGCACAGGCACAGGGGCACGGCGGCCACTGCACCCATCAAGCAAGATCCGGATGGATCCGGCACGCACGGTACATACTCCACTAGTCCTTGTTGCTTTCCGAGTCTGTTGTCGTCTAGTACTACTCCTCATATCCGGCGAACGATGACATCTCCTCCGGCGGATCGGGCCATACAGGGGCATGCATGGATCCGCGTCATCTCCTCCGACGGCTGGGCTGGCTGCTGGCCCGTACCGAATCTGTATGGCCCCGCGGCGCCTGCCCTGCACCATGCAGCCCGGCCTCCTGCCGTGTTGATGACAGACAGAGACGACACTTGTTAATCGCCCGGGCATGCATGGACATGGTCCATCCATCCACTTGTCCACACTTGTCGACTCCACTCTGCCGTTTTTACATCTGATTTCGGTTGTTTTAATAGTATTTTGTGAGAGAAAAATAAGCCGAAGTATGGCTGATAAGCCGGCTGATAAATAATTATAAAATTTATTACACCGTCATACGGTAATTAAAATAAGATGAATCTATTAAACCAAATTAATCTTTGCGTACTGTACCATCACATTATCAAACCATGAACTAATTAGACTTAATAGATTCGTCTCGTGAATGAGCCGCCGGTTGATAAATTAGTTTTTTTCATTAATCTGTTTTTAATAGACTAAATTTGGATTGTAACATTCAATGTGATACGACTAAATTTTTTGCCAAAACAAATGAACACCTCTGCTTGCATTGCGCACAAGTACTCAGGGGTGGATTCAGACCCCCCCCCCCCCCCCCGGGCTGCACCCCGAGGTGCGGCCCGAAATTCCCTTTAACAAATTATTTGTTTGGCCCAATTTAGCCCATAAATATATATACATTTAGCCTTACCCGAGACGGTCCAAAATTCATTTATACTATTTCAGTTCAGTCATCCTCTTATATGTTTTTAGATCTGCCACTGTGGTGACTTCGTCAATCTCGAGATTTGCCGGTCCAACTCGGTTCTTCGGAGGTGCTCATAGGGGTAGTGCGTGTGTTCATAGTAGGGGTAGGGTGAATGCGTACTCGTGTTTGTGAGCGTCTGCGTCTGTAAATGGGTCTCGCAAAAAAAAAAGGTAAGGGTAGCCTTCCGAATGAAAATATGCATTGGAACTAATAAATGGCGATGTGAGGCCGACAGGGTTTGATTTGGTTGGGCAACCGGATCCCCGTGACCTATAGTTCGGTGTTCCGACACTGTAGCACACCATTTGATCAGCTGTTGCCGTCGTCCCGACCAGTCCACGTGTGGCTGTTTGTTTGGATGGGATGCCGTCCATCCACAGTATCCAGTCAGCATATACATATACTATACTCTATAGTACTCTAGTGTACATTATTAAGTTGTTAAGTTTAAAAATATAAAACACATATGGATTTGTCTTGAAAAATAGTTTTATAAAAATATACATATATCACTTTTTGATAAACATTTTGTTAGTATAAAAGGAGTCAAAGTTAAACTTTAGAGACTGTATCGATGCCTAAAACATATTCTATTTACTATAAGGAAAATATATAACTGTCGTCGTTATTATGCGTGTCATAAGGTTAACTTGATTTAGAGCAAATATGTGCAATATTTATATCTCCAATAAATTTGTAAAAACTAGATTCAAAGATCTTTCCAATGGTACTAATTATGTACTAAATATTAATATTTTAAATATATATATTTAATTAAAGATGTTTCTCGAAAAGCAAAAACGATAAACATAGAGAGAGATATGTACTCCCTTTGTCCATAAACGAATCAAATCCTAGAATCCGTATTAGTCAAACTTTTTTAACTTTGACTAACTTTATAGAAAAGAGTAATAACATCTATAATATAAAATGAATATATTATGAAAATATATTCTATGATATATCTAATTTTATGAATTTGGCACCATCACTCTTGATAGTTTTTTCTAGAAATTCGGTTAAAGTTTTAAAAGTTTGACCTTCAGACAACTATAGAAATTGATTCTTTCGTGGCCGGAGGGAGTATTTCAATGTATACAGACTTACGGAGTACATGTATTTTCACTGCTAACTGATACTATGCATGTGTTTAATTTGTATGCAGGTGCTGACGAACGCGACGTACCGCAGCGTGGAGCACCGCGTGATGGTGAACGCCGCCGACGAGCGTCTCTCGCTGGCGCTCTTCTACAACCCTAAAAGCGACCTCCCGCTGGCGCCCATGCCGGAGCTCGTCTCGCCGGACCGCCCCGCGCTCTACAAACCCATGACCTTCGACGAGTACCGCATGTACATCCGCCGCAAGGGGCCCCGCGGCAAGAGCCAGGTCGACTCCCTCAAGGCCGCCGCCGTTGACGACGCCGACACCGCCGGCGGCGGCAGACGATGCCGCTAGCTACGCGTAGTATACTTAGCCAGCCGAGGTTGTGTGTGCGTGTGTGTCATGATCTGCGTCCCCCCGACATGCATGTACTTCGAATAAAACTACTGCGAGACTATAGATGATTGATTAGTTTAGTCTAGGCGGAGGAGCTCTCTAGCTGGAGTGCTTGTTGTTGGACTCATAAGAGAGGTTGTTAGAGGTCTGCTGATCATTTTCGACATGCATGATCCTCATCTACTGAAGTGTGTTGATTTCCAGATGTTCCTTGTCCTCGTAGTTTCTCTTTTCTTTTTTCACTGTCACTGTTAAGTTCAATCATCAAGCACGTTGCCAAGCAATGGATTGATGCCGAGGCATACAATTCAGGAATCGGCTCTATATATATAGAAATCTTGGCTAGCAGCAGGGAGGTTATATGCTCAATGTCCTCCCTAGCGCGCTTGGTAGCGCGTCATGTAAAACATCATCTATTTAATAGTACAATGATGCATAAATCTTTTGCGTATTCAAGAAAAAACTATTATTATTAAGAAAAATGTTAGACATGTACAATTCAGGAATCGGCTCTATATAATTCTTGGCTAGCAGGGAGGTTATATGCTCAATGAAGACTTCATGTCCTCCGTTGCGTGCTTTTATGTCGCGTCGTGTAAAACATCATCTATTTAATAGTAGAATGATGTATAAATCTTTTACGTATTTGAGAAAGAAACTGTCATTATTTAAAAAAAAAAGTTAGATAGGGACACACCTCACTATAGCTGAGGTGCCATAAGGATTTGTCACGGATTTATGACACATGTCTCCGCTCAATCCTCACATGCTTGAAAGAACTATGTATGGTCTTCCATGATTTACGCTCCTCTCAAAATACGTGATAGTCCTAGCTACATGCTGAATGCTAGCTACACGTGTCATGAAGCCGCGACAGGTGCCTTCGTGCTTTTACTGCTGCCTCCAACAAAAGCTAGTACATGAGTATTTCGAATTGACGAGTTGTAACAATAATTGTTGTAAATATGGTGGACACTAGTTTTTAACACAGTCGCAAATTCAGCTGTGTACTGGTATCACGGATACTCCAAATTAAATATCAGTGTTCTCGAATAGGGTTTGTCCTGACACTCATGACTCATGATACAAGCGATCTTTCGACACGTGCCAATTGGGCTGCGTATACAACGGTTGGCTCTCTGCGCAGCCGTACTATGAATTGAAAACCCCTGCTCTCCAACTGCCATCCAACCAAGAGCTAGCGAGGTGAAGCTGAAAAGGGGACAAAAAAAATGACAACGAACTCCATTATTTGTTGATGCTCTCTCTTTAAAAAAAAAAAAATGACCGTGACTACTCCAAAGTCCAAACAACAGCCAAAACAGTATTGCCGATAAGAACAACAAACCATGGACGACATTGTTCTTTTCTTCCAAACGTGTAACCACCAATCATTCTCGCTAAAATATTATTCGCTTAGCTTTCGCACGTGAACAAAAAAACGATAGGCCGGCCGTCTTTGTCCAGCATATATCATGTGCAGACAAACACTCCATCCTTTTTACAATATATATATACGTATAAAAAAATTGCAAGCATAGAAAACTGGAGGTGGTGTCATGCACTTAAGTCATTATTATCTTTAGTTGTCATATAGTGTTATACTCGTTCAAAAAATAGCCGCACACATCGTTTTTCAAGGAGTCCATTTTTTAAGATTTAACTATATTTGTAGAAAATATTAAACTAATAATATTTATTACGTGTCATTATTTTAGTATTTTTTCTATATTTGGTTAAACTTTAAAAGTTTTACTTATTAAAAAACGAGACTTAAATTCTTTTTTTATAGCGGGAGTATCTAATAAAAACATATATAGAAATATAATGCTATTAAATTGGTTGGCAGAGACAACAACTCTTTATGCATTAATGTAGATAGAGGAAGTCTCAAAGCAATTACTTATTGTGGCATCATGTCTCCCTCCATATAGGAAACATATGTCGTTTAGGACAGCGATATAGTCTCCAAAACATAACTTTGACCACTTATTTTTTTTAATATTTGTTGTAATGTGGTATATGTATACTTTTATGAAAGTACTTTTCAAGATAAATTTATTTATATGATTTTTTATATCTCTAAACTCAATAATTTAAAAGTTATTCATGATTTATATTCTCAATGTTTGACTCAAACCTTGTCCAAAACGATTTTTATTTCCTACATGAAGGGAGTATAAGAGTAAACCTTAAACATTAGACTTTGTACCAAACATTGGATATGGTGCAAAAGATGTACCTCATATAAGGCTAATATTAATTAGGGTAGGACCAAAAGCTAACAACTTGATAGCTCGGCAGCTCGCTCAACTCGGGCTCGTTTATATTTTTGAACAAGCTAAGCCAACATTTTAGTTTGTGTTGTTAACGAGCCATCTCGTGAGCTGGCTCGCGAGCCTAACAAGCCAAAGTTGTTGGTCTTAAATTTATGTTAGTTTTATATATGACTTCATGCCTTACACTTTGCCGTTGGTTGATAGATGGATCTGGAGCGTTTGAACTTGAGACTATTGTGTAACTTTATCACTTTTGTTTCAAAAATGATTGAATGATAATCAATAACGGATTACTACTGCATTGTGGAGTATAAATTATGAACCATGGAAGTATATATAGTGTGGTATTATTATTGTATATTGTCATACTTTATATATGTTAGTGTATATTAATTTATTTATTGATTTAAGGCTTACATATATTTGCTTTTGTATTATTACTACTCTCAAACTTTAGATAAATAAATAAATAAATAGAATATATTTTTTATGCATTTTCATATCTAGCTTGCAAGCTAAACAAGCTAGCTCGAGCTCATAAACAAGCTAATCCAAGCTGGCCTTCTAGCTCATTAAGATAACAAGCTTAGCTGACTAATTATCTTAACAAGTTAGAATGAGTCAAGCCATTTTCCAGCCCTAATACCAATACATGGTATAATACTCCGATGATATCCAATGATGCCATACAATACTAAGAGTATTAGATTATTAGGTGAGTCTCAGTAGAGTTTCATAGGAGTTTTGTGGGTATTAAATAATATGTTGTGATATACTAGTAGTATTATTAAAGAGAGATAAGATAAAAGTTCTATGTGATGAAATCTTTCATATCGGTGAAACTTATTTGCATTGTCCAACAGTGACATAAAACTTTCAATGAGATTGGCCTTAGAAAGAAATAACTGCTACTATGCACAATATTATGCAATGTTATAGCAGCATTTCAGATATTATGTCTATCAACATGGCTCACCTTAGCAGCCGAAAAGGTGGAACATGGGCACGTTCCTTGTTCTGGGACCGTCCATATCTCTGATTCAAGAACATTTACATTCCTACGTTATAAAATAACACCCCAAGTTTCCATTCCTATTTCATGATTCTATTCCCTTGTGGAACATGACTGCTAAGGCGGTCTAAACTGTTAAAACTAATACCAAACTATTAGATTCCTGGCTATAGTTGTAACATCACTCATTCCCTCTCCTAACTATTTCTTTGTCACATAAGCAAAACATTACGCAGGGCGTGATCAGAAAAATGCTATGATATTTTCTGAAAAAATCATTTTCGGACATAATAGAAAGAGGCCATGGCAAAGGAAAGCGTGGGCCGAAAACCACAATGGGAAAGCAAAGATACAACTGACAGTGTGGTGAGCGCAAAAATATTTTTGATAGCTCCCTGCCCTTCATGTGTCAAACCTTTGCTTGTGATGGTCCTCCTCTCTGACATGAAAGCACCAAAAAATGGCATCTCTTCACATGTATTCACCGGTGGATCTAGGGGGCTGGCAGGGGGTCAGGCCCCCAACCCCTATGAAATTAAATTTTACTCTAAAATTTTTAAAATTTGAATGAAATATAAAATTTAGCACCGTTGGCTTCCCCTAGAATTCAAAAAATAAATTTTCTAGCTTTGTCTTTGTAATTTCACATATGCCTTTGAAAAACATATATACGACACATTTCCTCGTGACCTTGTTGAAAATTCAATTTTAGTTTCATTACCTTCTTTTAGATAGAAAAGAAATGTCATAGATGTGATTTTTCAAAAAGAAAACATGATGAAAGAGAGATAAGATAAAAGTTCTATGTGATGAAATCTTTCATATCGGTGAAACTCATTTACACTGTTTCCAACAGTGACATAAAACTTTCAATGAGATTGGCCTTAGAAAGAAACACCTGCTACTATGCACAATATTATGCAATGTTGTAGCAACATTTCAGATGTTATGTCTATCAACATGGCTCACCTTAGCAACCAAAAAGGTGGAACATGGCACGTTCCTTGTTCTGAGATTGTCCACATCTCTCATTCGAGAACATTTACATTCCCACATTATAAAATAGCACCTCAAGTTTACATTCCTGTTTCATGATTCCATTCCCATTCCATTCCCTTGTGGAACATGACTGCTAAGGCGGTCTAAACTGTTAAAACTAATACCAAACTGTTGGATTCTTGGCTATAGTTATAACATCACTCATTCCCTCTCCTAACTATTTCTTTGTCACATAAGCAAAACATCACGCAGGGCATGGTCGGAAAAATGCTGTGATATTTTTTTGAAAAGAAATCATTAGACATACTAAAAATAGGCCATGGAAAAGGAAAGCGTGGGCCGAAAACTACAATGGGAACGCAAAGATACAACTGACAGTGTGGTGTGCGCAAAAATATTTCTGATAGCTCCCTGCCCGCTTCATGTGTCAATCTTTTGCTTGTGGTGGTCCTCCTCTCTGACACAAAAGCACCAAAAAATGGTATCTCTTCCCATGTATTCACGAACTTAATTTTTGCACTAAAATTTTTAAAATTTAAAAATTTAGCACGGTTGGCTCCCCTAGAATTTAAAAAATAATTTTTTTTTTGGCTCCGCCTCTACAATTTCACATATGCCTTTGGGATACATACGTACGGCACATTTCCTCGTGATCTTGTTGAAAATTCAATTTTAGCTGCATTACCTTCTCTTAGATAGAAAAGAAAGGTCATAGATGTGTAATTTTCAGAAAAAAAAACAACACAAGTTAATAATGGTCGACGGGTCATTGTCTAACGACATACCCGTTTTTGGCCCACCTGAACAATGAACTGATGAAGGCAAGATAGCCTGGAATCTCTCTATCATCACCCGCCCAAGGAAGATCAAAATAAAATCATCGTCTCACCGTGGTTTTTTTTTTATTTTGTGCCGGCCCCCATCTATGCATACATTTTTCTTTTTTGATTGAAACCACGCACCCACATCTGCCAATACGCCCCTGTCATCAATAATTTTGTTATAAAAATGCTTGCACGTGCATAAGTCGTAGGCACCAAGATAACATATTCCTCACGTAAGACATGACGAATTTGCTTGTTGAAGCGCGCTGCGACCGGACGGATCTTCATTGTGTGTTAGGAAATGTTTGGATCCATTAGTATTTTTAGTAGAGAATTGTTTGAATCCACGTGCTAATATGAATAGTGAGTTGAAAGAACATATAAACTATTAGCAACTAGAAATTAACCGTCTATGCTGGAATTAATAGTTAGCAACCCTCCAGCTAATGATTAGCAGTCTGTTAGTAGGTTGTTTGAATCTATTAGTAACTAATTAGTAACTAGAAACTTTTTTCTTTGGCAGCCCTCCAGCTAATGTATACGTGACAATGACGCATATTTGGCAGCCCTGGTAGTTTTTTCTTTTCGCTACATCATTCGACACAGGGATGAGGTTAGTGATGATCTGCTCCGACACCTCACTCTATAGTGTAGAAAGTTTTTTTTTTGGTACAACCCCATTAGTATGTTATTGGGAATGAAGTTTTCATACTCCACCGGAAATGCTCCTAGTCAATACAATTATCTAAATGGCTCTGTTCAACAGGACTTATAAAGTCGGCTGATAAGCTGAAGCAGCTGATTTATTGTGAGAGAAAATACTGTTTCACGGATAATTTATACGGATTAAAACTGCTCAAGCGAACAGAGCCATTGGGCGATTAACAATGTATCAACTGGCAGCCGGGTGATTAACAAATCTGGTGGTTGTGTTCTGAGTGGTGTACAACTTTGCATTTCTCATCTTTTTAGGCCTGTTTGGCTGGCTTCTTGCCAGCGCCGCAGTTGCTTAAAAGTACTGTCCTAGCTATAATATAGGAGTATACTTTTGTATATCTCAACCTGGCAGCAGCAACAACCGGCTTTATTAGGCGTTGGAGAATTTGAGCTCACTCCTTTTGCTTCAGGAAGCTTCAAGAAACTTGAGCCTAGAATCAATTATATTCAAATCTGACTTTGTGTAACGCTGGACCAGAGCGCTTTTGGTTTATGTCAATCCGTCCTAAATGATTTGCCGGTGAACAAAGAACCACTCGAAGAATCCTGAAAGAGTTCAATCAAAGTCAAGGAGGAGGAGAAGGAAAGAAAGTGAAAGTGTTGTATATGTTCCGAATTCAGTTGGTCATTATATTGACCGATTTCTGACGGAGCGAAGCGGAGGCCCGTCGCCGGAGTCTTGGGCCGGAGCGTAGCGGAACGGTATACATACCCGTCGTTAGGGTTTCACCTTCAGTTGATTCACTTGTAAGCCGCCATACGGCGTTGTACCCGAACTCTTGACTATAGTGAGGAGTGTTTGCTGGCTGGCGTCCGTGGTTTTTACCTTCCGCATTAGAAGGGTTTTCCACGTTAAATCTTGTGTCTCGCTGTGGTTTGATCCTGCGTTCTTCCTCGTTTCCTCGTCGTCATTCACAGCAGAAAGGACATATTATCACATGGAGCGAGCTAGGACACGTACAAAAAAAGTACAGAGTCACTGTTGGCACAGTGGACGAGCAAGACTGGGATAGGAGATAAACACTGGCGCACAACACAACACCGGGCGACTGAGAAAACCCCACCGCGGCTGCTGCTAGCTAGCACAACGCAAATTCTCACATTATTACAAACAATTTATATATACTGTAATAAAATAATGATAATAAAAAATATATGTGGTGTGCGACGGCGCCGCAATTGGGGGTGCCCAAAGGGCGGCGGCCTTTCTTTGATTCCGGCGAGGGGAAAAGCGCCTCGACGGCGACGGCGGAGAGGCTGACGGAGCAGATAGAGCACGGGGGATTCGGGCGGCCAACGAATCCGACATCGACCTCAGCAGGGCGGGCCTCTCAACCTGCGACCACGACCCGTTCCCGCTGAAGAATATCGGCCAGGAACATCACCATCCTGCTTTTTCCGATCCCTTGCAATCCTGTGCCCTCCTGATCCTGACTACGATCGCCGATGCCCGATGCGATGCGATGCGATGCGACGCGACGACCTGCATCTTTCTGAAAGTGTTACTACCAGCAGGAGCAGCCGAGCAGGTGCTCAGCTTCATCATCTCAGGGTACAAGCATCGACCTTACTGTATAGGTGAACAGAAGCATCTGCTGTGGATGCAGTGCAAGCGTGCAACAAATTTGCAGCTGATACAGTTTACCAAAAAAGGAAGAAAAAGAAGAGTAACCTGTAAACCACACTTGTGTCTATGCATCGGTCGTTAAAAGACCCTATGATGTTCTAAAGGAAATTCCCAAAGAAACTGAGACATCAGATAAACCCTGCAGAGCCAGAGTTGCATGACATCCACCAAAGACACAGCAACTGATAATCTGAATGCGGTCTGCGACCACCCAACATGAACTAGAAGAAACAACGAAATGGCACTGGTTAATAATGCTGGTTAATGAGAGAGAATGATGCTGCTACAATCACACAACTGAATATGAAGATGACGCAAACAGCAGCAACTCCACTGGCAGGCAGGTTGAGCAGATGGGCGGTGTAATCTTGCACAATATACTGTAGCTAGAAAAGAGTACACCAATACTAGCACGGACGAAAAAAGTGGGCAGTTCACTCAGCTAATGTCACTACAGCTACTCCACAAACGAATACTCCTAATAGACTCCACTCACACATTGTACAGAGGAGAGCTTCAAGACAGAAGCTGTTGGATCGCCGCCTTTTGGTCACCTGTTAGGCTCGTGGGGAACTTGATCTGAAACTTGATCCTCAGGTTCCCCTTTCTAGACGGCTCCCTTGTGATCGGCATGCCTTCACCCGGCACAACTTCTTCATAAGTAGGACTGACGACTGACTTCACGGGAACAGTCAGGGTTCGTTCATCCAGAGTCGTCACTTGGACTGTGCAGCCTGTCAGTGCCTCTACTAGAGAGATCTTGTCAGTGTAGATGAGGTCGTTCCCGTCCCTCTTGAACCTGGGGTGCGCCCGTTCTTCTATTATGAAAATTAGATCTGATGGTGTGACATTACGAGCCTCGTTGCCTTTGTCAGGAAAGGTGATCTTTGTACCCTTCTTCCATCCAGGCTTGATATCTATCGTCAGGATCTCCTCACGATTTGTTGGTTTCCTTCACAAAAACATGAAATGTATTCTCAAAACAAGATAGGAAAATAATAAGATTGCCTATTCTGGACAGCTAAAAAGCTTTGATCATTTAAAGTTTCAACCTACTCGAATCTAGCAACTTGATATGATAATTTAATGCTTAGTCTTATCCATCTAGCACAGTTAAACAACTAAACACTCATCAATCACATAAGCAAGCATGTACCAAACATATGATGTTTCTCAATAGGGACAAACAAACAAACTGCATCTACATCATAATGTCTTTGACAAAGCACCACGTCATTCC
The DNA here is from genome assembly GCA_009763385.1 of Coix lacryma-jobi var. lacryma-jobi. NCBI lineage: Eukaryota > Viridiplantae > Streptophyta > Magnoliopsida > Poales > Poaceae > Coix > Coix lacryma-jobi. The sequence goes on from CM019826.1 coordinate 156,331,480, forward strand.
AATCTTTAAAATCAGTTTTGAAGGCAATTTATTACAATCCATCCCTTTCTTGTATGGACCTACTTCAAAAAGTGGCTTTGCCCCATAATGATAACTATATTGCTAAAAGGCAAGCACATGATGGAATTATTGAAGCTATACACCATGCTGTGCTGCTCCAAAGTCATTGAAAGCAACTTGTGTTTCAATATTACAAGATGATATTATATTCAGCCTCAATCAATTACAGATATAGTCTTTATCAAATAATATATTCTCCATAGTTGTGTTTAATCAGAATCACAGGTCCTTCAATGTCCATGTGAAATATTTTATTTTCCATCATGAACTAGCTGCTTCATTCAAAAAGAGTAACATATCACATAATCGTAGTTCAGAAAGTGCTCACATCAGTATTCATGTGTTCAATACCTTGGAAGTAATAAACACAATACAGTAAATCCACAGGAAACTGCACAGCAATAGATCTACCCTAAGTTCAGACATTAGTCCCAACTGTCCACCTCCAGTGATCTTTACTAAATCAGTAAATCATCTGTGAAATGTACAAGCCCAGATATCAAATTATGAATGCCTCTGAACGCTCCAATATCCTTGTACAGCACACACATTTAGGATAGAAACTCAGCCTCTTAGCCCCTTAACTGAAGAAGCTACTGTCTTACCCCACACATTTTGCCTTATGGCATCTATAATTTGAAACCTTCAAATTTGATTTTGAGTAGAATATGTAACTGCAGTTGTAAGCATGAGGTACCATTACAGGTTCACAAGTTAGATGGTCAAATACATGGATATGAAATTGTCAAGAGATCCTACCAGCGATCTTTATATGGTATTCTAGATAGAAATAGCAAGCAGGCTAGGCAGCTAACTTTTGGAAGTGTTTTGGTCACAACATGAAGGTATTTATTTATTTATTTAGTTGGTATAAAAAATAGACAAGGCAATAAGAACATCACAAAACAAGGAAAACCATCACTAAATGCAATCCTGTTAGCAATGTCCCAAAATGCATATTCATGCGGATAAAATAAAAAGAGGATATAAAACATGATTAACTCAAGGGAATGACTTCTTTTAAAAAATACTCAAACAAATCACTTTGTTTCAAAAAAAACTCAAAAGCAACTCATAGTGCAAGAACTAAGAGCAGAGTTGACATGTTGAGCTGGACATAAATTGGATTAACTCAAGATCACTTTTGTTTAAAAAAATACTCAAGCAAATCACTTTGTTTCAAAAAAAAAAACTCAAGCAAATCATAGTGCAAGAACGAAGAACAGAGTTGACATGTTGAGCTGGACATAAATTGGATATCCCCATGTAAAACAAATTGTGCAGTATGCACCGTGCAATACATACACACCACCCTAATATCATATCCAAAGGATGTTGCCAGCTCCAATAAATCAAGACTGATGGCTAAGATTAAAAGCTACTCCCTCCGTCCCAAAAAGGATGTCGTTTTAGCCATGAATCTGGATATTCAGATTCATGGTTAAAACGACATCCTTTTTGGGATGGAGGGTGTAACAACAAAGTCATCTTGGCCACCATAGGAAGCACATCAAAGAGTTATGGTTGAAGTGCGTAGACAAGGTCAGAATACCTTGTGTATCGCCCAAAAGAATCAGAAAGTATCAAGGGGCAACAACAGCTGAAACGTCCTGGACTGAAACACAGGAAGGTTCGATTAATATTATTCAATAGAGACAGTGCTGGAGAATTAAGACTGATGCAGCCTTGAGCCAATAAAGATAAATGAGACAAGCAAGAAGCAAACCCATGGACATTTGCCCACGAGGAGTAAGGGTGTGCACTAAGCACGCCAGCCTGACTTGGTGCAGAAATCAGTTGCAAAGCATGTACCCACACTGGGAGACCATAAATGCCTCTGATAAATTCTTATCGGGTTTGTGTACATGAGTTAAGTTGGTCCAACATCGGTTGAGGTGGTTTGGTCATGTCCAAAGGAGACCTCCGGAGGCATCAGTGCATTGTGGAGTTTTAGCCCAAGATTTTCATGTGAGGAGAGGTAGAGGTAGACCGAAATTGACGTGGGGGGAGGCAATAAAGAGGGATCTAAAAAGTTGGGATATACCTAGAGATCTATGTTTGGATAGAAATGCATGGAGAGCAGCCATTGACGTGCCTGAACCGTGACTAGGGTCTCTTGTTGGGTTTCAACTCTAGCCTACCCCAACTTGTTTGGGACTAAGAGGCTTGGTTGTTGTTGTTGTTGTTGTTGTTGTTGTTGTTGTTTGTGTACATGAGTTGTGATGGTAGAGTGTTGTGTGTTGCACGTGTGTGTACTCCCTCCGTATCGCTTTTAGATGACGTTTTGGACAAGGTTTGAGTCAAACATTGGGAATATAAATCATGAATAACTTTTAAATTATTGAGTTTAGAGATATAAAAATCATATAAATAAATTTGTCTTCAAAAGTACTTTCATAAAAGTATACATATACCATTTTACAACAAATATTTTTAAAAATACAAGTGGTCAAAGTTACACTTTGAAGACCGTGTCGCTGTCCTAGACGTCATCTAAATGCGATACGGAGGGAGTATGCCTCATACTCAATGACTGTCATAATAGAAAGACAACATAAGACAGACTAAACCACACTAGTATCGTTCTTGCCTTACCTCATCTAAGCCTGTTTCGTTGTGTCTACCATCCCTATCAAGTTTTTCTCTCCTGTCAATCTCATACGCTTGGTTTTCCTGCCCTAAAATTCTAATGTTCAAGCACAATGTGCCAACCAAAGTCACAAGATGCATAACAAAAGGCACGGACCTAGCATGAAAAGTCTCTAGTAATCCTACAACAACCCACGGACTTGCTCAATCATCAAGGCTGAAACGATCTTTACAAAAGAACAGAATGCTACAACCTGCGGTCATTCTGTACTCTGAAGGAAACAAATTGGGCAAGGAAATCGGCGGTCTTACCCGGCGGCGTCAAGCACATCCCTGGAGATCTTCATCTTCTTAGTGGCACCTTTGTAGAGGTCCTCCAACGTGCAAGCCAGCGGCCGCTCGATCGGCGGCGCCTTCGGCACGGCCGCGCTCGACGCCTCCCCTGGCCCAGCGGCGCTGCCGAACATCGGGAACCTGGGGGGAACGCCGCCGCCGCCGCCGGGGGTACGGGGTCCCGCGCCAGCGAACCCGCCCCCGAATATCTCGGAGAAGATCTCCTCGGCGCTCCTGGCGTTGAAGCGGAACCCGTGGAGGCCAGCGCCGTGCATAGAGGCGGAGGGCGGGGGCGCGCCGGCCTTGAGGCCTTCCTCGCCGTACTGGTCGTAGATGGCGCGCTTCTGCGGGTCGCTGAGCACCTGCGGGAGGGGAGCCAAGGCCAATCGAGAGGGAGGAGGTCAAGCAGATGGGGTTTCCCCGGCGGTAATGGAGGACGAGGAGGAGAGGGATGGGTACGCACGTCGTAGGCCTCGGAGACCTGCTTGAAGAGGGTGTCGGCCTGCGGCGAGGGGTTCTTATCCGGATGGTACTTCATGGCGAGGCGGCGGTAGGCCTTCTTGAGCTCGTCGTCGGTGGCGCCGCGGGCGACGCCCAGCACCTTGTAGTAGTCCAACCCCATCGGCGGCCACTGCTGTTGCCGGCGGGCGGTGGGGTTTCTGCTGCTCCCGAGCTCCTGACGAGGGTTTTGGATTTGGTTGGTACAGGTTGTTGGCAGGTTGGTTTGCTTCAATGCTTTGCTATCTGAATTTTTTTTTCCCTTTTTTGCTTGGATATTTATTACCTCCTTTGATTGAGTTCAAAAGGTCGTCAATTCTTTATTATTTCTTGTGTCCTGATAGGCTACTACTACTCGTGTTTTCTGTTTTTCCACTCGTGTTTTCTATTTTCCGTCTAGTATATCATAGCTTTCTATACGTGTCCGTGATTTTTCTATTCAATGAAACATATTCCTTCTCGTCCTAAAATAAATACACATGTCATTTTTGAGGAGTTAATTTTTTAAATTTTAACCAAATCATATATACATACACACACTAATATGTCTAAGAAATCAATTTTTAAAAGTTTATTAACAATATATGTTAATATATACACTAATATTTATAATTTGTAATAGGTATTTAATAGTGGATAATATTTTTGTAATAAATATATGAAGAGATGCTTGATGATATTTTCTATAAACTTGATTGAATAAAAATATTAAACCTTCGAAAATTAAGAAGTGTGTTTATTTTGAGACAAAGAGTATATGGTGGCGGCTATAAAAGAAAAAATATATCTTTCTAGGAATTTCCGTCAGTAATTATGTAAAAGAAAACACAATATACTCTCTATTCAGATAAGCATGTAATTCTAGATTGAAGAGTGTATCCCAAGAAGGATGCAAAACTTTAGATAAGGTAGTAAATAAGTAAAAAAAAATCCTTCATGTAAATGACACGTGATAGGTATACTACTCTTGTTTTTCTGATTTTCTGCTATGTTATTGCCTTATATAGGTGCCCTGTCACGTGTGATTTTTATGTTCTATAAAACATACTTCTACTCCTAAAATAAATGCACATATCATTTTGCATGGAGTTAAAATTTTAAAGTTTAGCCAAATAATATATATGTACACTAATATTTTTAAGAAATCAAAATTTTAAAGTTTAATAATTTATACTAATATTTATAATAAGTGATGAGTATTATTAATAGTGAATTATATCTTTATAATAAATATATTAAGAGACACTTGATGATATTGCCTATAAATTTGATCGAATAAAATATATTTTTTTGAAAAACAGAACTGCGGTTGTTTTGAGACCAAGAATATATGGTTGTGAAAGAAAAATAAAACTGCTCGTCTTAACCTCTAGGAATTTCCTTGAGTAAACAAGTAAAAAAAAATCTAATATACTCTCTCCATTGAGATGCTCATGCAATTGTAGCGTAGAGTGTGTCTCGGAAAGAATTCAAAACCATAGGGGAAAAAAAAACTTTTGTCTATTCTCTCTCCTGTGCTCTGCATTCATCTTCTCTCTCCTTTGCTCTTTGCGTCATTGCGTGTGTGTGAAAAAAGTGGTAAAAAAAACTGTAATTGCAGACTTGCAGTAGATAAATCTACGGACATATCTGTTATTTTCCACCTCCTCTAACTTATTATTATTGTTGAGAATCTAAGTTTGCAAGTATTCTTTTCCGGACGGAGCAGTGACATGTTACTTTATTTTTTTGAATCTGCGATACCTGCGTTACTCGATGGATGAACTGAAAAGCCGTAATTAAAATAGGCAAATAATTTTACATTCAAACTCATTTCAAAAAGAGTTGCTGGGGTAAAATAAGTAGAATCAGACTAGGGAGCCAGAAAACAGTACCTCTGTTATACTTTTTTTTTTTTGAGAAATGTTATATGTTTTGTGGGCTACGTACATCGAAACCGGTTCCAATTTGAGCCTAACACGTTATTAGATAGAATTGGGCCTAATTTTGGCCTTAAATCCGCACACGTTCAGGAAGCTTGAGAGAATTGGACCCCCAGACCAGGCTTCGTTTGGGCCAGATGCCTCCTTTATATTACTTGTATATAAATAAATAATTCCTTGTCCACGTTCAAGTTGTGGCGGGCATATCTATGGAACTGTATAGAACAGTTTAACCAAATCTTTTTTTTTTTTTTGCTTTCCGTTTGAGAAAGGAAAAAACATAAACCGATGGTTTTAGGGGATGGCTACTGCACTGCATGGCTTCTCGGCCGGCGATGGGACGAGAAATGATGGCACCTGTTAGGTAGAGCTGTTTCATCACCTCTGTCGTTTTTTTTTAGAATTTGTCAGCTTTTTAGGGTAAGCGGTTTTGGATTTTTGTCGATCCGGTATGGGAGAACGAACATTTGACAAATTCGCAGACTCTAATTAGACGAGATCACAAGAGAGAGACAGAGTGAATATGGGCAGTGCCGCACAAGGACAAAGCTCGCGCACAATGAAGATGAGATATATCGGAGTCGTTGGCGCCGCGGCGGGGTTTGCGATCTGGCCTACGGCGGCGCCTACCGACGCGACAAGCATACGCGGCCATGGCCATGATCTCCTTTCCCCTTTCCGCTGAGAGACGACGACAAGAGCTTTGGGCCCGACGCTTCTCTCGGCCGTTCCTTCTCCTCCTCGTCGATCTCCTCCTCCTGCACAGGAACGAACGAACGAGAGCAACAAAAAAGAGCTGTAGGGAGATCTCGATATTAGAGGATGGGTTAGTTGAGGAAAACAAGGTCGCGGCGTTCCCACACGCACTCAAGCACCTCGAGAACATAAATTAAAAAGCTCGGCGGTCGCGCGGCGGCGAAAGGGATCCGGCAAAAGGACAATGACGGCGAAACCAAAAGGATACTCCTTCCGTTCTTAAATAACTGTCTCTATAAATCTATATTTTTCTCACAGATATGGTTTTCAGATGACACTTAGAAAGAAACGGAGTTAGTACCTAGTTAATAATTTTTGTATCGTACGGCTATCTATCCGCTTGCCCGGAATGAAATGCAGATCTCCTGCCTCCAGCACGTATGCTTGCTTTTTCCGTTCAAAAGGATGTCAAAGCTGCATGTATAATTGTATACTGTGTACTGCAGTACGGTCTGGCAATCATTTGTTTATCTACTTTTTGACCGTCTCCTCGAGAGGATTTTCTTTCTTTTCCTTTCTTTTTTTTTATTTTGCAAAACTTGCATGTTTACTCGTTTGTTGGTTTTGGGTGTGATAAAAAATATGGTCAAATGGAGGTGCAGTGAGCCGCCGGGATGGGGTCCTGTGGGGTTTCCTTTCTCCCGTTCTTCCTCACCTTTTGAATTTTAAGAGCAGCTAGCTACCAGCAGGTAGGGCCTGGTTCTGGTAGCAGCAGTACAACAATGCACTGAACCACATGCCTCCGCCTCGGCCTGTGCTAGGTAGTACTCCCTCCGTCCAAAAAAAATGCAACTATAGGTTCCGTGCCACCAAAAGTAGTTTACATTTGACTAAATTTCTGGTAAATACTATTTACATTTACGACTACAAAATAATTTATTAAAAAAATACATTTCTTAACGAATCTAATGATATTTATTTAATACTATAAATATTAATATATTTTTATCTATAATTAATCAAACTAGAGATACTAAACCATGACACTGTGCTAGAATTGCATGTTTTTATGGACGGAGGGAGTAGGTACAGACCTAATGATGCCTAATTGCCCTTATCATTATATATAGGTTGCTCAAAATCAAACCTAATGATGCCTAATTGCCCTTATCATTATATTAGTATGTCCGGCTACAGACAAGTGCATTTCGATCTTGTGAAGGATCATGGAGGCTCACTCATCCTGCTCCGTCCGTTGCATGCGCACGTAACAGTGACGGGGGTGGTGTGCCGCTGGTACACTGACAGATCGATCAGTAGAGCACGACACCGGATTGGTTGGTTGCTCAGTTACCACGATGACATGCATCAGATCAAGATCATGCCAGGCATCCGCATCACCATCACAAAACAGGAGGAGGTAGCTAAGGGTTGTGTCTGTTGTTCAAGATTGATGTCTACTCGTCATCGACTTTGCAACTGTATTAGTTCTGGATTTTACTTTTAATAAAATACGGGTGAATGGTCCGATCATGAAAAAAAAAATCAGACGATCCAGTCCAGGCCCAAGGCGACAAGACGATTCGGGTTGGTTTCACCAACCGGGCCTTATGCTACTTCCCCTTCCGGTGTGCACATTATGCTGCATCGATGCGTGCATCTGCATGCGTGTGTGGTGGACAAACGCCATCGCTGAGGCGTCTCTCGCCTGTCGGCCGTCGTCACCAACTCGCCACTCGTCGCCACGCCATGCTAGCACTAGCAGAGAGAGCGAGGAGGCTAGCTACTGGCTACTTCGAGCGTACTTAGACGATGGCGCTAGTATGGCTGTTAGGCCTGCTACTGCTATCGGACCATCGTCCACAGATGTGAACGGAGGTGGGACTGTGGGAGACGACGGCGACCTCTCTCTCGTCTCCTTCCTCGGCTGGGCCGACCCTATCGAGCATGGATCGGGACGATGATGACCGTGAACCTGGCCTTCGATTATCGTTCCGGTTTGCAGGGCCAGCACCGGCAAGAGTCACTGTACTCCGTCAACCACCAACCAACCAACCACTGCTCCTCGGCCTCTTCTTCTTCTTCTTCTTCCCCTCGGTCTGTCGGCCTCCCTCTCCCTGTTCCTGCTGACCCGGCGGCTGTTGCCGCCTCTCTCTGCACTGCCCCCACCCCCCAGTGCCGACTAGTCAGTCACAGGTCACGCCATGGGTTGGAACCACACAGCTCTGACCTGACCTTGTGGTGGACCGGACATGCCGCCTCTGACCGCCCGCCCGCCCGCCCTGCCTGCCGTTTTGTTTTGATCTCGTCAACAACCACCTGCCTGCGTGCTTCTCCTTGCACCTTTTTTTCCCCTCCCGACCCCTGATTCAACGCTCCAGCAGAGAAAATGGAGCGATGCCAATGCCATCATCATCGTGCCACACATCCTGCCGGTGCGGTGCCGGGCGGCATTCGCCATGGAAACCGTACAAGAATGGGCTTGAATTTGGAATTTGAATTTGAATTCGAATTCTATCACGTGTTCCATCTCGCGGGCGAGTGGAATCATCAGAGCAACGGAACGGAACAACTATGAATCATGAATGTACATTCGCCAAGAACAAAACGTGTGACGACATGGTCACACACCTCCCGGCCCCTCCCTCCCGATGAAGAATGAACAAGAATGAAGAAGAATTCAGAAATACCCAACCAACTAAGCAACGAATCTGATCACCCTCCGCTTTCCCGGGCTCAAAATGCTAATCACAGCTTCGATGGATGAATGGATCGATGGATGGAGCTCGCTCTTACCAACAATGGTGGTGGCAGAAAACCGAAGAAAGAATGGAATCATCCACCCACCCATCCCTCACTCAGGCCAGGGCTCCCGACCGGTCCATGGACGTGACGGAGAGGCTGGCGCTGGAGGAGCTGTTCCCGAACCCTCCTCCTCCGCGGCCGCGGTCGCTTCCCTCGCAGAGCGCGAACGCCGTCTCCAGGTTGGCCACGATGTCGGCCATGGCGGGCCGGTCCTTGCCCTCGAGCCGGACGCAGTGCACGGCGGTGTAGGCCACCAGCTCGACGGCCTCGGCCTCGTGCGCCGCGGGCTCCGGCGCGCGCGGGTCCAGCACCTTCCCGAGCTCCCCGCCCACGACGCTGGGCACGGCGTAGTCCACCACGCTCACGGGGCTCCCGCCCTCGGCCTCCCTGAAGATGGCGCGCCGCCCCGTCAGCGACTCCAGCATCACCACGCCGAACCCGTACACGTCGCTCTTCACCGTCAGGTGGTGCAGCCCGTAGTACTCCGGGTCCATGTACCCCACCGTGCCGGCCGCCTTCATCACCGTCAGGTGCTGCTGCGACGACCTCGTCGCGGCGGCGGCGCCGGCGTCGTCCGACGACGACGACGGCGGCTCCATGGGCCCCATCAGCGACAGCCCAAAGTCCGACACGCGCGCCGTCCACCCGCCGTCCAGCAGGATGTTGGACGACTTGATGTCGCGGTGGATGATGGGCGGCACGGCGTACGAGTGCAGGTACTCGATGCCGCGGGACGCGTCCAGCAGGATCTTGATGCGCAGCTTCCACGACGACGCCACGGGCGACGGCGCCGCCGACGAAATCTTAGGGTGCAGGTGGTCGTAGAGCGCGCCGTTCTTCATGTACTCGTACACCAGCAGCCGCTCCTCGTTCTCCTCGCAGTAGCCCACCAGGCCGACGAGGTGCTTGTGGTGGAGCCGCGACAGGAACGCCAGCTCCGACCGGAACGCGCTCTCCTTCTCCTGGAACCGCCGCGCGCGGGGGCCCGACTCGCCGCGCTTGATGGCCACCTCGCGCTCGTCGGGGAGCTTGCCCCGGTACACGGTGCCGAAGCTGCCTTCCCCAATCTTCGCCTCCAGCGCGAACCCCTTGGTGGCCGCCTCCAGCTGCGCGAACGTGAACTCCTCCGCGGGGTCCTTGAACGACGACGGCCCGCTCCGCTGCCGCGTCATCACGCGCGACAGCTGCCGCCGGAACAGGCTGCGCGTCCGCGACCCGTTCGGCGACCCGTACGGGCTGACCCCGCCACCCCCGCCGCCGTTGTGGTTGTGGTTGTTGTCGGCGCCCGCGCCCGCGCCGGCAGCGGCGCTGAGGTTGGGCTGCACCGAGTTGTGCACCCGCTTGTTGCTGCAGAAGCCGAAGACGAGGCAGTAGACGATGGAGCAGAGCCCCGCGAAGCCGCCCACCGCGCCGACGACACAGAACGCGATCCAGGCCTTGGACACCACGCGCCTACCCGACGACGGCGCCGCCGGCGCCGGAGGCGGCGAAGGAGGTGGGGGAGCAGCAGGCGTCAGGGACGAGTTGTCACAGAGCGCGTCGCAGATCCCGGCGGAGCCCCCGCAGAACTGCTGCGACTGCGGCAGGAAGCCGCCGCACCCGCGGGGGCAGGCGCCGTCGTCGGCGACGCAGACGCCGGGGCGGATCCTCGGCAGCGGCACCCGCGCGGCGTCGGCGCCCGCGGACCAGCAGTACACGGCGAAGTCGCTGGACGCGACGCCGCACGTGAAGTTGCCCCCGGCGACGAGGAACTGGAAGCGGATCCCGAGCGCCGGCTCGTACAGGGTGGTGGTGGGGCCCCCGAGGCTCCAGCACACCGCGGTGTGGTTGGGCCGGCGGAGCGCGCACGCGTGGGAGTCCCCGACGGCGAGGCCGTACCCGAAGAGGTCCCGCGGCAGCGCGGCCGAGGAGGCGGAGGCGTTGGCCGAGCCGGAGCAGAGCGGCGCGCCGGACGCGAGGACGGTGCACGCGCGGGCGCCCCCCGCGGCGAGGTCCGTCGCGGCGGTCGCGCCCGCGAGCCCCGCCTGCACGGCGCTACCCTGCGGGCCCCAGCACCGGACGGCGGCCGACGCGTTCGTCTCGACGGCGCAGGAGAAGCCGTCCCCGGAGACGAGCGAGCGGAACGCGCCGTCGGCCTGGGACGGGAACCGGCCGTCGCCGCGCCACCATCGGACCCTCCCGGAGCCGGAGCCCGACGCGTCGTAGGCCGCGACGTGGTCCCCGCCGACGGCGAGGCCCGCGAGCGGGTCAGGACCGTTGTAGAGGCGGCGGAGCTGCGCCCACTGCGGCGCGGGCGTGGACGGCCAGCAGAAGAGCGCGGCGCCGCCGGCCTGCAGGCCGCACACGAAGCCTCGCCCCGCGGAGACCTCGGCGAAGGCGATGGCGGACCCCGCGACGGCGGAGGAGGACGCGTTGGAGGAGGAGGAGTTGAGCGCGGCGCAGTAGACGGTGCCGCTGTACTCGGCCACGCCGCAGACGGTCGGGGAGGTGGAGGACGCCGAGACGGCGAGCGTGGACGCCGCGGAGGCGTTGGTGGGCGAGGCAATGGCGAGGAGGAGGAGGAGGACGACGACGAGGTGGGGCGGCCGCGGGATCATTGGGTAGAGGCGGAGGAGGAGCGCGCCCCGGCGGCGGCCGCCGACATCTGCGTGGCGTGGAGACGGGGCAGGGAGGAGGAGGAGGGCGCGGACGAAATGGATTAAAGCGCGCGGACGAAAAAGGTGAAGCGAATACGCGGCGGGTGCTGTTGAATTGAAGGACGCGGCCGCGGCCGCGGACGCGCGGGGCGGGCGCGACCTGGACGCCGTCTCCGCCTCCGCGTGGGGTTTTCGTTCGTTTGGTGCCGTGCTGGCGTGCTCTGCTCTGTTCTGTTCCGCTGTGGGCGTGGGCGCGGGCGCTCCTCCTCTTGCTGGTTGCTGCTCCTGCGTCCGTCAATGGCTTTTACTCCTTGGCGCGTTTCTTCGTAGTTTACGACTGTCGTCTATACACACAAAATAAATACACCTGTTGTTGGGAGTAGGAGTAAAATTGTGCCGCTCGCTGAAGCTGGAAATGAAACACACGCAAGCAGCCAAAGCTGCAAGCGCCGACAGATACAACCACGCCGTGCCATTTCAGCCAACATTGTTAACGAATATAGAACTGCTCTATGGGCCCTACGTGGAATATATATACTACCTCTCTCTCTAGAGGAAAACATACAACTGTAGTTTGTGCGCCAAAAAAAATCATATTTAACCAAATTTTTAACGAATAATATCCACATTTATGACTATAAATTAATTTATTATAAAAAACATTTTGTAATTATCTAGTAATATTTATTTTATAGCTTGATACTTTTTTGCTTATAATTAGTCAAATTTAAGAAACGATACTATGTTAGAATTGTATATTTTCTTGGACGGAGAGAGTAATTCTAGTACAAACTATTTTTTTAAAAAAAAAATTAAGTTTATATATAAATAAAATTTTATGATACCAAATATGTGCCATTAAATTTGCCATGAAATAATGTTTACAGAATATTCTTTTTTGTGTTGTAAATATATTAATATAATTTGATCCATAGACATACTAGCTTTTTCGTGACCGGGGCGTGTGTTTGTGTGTCCGTTTTTTATTAAGAGGAAGAGTGTTGCAAAGCACACATCCGAGAGTCGGAGGCGAGCAGCCTCGGAGCACGCCTAGAGGTATCCTACCACCTACTGGAAACGATTACATGGCATCAATGTTTTGAGCACTGACGACGGTCTTCTGAAGACTCTCGTTCCATAATGACCAAGCGATGAGGAGCACAAGGGAGTCTAACAGGCGAACAGCGGTTTGGATTCCACGGCAACCTGCCGTCGCTACCGACTCCACCATTGACCCAGATCATGGCCCAATTAACAACACAACAAATACGTATAGAGCATGTTCGCTTAAACTTACGTCGGTTATTTTAATATTGTTTTTAGTATGGGTGAGTACTCCCTCCGTATCTTTTTAATTGTCGTCCGAAAAGCGTGCCGTGAGAGAGACACGGATTTCTAGAGACGAGACGGTTATTGAGGGACGGAGGGAGAATGTTCGAACCAAGAGAGCCATAGCAAGAAGTAGTACGTCCATCTCGAGATAGATGTGACCCAAGCAACGGATACTTGTTGACAGTAAAAAAAAAATAGGTACTCGTACTGTATTCCTTTTGCATGGGTCATACCAAGTATACCACGAGGGACTTGTCCTTCTCTGTGAGTCTGTGATCTGTGAGAGAAGGCCGAAAGGGGGGAACGAGAGCTCTGTGACGGGCAAGAAAGAAGAAAGCCGCGGGGAACGAAAGATGCTCCGAAACGAGTGTGCTGCTAACAACAGCAGGGTGGGTAACTTGTCCTTGATCGGTGGTCCCGCGGTGGGTGTTGGGCTGTTGGCACTGTGTGAGAGACAGTGGGTTGCAGTATATATTTACTTATTATTTAATTAGCAAGATGTTAATGGTAATTCCCGTGTGGCGATCCAGGCCATGTGTCGTTCTCGATCTCGCCAGGCCTGTGGACGCCAGTCAGGTCGGCAAACAAACATGAGGAGTGTCGTGACTCGTGAGGTCGCCACCGTACCGTCGCCCGTTTTTTCTACGGTACGTCTCGCCGCCCGAGTCCGGCCGCGGGACCTCGCCTTGCACGGCACGCGGAATTGCCTGCCGCCGGAGGCCGGACAGATGAATTATTATGCATATCCATCCTCCGGGGCTCCGCCGGACGTCGCTCGCTGTCGCTGCCCTCTGCCTGCGGTGCACGGCCGCGGCCACGCCGGCGACACATGGCCGCCCGGGCCCGCCGGGGGGGCAGCACCCGCCGGCGACATTCCGGCCTGTCACCTGTGCCGATTCTAAAACCCTACCGCGACCGGTGCTACGTGTGCGTACGGTACGGCTCCCCGCGCCGCGAACTAGCCATGCCAAACGACCACCAACCACGAAGATTCGTCTCCTGTACGGCACGACCCAGCAGCACTCGATCTGTGTATTCACTTTGTTTTTTTCCTCTTTGAATAAACGAATACTCACGTACGTAGATTCAAACAAATCGCTACGGTTTATTTGAAGATGCAGCATGTACTTTATTGTCTTGCTTCGACCACTGGTCCAGTGAAAAAAAATAGAAATGCAGCAGCATGACATGCGTGAAAAAGAAATGTGCACAGCATGGCACGCATCATCGATCAGTCCGTCCCGTCTGCCTGCACGGCCATCAGTCGATCTGCCACTAATTACTAATAATACTAATCGTTACGTAGAGTATACTAGTAAAACTGATTACTACTACTACTACTATTAATCTATATATATTTATCGTCCAGATACTACGACGTGATGCTCGTTGAACAATTCGGTTCGTACGTCCCGCCGCGCGTACGTTGGTGTTGGTTCTTTGGTTGCCATCCGGAGACCATTGGTATGTGGTCTACATACTCCTGCAGGATTATATTTTATTAACCTGTTTTGTTATAAGTATACTCCGTATTAACGACCGGGCTGTGCGTGCTGTGCCCGGACCAGAACGGGACTAAACCGTTTGACCTGTCTATGCTGATGACGTACAGACCGGCAGACGGATGTGATTTCCTCGCACGTGTCCAACTCCATCCACGGACGGACGCGCGTGAATGCGTGATGCACCGCACGCGCGAGAATAAACGTCGTCTACCGGTACTACGGCGCTACCGCTACTGCATGCTGCATGCAGTCAGTGAGGAACAGGACTGGATGCCACGAAGATCTTCCTCTTCAATTTGCTCAAAAAAAAAAGAGAGAGATCTTCCTCTTCAATTCCTGGGTACATTTCCATCCAATTTTTCTTTTTTATTTTTTCCTCCACCTGTTAGATTTATTATGGGCCAAGCCCATTAATATATTTAATAAATCAATAACTCTATGGTGTGTAATTGTAAGAATTATTATTTGTACCGGATTGGAATTTAAAGGGACGTTGACTCAACTGAGATTTATTTCATCTAATTTGAGAAGTTGTGAAACGGGGGGTGGCGTGACGTGTTAATTTTATTTTAATTTAATACGCACTAACCACGCTTTAATCTCGGGAGTTACAACTCTCCGTCTTCCCGTAGTCTCTCCGCCTCCCTACAGGTGCCGCACCTTTTTTTTCCTTTCCCTGCAACAGGATTAAGGGAAGCTCCCTCATTCTTCCAATCTCTACTCTCTCTCTCAAGTGGAGAACAGAGAACAGACATCAACTCTAGAACTCTATTCCGCTGCTTTGCCTAGCATCTCCATCTCGTTCGTCCGCGCGCACGGAGGAGCGAGAGGGCAGGTGCCTCCGGCGCCGGTGCCGTTCGAGACCTTGCACTGGGGATCGGCAATTAGGTTTTTGGGGAGCGACTATGCGACTGCCCGAACCATCTTCGCCGCCGTTCGTCTTCTCCAGCAGGATCGCCGTCGTCGTCTTCTTCCCGGTGAAGTTGCTGTTGTACGTCTTCGTCCGCCCGTTGCTGCTGGTCGTGTTCTTTCCGGCGAGGTGTCTGCGTCCATCTACTTCCTAGTGATCTTTATCCTCTTGGTCTTATTCTCTATCGAGATGCAAACCGGACAAGGTTCAGGAACATCAAATTCTCTGAATATGGGAAGGTACGAACTGTTCATCTTCTCTTTATTTTTCATACTTCAGAATATTGTTCCGTCATGTTGTTTCAGTAGTACTGTTGAATATGTTGCAGTAGTTGTCTTATATTGTTTCATAAGTTTTACAATGTTGCTGTTTGTTATATATTTTGGGTTGTTGTCTGTTACTTATTTTATGAATGTTGATGTAGCTCTGTTTCGTTGTTTCAGTAGTTACTGCATATATGTTTCAGTAAGCCTATTATGTTGTTTTACATGTTTTTCTGCAGTAGATGATATAGTATGTTTTATTATCATTTATATGCTTCGCATGCTTATTGCATATATGTACCATACTGTTATGGTCATATGTGAAATCACGAGATCACTAGTCTATCAATTTATATATGTCGTCATCATAATGTGAATTTACGGAATTAAAATAACATAGAAATTGCCTTTATTTCTAACACCACCGAGCAAATGACTAATATAATCTCTGCAACAGATCGATCGATCGCTCGCCTTGACTTATTGCCATCTCTAACACACAGATCTGCATGCTGCCACTGTTCTACGTAAGTGCGTACTGTAGTTTAGAACGGAGGGAGTAATAATAATATTATACTCCATATAAGGACTATAGTGGCTGCTAATAGTAACGAACCATCACCTGCCAATGCTTAGACGACAAATCGCCCTTCTCACTCTTCCTCCGCGTGCTTAATCGGACTCTTCTTCGTCTCTCCGTGTATAATACTACCAGTACACCCTAGCATTGCATACAAATGCCCGCAATGCATATAATACACTGGAATCTTCTGCTCGATCTGCTGGCGTGTGCCAAGTTTTCTTCCTCTAATACAATGGAGTACAGTATTAATACTATAATACGTAGTAGGCTGCGCAAAAAGCTAGGCATCCCAGGCTGGTTCAGCCGTCAACGCTGTCAAGTGTCAAATATTAGATTAGACCACCTGTTCTAGCTAGTGTTCTGGCGGGATACGGCGATACGATAGGAGAATACGGTAATGCAGACTGTGGGGGATGCCAAAACCATCACTGCCCGCTCCGAAATTTTCTCGATACTTCACAATTGAATTACCCGGTGGCAACTAGAGACGGTAGGTATCGTTTTTACGAGAACGAACCTCCTCCTCTTCAGTCTCCAATCCCAGTTAATCACATTAGATATAGGGGTTGTTTGGTACAACTCGTATAACAGCTTTATGGGTTAAATACATTTTTCAAAAACAGGCTCACTCGTAAAACTGTTTTATTTCTCATCTCACAAAAACATAAGCCGAAATGAAATTTTTCGAAAACAGGTTCACTTATGAAACTGTTTTATTCCTCATCTCACAAGAACATAACTCTCTCTCAACCATGCATAAAGTTGTTGGTGAAACTGTTTTGCTAAATAATTTTTTTTTCAAAATAGCTCAACTTTACCTAGAAAGTTGATCACAAACCTATTTTCTAAAAAAAAAAACAACTTCACTATTTAGTGAAAGAAGCTAATAAGTTGTGTGTCAAATAGGACCATAGATCGAAGACTAACCAAACAAGAGCCTTAATGAAGAATTTTGTTTAATTTTGCATGTTAACGTTTTTCATCACTAAGGCCAATCTCAATGGGAGTTTCATTTGCATTAAATATGCTGTCACGTAAACGTTTTCGATGACATGACAGTATATTTAAAAAGAGAGAGATAAAATGAGTTCTCTCTTGGCACGAATACCGACTCTCCATGAGTCATGAAATTTAATGTTTATGAAACTCTGGAATAAAACTCTCACTCTCAATGGAGAGTTTCATTTTATTTCATATGACATGACAGTTTTGGAAACAACGCAATGAAACTCACCGTTAACATTGACCTAATAATACATATAACCACGGGATTTCGCTTATATATACAGCCAACGATCGATCGAGACCTCGAACTGAATCGATCTCCTGTGATCGTGTGTGGATGCATACAGACGTGCGCTGAATATGTACACGATCAAACTAGCTTTCCTTAGCTAGGGTTGCAGCAACAAAAAAAAGGATCCCATTCCATTCCATTCCATGTCTCTTTTAGGCCGGTGAGTACGTACTGTACATCCTATCTCGTTCACACTGCAGATGCGGACGGTGGTGGTCGTTGCCATCGTGCTGCTTCGCTTTCCACTGTCCTGTTTCCATTTCCATCTCCATCGTCCACACTGCTGCTCTCAACGCAACATAATAACAAAAAAACTGTTCACACTGCACTCTATACTCTCCTCCTCCCCATCACACAGTTGGAGAGCCAATCGGAACGGGCTACATCAGTAATATTTTCCCCTTGAATTAAAGTAGCATGTTTTCGTCATGGGAATTCAGTACTGTACTATTTGCCATGCTCTTTGCGGTTTTTAATTGATTCGTGTGTCCAAGTCAGCAAGGGAAAAGGTCAATTTGAACGACGACGGGATCAGATAGCAGCTGCCAGCAGCCAGCAGCACCAGCAATGAGTATGGTGCGGAAAAGAGGAGCAGCACGGAGCTGGATCTCCTCACGCTCGCACTCCTGATTCTGATTCCGATCCCTCTCCCTCTGCACGTTGCCTGTCTGTTGTTCCTGCTTTCCTTTCCTTCCCTTCCCTCTCATGTCGTCTCCAGTTTTCAACCTGCTTGTCGTTGCTACTAGTATATCTAATTATCCTTGACAACTGGCTAGGTTTGCGATGCACTGACAGAAATGATAACCAGTGACAACTGCAGCACTACCCTGTTCCTTGCTGACCTTCTGCAGATCGCCCCAAGCGCGTTTGGTTGGGAGTCAAAGTGACGTGGGATGGTCCCGTCTCTGATTTCTAGGACGGGATGAGAAGAGGACAGCTCTATTCTCTGTTTGGTTGATAAGGGACGGGTTCGGTCTATTTCGTGTTTGGTTGAAGGGATAAATAGAAATGGGATGGATGGTGGATATAACGCCGTTAGCTAGTGTTCAGTATAAACAAGATTATATTGTTACATGAGTTCAACAAAACTGAGTTTGCTATTTTTAATTTGTTTTTCTACTAATCACTGTGTACTTTGAAAATTTCAGCCTATTTTCTGCAATAAAAGAAACGAATAACAGAAAAAAAAGAAAACCACTTTTTTAATTAATTTCTCTCTTTTCCCCCTAACTTTATCTACTTCCCAGGCCGGCCGTTTCCTCACGGCTCACGCTCGTCCTCAACGGCCGCCGTGACGGGCCTCCCCAACGCACGCTCGCCTACGCCATGGCCTCGTCCACGCTCGCCGCGCCATGGCTGCCGCTTGTCACACCTCCCCCAGCGTCAGCCGCCATCTCGCCTGAGGCTGCTGCTCCGTCGTTCGTGAAGTTCCTGCTCCATCCGCCCATCGAGGTTGCTGATCCGCCGACGCAAGCAAAGACCTCGCCGCTGCTCGGAGAAAAGGAAGAAGAACAGTGCCGGGCCAAGAGAGAGAAAAGCGCCTGTAGGGAAGAAGACGGCGTCGAGCTGGGATGTCCCCGTCCGTGCTTTTTCCTGGGACGAGCTCGCCCCTCTTTTTAGGGAATATTCCACGGATATTCGAAGGTGGGATGTCCTGGTTTCTCTGTGTCTCCCAACCAAACACTGCTAAAAGTGGGTTCATCCCATCCCGTCCTACCCCATCCTCACAACCAAACGCTACCTAAGAGGAACAGGAACAGCAGTCCGATCCCGAAAATTACTACCCACATCCGTTGAGGCCACACACCTTATCTGTCACCGTCTATCCTATCGTCACTTTTAATCTTAGCGCTACAGCTGTCCTTTCGATTCTTTTCAAATTCTCGCGAGTCATTCGTTTGCTTTATCTCGGTTCTTCTCGTCTACGAGTCGTATCAGATACTCTATCTTCCTATTGGCTTCGTCCCCTTCTTGTTTCTCCCTGTTACTCTCTCTCATGCAGCTCTCTTCTCGCTCCCCCTTCCTCTCTCTACAGTGTACGCACAGTTACACAGCTCACAGGAGCACAGCAGTAGTGGTCGCTTCTTGTTATTTCACAGCCAACAGTACACAGTACCTTTCCAAAATTTATCTCCTCGTCACGAGATGGATCTAGGGCATTTTAGTTCAAAAAAATTACAAGATTCTCCATCACATTAAATCTTTAGACGCATGCATGAAATATTAAATGTAGGTAACAAATAAATAATTACACAGTTTATTTGTAAATGTCGAGACGAATCTTTTAAGGCTAGTTAGTCCATGTTTAGATAAAATTTGTCAAATAACAACAAAAGTGCAACATGAACTTTACGCCGAAATTCCTTTGAAGTAAACATGCCCTTATTAAACCTAATTAATTAATGCTCAGATAATTTTGCATAATGATTATCATGATCAGATTTTAATTAATTCTTGAAACATATATTAATTCGAACATGTGAACCATTAAAATGTTATAATTATACTAAAAACATGAGATTATTTATGCCATGATGCTAGATAATTATATATAATGATTATTATGATAAGATTTTAATTAGTACTTAACATCGGGGTGTTACAACTATAGTAAACATTGGTCAATGATGAATTAATTTGACTTAATAGATTCGTCTTTTTAATAATTGTATACAATGTAATTATTTATAATTAGTCTATTTTTAATAGACTAAATTATTATCATAACATCTGATATGACACAAACTAAACTTTAGCCTAGACCCAAACACCCCCTACGTAGCTAATACTATCTTTCTTCACATTTTACCCGATTGTTCGTAGTAGTTAGATTTACCACAAGAATAGTTTTATTATGTTGTTTTATAGACATTTAATTACCACAAGAACTTCTGGTGAGCTGGTAATAGTGCCAAGAGAGTTTTGGGCCGACTATGGACTATTTGGGACTATGGACTACTAACAGTCTGTTTGGTTGAGCTGTGGCTGTGGGAAAAACTGTTGTGACTGTGAGCTGTGGAAAAGCTGTTGTGGGTTGTAAGCTGTGGAAAAGCTAAAAGCTGTTTGGTTAAACAAGTATAAAGTATATCTTTTAGTTTTGTTTTTTTAAATAATTATGAAAACGTTTTTTATTTCACCTATTTTGAATAATTGAAAGTCAAAAGCCAAAAACAGGGTCAAAGCAGCTATCAAAAATGTACTATGGAAAAGCACCTGCTTCTACTTTTGGTTGAGCTTTTGGCTTTTGGGGCCAAAAGCCAAAGCCAAAAACCCAACCAAACAGGTCCTAAATAGTCCCTGGTATGCAAACATGATAACTAAAGTAGTCCTAAATAGTCCCGTAGTCACCTTAGAGAGGTTGTTTGGGAATATTTAGTTACTTTTAGTCACTTTGGAGCCAAATACTTTGACTTTAAAGAACTAAAAGATCACTTTTAAGTCTCTTTTAGCTTTATATGGTTATATTTTATACTTGGAACTGTGCTTGCACATTAAAGGACTAAAAGATCACTTCCAAGTCTCTTTTAGTCACCCAAACCAACATTATTTGAGGTGACTAAAGTAGTTCCTAATAGTCCCTAGTCCCTAGTCGGTTTGATCCAAATAAGAAGATCAAGACAGTTCAACTTCGAGTAACATTTAGATCTAGGAGGACTTGGTAGAATATAGATTGGGTCGAGATTACATTGACAACAACATCCATGGAGAAGAAGGGAATAGGGGCTTCGATGGATGTTGAGCGAAGAGGATAAACGAGTAGTGCTCACATGGACACAACATAAAGATGATGCACTCTCTCTGTATAGGAAATATATGACGTTTTCATTAAATTAATCGTTAAATATACATGTTTTCTCCAATAATTAGAAATATGATTATTATTCACTCCAATTCAAATTATGCCATCCCAATTAAGGAGAGAGTTACGAGAATATATGACATCAAATAGGTATATTGTAAAAATATAATTAATAAAGAATGTTAGAAATATTATTATCTTTGTCATATAAATTTAACCAAACTTAAGATGTTTTGACTCACTAAAATTCTTAAAATGACTTATAATTTAGGACAAAGGAAGTCCTAATATTTTTCGACAAACCTAATCAAACTTTGTTAAGTTTGACTTGCATAAAAACCTGAGCTACCGTCTCTACTGCTGCTACAGCAGTATAGAGACAGGTTGATGATGCGAGTGACCGGATGACATCCGATGTTTGATGCCTTTGTCAACTGTATGTATATACTCAATCCATCCGGAAATAACTATCATTGGTTATTAGTGTGTATGTCACAAATTTAACTCTATTTGGAGAAAATATGTACAACATTTATATCTTTAAATGAATTTATTAAAAACTAGATTCAAAGATCTTTCTAATGATACTGATTATATACCATAATATTAATATTTATTAATATATATATTTAATTAAAGTTGTTTTATGGAAAAGAAAAACAAAAATGATAGATATTTAATTAAAGTAAACTGTTACATTCTATATATGTAAATTATGGATACATTCAACAACTCATGATTATCTGCACAACCAATTGAATATGCATTTTTTTTTGCTATGATAGTCTGCATTATCAATTATCGATTAACTCATGATGGTCAGCATTATCAATTGAATATGCAATTTCTTTAAATGGGTTTTACAACAAATGACATGAAAATTCAGTACAATGAAATTATAATTAGAATTGTATACAAATAGGGAGAAAGGAAAACCAATCTTAGAACATATTTAACATCTGCAATATTGAGTGGCTTCAGCTATTGTTTTAGGATGGAGGGAGTATAAGCTTAGATCGTGTGCCATATTTTGGACGCAGCGAACTACTACGACACAAAATCAGTTGACGATGAAGTTCTCCAGTGAGGAAGATACACCAATATGAGTAAGAATCTGCTAAACAAATAATATATGATACTGCTCTACCAGATTGACACCATAGACACATGCAAGGCTTTCTTTACCTGACGTCCTAGATTTTGCAAGCCTTCTTAAAACTTTATCGCTACATATAGCATATCTGCGTAATGAACATGAAATCAATCAATAGAAAATATAGAACACTAATCTCCTAGTCAGAGGATATTTTCATATCACCGCACCTAAGTTTATGCCACATTATAAAGAACAGTGAACACTTCATTTCAACACAACATTTGAAACTAAACTGTGCATCTTAAACAAATTCCTAAATTATATAAAAATGTACAGGTACCTTGAAGCATCGTACTTTCTTACAACCCAACTAACCAAAAAGAAATCCACCTAGCAAGATACAATTTTTTTTCTTATAGTTTTATATGGTTATATTTTATACTTGGAACTGTGCTTGCACATTAAAGGCAAATTATGACCATTTATAGGATTAGCTACCCCGATCTGTCTCTTCAGTTTAATAGTGAATATGGTCAACTAAACTTATGGATGTGCAAAGTAATACTCTGAATTAGGTAGTATAGTATTTATTCACGAGAAGCAACTCAATGAACATGTCAAATAGTTCAACTAGTCTAGAGTAAAGAAAAAGGAAATTTGCATCGACAAAAGTCCTAGATGCACATCTCTAGGACACATTGTTAGAAACAAAATTCCAAAAACTAAGGCCAGTTTCGGTAACAAAAAGAGAAAAATACAAAGAAAATGCAATATCCCAAACCTTTGTTCAAGAAATAGATCATTAAACTACAGCATTGCGCCAGTGTGGCTTAAATGTCGAATGAAGAGTGGAGATAAACATACAAAATAAAAAATATTATTGGGAACTATCTCTATCTAGTTCGCTAGAGTGTCGCGCAGATAAAGGTTTTACACTGCTTACCTTCAAGATAATTATTCTTGATTAATAGGCAAAGAGCCAGATAGATGCACACGTGCCAACAACAATAACAACCAACAATAACCAAGCCTTTAGTCCCAAGCAAGTTGGTGGGATTAATATATAGTATATTAAAGAGCCAGATGGCTGCACACGTGCTAATGCTCCAAATTTTGGAAGTGCTATGTTAAGATTGTTATCTGAAAACATATAAAGTGGCAAATATTTAGTAGCAGTGGGGCTTATTTTCATTCTAATACTTTGACAACAGGGTATTAAATAATCAACAATGTATGTGATGATGCATACAAAAGTTGGAAGATTAAATAAGAAACTAAATATATTCAGCTTCAATATACTATATACACTTGTTCTTTTATGTTTTTCTACCACTAAACATAATAATCCTATTCCATTAGAGATTCTTGGATCTTGATAGGTAGGGATTAAGAATTTATGAGAATTTATAAGAAAAAAATTATCCTAACATAGATACTAAATGATACTATTCACCAATATATAATTAAAGGATGATGTCCTGCTAGAGATAAAAAAAATGCAAAAAGATTGTCACGCTGAAGCACGCAAGGGACTTGCTGACAGGTGGTAACAGTAAAAAAAAATGAAATGCATGTTCTCACACCCATGGGAGACATAAATTAAAAGGGTGAAAAATATGACAAAGTATTGGTACAGATATTGCAGAAACAATAGATTAAGAAAAAAAACTTAATGTGAAACAAACTACTCTTATAAATAATCTTTTTTGGTGGCAAGGAAAATAGAATCATGTTTTCTAAACCTCTACAAAATAAAATATAGATATCCATACTGAAGAACATAGACTCACCTAGCAAAAAGATGAATGCTAATTCCTCAATATCATATCTTCAGCTTAGATATCCACTGATTCCCTCAGCTGTCAGTATTATCTTTGTCAAAACCTTCAAAATCATAGTATATCAGCTAGACGATAAATACTCTATGTCTATCCTGAAAACACATATACTTACTTTCAAAGTAGTAAAGATGAATTTGGTTTCAACACAACAGAACTAATAGTCATATTAAACTAAATAGTTCATCTTAAACAAGTTTGTAAACAAGTCGACGATAACCGGTAATAATTTGCACCGTGCGAGTAACTAAATTCACACAAAACTGATACCTGTTACAAAGCAATGAACCGTACTCATGGATATGATTATTTCAACACACAAATTCTCAAACTATTGGTCCTCCATTTATGGAGAAAATCAAAGTATATAAGTTAGAATACCTACTCCTAGTAATGTCGAAACTAAGCTGTTACTTAAAGAAAATATGGAGCTTTCCAAAATAGTTTAAACTGCAGTGTATCCTAATGAGCAGAAAAATACTTAAAAAGGAAGTGTATATATTGCAGCTGTGACTATATAACCTAAAAGAAAAAGGCCAAACTAAAAAAAATCACACAGTTGTATAAAAAGAAAACTTTTAACAGGTCTGTAAATGTTGTCATTCCACCTCTTTCTCCAACCATAGGTTCTGCACTGTCATTGTCGTCCATCTATCATCATTTTAGCTTTTAATTAGTAACTATAATTAACAGCAACTATAATTAACAACTATAATTTCTATTTCCAAAGGCACTGATAGGCACTGACATACCAACTATACTTTACAGTGATTTCTTAGTTGGACTCTAGGCTTCAAAGATGACTCTAGGCTGGAAAAAGATGACTTACAGGCATCCCGATATTCTTTTCTAAAATATTTTCAAGTTTTTATAAAATTTGTGACAAGTATATCATTATGTAGTAACACTTACCTTGTCTCTGAAAAAACTATAGCTGGATGTATGTTAACTGATTAGATAAATCTCTAAATAACTGGCATAACTAAAGATTTGAGAAAAATCTCTAAAGACAACTCATTCAATCGTAGTAGCACACAAAAGATTAACTCTTTAGAGATTAACTCTAAATAGAAATATTGTACTTGTAGAGTAGCACACAGACTTGAAATAATAATATTGTATATGATTTTGGGTCTATAGATTGTAAAGTAAAATCATTGTAAAATCAGTTAATGATTGGTACTGTAAGAGTACTACTGAAACTAAAATCATTGAACGGATTGTGACCTAACTTTCATACTAAGATTCATTTGAAAAAAAAAATAGCTGACACAGATCTGACTAAACTTTAAAGACCACTAAAATTGGACTCGCTGAAAAGGATTTGCAGTCAACCGTAAGCAAACAAATGATGCCGGATAGGGAAGAAAAAGATCTGGATTCAACAGAAATGCCGGATAACCAACCTGTAATGGCGAATAACCAAGCTGAATACAAGAAATTAATGGCAAAAAAATAGATCTCCAAGAACCAAACCTGGTAGATCTCCAAGAACCAAATCTGAGATATTGAGAAAGTGTTTTTGGATTAACTGGAAAAAAGGATAGGTTGACACAGATGAAGAAGTTGATTGAGCTAGAGAAGCAGGAGATTGTGGGAGACAGGAGGATGAGGTAGAGAGAGAGAGAGAGAGAGAGGGAGAGTCATGTAGGAGAGAGAGTGAGCCTGCGATAGAGAATGAAAAGTTTTGGGGAGACAGCAGGATGAGGTAGAGAGAGAGACAGGCCTGTATCACTACAAGAGGAGGAAAGAGAATGACGGACGCGAGATGAAGAGATAAATAGGAGTCTGTCTTCTTCAATATATCGCGAGATACCTATTGAAAGGATTGTAGAGAACACGGATCTTGATGTATCATATACCGTTAGATACCGCGTGAGGCCACACGCCGCTGTGGAATTTGAAGGTTCGTCTGATCCAACAAAGCCATTTCGTTTCCTGGCACAGGTAGACAGACACTGCTGATCGCTTCGAGACAGTAACAAGATATTATGGGCCCGCTAAATGGTAGCACTTGTGAACCCACTGAAAAATGTCTCAAACTGTACTCGATCGAGAAAGCACAGTACAGTATGTAGCTGAAACAATCTCACCGCAAGCTAACTACTACTACAACGACCTGTCTGTCAGTATGCTGAACTTTGTTTCCCACTGCCCACTGGTTTCTGGAACTCGCTGAAATTTCTTTCCGGGATCGAAGGAGCCCTGAAACTTCTGTGTTCTGCCCTGCACCGTAATGCAATTCTCCGTGAAATTTGCAGGGAGTCAATTCCTCCACACGTGAACAAGACACGGCTGTCCCTGTCCGTTTCACGGTTGCCTCGCGGGAAGCACGCGCCGGCGTCAAACGGAACGGAAGGGTTCAGAGAATCATCAGAGAGGCATCGGTGAAAATCTACCTGTGCCGATGGAGATGGGCTGGGACCATAGGAAGCGTCAAATCCAGGGAGAGAGTCTGACTGAGAGAGAGACACACACAGGCGTCGTCGTCAACTCAAGAAGTTTCCAGTTTTCCATGGCATGTCTAACGATATCTGACGACTGACCGACCTTGTGCTTATTTATTCGACGGGTAGCATGCCATGTCTGACTCCACTCAACGAACAGGTCAAGAGTCGACTGCTTGGATTGGAACTTGACCTTAAATTTTAATTTATTGGTACTTTTTTTTTAAAAAAAAAAAAGATACAATGGTTGAATAGGAATAAATCGACCAACAAACTATCAAAGACTTCCATCTCTTCTCTCTCTCGTCCAGCTTCCTAAGCCAAACTCTACTCACCTACTCCCTCCGTCCCTAAACAAGTGTCGCCGTTGGTGTGCGTGCCACGTGTTTGACTCAATTTGTAGAAAATATGTGCAATATTTATATCTCCAAATAATTTTGTTAAAAAACTAGATGTAAAGATCTTTCCGATGATACTAATTACTTAGCATAAATATTAATATATTTTAATATATAATTGCCGGCAACTTTTCCTCGGGAAGCGAGAACGACACTTATTTAGGGACGGAGGGAGTAGGCTAAGAATCCCGTGGATCCTATATAGCCTCAATAAAAATTCTATCCTAATCCAAATAGAATAGTTCAAATAGATCCTGCGGATCCTAAATAATGTGAATAGGAAACCTATATATATATATATATATATACCTAATCCAAAGAGAAAAGAATATAAGGATAAGGATAGAAATTACACAAAATTGTCTATACATCTATACGTATATTATTACTTTTTTCATCTGTTTGTTGTTCTCTGTTTTCAGAACTTCTACCCGCTATTTCTCTTCTACAGTTTATCCGTTATTGTTTTTTATTCTGCAATCCCATCTGTTTGTTGTTCTCCGTTTTCAGAACTTCTACCCGCTATTTCTCTTCTACAGTTTTCTCCGTTATTGTTTTTTATTCTGCAATCTTACTCGCAAGTTTTTTATATCCAGTTTTTTAAAAAGATTTTTCCTGTTTCTTCTACCTCCGTGTTGTTTCTGTTCTGGCTTTTGCACTTCAGTTACCCATCCACATTGTTTATATTTCTCTAATAGTTTCTATTTTCATGTTTTTTCTCATCGCTCAGTTTTTAGGTTTCTCCATTTTTTTGTCAGGTTTCTTCAGTTACTCGTTTGTGGTCTTTCGTTTTGCCCGTTTCTCTGCTCTCTGGTAGTGTTTTTGCCCGTTTGCGAAGGAAAGGGTGGAGTGGAGAAGGGTGCTTTGTGCAAGTGCTAGACCGACAACCGAACAAAAGTGATCCTATTATAGCTACCATGTGCAACCAAACAATAGCTCGTTGCAGGGGTAGAGACAAGGGAGGCGGGCCTTCTCTAGACTTGAATTTTTCACTAAATTTTTTAAAATTTTAAAAATTAGCACTATTGCCCCCTAACATTCAAAAAATGAATTTTTTTTGGCTCCGTCTCTAGATCGTTACATTGCAGGCTCTAACTAGCCTGTCTTAGTTTTGCTAGCCAGATTTATCTAAAAAAAAAGAACCAAACACAGCCTAATTGGCCACTTTCTTGTGCTGCATCAAGTATTATCAGCACATCCATTGTATACATACTAGGAGAACTAATCTTTTATTATCTCACTTATCAACACCAATGATGATAATGATAATCACAGTCCTAGTCACAATCTCAGTATCTCACCACCCAGCAGACTGCACATTGTTGCACGAGTATACAAACAACAGAAACAACGGACAAAACGAATTCTCTGAATATGGATCACTACTTGGAGTTGGAGTTGGAGTTGGAGTTGTCAGAAGGGAAGAACTCGAAGCGCATGAGCAGCTTGACGGATCGCAGCGGCTGGCCCTTGTGGTCGGCGAGCCTGACGGAGCGGATCCCCGGTCGGAGCTCCCACACGGGCAGGCATGTCTGGCCGCCGAAGTCGTCCTTCTGGTGGTTGTCCGACTCGTGCACCTCCACCCTCAGCAGCGCCAGCTCCGGCGCCGCCAGCGGGAACTCGGCGAACTCGTGGTCCCACGCCGGGATCCAGCTGTCCATCACCACCCGCGTCTGCTCCTGCATCCTCGTGTCCGCCGCCACGCCGCCGGCGATCCCCACCCTCGCGTAGAAGTCCGGCGGCGAGCACCGGTCGAAGTGCGTCTTCCGGAAGTCGAACCGCCACCCGTCCCCCATGTACACCGTCACCTTCAGCCTCGTCTTCACCGGCAGGTCGGCGGCGGCGCGCGGGTCGAACACCTTGCCGCCGCCGCTGCTCATCATCAGCACGTCGGGCTTCTTGACGTAGCCGCAGCCGCCGTTCGCCCGGAACATCCCCTGCGTCAGCCACAGCTTCCTCCCGTGGCCCTGCATGTTCGCCGCCACCATCTGCACTCCGTACCTCCACCCCATCAGCGGGTTGTAGTTGGACGACGTGATGCGCGCCGACCGCGGGAAAATGCGCAGCAGATTCCGCTGCGTGAACCTGAATGAAAAGATGCAAAATATCATCAAATCCTTTGGAATTGGAACTGAACAGGGATAGTAGCTGAAAATTAAGGTGGTGGCCTGAGCCTGACCTGACAATGTGATCGCCATGGGAGACGATGGCCTTCTCGAAGGCCTTCTCGCCGAGGCTGAGGCGCGTCACCTTGTCGGGGTCGACCCGGAGGTCCTGCTCCATGTCGTGCTTCCGCCTGGTGAGCTGGATGGCGATGAGGCGCAGGTACTCGTTGTCCGTCCCCTGCAGCCGCGCCTTCTTCTCGGCCTCCGGCGGCTCCGCCTCCGCCTCCACCTCCTCCTCCGCCGCGTACTTGCCGCTGTGCTGCTCGGACATCTGACGGGCGGTGGTCTTGTCGTCGGAGATCTCTTCTCCCCAGACGCCCTCCTCCGCCTCCGCCGCCTCCTCCTTGCTGCTCTTGGTCTGGAGGTACTCCTTGGGCGGCTTGGTGGAGATGATGACCTTGCCCTTGAGCTCGTCCGGGGACGGGAACTCCGCCATCTGCTCCGACTCCGACACGTACAGCATCTCCCCGAAGGTTTCCTTCAGCATCTGCAAGCAGGCAGCTGGTTAGGGTTGTTGTCGATCAGTTCTCGCCATCGGATTCAGAATTTCAGATCGGAGCAAGCATGCATGCGCATGCCATGGCGGCACCTTGGCCACTTTGGCTTGGAGGTCCGGGGTGAGGTGATCTTCCAGGGTGAGTATGACGGGGTAGGGTGACGTCACGAAGGCGTGCTCCTTGATGGCATCCAGGCACTTGATCAGCTCCACCGGCGACGTCAATGTCCTGCACGCGCCGCCGCCGTCGTCAGTGGCAAGGAGCACGAGATAGCATGCTGGGCCGGATTTCGTTTTGGGCTTTATTCCCCCCGCAACAACAGAGCCCGCCCACCCACCTGCCGTGGAGGACCTCGACCTCGTCCTTGGCGGCGTTGGGCCAGAGGTCCAGCTCGATGACCCGGACGCCGTCGTGGAGGGCCTTCACGATGGGCCTCTCGCTGCACCCGCTGCTCAGCTGGTTCCCCGTCAGGTACGAGTTGTGGCCCGTGTAGATGAAGTAGTGCGACAGCGGCAAGCCCATGTCCTGGTAAACCTGCACCATTCGTCCATGTAGTATTTCTTGGATCATCACCCAGTGAAATTAATATATAATATGATTATAATTTTTGGCGAATAATTATAATATATATGGTTATGAACAATATAAAGTAAAACTTTTCTAAGGCGGCAAAAAATCAAGTTGAGAATATAGATACATAGTTTATGTTCAGTAAAAACGTAGGCAGCGTTTGGATCCCTTTATTTTGGAGAAATTAGAATCCACTTAACAAACTAAACTATTCCACCACTTTTCTAAATAAAATTTTCTAAGGCGGCAAAAAATCAAGTTGACAATATAGATACATAGTTTCTGTTCAGCAAAAACGTTAAGTGTAAATAAGGGTCTGAAAATATATATTTATTAACAACAGGCAAAAAAAGGTGTTTAGATGATCATCGCGTGCCTTACCTAACTGCGATCGATGTTTGGTAAAGCACAATTTGCATCGATAAACTCCAACAGCAAATCCAATCATAATCATATCACGTGCATTGCTGTAGTAAGCATTTCAAATCTATGTAGGTCCTCGGCCTTCTTTTTGTCTACTAGGTGACACTTTAACCTTCAGCATGTTTCTTTTTCGTTATGAGGTGGGTGGCACTTGCTTTTAAAAGAATCTAATCACACCGGATCAACTAAACACCACCACTATCATTTGCGAGCTAGAGCTGTAACTTGGGTCGTGTCATTTGAGGGCGGGTCATGACACGATCTTTTGGCACGATTCGAAGCACGGCACGACATTAAATATTTTGAGTTGTGCCAGCACGGTCGTGTCGTGTCTAGGATCGCAGCACCACGGGCTACATAGTCCGACCCGTACTTTAGGTTGTACTTGGACCGACACGGCATGAAAATGGCACGTAGATATATCTACAACTCTATAATATAATTTTCTAGCATTAATTATATCACTTCTTATCTAATTCTTGAATATATTACAAAACCATTTAAACTTTTATAAAAATACTACACATAAGATATATGTTTCTTATATCATGAGAAAAAAATCAGCATAGATCATTTAAGGGCTAGTTTGGTAGAGCTTCATTTGATTCTGATTCTCTATAGAATCTGATTCTCCGAGAGAAGTGATTATGTGGCTGAAAATGATTCTCTTTGATTTTTTAGCATAAACTCTTAAAATCAGCATGGAGAATCACTTCACAGAATCAGAGGAAGCTACTTTTTTCAGCTCTCAACCTCTTAGTTCATTTTAGAGAATCACTTCACGGAATCAGCAGAGAATCACTTCTTCCTAAAAAGCTGTTTGGCAGAGCTCCTGCTTGATTCAGCAGAGCTTTGGGAGCTCTGCCATACGGGCTCTAAAATTTGTTGGCTTGTCTCAAGGTGCTCATAGCGAGATCTCCCTCAGGGCAGTGTGCGTGCATATATAAGTAATTTTTTCGTATTTTCACGTAAAAAAGACACAAACTTATAGCTTTTCTTAACACTTACCCCTAAGTGAGAAAAAAAACGTGGGGAAACAAGGTGATTAACGTATGCTTCCAAGTATATTTTTAGACGTAAAGTCATCTTAATATATGTTCTGGAAATATGTGTTACATCACAAAATAGAAGTAGAAGTTGCATTTTTTTAAGGCTAATGATAAAGTGACACATAAATCTCGACAAAAAATAACACAATGATTTTCCTTTGTACTAGAGAGTCACATCAACCACAAGCTCACCAGAAATTGTATATAACCTCACTGTCAAGTGATTGTTGCCCAACGTACCTACTAGGCTACTACCAATAAGAAGTAGATCTCTAACCGACTTGAACATTTGATAAATGATCTGTTTGTATAGCTCACAACCGTTTATGAAGTTGTTGAGCTGTTTTTTTTTTACCAAACATCTTTTTAAGACAGTTTCACTCATGAAGTTGTTTTATTTCATCTCTCGTAAAAGGATAAGTTGATATAAAACTGAAAAGGTAGATTCACAGCCCACACACTCATTATTTCTCTCTCTAACCATGCATGAAGTTGTTGATAAAGTTATTTTGTCAAAGATTTTTTTTTCAAAACAGCTCAGCTTCACTTAGAAAGCTGCTCATCAAATTATTTTTTAAAAAATAGCTTCACTAGTAAAGTTGAGCTGTGTCAAATGAGGCCAAAGAAAAAGTAGATGAGAGAAGTTTGCTCATAAGAGATTTTGATAAGTTTTGTTTGGCACACCTCTGGCTCTAAGAATTCCTACGTTTGAATAAGTTGAAATCCTTCATGCATGTTGGAGTTAGTTGAAGCTATATACTAAAGCCAACCACATCCTCTAATCTTGGTTTATTAGTACCACTTTTGGTTAGCACGTGCACAATTCATATGGTCCCTGCAGACGAGTAATTAATGCGATTATGATGCTATGCTAGGCTTGGGAGGACAGTGCACATGGGCCTCAACACTATTCATCCATAGTACAGCTTGCCCCTGATTCCCGGCACAAGTCATAACTATGAACTGTATCGTTGACCTAACGGCAAGATTATATTTAATTCTCTCAAATAATACCCTCTCCTGAAATAATGGTCCCAAATATGCCGGTTAATACGACGTACTATTATTAGTTGTGTGTTCATGTTACCAGAAAAAAAAATAGCAATGATCAACAATCCTTTTTGTTTTTTTAGAAAAAAAAAAGAAAATTTGCTGCTGTCGTCAGATCTGCATGACTATGTTCAACTCTGGTGGACTGAAATCATATACTGTAGAGATATATTAGATAATATAGATGTAGATATATAGATATATAAATAAATAGTCTTTGCTGATACTTATATGATCTACGAGCAATAATAAACTATATTATTGAGAATCGAATCACAACATATAGTACATATGAGGATCTATGTTTTTATAGGATTCCTAGAACGAACGGCAAAAGATCGATAAACAAAGAGAGCAAAGTTGTTGAAGAAAAAAAAGTTGATGATGAACTGAAAATAGTTTATTTAAAAGAAAACAAAAGGATAGTTGCTGTGCTAGCTAGCTGAAGAAGAAGAAAAAGAAAAACTCACCCCTCGGCGCGGGTCGATGGCGGCGTTGGCGTCGCTGAAGAGCCAGCGGTGGAAGCCCTCGGCGGTGAGGCCGCCGCCCTTCTTGAGCAGCCTCTGCTCCGCCGCGAACGCCATCACCTCCTTGGCCGCCGCGTCGGCGCCGGCCTCCGTCTCCCCCTGCACCTCCCGCAGGAGCCTCCGCAGCGCCTCCTCCCCGACCACGCCGCCGCCGTCGGCGTACGGCTGGAACACGTCCCTGACCGCCTCCGACGGCTCGTTCGACGCCGCCCGGAACCGCCGCAGGAAGCAGCACACCCTGTACGTCGTCATGGCCGCCGGCCGGCCGGTTCCTAAATCCTAGCTAGCTAGCTACTCTCTTAATGCTTGCTAGCCGACAGCTGCAAAAACTGCTTCTTCTTCTTCCTGCCGGAATATGACTTGTTAGCTGCTGCAGTCCTTGACCACTACTACACATGTGTAAAGATGTCTCTATATATGTGTGTATGTGCAGCTGTTGGATTTGTCATCTGTAGATATATATAGATGTCAGTGGTGGAGCAGTTCCTGACGGCCGGCAGTGGCCGGTCCTAATATATAAAGGACTACTGGAGCATGAGATGAGCCAGTGCCAGTAGTAGGAGGAGGACCTTGGACAGCGCATGCATGTGTGGTTCACCAAGTGTGCGTAGACAAATTGACACGTTAAGTACATATGTTGTGTGTGGGAGACCAGATCGATCGAGGTGTTGTTGATGAGCTACAACGGCGCGTTCGAGTATGTCTTTCTTGATCGATTGATAAAAATAGCCTTTTATAAGTCTTGAGAAATAAGACAGAGATGGTTTTCCATTTGATGCATTGGCCGATGAATAGAATAGAAGCCAAAAAAATTTTGTTTCGAAACTTTAGCCACTGTCCTAAACAACCCACCAAAATTAATACTCCAACGTGTCATCGCCTGTCCTCGATCGCTAAAACACCAAGTTCACTTGTGCCTCCGCTTGACTTGGTCAACCACTGACTTGACTTGGTCAATATTTGCCTGTCTATGTCCCCAAGTGCCAGCCACTCACGGTCAGTCTTCCGGTCCTTGGTCGTGTCCCTTAGTCCAAGCCTCATGTCCGTTCTTCACTGCTCCCAGTTCATCGGCATGGTACGACCCTGTTTGATGACATTCTCCATAGTCGTCGACCATCTCTGTGCTTCATGCATGCGCACCATAAGCCAAGAAACATGGTGCACACATACTCATGCTAATCGAAGCCTGATCAACTCCTAGCAATCACCCATCATCAATCAACACACATGGGCACATATTAGCCATATATTCTCAGTACCGAGCATCTATGGTGATCATGTAAGGGGCAATCTTGAAACATGATACCACCAACTAGTTTCTATAGCCACCACATTAGCAAGATACTTCTTTTAGAAACTGCCTCACTCGTGCATGATTTCTCTAGGTCGTGTCATTGGAGCCAGCGAGGCAAATTCTCAAAGAAGTGCCTTGTCGTCTTTTCTCTTCACCATCATCTTGTTCTTTCTCTCTTCCTTTTCTCCCGAGGATCCAACAACTGTAAGATATATTGATCTATCACTGACGAGGGAGCTTCTCCCTTGATGCATCCATAGTGTTGCCTCAATGCGAGGAAGAACTAATGAAGATCCATGATGCGCTTCCCAGGTGCTGGAGTTCTTTGACTATAGAGAGAGAGGTTCTATCACTAGTGTCCATCTCGTCACCCACCATAGAGCGCGCACAAGCGGTGGGCGCCAGCAAGTTTCCACACAAGCGCCATTGCAAGGCATAGGCAACAATGATATTGTGTGCATAGGTGATATTGCACCCATACCCATGCAGGCCCCACAAGAATGGAAAATGATGACTCTCGCCCATCGCTGTTCTAGGTCGTGCCATTGGTTCTCGGGGAATGTGTTTATTTCCTATATAAGAAACCCCCCTCTCTCTCCTTCTTGTTATACTTTAATTACCTTGTCACATCAACGCAAATTACATGTATCACAAGCTAATTAATTCTACCTAAACTATCCTAGTCACTGCATGAGCCCACACCGTCGGAGTGGGGGGAGGGGGAGGCCATGCCAAGGATGGAGGCACGGGGGAGAAGGGCGCACGAGAAAGAGCCCACACCAGGGAGGATGGAGGCAGTGGCGGCAGAGCATGTGCAATATGATTGGGTTTGAGGATGTTGTCTAGAGGATGGGCGCATGGAGAACAACTAGCAAATTTTTAAAAGGTATGAGAAGGAAATTTGAGGGGTTTTGATTTTTAGGATAGTAGAGAACCTATTTGAATGTTTTTTTGTCAGCCCTTAAAAGTATGATACAATGAATAGTTTGCCCCGCTCTCGATATGCTCTTAAGGGGGAGGGTTACTCTTTCAGTTGCAATAATAGAAGAGAACAGCTTATCTAAACCAATTTTCGAGCTGGTACATGTGATGGTCACAACTACTCCTTTCGCCGCAATGGTGTTGTAGCTCCATCAGTTCCTATAGCAAGCAATACCAAGAGGTTAGTATATGTCACAATTGGGCATGATACTTGTGTATGCCACTGACAAGTAGGAATAACTAATCTCAGTCGTCATAATCATCAACAATAGAATCAATGGATATGTATTATTGGCATAGAGATGATTACAAGGAGGTAAATTTGTAGGTCCCATCTAGATGCAGTGCTGTCCTTGGTGGTGGATGGAAGATGTGGCAATATTTGTTGTTTTGCTTGCCACTTTCCTGATTGATGCACAATGACCTCACCCAATTGCGTCTTTTCCAGTGTACTCCTATTTCTCTACCCCTGACTCTTGACAAGACAAACTACTAGCATAAGTTTAACAACATTTATATATAAAAAACTAATGCACGATCTTATAGAAAAATAAAATGCAAAATATATTTTTCATAAAATATCTAATGATACTAATTTGATATTATAAATATTTTTGGCCGTCGTTTCTATAAACATACTTAAACTTAAGTTAGTATGACTTCAATTCGGATAACACCTAAAGACCATATTATATGTTGGAACGGAGTGGTTATTACCAACAAAAAGGCTGAAACCATTGCTAGCTTATGCCTCATGCTACAGTGCTGCCAAATCTGTGCTCCGTCAGCAGCCGTTGGTGATATATGTGTTCATGCATGCATGGCACCATTGAAACCACACGATCGAGCTAGCCTTCATGTCGCCTTCGTGCATGATTGGCCTTTGGTTCCTCTTTCCGCTGCACATATCGCTGTTTCACACAGTGCCAAGATTATATTAATTAAATTAAAGGTGGCCTGGTGATCACGGACGCGGCAGCTAGCGCACATCTTACGCAACATGCGTGAATTCATTTCGTCAGTGGCAGATGCAGAATAAAATTAAAAGGAGAGGGCTGGTTCACTTTTTCCTGCTCCTCCTCTATCTCTCTATTTTTCTTCTTTCCTCTACCTTTCTCTCTCTCTCGTCCTCCCCATATTTCTATTGAAGTACCAGCTGTAGGGGGCTAGAGTCCCCCTAGCCCCCTTTGCAACTCAGTGCCAAGATTAAAGTAATTTTTTTTTCCTAATTCTATAAGAAGTGAATTGAATTAATTAAATTGTTATGTATAGTTGAAACATGTAACAACACTATTTCTTGCAATGATAGGCGACTTGCTCGTCGACATCGAGATTTATGTTATGATTTTGTCAATCTCGGGATTTATCAGTCCAACTTAGTCTTATGGATGTGCTTATTGAGATATGATGTTTGTATTAGATCTAAAAAATTGCATACATTTTGTTTTCAAATAATGTCCCGCCGAGGAGAAGACCACCGAGTTTTTACTTGAGAGCGAGGTGTGTGGACATATCCGGTTGTAGCGCAAGAAGAAGAGGAAGCTTGAGTAGTGCCATGACGGCCTCTCCCTACCAAACGAGGCAACGAGCAAAGCCAAGGGCCCCCTGTGCTTCCATATGTGCATACACTTGTGCTCTTCAAGAGTAGGACGCTTCTTGTCCATTTCTATTGATCTTCGTAGCATTATTGTCGATGAAAAGAAGAAGAAGAAGAAGAAAAAAAACCTATATATATGCATTGCTGATCGATCATAAGACTATAGGAGTTGTGACAAGGTAGTACTACTATCTGATATTCTGATACGGCCGCACATTTCAAAGGAATTATTACCGTGAGATGAAATTGATGTTTCCAGGAAAAAAAACATTTAAATGAAATGAAAGAGATCGGACTAAGCTAAACTACTGCTACTACATGTGGTGTACGGGGACCAAACCTGATAATCACATATTTTTTATATATTAGCTCTATCTATATATGAGTGATGCATCAAAATTTAAAAGTCTAGGTACCTGTGAATATCAGGCTTTCCGATCCCTGTCGGTTGTACGTAC
The DNA here is from genome assembly GCA_009763385.1 of Coix lacryma-jobi var. lacryma-jobi. Classification (NCBI taxonomy): domain Eukaryota; kingdom Viridiplantae; phylum Streptophyta; class Magnoliopsida; order Poales; family Poaceae; genus Coix; species Coix lacryma-jobi. Next base: position 156,369,098 of record CM019826.1, read on the forward strand.
GTGTCCAGGCATCCGCCATTGCCGGCCGGCCGCTTCTTTGCCCATGTCAATATATATAGAGAACATTTTTTCCCCGATAGATGCTGGTAGTTATTAGGCACGTACGATGGCACGTGTAGATAGATGTATAACCTAGTACGCACAAGTGTACACCTGATCGATCGAGTCAAGTTTGTCTTCGGATATAATAATTCATCTGATAGATGATGTGTATGCTGCATATATAGATATAGTACGTAAAATAGCTCATCCAGTTGATACGTATCTGCGCTCACAAAGTTGCAGCCGTCCAAGTGTTGCTCGATCCATCTTGTTGCGTCGCTAGGCACTGTATAATAACTAAGAGCAAGTACAATAATTGGCTTATAGCCAAGCAAATGTTGAGGTGGAGGAGAGAGAAGAGATGAGATAGAATAGAGCTTGGCTCTCATGCAAACACCAAGCTGGGCACGAAACCATATGAGATAGTGGGCCCAAGTAGCAAGTGTTGTGAGAGGAAATAGGAAAGAGAAGTTTTGTAAAGCCAAATAAGAGACAACTTGTTATATAACTTGGCTCTTATAGCTTGGTTTATAGCCAAACACTTGGCTCTATTATTGTTCTTGCTCTAAGGACAGGTACAATAATTGGTTTATAGCTAAGCAAATGTTGATGTGGAGGAGAGAAGAGAGAGCAGAGTTTGGCTCCCATACAAGCACCAAGTTAGGCACAGAAATATAGATAATAGTAGGTCACAATAGAGATGTATATGAGGAGGAATATGAAGGATAAATGGTTTGTAGCTAAATAAAAGACTGATTATTGTATAGCTCCAAGCACTTGATAAGCCAAGCATTTGGTTCTATTATTAACCATGCTCTAATAACTCGTCGTTTTCCTGGTTAATTAGCATTGACTTGCTTGCCTCTCGGTCGTGTCCAATGGGATATGAGGCCTGCTGGCGATGTGTACATAGCTAGCACTAGCACAGGTACACTTGTCCTAGTGTATATGTTGCTTTTCATGAAAATGCGTAATCTACGATACCTCTCGAGCCGAAAGAGACATCACTACAGAAAAATCTTTCTTTGCCGGGTGCTGAGCACTTTGCCGAGTGTTTTTTTTCGGGCACTCGGCAAACACTCGATAAAGAAATTCTTTGCTGAGTGTTTCTTCTGACACTCGGCAAAGAGCTTTTGCCGAGTTTTTTTTGACACTCGGCAAAACCAATTTTCGAATCATATTTTGAAGCAGTGAATTAATACAGATAAAAAATTTCAACTACAAAGTTATTTAACTTATCAAGATGAACTATTTTGTTTTGGTGATTTATTCATTTGACAAACCTAAAATAAATTTGTTCACAAATCTTATATATCTCTCTTGTAGTTTATGAAACTACAAGAGTGATATATAAGGTTTGTGAATAATATTAAAACCATAATGTCGGATGCATAAATCAACCAAAATAAACTTTGTAGATCTTGACAAGTTATGAAAGTTTATAGTTGGTAACTTTTAAATTTGAAGTTTTCTAGTTATGCAAAACTGCGACTGAATTTGAAATATTTTAAATTTGAATATTTCAAAAGACATCGGATGGAGAAATGAACAAAATAAGAGTTGTAGATCTCAAAAAGTTATGAAACTTTATAGTTGACAACTTTTTGATTTGAAATCATCTTGTCCACGAAAACTATGTGTCAAATTCTCAAATTTGGATTTCAAATTTTTATAAACGACCTCGGATGTAAAACCAACCAAAATAAAAGTTGTAGATCTCGAAAAGTTTAAAACTTTTGACTTGACATTTTTTTGATTTGAATTTGTTTGGGGCCTCAACTAAGCAAATTGTACTCAGTTTAGTATAATATGTGGGAAACCGAAACAGAGATGGAACATATTTGAGTGTAGTACAGTGGTAGAGGAGGCTCCACGTAAGAGAAAGGTCACGAGTTTGAATCTTGCTGAACGCGCGATAGCCAAGAATTTTACGCGAAAAATGTTAGGACCTCGGCTTCGACGGTTTAAATAAAAATTTGTCCCTACTTTTTCAGAGGGGGGGTTTGATTTTTTACTTTGCCAAGTGTTTTTCTTTGTCGAGTGTCATCTCGGCATTCATCAAAGGCACTCGGCAAAGAGCTTTTTGATGTTACTTTTTTTTGTTGTGTCTTGTGTGCTCTTTGCCAAGTGTAGCACTCGGCAAAGCCTTTGCCGAGTGTATTTAAGGCTTTGCCGAGTGCCACGAGCAAAGAAGAGGAATCCGGTAGTGCATATGCAAACTTTACTCGCATCTTATCTTGAGGGTGCTACATGAGAATATAAAACTACTTTATCTGTCTCTAAATAAATGTCGTCGTTAATGTGCATGCCACCAGTTTTACTCGATTAGTAACAAATACATGCAACATTTATATCTCTAAATAAATTTATTAAAAAAATAGATACAAAGATCTTTCCAATGATACATATAATTAGTACTAATTATGTATATTAAATATTAATATTTTTAATATAAATTTGCTAAAAAAACTAGAGATATAAAGCACCATTTAGAGATTTTTTTCACAATGAAGATGAAAAAATTCATGCGACGAACGTGGCCATGCTAGCAATCGCATGGTGAGTTTTCTTTCTATGACTCTGTCCACTAGAGTGGTTTAACAAGAAGAACGTATAAATGGTGACTGTGTCCACTAGAGTGGTTTAACAAGAAGAACGTATAAATGGCGGCGAGCCAAGGCTCGCCCTAGGCCCAACACTAGTACTATACTCCCTCCATATTGAAGAAAAAGATGACACTTTAGACAAGGTTTGGGTCAAATATTGAAAATATAAATCATAAATAACTTTTAAATTATTGAGTTTAGAGATATAAAAATCATATAAATAAATTTGTCTTGAAAAGTACTTTCATAAAAATATACATATATCACTTTCTAATAAATATTTTTTTAAAAAAAATGGTCAAAGTGATGTTTTGGAGACCGTGTCGCTGTCTGAAACGTCAAGTTTTACGATATGGAGGAAGTAGGCCAACAAGCCATGATCGCCTGCAACCGAGACGTTGCCATCAGCTTGATGCGAGAATCGATTCGATTATCCACACGTGTAACGAAAAAGAAGGTGGTGTTGTTGGCCTGGTGTTTAGATCTATATTCTTCAACCGGTAGAACAAGTGGCCACGTCACCTATTCTTCAACCGGTTCCTGCAAGGAACAAGTGGCCACGTCACCTATTCTTTAACCGGTTCCTGCAAGGAACAAGTGGTCACGTCACCCCAAATTCACACGAACGTCCAATCTTTGCTTCAACGGTCTAGATTGCTAGGACCGGATTTCTCCAGGAGCCGCTTCTCATGCTTATCGTTGTTTCCTCCGGCTTCTCCTTGCTTCACCTGCTCCTCGTCCGAATCCGGAAAACAAATATATATACGCTTGCTTCGACTTCCAGATTAAAAAAAAATCCAGACTCCTCTCCTTCCTGAGATTTTTTCCTCTTCGCTCTTTCTCTCCCGACGCGAGCGGCACGGCGGCACCGTCGGCGGACGGCGTAGCGTCGCTGGTGGCCGTCCATGGCCACAGAGCCGCGCGGTTGGGACCTGCCGGTGGACGCCGCCGCTGCTTCCATTGACGTTGCCTCCTTCCGCTGGTCCCCATTCGCTCGACGAAACCCTAGCTCCAATGGTCTTCCCTACCAACGGAGCGTCACGGCTGCAGCGGCGCGCGATGTGGCGGCTGTGCTCGCCCTTCTCCCCCTCGCATCGTGGTCGCCCTCTCTCTGGCACACGACGGTGCCCCCAGGCTGCTGCGCGGCATGGCGACTCGCGAGCTGTCCCAGCACCACGAGCGCCCAGGACGGCCGGCTAGGCCTGGTGTCGCCTCGACCTCGCCATCGTTGGTGGTCGCGGCGCACTTTACCGACCGGATCTCGCAACTCGGCGGCCGGCCATGCCTAGGGTCTGTACAGCCCTAGACCTTCCTCAGCATACAATACGACTACAGGTAAGCACGCACGGATGCTCTCGTTGCCTCTGAGCCTAATGCTTTGGTTGATTTTGACAAAAAAAATATTATGTGCAGATTAAATAGTTATTGTTGTTTTTCTTCGTGTAAAAGGATGGGTACTCCACAGGCTATGGTCACGGTTTCTCCTCTGCCTAATTCTACAATTTTCTATTTTGTGAGAATTATTATGTACAGGTTAAATAGTTACTTTTTTTCCTTCATGTGGAGGCCTCCACCTAATTCTTCAATTTTCTATTTTCATGTCCTATCCACGTTTGAGCAGTGATACAGTTCCTCTGATTATATTTGCCTGTGCAAGCTTCAGTTCCATGCGAGATTACTTCCTATATATTTTTAGTCATCCATCATATACAGGTTTCCTATTTGGTAATTGTTATTGCTTTCTCAGCTACACACATGTTCTTTAGCTATGCTATTTATAATGTTCAGATCAGCCTTCAATCTGCTGGAACGCCCCTTTCTAATTACTATGAGTGAGCATGTTTATTGTGTTTATGTTAAATAACATTGTCGTTTATTTGCTGACCAAATGTTGCCTTTGGGTTTGTTTTAATTAACAGTAATAAAACATATATTTGTGTGTACAGCAATTGTTTCTAAATACGATTCACTACTTAGTACCATACTTTTGCAAAGAAGCCTTCAACACTTTACTGCCACAATATAGTGTGCATTGCTCAACCTAAGAGTACACTATCGATTTTAGTTCACCACTGTGCATTGGTGAGCCTAAGAGTGCGCTAATGATTTTAGTTCAGCAATGCTAATTGCAAATCCAAATCTAATGAACCTTAATGCCTTCTATGCGAGGAAAAAATAATTATGGCTATTCTCTAAAATTATGTGGTTTTAGCTTAGCTCTACTTTATAGTACAGTGTTTGTGCTTTTAGATTGCCCTTGGTTTCAGTATCTGATACATCCTCGCAGGTTCTGTTTTGGAGAGTTACACTCTTCTGAATATGCAGATCTGCCTAATACTTTCCTTAACTTTGACAAGAGAGATTACTATATATGAGTCTGATCCTTATTTTTGAGGTCCGTAACACTTCCTTCTCTAATTTGGAGCGGAAGCAATGTATCACTGCCTTTTCTAATTTGGAGCGTGCATGGATCAAGGGGGCGTCATCTGATGACTGTTGTGCGGCTTGGAGCCCCTCAGGAGCTAGCCAAAGATACAGGTGCGGTCCTCTGCTTTTTTAATTGATTTACCTCTTTCAATAAAATAGTTTCATTTTGTTAAAAATTATCGGCTACTAGATTATTTGAGGTTGCCAATCTTTCATCTCTCTTTCAATGACGTGTACGAACATGCTTATCACTTATATTGTTGCTTTTAGTTATTGTCGTTTGTTGCAATAAAAATACTCAAGGATACACAAGATCATTTGATGAGAGATACTACTGCTTCCAGGTCGCTTGCTGCCTTCCTGGGCATGGAACTTTGCAAAAACCAGGCTATACACAAATAACAGATGAGCAATTTTTTCAGTCTTGGTGCTCCTACATCTTAAGATGAACAAGATGTTTATCGGGTATCCAAAGTTTCATTTTCATATTAAATTTTTGGATCCCACTTTTGGTTATATTACTCTCATACTTTGTTATCCTTTATTGGTTCCATTGATGCTTCGTTAGATAGTGACTCTTGTCGCTAATTCTCCCTGTTGCACAGGTGCCTGCTATTGGAACATGTTGCCTGAGAGGCGGACACTAAGAGAGAAGCCAAGGCAGTTTCAGAACTCAAAACATGAAACGCCTAGCCTCAGTTTCACATCCCTCGCCATTTTAGTGACTAAGGCAAGACTAATTGTTCATGTTAAAATATTAAAATATTCCTAAGTCTCCTTCCACGTTTCCCGCCATGACAAAAAAGAAAAAAACATTATAGATTCAGATGTGCTTACATTATTATACAAATCTGATTTATTTTCCAGATTCACTATGACATTGTTTCTACATGATTTATTTCTAACTTTCCTATGCTAATGTACCCCATATTTTGGTTAGGCATGTGCTCTGCAAATTAGAAATACCAAAATGAAAATGTCCTCCTGTTGCATTTGATTTGACTGAACTGAGTTGTGTGCACAGTTAATTTCATCTTTATTAGTTGACAGTCCTTTATTATATTGCCATTAACCTTGGCAAATGGCATACAGTGAGAAGGAAAAACTTTGATAGCCTCTCCATCCCCGTAGGGGCTCTTGCCCACCCGATTTGCTGAAACCGGTTCGCCGGTTGCCGTACTCAGGGACTCGCCAGTTGTGCCATTGGCTGAATTCGCGGGGAAGGTGGGGTCTGTTGCTGCCTCCATGTAACGGTTGTCCTGGGTTTTCACGGCCTTTGTTTAATTTGGGTGTGATTGCTGTAGGTTGGCCTGTCATTTTCTTTCGCTACATCATTTTGTTGCATGTAGGCTTTCTTCTTGACATTTCATATTTACCACCTTGTTTGCGGATGCTAAGGTTTGCGCAATTTTATATCCATTTGCTTCATTTATGATGGTTGGACGTAATTTGGTGTTGTTTTATATCTATTTGCTTATTTTAGGATGATAAGACATAATTTATACATTAAAAGAGAATCATAGATTGACACGATGGCTGTTTCCTACTCATTAGTGTGTTCATTGATTTCATTTAAGTTACAAGCATGCATTATCTAGGCAAAAAAAAAAAGTTGCACTTTAATTTATCACTTTGCTGTCTACAACATGATGTGAGATAATAGCTAGAGATGAGACACTGGAATGATTCATTGGAAGAGCAAGTTCTCGAGTAAAAGATGTTCAAACACATTCTACTCTGCTTATTTTTCCCGTGCTACTGCTCTCGATGGTACGTTCGGTTCTGAACTATTAATCCATCTGGGTGCATCATTGCTTCTAAAATATTTGGTGTCTTTGCTCTTTCTTGTTATTGTGTACAAAAAGAATGGTCATAGTGTTTTTCAGTAAATTTGATTCATAGTGTTTTATATTCGTAGACAGAGACAGCCGCTACATACTTCTGTACAAGATCATTTGTACAATTTCATTATGTCCTGAATCATGCGGCTTCCACCTGAGCGATTTTTCCCGCGTTACTGCTCTCCATGGTATGTTTGGTTCTGAACTATTAATCCATCTGGGTATATTTTCTATTTATTGCATATAGGAAGCAACAAGAGATAGGACTGTAACATTGAGTTATCTTTTACTTTTTGTTTGTTTGGTGACCGTATGTATTTTCAAATTTTGTATGAAACTAGGATAGTCTTTTCGTATGAAGCTGATATGTAGTTGAAAATTCATCTCCCCTTTTGAAAAGTTGCTTTAGTATTCTCGATTTGGTGTTAGATTAACAGTTTTCTTATTGATGGTATGACCCAGATTGGTTGTAGTATTCTTGTCAGAAATATTGTTAGTCTATTATATTTACCGACTCCTCATGTGAATTGTACAGGTTGGATCAACTCATCCTTTGGTTGTCAAAAAATACAAAATAGACATAGGGAGCTTAATCTCTAATCAGAACAAGAGCATACCAAATCTTGTGATTACAATACTGCTGAAGACAGGCAATGAGTCAAGTGGTGATCGTTTAATAAAACAGATGACTAATTTTATGTTACATATAACTGATAAATTCAAGATCAGTATTGTCGAAGCAATAGTATCCTGCGCTTCAAGTTCTCTCTAAAGTATGGCTCACACAGTTTTTGTTAAATATTGTTGTGTCACACAACTAGGTTTCATGTTTATACTATTGTTTAGGTAAGTGAAATATTGTTGTGTCACACAACTAGGTTTCATGTTTATACTATTGTTTAGGTAACCACTTATGCTTTTAATTTTGTATGTATTTTTGGCTTCTATACGTTGCATCTTCATTGAAGGACTCCGTACATATTTTCAGATGTCACCGATTATATAGCATGCTCAGTCTACTATGCCTGTATTAAAGAACATGCATCTGTCAGATGTAGTATACACATGTAAAATGCATGTTATTTGTTCTAGACGTATATAGCTGCATCTCTTTCTATTTAGATCGCAGTCCACATATCCAATATATTTTTCTACTTTGAAAACGTTCTCTTCCACTGCCGACGCGCGCAAAGGCCCGCGCCCTGTGCTAGTACTCCTATATCTGAAAGCAAAACTAGAGCTAGGTTACAACTTACAAGTTGGAAACAGGATGATTATATAGACTAAAAGTGCAAGAACATCAACAGATCGATAGATTTTTTTAATATGTAGAAACCCAACTACCCAACCCAAGTCATGATGAAGGTTCAATCATGCAGTCAGGGTAACAGTAGTACTCCCTCCATATTGAAAAACTTGACGTTTCAGATAGCGACACGGTCTCCAAAACATCACTTTGACCATTTGTTTCTTTAAAAATATTTATTGGAAAGTGGTATAGGTATATTTTTATGAAAGTACTTTTCAAGACAAATTTATTTATATGATTTTTACATCTCTAAACTCAATAATTTAAAAGTTATTTATGATTTATATTTCCAATGTTTGACCCAAACCTTGTCCAAAACATCAAATTTTTCAATATGGAGGGAGTACTGTACTCCCGCTTGGGTGCGCATTAACGAGCAAATGATTTGTAGTGTCCGGTCCGAATCTATCTCGTCTAATAAAACATGCAACTATGGGTTACGTGTGAACAAAAGTAGTTTTCATTTAACTAAATTTTTAATGAATATTATTTATATTTTTTACTCCAAATTAATAAATTTTTAATGAATATTATTTATATTTTTACTCCAAATTAATTTATTAAAAAATACATTTATTGAATCTAATGATATTTATTTAATATCATAAATATTAATATATTTTTATGTATAATTAATTAAATTTGGGATACTAAATCATGATATTGTGTTATAATTGCATGTTTTTCTGGATGGAGGGAGTACAAGAGAGTGAGGCTGCATTTTGCAGCCACGACACGTAGGGCCCATGCCTTAGCTCTCCGCCAATAATCTCTAACCTGAGTATCCAAACTCCTGACTGTCGGTCTGTGAGAAAAAGTTAGATAGAGAGAGGGGTGTTGAATTACGATAGTAATTAGCTGGCTTATCGGCCATAATTCGACTTATTCACTTCCACAATGTAAAGATTTGTTTTGAGGGATTTTAAACCTTTTGTCATCTTTACAGATGACACTCCTTTGTTTGTCAGTTTTATACGCTTTTATACGTAGTTGCCATTGCAAGCAGTAATTGTCCTATGTTTTTATCATTTTCGCTAATATAGTACGCTAGATAGGCACGCCGGCGACCTTCTCTGGCAGTCCCTTCAGGACATACTAAATGACCAAGGTGCCCCTGCTGCTTCTCTCTACACTCACTGACACGTGGGGCCCATAAGTCAGCTTCTCCTGCAACCTCCCGCCGTCACTACGCCCCGGCTAAGAATGTGCTGGTTGTCGTAAACTTGGTGCTTTATACCTCGTATGTTATCCTCGTATCATATATCTGTGATATATATTTGTAGAGAGGAAGCCATGCTTTTCATATAATAAGATCAGCAGTCCAAATAATAAGAAAATTAGTCATTGTAATAAATAGAAGCAACTGTTTTTTTTTTAGACAAAATAAGAACAACTGATTCTCTCAAGTCCCTTTGCGTAATGAAAGGGTCCTTGTGCAAGAAACTCTGAAGCAGGCCTTTGTTAGGAATCCATGTGCGCGCGCCCCATAAGTTGATAGAAAAGCCCAAACTTGAAACATTGCCGGGCGGGCCTTTGATGCCCTCAGTGAGATCTTGGGCCGGGTGTAGCCCATAGTAACCAAACCGTTTTTTCGTACTATATCTCTTTTTATGGGGGGACCAGAGCTCAAACAGTAAAACATCAGTTCATTATTAGCGTTGATTGACTCATTGACACAAAGCAGTAAAACAAACAAAACAAAACAAACAAACAAATAGGATACCCTTATCGTGTTAAAAAAAAATAGTGTAGTACTGTAGTTCACTGCAGGAGTACATGGCGCTCATCTCTGGCGAAACTTGTCAAAGAGCAAAGGGTGACCCGGAGTTAGAAACGGTACGCGTCGTCGCTAATGCTACCAATGGTAGCTAGGACGGCGCCGCCGCGCCGGGGATCACCGGAGGCCTGGAGGAGCTGCTGAGTGAGCGAGCGAGCGAGCGCTGGGCGGCGCATCTTCTCAGCTGGCGGACAGGCGGGGGGTGGTTGGAACGTGGGCTGCAAGACTGGCACAGAGCACCCGCACCCCGCACCGGCCCACGTCGGGCATGGACCGTGCGCGGCCACGTCATCGTTATCCACCTCCACTCCACTCCACTCCACACGCGCCATCCCCGCGCGGTCGGCGCAGACCCCCCCACCTGCCACCTTCCCGGCAGTTGCAACCGCAATTTCTCCTGCGACTCCCAAATGAAACGGAGCATCTATATATATATACACTACTGACCTGTGTGTGACCTGTCCCTCGTCAACTGAATGCAAGAGGAAAGCATCAGCATCGCGAGACCTGCCTCCTGCAGCGAACTGCCTGCCAATAACGCCAGCGACACAAGGCACCGACGAGCGACATCGTCGTCGATGGACCGAGCGACGGACATGGACGACGAGAAGCACGCGCCGCCGCCGTCGCCGAGCCTCTCCGCCGTCACCTACTGGTCGGTCAGCCGGGGTGCCCGTCCTCCTCCCTCGCATTACTACTGCACTCTCCCCCTCCTTCCTTCCTTCCTTCCTTCCTTCATCCGTTCTCCGACCGACCGCCCGATCATCTTTGGCTGATGACGAGGACACCCGCCGTGCGTCCATGTCCATGTGTCATCGTGCTCTTGCAGCTGCGGCGCGTGCGGGTACGACCTGCGCCTGCGGTCGTCGGACCGCAACACGGCGGGGATCGTGGGCGCCGCGTACGGGCGCGCGGCGCGGCGCGGGGTCGTGCCGTTCGACGCCATCGACGACGCGCGGTTCGGCCACGCCGACGAGTTCCGCTGCGTCGACCTGCGCGCGCGCCGCCTCTTCGTGCGCCGCACCCACCTGCTCTGCCGCAAGTGCGGCGCCAGCCTCGGCTTCGGCTACGACGACCGCGGCCAAGCCGCCGACGGCGGCAGCGGCAGGCCCCCGCGCTACGACATCAGGATCCGCGCGCTCCAGCCCCTGGCCGCCGACGACCACCACCACGGCGACGCGGCCGCCCCGCTGCCGTCGGATGCGTGACCACAACCTCCTTTCCTTCGACGCGTTTGCTGCCGGTTGTTTTTTTTTTCTCTGCAAGAACGTCGCCGTCGCCCGCGGTCATTCGCGCCTGCAGGTCGCTCGCTTGCATCTCAAGAAATGTACAAATTCAAGGGTGGTGTCCCTTTCTTCCCTGCTTTTCTCTGTGATTTTTTATTCATCAATTCAAGAGAGAGACAAAATCATGTACGTACTATATGATAGAGACGCGTTGGTGGATGGGTGGCCTGGCCGTGGTGGCTAAACCAGACCAGCCTGGCAGGCTCCCCCCTATTCTTCTCATCATCAAATCAAAAATATAAAAAGTCAAAAGCTTGTTGTTGCGCCACTCCGGCTGAACTTGCTAAGCAATCGCAATTTTCAAATGTTGCAACTTGAGGCATGGAACAACGCGGCTGACTGACTAACTGATATGCATGCATCCGCCATCGGTTTATGTACCCGTTGACCAGCTGGGATACCAAAACCCAAACTTCATTTCGAGCATCAGATTCCACTCCATCCGTCCAAAAGGATGCGCTTCTAGAATAGTCAAATGGTCTGAAGTTTGGTTACATTCATATCTAAAGATTTGTCATGAAATATGCCTTTATAGTATGGCTATTGCACTACCTAGATTCAAGCAAAACAAGCCACTGACCTTGTGTTGTGTCGAGTCGACTCGTGAGCTGGAGTAGGTTCAACTTTTTCATCGTCAGGGGAGGGAGGGGAGAGCTTCTACTCCAACTGATTCATACTATGAAAAACGTTGGCCATCAAACTAGAGTCTGAACTTTCCCCTGATACCGCTGTCTCAACAAGTTCAAGAATCTAGCCATACCTCTCCGTGACTATCAACACCAAGCACTTTGGAACTTGTAGCATTATAAAGACAGCACCACAATTGCACAGGAGCACAAGGGTTCGCTGCCCTTTTATTCTCCCTTGTCCTTCTTTGAACGAAGTTTCTCCCTTCGTCTTTCAGCAAAGAGGAGAGAGACCCACACCCATCCCATGACAAAACTCTGCCTAGGTCTCTGCAGATCAGTGCTAGCTGCCAAGTGGTGGTTCAGCCAAGCATTGCATCGGGCTGCAGTTTGGCACTCATCTCCACAGCTACCTCCCTCCCACCGCAACGGCCAATGCCACCGTCATCTTCTCCGCTATCAGTATCATGCAGGAACTATGGCAAACGGAAGGGGTGGGTGTCGTCTGGGTGACAAAGATGGGGAGGAAAAGATGCGAACATGCTTTATTGTGAGCCACAGTGTGTTGTGCCTTTGTGGGCAGCGGCACTTTGATGGGGGCAAGTTATGGCTCACTGTGTGGATATGGTCGCATGGGCCTGCCCAAGTCCTTGCAGGCTGCAGCTGCTCACTAGTCCCTCCCGCCCAGACACGCAGAACTTGACAGCACGACTCCATGCCTTGCATACTAGAGGCACAACCTGCTGCGAAAGCAAAAGATTCTTGTCTTGGGGAATAATACAACCTGAGATCCACAGACTGTAACAAATAATGACATGATACAATGCAATATGTGTTTTAGCTCAAGGATTTCACCTCAGAAATAGTGTAGGAGTATTAGATCAGACCTTGTAGTGACAGTGTTTGTAGTGCTGTACCAGTTCCACGGGCAAAGTATAAAGGTGGAGTCAACAACGGGTGCAATCTCAGTATCCAGCAAAATGATAATTAGAATGAACAAAGTAAGCCTTTAGTCTAGGCATCAGTGATCCTGACTGGCGTAAGAACAGTTCGTTGCCCATCTAATAATTATTTACACAGAAAATATTCATAAGGGTGGTTAGCTAGAAGTGAATAGCAGGACTGAGGCAAAAAGGCCAACGAATGTCCCTTTTTATTGATAGATAGAATGACAAAGTATGTGTTTTCTAGACATGGATAGCATTAGTGACGAAAATAAAATTATGATAAATTTGGAAACTATCATCAAAGTATATACAAGTATGCAGCAGCCGATCACAGTTTAAAAGTTACTTGAAAACTTGAATATTTTAGGATATGCTCCAAATGGTGTACGGCTAACACTTACTTCTATTTACCTTTTGTGGGGACTATGGGCATGTTTGGTTCCTAGCCACAGTTTGCCACGACTAAGGTTAGGTATCTGCCATACATGTGGCTTGCCATATTCCGTGGCAAATTAAGTTGTTTGGTTTATGACTAAGATGTGGCAAAATTTATGTGGCCGTTGTTTGGATGGCTACCACAAATATTATTGGAATGAATGTTTCGATGTAGAAAAAACATTAGTGTGGACAAATTTAATCATGTTAAGCATGCACAAATAAGTCATAAAAAATATCTGCCATAAAAAACAAACAAATAAATCTTTCACAAAAAATAAACAAATAACAATACTAATTTAGGTTGTCACATCAGATGTTCTTGTACTAAGGGGGTGTTCGTTTCCGTGGCAAAAAAATTTTGCCTGTCACATCAGACTTTGTGGCACTAGTTTAGTCTATTAAAAATAAATTAATTATAAAACTAATTACAGAGTCATATGCTAATTACTAAGACAAATCTATTAAGGTAAATTAATTCATCATTAGCGAATGGTTACTGTAGCACCACATTGTCAAATCATGAACTAATTAAGTTTAATAGATTCGCCTTGTGAATTAGTCTTCGGCTGATAAATTAGTTTTTTAATTAATATATTTTTAATAGGCTAAACTAGGACCGCAATATTCGATATGACAGGGCAAAAACAATTTACCCTGGAAACGAACACGCCCTAATTTAGTCTATTAAAAATAAACTAATTATAAAACTAATTACACTGCTATATGCTAATTAACAAGTCAAATCTATTAAGGTAAAATAATCTGTCATTAGTAAATGTTTACGGTAGCATCATATTGTAAAATCATGGACTAATTCAGTTTAATAGATTTGTCTCGCGAATTAGCCTTCGACTGACAAATTAGTATTTTAATTATTCTATTTTAAATAAACTAAATTAGGTCAGGAAAATCCGATGTGACATGGCTTTAAAAATTTTGCTCACGAAACGAACACTCCCAACGCAAAAGATATTTATAAAACATTTAGTTTTTCTATTTTTTTATTTCTTGTTTTATTTTTTCTTTTCTTTTTGTTTCTCTTCCTTTATTCTCAACCTTATCCGTTCACCCACCCCTTCAACACACGTCGTGGCACAAGGCACCTCCTATTCTCTCTCCTCTTCCAAATGCCTGAAGCCCTCAACTGAACTGCATCTGTATGCATGCGCCATTGTTGGCCTCCTTGGCCATTGTTGGCCTCCTTGACCTCTTCTCGGTTACCTGCACCGGCCTCCTAGGTCCCTCAGTGCAGTCCGCCAGTCTCCTTGCCTGCGCACGCGCTCTCCAACCAGCTACCGCTGCGGCCACAGTGCGTGATCTCCGTCCAAGCTACTGCCGCTGTGCATGTACGCCTGCTCTCCAACCAGCCACCCGTGTTACGAGCTCTGCCATGGATGGAAACCAGTAGTGTTCATCTATCATCTGCTTAGAAAATAGATGGGCAGACAGCAGCGCCGGCGGGGTGGCCGCGTAGCAGGAGAGTTGGCAGCCGGTTTGGTGGCGGAGGCGGAGAAAATGGACGCCACACATCTGGCGTAGAAAAGTGTGGCGAAGGTATGGCTGTACTGTGGCGAGCCTTGCTTTACTCTCCAACCAAACGGCCGCCTAAGCAATTGTGGCAAGCCTAACTTTAGGCGTGGCAATGTGTGGTGGGTAACCAAACAGCCCCACCTGCTTACCAACCGTTAGGTAATGGCTAATGGGTACAATCAGTTCACCTCTCAAGGTCCTAATGAAAGGCCTGATTATATATTGCTTATAGGTGCTGCAAATCACAAGGAACGAATCCACAAAACTACGTACAAATCAAAGAAAACGCTTATGGTCCATGCCTTGCATTACCTCTTAACAGACATCAGTTTCATGGAAACTTTTCTCTGCTTGCTGCCAAAATTGTTATCTAGATTATGCTGAAATGCCAACTTCTAGTAGTCATGTTCAATAGCAGACATAGTGGTCCTTTAACACCCAAAGCACCTTTTCATAACAATCTTTTCACTTTCCCAGCATTTTCATAGCTGTAGAATTCTGAAAATCAACACTAATGTCTTCAAAATATAAAGTATTATTTGCAACCAAAGCTTGGTTAATTGACCAGCCAAATATTTTCTATAATCTATTTGATTTGTGATCTGCGAAGCAGAAAAGGAAAAACATGTTCTAAGCTTGTTCCTTCCATATACATAACAATACCAGGCATGCATTATACATGCTTATCAGCAAACTTGTGGCATTATGAAGTGTGATTCTTTCTATTTGTATTAAACTACATATGAAGATATGCCATAAAGCTGTCAACTGTCATGACCACTGAAGATCAGTCTTGCAGGAATTCTACAGCTATTATGACTGTTTAGATGTATATGAGAAAATAAGATATACAATATGTTACCAATTTAAATGCAGGTCTCAGAAAAAAATACAATAGCTAAGTACTACTACTATCCCCATTTGAAAGTAGATGTTATTTTGGAGGTTAGTTTTGGTCTTTACATGTTTTCCATCCTCAAGATAACCTTGTCACTATTGATTTCTTGTTGGCGGTAATGTCAGAGAAATAAGCGTGCAACTAATAAAGTCCAATCATCATCATTGATCAGCGAGAGAGGACTGCTGTCTGTGTCAAAATCTAAAAAAACTTGTCCTAAGAGCACCTCCAACAATTGGCTTTTAAGCTAGCTCTAAGCATTTTTCTTATATTTTAATAGAGTAGAGAGAAAAGCTAGCTCTTAGTTAAGAGCTAAGCTCTTATACGCATCTTAAGGTCATGTGAGATTGTTATGTGGGGTCATCTATGTTAAAAGTTATGTACTAAGAGCTAGTACTGTTTGAGAAGTTAGCTTGGAGCTAGCAGCTGACTCTAACCATTGCGGGTGCCCTAACAGTCTAACACCCACGGTAGATCTGCTAGATGATTAATTTTATCTGTACACACTAAATTTTTTAAAAAAAATCCTCATAAACCAATTATGATTTCCATCCATTGTTAGCCACAATTACTACATGAGCCATCAAAACCATTGACCATCCGTTGATCGTTCCATGCAACCACAGTTAAATATGTCTAGGTGCATGCTAGTGTCTAGGTTCATATCCTTATCTTTAGCTTAATTTCAGCATGAAGTAATAGCAGTAATAGGCTGATTAAGTGTGTAATATTCTGCATTAATTAGGAGGCTATCACAGCCTAAAATGTAGCCCACGGCTGCCTATATATATAGGACAGAAAATCAAAAAAAGGCTAAGTCATTCCAACCACCAAACCCACTGTTTGTTAGTATTCTTGTGTGTGAGAGTTTCTGGCAATCTGTTCAGGGGTATTTGCCTATCAAAATAAAAACACATAAACCTATGAAGTTGTTCGAGAAAAACTATGAAATTGTACCTGGTATATGTAGATTTATTATTAGAAGTAACATTTACAGATCTGACATCTGAGCAAAACAACAAAACAATTTAGTCCCAAGCAAAGTTGGGGTAGAGTTGAAACTCAACAAAAACCACAACAAAGTTGTGGCAAAACCGCAAAGGCACAGCAAAAAAATACGCATATAGTAGTGCCAATGCTTATATACAATGATACACCTTTCTCGATTCTTCAATGCAGAAGAACTACAAAATTTCAATCAGTACAGAAGTTTCGGATCAGATTAAGCAGATAACAAGAAATGTCCATGTACGATGGAAGTCAGAATCAGAAAGTTGATAAAATGCAACTTTACCAAATAAATCATATCACAGTCAGGAAAGTGATAGCAAGCACAGCTCTGAAGCCATAGTTAACCCAAATCACTGTGAAGCCATATTTTTCCTACTCAATCTATCCCAAATTATAAGACGTTTGACTTTTTTGACACCAAGTTTGACCGCTCGTCTTATTCAATTTTTTTATGCAAAATACCACTTCGTTTGTCGTGACTTTGTTTATTAATAAAAATTCTTTAAGAATAACTTAAATTTAACTTTATTTGCATAATTTTTTTGAATAAAACGAGTGGTCAACCTTGAGGACAAAAAAAGTCAAACGTCTTATAATTTAGGATGGAGGGAGTACTATTTATTTCTAGCATTCTTTTCTAAATCATTTTTTAGCATCCTGAGCAGTGATCTCCATTAAGCTTTAACATCAACTGAAAAGAACTTGCACACAGCACACCAATCAAACACTTTGTGTGTTTGCATATACAATTTTCTTAACGTGTTTTAAGCTTGTAAAAAAGATAACCAGTCTAATGTATTTCAAGAATTCAATTGGAAACTTCCTTTCTTACAGGACCATTAGTGACTAAGCTCCAGCTCACTGTTCTAGTACTTCACTATTTATCATCATGCTATATGTTTCACTGTTTAAGCAAAAATACATAAACTGACAGGTTGGGCCCACAATAGTAACAAAAGTTAAGTAACAGTGTGAGGTAAGAAAGCATATTTGTAGGTGAACTAAAACTAACCATAAATTGACCTAAACAGGACATGATTCACTACTATTGGCAAGTAGGTATCTATTTATTCACAAACTGTGAGAAAATAGAAAAAATAAACTCCCAGGTTATACAAAACTGGATGACATTCTGGCGCCAAGACAAAGAAATTGTGTTTCTGGTTCAAGATTATTGTTAAGCAGTCTTCACAAAATATTGGTTGATAACCTTTTAGATGGAGCAAGGCCACTGGAAACTAGGAAGGGCGAAAAATGAAATGTCTGAATGAAGTGAACATTCATAGTTATACTCCTATACAGTGGAGGCTCCTTCCTGATAATTTGTAAAGTAACAGAAGAAATGCTCACTGTGCTTGAAGAAGCATGTGGTATATTGGAGAATGTGATTTACCTGAACGGTGAAAAATAGATGCCCGCTGCTACTCCTGCCAAGGTCTTAAATGATTTGGGACAACCGCAACGCGGCATCTAGCACTCCAAGGAATCCATCATATATTCATACTGTTCTGTTCGTCTGAGCTATTTTACTAGCTTTAATACATATAAATTAGTTATGAAATAATATTTTTCTCTAAAAAAATCAGCTCAAGAGGCTTCTAGTTCAAGCAACAGGACAGAAAGTGCCAGTTTAAAATATCTACGGGGTACCCTGAAAGATGAAAAAAAACGTCGTTTCCAGAATTTTATTTTATTTATTATTTACCATCCACGAAGAAAATGAGCAAGGAACTGTAGCTGAAAGCAACTCCCGATGTTGACTCATTTACCCCTACTATGGAATTCCCAAGTAGTACTGCCCAACAACTAATTTGGATTTGTCATGTTGCTTTTAAAGTAGAACGGGCGTACTGTAGCAAGCTTTCCCCAGAATCTCAACAAGTAGCAGTAAAAAAAAATCGTGGGATTTGACACAAAAACGGACGTGCAACCTTGCGTACCCTGATTTCTGATAGACCTACAATTTGTTTATAACCAAATCAAATGCGCAGGCTCACTCTAATCGGAACGCCAGCATGATACATGATCCATCCAGATCGAACGACGAATGATGAATCGAGTAACAGGGCGCGCTGGGATCCTCGGAGGCGGAGGATTTGCAGCCTCCATCCAACCCAGAGGGTTCCGCTTCCGCCTACGAGACGGATCGCGACGGCGTACGAAACAGCAGGAGACGGGAAGTTGGAGCCAAACCCAGCGACCCGCCGGCGCCGGGCAAAAGCCAGCATCTAGCCAGCGGCGCGCGCACCGGACCTGAGAACCGGATCTAGCACGCGGACGGGGGGACGGGGGAACGCCGGACGCCGGCTCCGCCGCGATTGAAGGGCGAGGATAGGAGCCCGAGCGGAGCGAGAGTAGTGGCCCGAACCGGAAGGAGGCGGGATGCCGCGCCGCACTGACCTTGGGCGGCGTGCGGGAAGCGGGATCGTGGCTTGAAGCGCGGCGCGGGCACCGCCTCCGCCTCCGGCTCCCGCTCCCCTTCATCCGCCGCCTCCTGCTCTGCTCGGCGTCATCGTCCTCGCGGTGGCAACTTTTCTGGGTCTCTGCGGTTGATACGGCCTCGCAAGGCCTCACTCACGATCACGGCACGGGAGACGGGACACCGAAGACGCACACGCACGGGTAGGCATCTGTCTAGGGGAAAGTGAAAACAATGGGAAGCGCATTGACTGCTTGTGCACGGACGACGGACCACACACGCCAGCCAACCACAGCATGTGCAGCCGTGCAGGTGCAGCAGTTGGTGCAGGCGTGCTGCGGGCGCGGCCCAGTGATGAAGGGCCCCCCCGCCTGGCCGCCTTGGTCAGCAAGAATATACTATGGTCAACCCTTTTTCACTTCTCTAAAAAAAAAACGAATTTCGCATTAAAAGAAAAAGAAAAAATGAATTCACCGTTAGTACCCTATAATCTAAAATACGCTCCGTAAGCGTATGATCGTATATCTCATTTATCGAGAAGTTACTTTTTTAATTTAATACCTACGATGTGTAGTGCAATATATTTTTGTAATAAACTTATACTCCACACTAGCTAATGCACTAAGTAAAAAAGTTTCATTAGTTTGAATCAAAAAACGCCCTATTTCACGTGTCTGATCTACACCACACAAGAAGGGCTTTACCCTAGATTTTTTTTTTCAAAATCCAGTTCAGATATGGATCATACTTTATACTACTATATATACAAATCCATGCGTACAGTAAAAATTGTATTTACACACGCACACCGTGTAATTGCAATCTTTTTTTATTGACAAAGTGTAATTGCAACCTTTATTACGGTGTATGTATATGGTCAAGCACGACTAATAACTCCATCATCCTCTTTCTATTTCTGTGTATTGCGTGTTCTCAAGATTGATCAAGCAGCCTCGTTTACCCGCCAGGGAAACAAATCTCACGTGCTACACGTCCCTACAATGTAGATTCTGCAGATTGCTTGCCTTTTTCTTTTGCAATCTCGAAATCCGACACTATTCAAGCCACATGGTGTTCAGACTCGGAAACCATGCACGTTTGCAGAGAAAACCAATGGTCCAAAAAGCAGTGGAGCGGAAGAGAGGAATTCACCACAAGTGTTGATGTTTTGCACTAGCATGGAGACATGCCAGGTTTACTTCGAAGAGAATTGACAGTGATGAAACAAATATACATTAGGGACGTATTAGTTGTCTGGGCTATCCTTGTCTAGGCTTCCACAATGGAACCTTTGAGGTATCTAATAGTCTAGTTAGTGGTGAATCTTTTTTTTTCATGGGGGGAAATGCACTTAAATTTTTATATGTAATTCGATAAAATCTATTTCACAACTCAATAAAAAAATATTTCACAATTCGGCAAACATTCATTTAATTTGCCCCGCAGTTCAGACTATAGATATAAAATAGCACAATAAGCTTTCAGTTCGACATGGAGACTTCGAAATTGCATAAATTTTAATACAAAAAGTTCAAACACCATGCTACCGGTTAGAAATATGTATAAAAAACTAGACAATTGGCAGCTCTAGGGTGAGGAAAATGATGGGGGCTGCGAGGGCTTAGGGTTTGAGAGTGAGGAGGAACATATAATAACAACTAGTGAGCTAGTTGATACAATGTTTTTTGGGGCCTTCGTGTATTATTCGGTTTCTCCGTTATTTTAGTCTAAAACCGAGTGTATGAACTGAATTAATTGAGCAAACTTCGGTTCCTGAGAAGTGAAAATCAAAAGTTTCAGTTTTGATTCTAATTATTTTTTGTTTGTTTTGTTGATTCCTGGTTATTTTTGCTCAGAACTAGCGAACTCGTGGACTGGATAGAGACTACGAGGACATACTGCTGGATCTACGGTTAGAGCCCTAAGCTATATCATTTTGTTGTTTAGTTTTCATCCTAATTAATAAACACAAAAACCATATAGTTTTCTAGGTTTCGAAGTGCTCTAACTTATCCAAACAGAAGTTCATATGTGAACTGTTTTTTCTACCCATGCCTCGAAGTAGTTGTTAGCCAGTTAACCGACCCATCCTAGTCCATTTAGACTAGTTTGTAGCCCAGCTAATAACTAGCTTAAGCTGATCCAAACAGATTCTTTTGTATGCATTGCATGACTCGTTACACAAATAAATACAAAATAGTTATATACTAAACATCATGGAAAGTATTTTATAACAGCTATTTATGTAACAAATTAAATCTTTTCTTCTGTAATTTTTCTTAAATTATAGAATAATTCACCACAAGTGTCGATGCTTGCACGAGCATGGAACACATGTCAGGTTTACTTCAAAGAGAATTGACAGTGATGAGCCAAATATACAGTGGAGACATGTTAGTTGTGATATCCTTGTCTAGGCTTTCACAATGCAACTTTTGAGGTATCTAATAGTTTTGGTTAAATGGTGGTGGATCTAAAATTTTTTCATAGGGATGTTGTACTAATTCTCAGTCGGTAAAAATCTACTTCACAATTCAATAACCCCAATCATTAAATTTGCTCTGTAGTTCAGACTATAAATACAAAATAATACAATAAGGTTTCAAAATTTTCAATTCGACACGGAGGTTCCAAAATTGCATAAATTTTAATAGAAAAAGTTCAAACACGATGCTACTAGTTAGAAATGTGTACAAAAAAAACTAGTGAGGAAAAGGATCGGATGGGGTTGCCGGATTTGGGGTTTGAGGAGTGAAGAGGAACATATACCAACAACTAGTGGGTTGGGTTACAATGTTTTTTGGGGGCATTTGTATGCACCATTATTCTGGTGTAAAATCGAGCTCGTGGACAAGATAGAGATTATGATGCTAATGTTTTTTTCTTTTTGCTAAGTGATACGTGGACCTTGTGGGCTTTCTTAGGGTATGTCAGACCGTACTAGATCTACAATTGTGGTTGGGGATTAAGCTATATCATTTGCTTACTTTGTTTGCATTCTAATTAACGATCATATAAACCATATAATTTTCTAGGTTTGAAGTGCTCCAACTTATTCAAACTGAGGTTAATAGGTGAACTATTTTTTTACTCATGCCCAAAGTAGTTGTTAGCCAATTAACTGACCGACCCTAGTCTATTTAGACTAATTTTTAGCACAACTAATAACTAGTCTAAGCTAATCCAAACATATCATTTGTATGCTCTGCATGACTTGTAGGGTGAGAAATTGTACTACCTCTGTCAAAGAATGCAACTCTAGCAAAGTACCAACAAAGTTTGTTCGACCAAATTTACACCGGTAAATGCAAATAGTTATGATACTAAACATCGTGAAAATATTCTTATAACTCAATCATTTATGCTACAAATTTAAACCTTTCTTCTATAATTTCGTTTAAATTTAAAATAGTTTGATTAAGCATACATCTAGAGTTTATTTCCTCTCTCTTTATTTTTGTTTTCCGGGGGAAGGGGTTGACCAAGGTAGCAGTGACATAAAAATTCCACATGTACCCAATATCTAAATAACTATGAAAATATTGATATCTCATGATTAATAATGAATAATGCCAACACAAAAATAAAAAAAATCTAAAGAAAACATCCACATTATTTTCGAAACATTACAAAGCACATCCACAACAGCCGGGTTCCCCGACCTAACGTTCCCCGAGGGCGCAGCCCTGTGGACCTGACCTCAAGCAAAGCCAGGCGGCAGGGGCCCATGCGAAATCACTTTCACGCGCCCCGTCCCACACTACTGTAGGCTAGTAGTACTACTCCTCCTCGTAACCGGCAATCGTGCCATGATTGCTTTCCGACCTCTCGCCAGAGCCCATCCAAGCCGTCCGTCTCCTCACCAAGCGGCCCGGATCCCTCCTCTCCGGCCACCCAAAGCCACCTCGCGGCGCCACCGAAATCCTCCCGATCCCCATCCCATGCAGCGCAAGCATAACCTCCCCGCAGATCGGTCGCGTCGCGCTGCTGCCGGAAGCAGATCGGAGCAGCCTCTCGGCGACGGCCATCTACTGCTCGCCATGCTACCCCCACCAGATCCCCCGCGGCTGCTGCTCGCCTCGCTGCCCGGTAGATCCCGGCGCCTCCCTACGCCGCCGCTCAATTCCGCTCCGCTCCGGCGCACCGCGATCGATCCATCCACTCCCCGGACGACGGGCGCGCGGCACGGATCAGCAACGAGGCTGCTCCAGCGTCGCGAATGGCCGTGCTCGTCGGGGCGACAAGCGATGCGGATCGTGGAGCTCGCCGGCGGGCGCCGGCGCCGGCTTCGGGTCGGTCGGTGGGCGGAGATCGGTGGGGACGGCACGGCAGGCGGTGCCCTGCCCGCCCCGGACTCTCCCTGGGAGTTCGCATAATTTACGGCATCTGCCATCGCCCCCCTGATCCTAGCCGTCCATCCGGGGCTGCCGTTCCCGTGAATCTCGCGATGGGCCGGGGGCAGAAGCGGTAACTCGCTGGGCCAGGTAGGAAGTTTTGTTTGGGTGTTTGTTGCTTGCGTTGCGCGTCGTCGCCTTCCGATCTCGCTTATCCTTTCCTTGTTCCGCCTTTTTTTCCCCATAATATATACTAATAATATATAATTAAATATTGAAACAAATAAAAAATAAAAAAATAAGAACAGGTTGTTATTAAAATGGTGGAAATCCCGGGAATTTATTTCTTTTTCCTCCCGGCTCTTTCTCTCTCTTGCTCCACGGGGGGCCGCGGACGTGAGGGGCGCGCATCAAATCGGGCTCAGGGCCGGCCGGGCGCGTCCGCTTTATCGGCTCACGTTGGCGCGGTCTCCGTTTCCTCTCCCCTTTCCTTGTCCTCTCTCCCTCTCGCTCCCTCCCTCACGGCCTCACCTCTCCAGCCTCCCCCCTCTCGCCCACCTCTTCCACCTCTCCACGCCCCCCAGAGGGCCCCAGGCGCACCGCCGCCGACCCTCCGGCGCGGGCGCAGATCAGCGCGCGCCGTGCCCCGCCCGCCCTGCCTCCGGGACCTCCGAGCCTGGGAGCGCCTGCCCGCGCCGCCAGGGCGCTTCGTGTCGCCTCTTCTCCTTCTCTTCCGCGGCTCCTTCGCCGCGGGTGGCGGGCGGCCGGCTGCTGCCCCGCCCACGCCGCGTCCACGTGTCCTCAGGCGCTGGGCCCCCCCTGCGCTGCCAAACTCGGTGCCGCCTCCGCTTGGAAACCGTGAGTCCTGAGCTCCTGAATCCGTCGCGCCGCCGCCGGCAGGCCGGGCTTCCTTAGCCTGACGGACGCGTGGTTGCCCGCTGACTCCGTGCGTGTGCCTCTGTGTAGGTTTTCTACGGGGCTAGCAGGAGGTCAGAGACTCCCCAGAGTTGGCTTCGCCGCGCGCATGTGATTTGCCGCGGCGGCCGGAGCCTGGTACAGCCGCCGCTGGGACGACGACGACAACGGCGCCGTGGATGCCTCCGCCGCCGCCGGATCGAAGGGATTATCTCTACCGGGAGGGCCGCAGGCACGACGGCGGCGGCGGCGGCGGGGGCGACCCGCTCCTGCCGCCCGCCCCCACGCCGCCGCGCTGGCGGGACTCGCCTTACCACCCGCCGCCGCCACCGCCCCTGCGGGACCACTCGCGGCCCTCGCCGCGCCGGGCGCCGCCGCCGGCCTCCTCTGGTAGGCCTGCCCCTCGCGAGTCCTCAGATCTGAGGCCGCCGCCGCCTCTGCGACCCCCTCCGGCGCCCCTAATTTCCTCCAACCGCTCTGCTATTTCAGAAGGCTACTACCGACAGGGCGGCGGCGCGTACGACCGCTCCTACCCTGACGACACGCCGCCTGTCTACACGCCGTCGCGCTCGGACCGGTACTGGCCGGAGGACGACGGCGGGGGATACAAGGGTTTCGGTCGGTATGGCGGCGGCGGCGGCCGCAGGGACGGCCGTGACATGAGGGGTTCATACCGAAGGTCCCCATACAGGGGCGGCTACGGAAGCGACTTCTCCAGAAACCATCCAGAGCAGCCCCCTCCGCCACCACCCAGGAGGTCTCCGTTGAGGTCAGTTGCTGTTCCGATCTGCTATGACCCTCCGGGCAATAGAGTTGACAGGGGGGATAGGGACAACCTCCCACGGTTGACACCATGGCGGAGAAGGGAGAGCAGATCGGAAGCTGCAGATGCTGTTGGCCAAACCACTCGGCTCTCTGCCTCAGGGAAGGAGGCTTCAGCTCAGCCTCTGTCTGCGGCAGGTCCTCATGGGACAGAGGACGAGGCACCAAGGAAGAAGGCTCGCCTCGGATGGGGGCAAGGTTTGGCCAAGTATGAAAAGCAGAAGGTGCAAGGTCCTGCGGATCCTGCTGAAGCTGTTGCTGATGGAAATCCAGCCGATGGAGAACAGAAGACCACTTCCCTTGTGCCTCTGCCTGCGCCTTCTGTTGCACCTGTACGTCCTGGTGCACCAGTGTCTGAGCCTGTGCCTGCGCCTGTGCCAGCACCTCCGGCACCGCCTGCTGCGCCTGCGCTTTTGTCTGCCCCTGAGCGAAGCTCATCTCCAGCTACTGCACCACCATATTGTTCCTCTGGTATGTAACCCGTTTTGATTTTTGATCTGTCTCCTTGGTAGCTTGATTGATCTTAATACCCTGTTTCCCCTCCTGTTTTATACATAGATGATTCTAAATACCCAGTACTTATTTGTGGGCTCGGTTAATCTAGGTTCCATTCTGTTGTTGAGTTAGTTCTAAAATCATAGTGGAGCCAAAGCAATGTGTGGATATTTGCAAACAAGTTTCTCTCGAGGTTCACATATTGACTTAGTTGCCATGTGTGTCATTTGTCTTACCTGATTGACTGAAAGCATACCCTCCTATGGTCTCACATGTTGTGTGCACTAACCTTTACTCAGCTTTTTTTTAGTTTGCTTTTGTACGAAAACATTTATGCTTTAGAGAACCTACTGAAATCTAATTATCTTAACCTGTTTTCGGTCCCTATGGTTAATGACTTTTTTCAATCCCTGCTAGATACTTTGTGTGCAGAAGGTACCATAGTTGAATACACTGTGTTTCACATAGTTTATGGTAGTCTAATAACTCTCCTATATCTTCATTGCAGCACCTGAAGACAAACCATGTGAAATGACGCCAAATACGGTCACTAACTCTACTAAAGATGTCTTGGAAGCTGATGATAGAACTTTCAATAATGAATTTTCCATCAAGTTAGATCAGCTCGGTGATGATCCTGTTAATTCCCTTGCAAACATGCTTGTTGAACTTATCCAACATGATGATTCTTGTTCTGGGGATTCAAATGGCCCGACCAGTACATGTAAGCTGCTCCTTCTGAAGGAAAGCATTTCCAAGGAGATTGAAAAGACTGAACTTGAGATTGATTCATTGGAAGGCGAACTTAAATCTGTGAATACTGAGGCTGTAACTACTCTTGAAGGTTCTCCCACAGGGGTGACACATGCAGAAAATCTTTCACCTTCTAGTGGGACATCAAAGGTCCCTGAAAGTGTGGAGATCTGTGATACATCTGATATGATAAAAGAACCGGGGGAGTTCATTGGTTCTCCTAAGGTACCTGTGGTGCAGGATGCTGATGTCAAAGGTGCTGATTTGATGGAAACTGAAACAGCTCCAGTTCGCAATGCAAAAACAGTTCCTTCAGAAGAGAGTGCTGTATCACCTGGAGTCGCTGATGGTAAGGCCTGTGCAGCTGCTGATCTTAGCTCATTGAAAGCTTCTGAAGAAGCTGGGTCTCAAAATGATTTTGACAATGACAGGCTGGAAACTTCTTCGTGCCATGCTAATGCTGATTCCATGAAAATAGAAGTTAGTGATGACCTACCAGTGAAGCAATGGACATGCCATGATCATAAGTCTGATTTGCTCGGTTCTGTCACATCTGCAAATAATGATGTGGCCAAAGAAATGAATGAAGTGCTATTTAAATCGTTCCCTGCTGATACACCTGGCCTTGATTTGTTGGCATCAAGTCATCTTCTAAGCCAAAGGAAGAGTGATTTGATTGTCAAAGAAAGGCTTGGAGTACGTAAAACCAGGCTGAAGTTGGAAGAGCAGATTCTTACAATGAAGTTCAAGGCATATCGTCACTTGTGGAAAGAGGATGTGCGACTACTTTCTGCAAAGAAACAACGCTCAAAGTCTAATAAGCGTGTTGACCAGAGCAACCGAGCATCACAAATTGGATTTCAGAGGCAACGCTCCTCTAACCGCTCGCGATTAGCCATGCCTGGTCAGTATTATGTTTTCATTTCATATCACAATTTGTTTTAAACTTCACCTGCATTTAAAATGCCGTGTATCACTCCTGCTTCAGCTTTTATAAGTTCTCATACTCATATGTCAATCTCCTGCTCATGGTATAGATTATGATGATAGATTGTTTAATGAATTACCAAGGAAACATGAGCGTTAGATGAACTATTAGCCTGTTCTAAACTTCACATTAACATGGAGAGTAGTTCATATCAGATTTTGATAATTTACTTACTACTGCTGTGCGTTTGTTTTTTTCAGCAGCATGATACTTGCTGGTCTCCTCTCCCCACCCCCAATAAATTATAGTGAAATAAAACCATGTACTAAATCCCCAAACATGTTTAGTCACCCACGTAGCCAATTGCAATCCAGTGAATAGCAGCTCTAGAATATGGGTGCCAAAACTCTGTCCTTTGTTTTGGTTTATCAATGATCAAGTCTTGATTTTTTGGACTATCTATTTCTGTTTCACATGTTAGCATGACCATGTAAACTTCTTTTTATGTAGTCATGCATGTTATAGCTTTATAACATATATTGATGTGTAAGTCTTTACAAAGTGGCATGTTTCCGTCCTGTAGTCTAAGTGTTGACTGAAATGAAGAATTGAACTGTATATCTTTATTTAGTGCTACCAAATGATACACTGTGTTTGAAGTGTCATTATTTCATAGATTTCTTCTCATTTCTGGTATTTTTTGTTTCCATATTTTATATGAATGTTATCTGTACCCTAGTTGAAATCCCATGCTTTTGTCCTTAGCTCAATACTGACTTGTTTATTTTTGTTTGCAGCTGGTAATTTGAGTACATTCTCAACTCCAGAGATGTCAGATGTTGCAAGGAAGTTGTTTTCAGAATTCCAAATTAAGCGTTGCAGAAATTACTTGAAAATGCCTGCGCTGATTATTGATGACAAAGAGAAGGAATGCTTGCGGTTTCTGAGCAAGAATGGGCTGGTTCAGGATCCTGTTTTAGTTGAGAAGGAACGGATGATGATTAATCCGTGGACTCAAGAAGAAAAGGAAATTTTTATGGAGATGCTTGCCAAATTTGGCAAGGATTTCTCCAAAATCTCCAGTTTCATTACACATAAAACTACTGCAGACTGCGTGGAGTTCTACTACAAGCATCATAAATCAGACAGCTTCCGAGAAGTGAAGAAACTGTTGGACCTTCGTCAACAGCAACCCACCAGCAATTATCTTGGAGCGAAATCTGGACAGAAATGGAATCCTGAGTCAAATGCTGCTTCTCTTGATATGCTTGGGGCAGCATCAGTAGTAGCAGCCCATGGCCTTGAATATGCAAACCGAGTGGAGAAAATTTCTGCGAAATCCCTCATCCGGACTGCGTATGGGTCCAATGTTCCTTTTGTGGCTAAAAAATCTTCTGATAAGGAGTGCATTGACAATGCCCCTTTGCATGAGAGAGAAGCAGCTGATGTACTAGCAGGCATATGTGGCACTCTCTCTCCTGATGGAATGGGCTCATGCATTACTAGTTCAGCTGATCCTGGCCAGAAGATTAGTATGAAAAGAGTGGACCATGCCTTATCCCAAGAAAATGACAAAAGTGTTGATGAGGAAGACACACTCTCTGATCAAGAGTGTGAAGTTGATCCAGTTGATTGGAATGATGATGAGAAGTCAATTTTCATTGAGGCTATGAATAACTACGGAAAGGATTTTGCTCGGATCTCGTCATGTGTGAAGAGCAAGTCATATGAACAATGCAAAGTGTTCTTTAGTAAGGCTCGGAAATCACTCGGTTTGGATTTGATCCATCAAGGGGCAACCGATGTTAGTATGCCAGCCAGTGATACCAATGGAGGAAAGAGTGATACTGACGATGCCTGTGCTGTGGAAATGGATTCAGCTATCTGTAGCACACAGTCTTGTTCAAAGATTGTGATAGATGTTTGTCCTACTGAAGGAGGCATTGGAGTGCCTAACTCTGTTATAATCTCTAAGCAGGCAGAAGGTGATATATCAAATGGGTGCAATGTTGATGTTAAAATTGACGAAGATGAGAAGGAAGCTGATAAAAATTGCAGCATTGTTGATGATAAGAGGTCCAGTGATGGTACTCATCAAGCTGGTCCTATTGACATCAATTGCCCAGAAAGCACAGATAAGCTGCAAGGAACTGATGACGGCGTTGACCAAGTAAACATGCATAGTAGTAGTGCCATCAGCTCTTCAACTAAGCATGGAATGGCCATGCACTCGGAAGTGAGATCCAGTTTACATTCTATAGAGGAACTTCAAACAGACAAAGCTGAAGGTACTGGTACTGATGCTTCAAAGGTGGAAGAATGTTCACACTATGCTCTTGATAACACATCAATGAAAACTGGAAATTCTGTTGCCTCAGCTTTCTTAGCTTCAGATAGTGGTATTAAGGACAATGTTCACATCTCAAACATGGCTGGTGCTTCCACCGTTAGTCCTGCATTCACTTCAAGTTATCAGCATTCTGTACCAGGAGATATGCCCCAGCCGAAACCAAAGCCACTGGTTACCCCCCTTACCCCAAAGGATTTAATGCCTGTGCAGTTCAGTTCAGTGCTTCCTGATCCCACTGCATTTCGTTTTGAGGGCATAGCCTCAATAACTACGCCCAACTTTGAGGATAGTGGCAACAGAGGAAGCAGTGCTCTAGGGGCTAAAGACATGAGCAAGTACCCAGCTTTTAAAGACCCATCTGGTAATCAGCATGACATATTGTTTCGTAATATTGATGGTTATATGAATCATCATTTGACAACTGAATTACCATTTTTTTCTGAAAGAACTGCAAGTGGCACTGTGAGTACTTCACAGACCGATCGGTTCACCCAAACAAAATTTCAGAATGGCAGGTCCAGCAGCTTGTGCCTTCCAACCAGTTCTGATGGGATTCAATGGCCCAGAAAACACGAAGAAGTACTGGAAGGCTCTTTGAGGCCTTGCTCTCGCAATACAAGCTCTGAGGTTGATGAGCAACAAAAGCGGCCTGGTGATGTCAAGTTGTTTGGGCAGATTCTCAACCAGCAGTCAACCTTGCAAAGTTCTGGCCCGTCGTGTAATGGTAGCAAGAGCAAGCCTCCCTCACCAAAGATTGACACATCATCTGTGAGATTGATGAACAACCCAAGGGATCGTATGGTTTGTTCTTCCAGGCCTGGCATCACTCCACATATCGGTCTGGAGGAAAGATCAGCGAGGAGCTATGGCCATCTGGATGGAAGCACGGCACAGCCTGAGCCTCTGCTCGTGATGGCAAAGTGCCAGAGATCCTTGGCTGGTGTACCGTTTTACTCGGCTAAGAACGGCACACTTGGTGTGTTTCCGGATTATCAACAACCTTCAATGCAGCCACATCAATCAGATCCCAAGCGTTTGGAGAGATTTTCTGATCCTCAGAAGAGGAATGGGCTGGAACTCATCTCGGGTTTCCAGCAGCCTGGTAGAGTCGCCCGTTTTGGGGGTGCTGGTATCCTTGTTAGCAACGTCTCAGACCCTGTGGCTGCTGCTCTCAAGGCTCAGTATGGTCCCGGTTCTAAGATTATGGGCAGCGACGCAGATCCTTGGAAGGACATAGGAAGCAGGTAGCACCGTTAGCGGTAGCAGCTCTAGTGCTTGTTTTGTTGCTCCTTGTATCATATTTAGTTTTTGTAACTTAAATGAAATCATCAAATGAGGGAAAGTGAATGGCTTTCCTGCCCATATACTATTTGTAGGCTTTGCAGTAGCTGTTGGGCTATGTTATTTACTGGCATTAACATTTTTACCTTTTCTGCAGCTCCATACCCTTTGGTAGCTTGACATGTCAACAGTGGCCCAGTGCTGTAGGTTTGCTAGAGGTGACTGGATGTTTGTCAGCAGGGTTTGATTTTGTCAGTTTATGCAGAAACCTCACAGGTCTTTGTAATATGGTGATGCCTAATTCAGTATCCTAGTCTGATAGATGGAGTTTTGGTTGAGATTTCTCTCCTTGGCCGTTGGCTCATCTTCTGTTTCTGCCTGTAACATTTCTACGGTTTTATCACCTGTGCGGCTGTGTGCCCAGAGCCCCAGATGCAGAGGGATGCACTCACTAGTTTCACGCTGAAGCTGAACACCTTTGCCATGAACTTCCGCAGCTGAACAGCGTTTGCACTGCTGCATTTGCTCAAAGGGCATCGACGTATCGTTCTGGACTTGTGTTTTTTTCTTGCTTGGAGCCCATTGTCTGGTGTTGGCTGGTAATCGTGTCCTCGAAGTGTGATTTGAATTTGATTAGTGCTCACTGGAACCCCCTCCCCCCATAGCTTTTGACTTTGCTGCACGTGAATTTTCTGGTTGGGGCTGGATTTCCTTGCGGCGCCAGCGGGTCGGGATCGCTTTTGGTTTCACGAGCTTCTTTTGTCGCCGGCTCTTTCCGCAGCGTGTAGGGTTGGTGGTCCTGGTCCAGCAGCAGCAGCTACGCCAGCCATGACCTTGATGCGCTCGCTTCGATCTCATCGTGTCAGCTGAAGATGATCCACGGCCGCTGTAGCCTGTAGCGAAATTGAAAAATCCTTTTGTCCCTTTGGTTTTGTTTTGTTTTTTATGATGAAAAATGGTCTGTCCCTCATGTTTTGTTTTCATCTCCGCGCTCTCTCTGCTCCGTCCGCATGTATTTTTCGTCCATGAGCGTCATCCCATGGACTATGAACATTTACTAGGCAATAGCTACCCAGTGGCGGAACCAACAATTTTGTTTAAAGGGGGTAAAACACATATGATAACATCTTGAAATATAATAAAGTATATATAAACATATATCTTAAATTTTTTAAATATTTTAACACTATTTATAACCAGAAATTATAATATTTTAATATAAATAGGTGAATTGATATTTTGTTGTGCTATAAATTCAAATATTTGTAGGAGTATTAAAATACATGTACTAAACTTAGGGGGGAGGGGAAGGCTCCTGCTGCCCCCTAGTTCTGCCACTATAGCTACCTGAATATACAAATCTACTCCCTTCGTTTAAATTATAATACCAAATTATAAGTCACTTTGACTATTTTAATAAATAGATTTTTTTGTTTATCTAGACATACCTAGATACATAGCAAAATTGATGTATAAAAAAAGTGACTAGTTCCTTTACTCTTCTAGTAAGAATATGGTAATCTTTTGGTGTCCTTTAAAAAAATCCCGACCTCACCTTGGCTACCTCCTTCGCCTATGGTAGCCAACCCATCATCCATGATCCATACAATATCCTCCATCGATGGTAATATCCACTATCCATTGCTTTGGCAACTTACCGTGTCTTTACCATCACACTAGACTATTCGTATAACTGTCACTTTAAATTTGTTTCTACTAGAATATTGAACCCTAGCCTACTAAAACCCTAACTGGGTGAGATTTCAAACCTTATATGTGAGAGTTTTAATGGTCACACATGAAGGGATTTGAGGGGAAGTACGAGAAAGCTACAAGAAGCTCAAAAGAGTAAATCAATCTCAAGCTTGTCCAACTACATAAAAATGTATTAATATTCATGATATTGTAATATATTTTAAAGTAATATATTTAGATATATACTAACTAATGATTTATTATATCTATAAATAAATTAATATAGGCTAGCTAATTTTAAGACTTTTTTTTTTGAGGCAGACGGAGTACTCGAAGAGCTAGAAATACACTCTCTGCAACCGGAAGGAGTACTACGCCTTTTGTAGACCGTTTGCGTAGAACAGAAAATACGCAACTCGCACGTGCACAAACGCCCCTGCATTCTCCCCGCGCTTCCCTGCTAGTAAAACCCTAGCCCATCAGGGCAGCCACCTTCTAGAACCTTCTCCAATGGCGCTACTCCGAGCTCTCCGGCGAGCCCTTCCGGCGCTGTCCTCGCCGGCGGCGGTTCTCCCCCGTCGCGCCCCGCATCCACTTCCTCCTCCCCCCGCTCCTCTTCGGTTCCTGGATCCGATCGGGCTCCGCTCCTTCTCCGCCGCCGCCGCCGTCACCGCCTCGCAGGCGCCGTCCATGGGATCCACCCTCTTCGCCGGGCTCATGGACACCCGGTTCCCGAAGCGCCGGCCGGGCTTCGCCAACCGCCGGAAGAGGGCCAGCTTGCGCCCCAAAGGTGCTGAGGATTTCTCCAGCCTTTCTTTTATAGTTGTCGAGATGCTTCGATCTGGCTATTTTTGCATTTATATTATCCCATTCCTTTGAATTTGGCAGCTCGATTGGTGTGTGTGGCTGTGTTCTGTAGTTTATTTACATAGTTTCTGTGAGGTTGATGGGTTAAGCGTAGTATTTAAGGGAGCCCTACCTCTGTTTATTCAATTGTGTAACTAATGTTCCTGCTGTTGTTCGTCTGCAGGTCCATACTACTGGGTGAAGTGCAAGCCTGAAGAGCCCATACCAGCTAGCCAGCCAAACCAAGGGAGCGTGAGAGGGAGGAAGGAGAAGAAGCGGATCAAGCAGCGCAAGGACTTTATCATGGTGAATACACTTTGCATTCTCTATAGCTATTACTGTTATTATTCTAGTTATTACTTGATTTGCTGTCTAGCTTCCTGCTATGATGCTCTGTTTTATGCTGTATACCTTGACGTTCCTTATGCTGGAAGGGGAAGGAATTTTTAACCAATAAAATCTTGAGAGTTGATGGTAGATGCTGCCTAGCAGCCCCCAAGTGTCGCCATGAAATGGAACTACATAGTAACTCTTTATGTCACTCAGTTAATTCCAGCGTTGCTGAGCAGAGTTTAAAATCAACCTTCTTTTGATTCACTGTTTTATAATCTGTTCATTTTCCTGGACCCCAAGCATAGAAATACATTAGTAAACTGAAATATGGATCTAAAAACCCAAGTCCATCATAGAAATACATTAGTAAACTGAGTATGGACCAATAAGCTGAAGCAACCTTGTGTTTTTTGAGGACCAAGGAGGTGAGAGAAAGTGGGGGAGAGGTATAAAAGAGTAACCCTAATGGGCCTGGCCCAAACAAATATAGCCTAGTAAGATGAAGCAGCCCATCTTCCTATTTGGTGCTGATCGGTCAAGACACCTAATCATACGATTTATCGCAATTAATCGACGATAAATCAGATGATCAGGTTTGATCGCTCTGATCGAATCGGAGGGCCTAATCGAGTGCTAGGTACCGATAAAAACGATTAATTGCGATTAATTGGATGATCTGAAAACATTGGTATGGAGGTCTGAGTCGTGTTACCTGGCTCCTGGCTCTATATTTCTAGTTAGAGTTGATGTATCACCCTTAGATTCTAATCAAATGCTTAAATGCATTCTTACTTGTACAGGCTGAGAAGAAGAAGCGCAGAGCACAGTATTCCGCTGCTGTTAAGAGAAAGGAGGCAGAACGGACAGAAAGGAAGATGGCTGCTGTGGCAAGAGATCGGGCATGGGCAGAAAGGTTGATAGAGCTAAAACAGCTTGAGGAAGAAAAGAAAGCTGCAATGGCATAAGGGGCTGCTCTGGAAAATGGCAAGGCGTCTAACTTGTTTCTGCTGCTCTATTTTCTCCCCCTTTTTCCCCCGGTCTAGAATGTCACAATTGTGATGGAAGACTAGTTGTACCACTTCTTTCAACAGTAATATCAAATGCTGGAACTGGTTTTAATACGATTGTCATTAGTCCATGTTTGGAGTTTGTTTACTTTGATGTATTTAGAATAAGTGATGTGATGGTTTTTGTGTGCTGGACACCTGAGATGACTGTTGTCTGCAACATATAGTTTTGGTACACTTAAGCCATGATACAGAATTTTATTTGAAGTTACTGTCAGTATTAAAGCCACTAATGCTTGCTAATCTATTGATCTTCTTCCCAACTACCTCTGTCATCTGTTCCAGCAGTTTTGAACTTTTGATGTATTGGCTACAATTTTACATTGGATTGTAAAATATCTTAATGACAGTTGTGATTCTAAATGAAAGACATGTATCATGTATGAACCGAGAAAATTGCAATTATAGGAAACCTGATGCAGATTGGTATTCGGTATTCCACTGTCTCCATTCTCCAGTCATCACAAGTTCTCTTCATTGTATCTCTGTTCCTGTCTGCATTACTCCTGTCCCACCTCTCCAAAATGTAGCTCCTTGACAATTTTGGTTCATGCTTGCTAGTGATTGCTACATAATGATCCGTGTCCTTTGCATGGTCTGACTTCCTCAACTGGAAGATTGCTCTTTTACATCCATGAAAGAACATGGTCTTCCCTGGTTGCTTTCAACCAGTCTATAAACTACTATATCTCTGATGACCTCAATACAGCGTTGCATGATGGATCCTCAAGGGTTCTACTGTTCTAGGATACAATCTTTTTAAATATTATTGAGTGGTTTTCAATACTTTGAACTTGAAGATAACAGTTTACTAGAAATAATAAGTTTCAGGTGGGTTCAGGCTCCTGCTGCTCTAAATCATTTTCTATTGGGTCCACATGGGTTCCGATTTTAGACTTTCTTTTTTCTTGAACAACGCAGGAGAGTGTCATTTTACTAAGAGAGGAAAAAGGAAACTTTACAAAACCGGGATGGCTAGACAACCCCTTCCCAACACTTGTTTCTTGCTAATGATATGTTCCAGAATTTACAATGGATAAGAACTGTAGTTTATATGTCCAGTTTGGAACACTAGGACACTAGTCATTGGACAACACAGTCATTCTTTCCAGCATGTTCCTTGCTAGACTCTTCTAAACTGACATGGTTCACAGGATACTTGGCTTTCAAAACACAGATAATTTCAGAACTGGAGACACATCTGGCCCAATAAGCCCTTGACACCTTTTCGAGATTCTCACTTTGTGATTAGGGTTGTGTTGTTCCGATTGAAAACAAATTGCTGTACCATATCTGATACTAATTTTGCGTGCAATAAAAGGTCATTTTGAATATATTCTATGACAATCAATACCAATAATAGATGAACACCGTGAGTGATATGCTTGCATGGGATTTTTTTTTGTTTGGTTTGTGTATTTTGTATTATGTGCCAAAAATTGTTTATTCCTGGAATTCCTGTGAATATGTTTCCGAAACATTGGTTATCTGTGTTCAAATTTGGGCATACTGCACCAGTGAAAGGTGGAAACTGTTGTAGATCAATTTACCTGGAGTTATAAATGAACAGAAATGAGCTTTTGGAGACACATCCAGTTACAGTTAGCACTTGGGAGCAGTTAGCAGTTATGCTGTGGAATGTACAATAGTTTGACTCAAATGGAAATTATTTGCCTGTTTCTTACATCTTGCATGAAGTTTTCATATAGGTTATCATGCAGCGAATCTTGCAAGTTATGCTGCACAGTGAAGAAAGCTTTAATTGCATCGAACTATTGTACTGAATAGGCTGTCTCCAATTTAACTTCAGTGTAGGGAATCCATTGTTATCATATCATAAGGTAGCCATATCCAGAACATAATAAAATATAGAAGTCACACCAACAGTAGAATAGGCATAGCTGCTTGTGTGGTTTGGTTTACCCCATATACATGGAATCACTTCTGTCCTGAATTGGCCATATAGAATTCTACATGATACAATGCTGGCTACCATATTGGAAAAAACTAGGCATCTCTTTTACTCCATGGCTTAGGCCCTGTTTGGTTGAGCTGTGGCTGTGAGAAAAAGCTGCTGTGGTTATGAGCTGTGGAAAAGCTGCTGTGGGCTGTGAGCTGTGGAAATGCTGAAAGCTGTTTGTTAAACAAATATAAAGTATATCTTCTAGTTTTGTTTTTTTTAATAATTATGAAAACATTTTTTATTTCACCTATTTTGAAAAGCTGAAAGCCAAAAGCCAAAAGCAGGGTTAAATCAGCTTTAAAAAATGTACTACGGAAAAGCTCCAGCTTCTGCAAAAGCCACCTCCAGCAGCACCCTTTTGGTTGGGCTTTTGGCTTTTTGGGGCCAAAAGCCAAAGCCAAAAGCCCAACCAAACAGGGCCTTAGTCTCCTCTTAACTCCAATATCTACAGAAGCTTAATTATGCAGACCCGGAAGAAGCTGTACAACTTGAAACAAATAGAGTACCACAGGGGCTAACACAGCTCTCAAGTATTATTTTTCCTTTCGAGGGAAGGCAGGAGCAAAATATCATACAAGCATTGAGAAGCTAGAGCTAGCCTAGTAGAGCTGTTCTCTTCTACCACGGAACCATCGCCACCTACAGCAAACAAAGCCACACAAAGCAGTGTTAAAAAAAACCATAGAAAACCAATAGGGATAAAAGCTGGGATATATCTATATACTCTGCAAAAGAATAATTATAGCTGTGATGATTGTACGATACGATACAATAGAAAACTCTCCCCTTTATTCTTGATAAATAACTTCGTAATGATTGATGTTTTCTTTTGGTCATGGGATTGTTTATGCTCTATAAGCTTCCTTACCTTATCATCATTTTGCCTATATAGTTTTACATTTTCAGTGAGGAAATCAATTTTATGAGGAAGAGTTGCTAAATGGGAAAAAGAAGGGAGTAAACAGCTGAACTATCTTGCTTAGAGTACCAGTAGTAGTCCCAGCGTGGGTTTATCTTGGACATTTGGTTTACCCCGTATGGGTACTCAGACATGGAGCGGCGAGCGTTTCTGAAGGCGCAGCACCCACAGGAGCAGATGCAGATGAGCGCGACGAGCACGATGACATTGAGGACAGAGATCTTGTGCCAGTCCTGGCGGACCTGCTCCATCACGCCGGCCTTGCACGAGTTGCACTGGTAGCAGAGGATGTCTGGGGCATTGCTCCACCGGTAGCAGTCCTCATCCTGCGCTCCCACAGGCATGCCGCCACTGTATTGGCACGCTGTTGGTGGCTTGCAGCAGCCAGACTGCAGGATAGATAGCTCACAATCAATCAATCAATCAATCAATCCGGTTTTTAGTTTTTACCAGAATAGAGATTGGTTGCACTATGAACACTGCTGACAACAGAAGCAACAACAGAACAGAGAGAAACTAAATGGACATAGAAGAACAGATCAGCAGTGAAGTATGCAAAACCTGACCTGTATTGGCGTCAGATCATGCTGGAGGTAATCCATGGGAGTCCAGTTTTGAATCTTGGGACATGCCTTGGACCCAACCACACAGGCGAGAGCTGGGCGCCAGTACCTGATGTCCTGCATGTGCTTCTGGAGCCATGAGGAGTAGTCGGTGATGTGGTACTCCCTGTAAGGCCTGCCATACACCTGCGTGCCGCCGCCTCCCGCCGTGACCGCGAACCCGAACGCGGTGAGCCCGAGGAGGAAGGCGATGAGGAGTATGATGGCGACGAGGTACAGCCACAGCGCCCAGGCGACATGGAAGCAGGCGCCGACGAAGCCGGCGAGGGAGATGAGGAGCACGACGAAGCCGATGACGAGGAGCGGCGTCTGCAGGATCGACGAGCACGTGGCCGTGGAGCTCTTGGCCAGCCAGAGCCCCGCCCCGATGATCGGAATCGAGGCGAGGAGAGTGGCCAGGTTGAGGTAGCCGATCATCACGTTGCTCATGCGGTAAGGGTACATCTTGGACGCTGCTGTACGTCTCTCCCTGCTCCTCCTCCTGATGTGTGATGTGTTCTTGGGGTGCTCTCTCTCTCTCTCTGTGCTTTGGTTTATATATACGTTGTGTCCCAGCTTCTACTGGTTTGAGTGGCACTTCTCTGAGTGGTCTCTGGTCTGTCTGGTGCAAGCGGAATTGCGGGTGCTTTTCTTTTCTTCTTCTTCCTTGCTTGGACAGGACAGCTTTTTGATCCTGATGACTGTGCATGCGCCTCCTCAAGGGGTTTGCTTCATTGCTTGTTGTGTGTATTCTATGCCTGGCTTTGCTTTGTGGTGGTGGTCTGTCTTTAATAATGCTGTGTTGGTTTTGGGAAATCTTAGGCGGCTCTTGCCTGCTTTCTTGCATTCTCACTTTTTTTTATTCAAGCTTCTTTTAGCTCTTCGCACTATAACATCTACCATCCTGAGTCCTGACATGTGTCTGTTTTCTTATGGTTGCCTGCCTGTTTTGTGCCTTTGCCCTCTAACTTTCAAATATCTTTTGCGAGTGAAATACAGTACAGCTCTGCTGCTGTTCAGTTTTTTGAATTTTTGATTGAAGCTTCTGTAGCTGAGTACATCCAAAGAAGTGTATCGTTATCGTCCCAGGAGAGAGTTTCTGTAGACTGTAGTGATAAATTAGTAAAACATCAAAGGAAAGGAGCATCTGTTATTCATATCCACTCGCCACAGTTTGCTTGTATCGTGGAATAAGAATAAAACATCTCTTCAATTTGGTCTGTTCCATTCCATGGGTATCGATTCTGCTATTAAAAAAAAAAGCCGCAGAATTATGGTGGGAATTGTTGGGGATGTGTGAGCGGCCGGGAGGATGCCTTAGCCCCAACTTGATGCTTAATCATGAAGTAAAAAAAAAAAAACTGAAAAGGGTGTGCAGTTCTTGGTTCTGGGCTCTGAAGGGTGACTGGGTGAGGGAAGATGCCCTTTGGCATGACCATGAATTCAAGTGCATGAAGCAATTCCGCTTTATGGCCGCATCATCCCAGTATTCGCCTTTGCAGGTAAAGAAGGGCCCTTGGTTGTCTTGCCCAGGGCCATTGCGAATTAAAAAAGGTCCGCCATATGCGCTTGCTTTTGCTGCTTTGCTGACTGATTTCCTTCTCTCTTTTTTTGCACTTTCAGCAGGATAAGCTCAATCAGGCAGATGGCAGCGCTTGGGATTTGTTCAGACGGCGAATGGGGGCGCTAAGAATTTCTTTTTTTTTTTCTTGTTTTGTTGCTTTAAAAAAAAAACAAATTAATCTTGGGTTCTGATGTGAAGAAGGAATGTTGTAATGCTTGGGTAGACAGAAAGCGCACCCAGGCGTCCGAATCCAGGAACGTCGAGCTGCTCGAGAGCTAGCTAGCTACTCTGGAGTATTCTACTTCTACTCATATACTGAAATGCTGTTCCGTTTGCCTTTGGGAAAAACCAGGGTTTGTGCTGCTAAATGCTAATCCTGCTATGTTGTGTGGTTTAAGCCTCGCAGACGAAGCTGTCAGCTGGTGATGCTTGTTTTGAGGTCCTGGCACTGATATATAACAGCCGCCTTGAGTACAGGTACTTGGTCAGCATGCTGTTTGAGCTCTGAAGCATGGAGTATCACTAACATGTGGTGAGTGATGGAATCACGGAATCAGCGTATGATGATGAAACTGAAACGGAAGTGTGCAGGGAGGGACGAAGGAATCGAAATCAGGGAAGTACATGTACTAGTACATGCAGCGCATAGGCCAAAGGTTCTGACGCAATGATTCACTTGTGATTGCGTTGCAGCCTGCACTGCAGCTGCAGGGGTGAGACGAGATCAGTAGTGGTGACTCTGCTGTGACAAGGGGAGAGCCAGAAAAGGGTAAAGCTTGTCGTGTTGGAAAAAGTCGAAATGGGGAAAGTGTTGCGCCAGTGTACCATCACTGAAGCTTTTAGCAGTTAGCTCGTGAAGATCTGCGGATGGTCTTGTGCGGTTAATCCCTCTCCAAAGGGATGTAGAGGGATTTAGGAGCTGCAAACTATCACTTCAGAGGAGGATTATTGACTGGCTCATGACATGAATCACAGATTTTGTTTGAACAGCTAGGCAAGTAGTCCAGTGGCTTGACAACACTATTCATCTAAATTGCCGTTTAGTCTGTTGAAACAACGTTTATGCCAATCTCAATGATGAGTTTCATTTTGTTGTTTCTAAAACTGTCATGTCATATAAAATAAAATAAAATGAAATTTGAATGAAAGTCTCCATTGAGAGCGAGAGTTTCATTCTAGAGTTTCATATACATTAAATTCCATGACTCATAGAGAGTTGGTATTCGTGCCAAGAGAGTTTCATCTAGATGAAACTCATTTCTTCTCTCTCTTCTTAAATATAATGTCATGTCATCAAAAACGCTTATGTGGCAGCATATTTAATGCAAATGAAACTTAAATGAAACCCCCATTAAAATTGGCCTTAGAAGGTGAACGAAGGTCGTCACTGTCGTTTAGGCCATAAATGGTTGGACCATTTAAAATATTAAAAACTGTCTGAATGGTATAAACATAATCAAATTAATTAAATGTGATTAACTGAGCTTAATGTTCATTTCATTATACCTGCCACATTGCTAATTATTACTCCCTCCGTCTCAGAATATAAGGCATGCACATATTTTAAAATTCAAACTTTATTAACTTTGACCAATAATAAGTCTAATAAAATAAAAAATATATAGTACAATAATGGTACTGTTAGATTTATCTTTACAAATACTTTCTAATGATATTTTTGTTGTTTTCATTAATTATATAAAATAGTACTCCCTCTGTCTCTTTTTAGATGTCACTAGGGAAACGTGTTTGTAAGGGAAACACAGTTTTCTAGGGACATCTATTTTGAGACGGATGGAGTATAAACTAATGGTCAAAGTATAATCTTGAAGACCACACCAAGTCAAATCGCGCCTTATATCGACGGAGGGAGTATTTGTTTGTCTAATAACCATTTAGACCGTTTAACTCCATTTAAACAACTTGAACACTAAACAAAGGGTGACCGATTGTTTACCTTTAGTGTTTAAGATAACAACACCGGAAGTATAAGAGGTGCAGCAGGATTTAGTTTAAAAAAAAACAAGTTTAATACAATAAATATTTTTTTAATATTTAGGACAATGCTATTCTACACTTTAGATGTAGCTATACCAAGAGACAAAAACAAACCACAAAATACTTAATAAAACTGAACCGCGTTGAGTATCAGTCTTCTCAATATTATGTGTCAGTGTCATAAAAAACTGATTGAATTGTACTAAATTTGTGTAGCTACACATAAGGTGCAGAATAACACGTGTATATTTAAATATGTATATTTTTGGCATATTTGATTTTTGTACCTAAATATGTACTCCCGCCATACTCGTAAAATACGTCATTTTGAACAAGGTTTAGGTCATACATTGGAAATATAAATCATCAATAACTTTTTAGTTATTGAGTTTGAAAATGTAAAAATTATATATGAAT
The DNA here is from genome assembly GCA_009763385.1 of Coix lacryma-jobi var. lacryma-jobi. NCBI lineage: Eukaryota > Viridiplantae > Streptophyta > Magnoliopsida > Poales > Poaceae > Coix > Coix lacryma-jobi. Next base: position 156,411,537 of record CM019826.1, read on the forward strand.
AGATTTGTCTTGAAAAATACTACATACTCCCTCCGTATCACAAATAGAAGACGTTTAGGACAGCGATACGGTCTTCAAAGCATAACTTTGACCATTTATTTCTTTAAAAATATTTGTTGTAAAGTGGTATATATATACTTTTATGAAAATAATTTTCAAGATAAATTTATTTATATGATTTTTACATTCTTAAACTCAATAATTTAAAAGTTATCCATGATTTATATTCCCAATGTTTGACCGAAACTTTTTCCAAAACGTCTTCTATTTGCGAGACGGAGGGAGTATATCACTTTTCTATAAATATTTTTTATAAAAAACAAGAGGTCAAAGTTGTGTCTTGGAGACCGTGTCGCTGTTCTAAACATCATCTTTTACGAGTACAAAGGGAGTATATTGTAGCGCTATTGTTGAAAAAAAAACTTTTTAGACCGTTTATCCCATTTACTTACTGGTCATGGCTATATAACACTGGTTGGCAGTGGCGATCTCAAATCTTGGGATTCATCGGATTCCTTCTTAATTGTAAGAAATAGAGATTTTGATGAAAAATATCATCCGATAGTCTCTTTAATTAGTTATCCAATTTTTTTTTATGTCTACTATTCTGAATTTCTCGCTAGCCAGAGATAGAAAATGAGAATGGCTCTCTGGAGCGCAAACAAGATATTCTGTTCAAAGTGATTTTAAACAAATGACTCTAAATAACGATTTAGAGAGTGAGTTAGAAAAAAAAAACACTATTGAGAAAATTGGAATACTCTGCGAAAGTGGCATGCAGAGGGAAAAAGAAAAAAAAATAATCTGATAATAGTACACCTCTTGGGCCCAAACTGGTCACACGGAAACCGCATGGACAGTGTCAGGCCGGCCTTGTCCAACACTTAGGCCCGATCCACAACGCTTCGTTGCTTCTCTTTTGGGTCCCAGGCACTCAGCCCAATAAGGAGAGAACTTGTCGGCCCATTCTGTCGTGACAACATGCTTGATTGATTTGCCTGGTCATAAATCTCATCCCCAGCCAGGCAGCCAGGCAGGCCACACAGAAGAGGACAGGAGAGCAGCATGGGCAGCACAGTGATGCGTGCCGTTGGGTGAACGCAAGTAGGGACAGGATCACCCTCTTGTCCGGGATCTAAAAACTGCATACTCCCTCCGTCCCTAAATAATTGAAATCCGTGTTTTCCTCACAGACACGCTTTCCGGACGACAATTAAAAAGAGACGGAGAGAGTACAATCAACCAATTTGGCAGGGTTTCGACTCTGGCTGTCCAGAGCAGCTTCTGTCATCGAGTTAAAGCCGTTTAGAAAAACCATAATTTTTTTTTAGAAAATGGAAGAGACTTCCCGCTTCTGCGTCTTCGCACATAGCGTTTACATTATTACATAAATTCAGCAATATTGTTGATGACAACACAACACCTTCGGTGGTAGCTTTATTAGAATTTCTGCCAAATTTATAAGGAAAAGTCACAGAAGTCATGTTTATGCGGCCTAGTTTGTAGTTTCGGCAGTACTCATGAGCCAGGAATAAGCTGAAACGGCTGATTTACTGTAAGAAGAAAATACTGTTTCACGACTAATTTGTACAGATTAAAGCCGGTTTGTAGCTCAAGCGAACAGAGGACGCTCCTGTTCCTTGGGCTTTCTATAAGAGGCTATATCTCGCACGACCATTTGGCAGGGCTTCAACAGAAGGTAGAGCTAAAGCCTCTCAAAATAGCGTAAATACAGTTACCTAGTCGATCTTATGACTGTTCTACTTGTAGCTTATTATACGGTTGATAAAACGACTGATGTTATTTTCTTGTGAAAAAAATATACCATAATCGATAAGCCGGGCTGACAACTCAAACCAACAAGAACCTTAATACCGTGTCACTTTGAAGTAGCTACTTTTGTTTAACCATAGTACTCCCTCGGTTCCTTCATCTAAAATAAATAAAACTTTAGAATTATAACAAGTCAAACTATCATAAATTTGATCGAGACTTTATACGAACAGGAACATAGAATAACATCTATAACCCTAGATAAATAATTATTAAAATATATCTAGTGATATTAATTGGATATGGTATACATGTATTTGTTATTTTTCTATAAATTTGAGTTAGAACAAGTCTAGAAATTATTAAATGTAGGACGAGTGAGCATTAGTTCTCTCACATCGAATGTTGTGGTACTAATTTAAAGTATTAAAATAGATTAATTACAAAATTAATTGCATAGATGGGAAGACTATTTTGTGAGATAAATTTATTAAGCTTAACTAGTCTCTAATTTAACCATGTGATGTTACAGTAAATATATACTAATGATAGATTAGATAAGCTTAATACATTTATCTCGTAAATTAGCCAATCCTATGTGAAATTAATTTTATAATTAATCTATTTTTTATTACTTAGTGTAGTAATTTTTGATGTGACACGGACTACTAGTGGTCGTCTCTACGAACCAAACGTCCCGTATCACCGTGCAAAACAACCCTGCAAAACAGAGAGATCTACAGGCCTATACGTTAAACTTTATTCGCTTTATCAACCCTATTTATCGGTCACGGTAACATCAGCCGCAGCCGCAGCCGCGGTAAGTTTTCGTGAAAGTAATTTATTAATTTAGGATGGGCATGAGATATTAGGTCTATTTTGTATAGATCACAACAGCTTCATAAGTTGTTGTAAGCTATTTTTTTTTTGCTAAATATCTTTTTCAAAATAGCTTCACCTATGAAATTGTTTTATTCTCTCTCTCATAAAACCATAAGCTGAGATGAAGCTGAAAAAGTAGTTTTTCATAGCTTACACCTTCATTTCTCTCTCCCAACCACACATAAAGTTATTAGTGAAGCTGTTTTGCCAAACACGTTTTTTTAAAATAGCTCAGCTTTACATATAAGTTGGTCATGAAGCTATTTTATTTAAAAAACAGTTTTACCAGTGAAACTAAGCTGACCATTATTTTAAGATCTGTATCAAATGGTGCCATTATTACCTCTTGGTTGCTGTCACCCTTGGAATGCAGAGACTCGGAGACGTGGGTGTGGATAGGCAAAGCCGATCAAAAGAGGAAAAAACAAAATAAAACACGGAGGAGTTGGTGCCGTGGCGTGCCGATCCGTCTCTCTGCACTGACACTCGCGGATGGATAACAGCAACAGGTCGATGCCGATCCCATCGCCTCATCCGGTCGGGATGCGATGCGATCAGGCAGGCAGGCTCCCGTGCTCCCCCACCCAACCTACCCGAACCCATCACTGCACCGCCTCCACGCTCTAGCTCCAGCTCATCCGGAGGAAGGGAAGAAAGACGAGGCTCCCATCCCTAGAGTTTAGCCCCTAAAGTTTAGTTACTTTTAGCCACTAAAGTTCCAAACACCCCCACTAAGGCTCTGTTAGGGCGTGTTTAGTTCCCACCCCTAGAGTTTAGCCACTAAAATTTAGTGGAGGTCACTAGAGTTGTAGTGTTAAAAGTGACTTTTAGTGGGGGTGTTTGGAACTTTAGTGACTAAGGGGGTGTTTGGTTTCATCCCACTAAACTTTAGTCACTAAACTTTAGTTTCTTTTAGTGGCTAAAATATCAAACACCTCCACTAAAATGGACTAAAAATCATGTTTAGTTCCTTTTAGTGGGGGTGTTTGGCATTTTAGCCACTAAAAGTGACTAAAATTTAGTGACTAAAGTTTAGTGGGTTGGAACCAAACACCCTCTAAAAATGACTAAACTTTAGTCACTAAACTCTAGGGGGTGAGAACCAAACAACCCCTTAGATCCAAGTTGCCACTAGCAAAACTTTGGCAAAATTTTTGTAGCCAAAACTTTTGTCTTGTAGAGCTGTTTGGATCCTATAGCTAAAGTTACATTAATTGATGCACAATGACTGATTTGCCCATATTTAGCGTCTTTATGAAGTGTGGGTGGGTGGGGACCGGGGGTATTAGGCGTCCGGGCGCCCACCCCGAAGCTTTTTGGCCTATTTTGCCAGGTTTTGGTGGCAAGAGGAACTAGCAAAAATTTTGGTCTTTTGCCAACTTTTTTGCCAAGCTGTTTGGATCACATGCAAAAAAGAGAGCAAAAAGTGCAAAACTAGCACTTTTGCCATGGATCCAAACAGGGCCTAAAAGTCACTTTTAACATTACAACTCTAGTCACTTTTGCCATGGTGTGTACTATTGTGATCAAGTCTAAACTTTAGTGGCTAAACTCTAGGGGTGGGAACCAAACACCCCTGACGCTACAGGTTTACCCACCATTTTTTTACCTCCTCCCTCCTAAGGATGGGGATGATGCTCCAAATGGTTATCCGCGGTTCTTCCCTAGTTCAACTAAATGAACTAGATTGCAAAAATGAGGAGATAAATTGTCTAATTAGTTCTTTAAATTGAACTAGAGGAGAACCGCGGATATCCATTTGGAGCACCATCCCCATCTATACTCCCTACTCCCTCCTCCTCCCTCCGCATGCTAAGGGCCTGTTTGGTTCCCCTCCTACTAAAATTTGGTGACTAAATTTTAGTCACTTTTAGTAGCTAAGTTGCCAAACACCCTTACTAAAAGAGACTAAAAAGCTATTTTAGTTCCTTTTAGTCCTTTTAGTAAGGGTGTTTCTACTAAAAAATGACTAAAGTTTACTCACTAAATTTTAGTGAGAGGGAACCAAACAGACCTAAAAGTAGTACACAGTAGCTTGCTGAGAGATAGCCTCCCTCTTGCATCGACAAGCCAGCCGGTGGTTTGCTCGTGAACTGTAATTGGTGACGGACGTGCCGCGCTCCGCTCCGCTCCGACCAGGCCGCCCGACCCGCGCCGACCGACGACGATGCAGCGGTGGCTCCCGGCGCTCCTCCGCCGCGCGGCGCCCGCGGTCTCCGGCGGCGGCGGCGGGGCGGCGCGGCTCTTCGCCTCGTCCACCCTCCTCTTCGACGACACGCAGGTGCAGGTGCGTCGACACGCGCTCCCTCCCTCTCTCTCTCTCTCGCTTTCATTTCACTCTCCACCAGTCGCCGGGCCCGCCGCCCGCGGCCACTGCGCGTTGCCCGTGCCCTGATCGACCCAATTCCTCGCCGGCCCGCCCGCTCGCTCCCATCCCGCTGCCAGTTCAAGGAGAGCGTGCGCAAGTTCGCGGAGGACGCCATCGCGCCGCACGCCGCGGCGATCGACGCCTCCAACCACTTCCCGCGGGGCGTGGACCTGTGGAGGCTCATGGGCGACTTCAACCTCCACGGCCTCACCGCGCCCGAGGAGTACGGCGGGATGGGCCTCGGGTACATGTACCACTGCATCGCCATGGAGGAGATCACCAGGGCCTCCGGCGCCGTCGGCCTCTCCTACGGCGCGCACTCCAACCTCTGCATCAACCAGCTCGTGAGTTCGCCGGCGTAGCTACCTACCTGCTCTGCCGGCCATCCATCCCTCTGGTTATGGCTTTTGCCGTCACACACACACGCCGCGTTGACCGAATCAGTTGGTTGGGTTACTTTACTCATGCTCAATGCTACTTGTGTGTTCTCCGTTGCAGGTCCGGCACGGCAACCCGGAGCAGAAGCTCAAGTATCTGCCCAAGGTGCCGTATTGCTTTCCCGGATTTGAAATTCGCACTGTCATGATGTTTCATCAGGACTCTAGTTTTCTTAAAAACAAAGATGCTCACTGCTAGTAATTTCAAATGCTCTCTGTCACGAACTCACGATGGGGGTTACATAATTACATTCATGCGTTTTTGCCTTCTCTCTGAAGCTGATCAGTGGGGAGCACATCGGGGCACTGGCGATGAGTGAACCCAACTGTCGGTACCATTTGACCATTTCATTCCCGTTGCTGTTCTCTCCTTCCAGTTCAAATCTAAGGTTTCCTTCTGACGCGTTGCTGAAATGCAATTTCAGCTGGCTCCGATGTCGTCAGTATGAAGTGCAAAGCTGAGAAAGTGGACGGCGGCTATGTCCTTAATGGGAACAAGATGTGGTGCACCAATGGGCCGTCTGCGCAGACACTGGTATTTTTCCTAAAGGGGCTCATGTCCGTTACCAGTTTTTATCTGTGCTAGTTTCGTATCACTAATAATTGGTGCTTCACTGCGATTCCTTTACTCAGCATTGGTTTCTCCACTCCATGCACATTTTTTTTTCCTTTGTTGGAAAGAGGACCTAAGTATCTTGTTTCTCTTCGCAGCCATAATACCATGCTAATTCATCCATGTTTGGGATTTTACAGGTTGTTTATGCAAAAACAGATCTAGCTGCAGGGTCAAAAGGAATAACTGCATTCATAATCGAGAAAGGGATGCCCGGGTACACAACCACTCCATTATCTTCATTGGACATGATTGAACATGTATGCATATATTTGTACAGCTTTCTGATCACGTTACTGATGGTTCTTTGTTTACGATTACAGGTTCAGTACTGCTCAGAAGTTGGACAAACTTGGCATGAGAGGAAGCGACACGTACGATATTTCTACTTGCTCAGGACAATTATAAACATGGTGAACTCGGGCCCAATTTAACAACATCTAATCTGCAGATGTGAACTTGTTTTTGAAAACTGCTTTGTGCCACGCGAAAATGTCCTTGGTGAAGAAGGCAAAGGTATAATCTCCTGACTCTTTTGAGGCTCATTCCTGTGTGTCAGATATTTGCTCTGTTGTTTCTAGTTAGTTCCCTGTGCGGTACATGGCGCAGAGATTGGATCTACGGAGTGTATAGTAGCATCTATTTATGAAGGCAAATATATTCTGCACATGGGAAACTGCAATGATTCTATCTTATTATCATTCAGAAGTAGTTTCTAAACTCCCTAGGAATAGTTCTTTAACTAGGTGCCCACCTTTAATCTCTATGCCTTCTCTTTTCACAGATGATTTTCTAAACCTCATAAAAAACTAGAAGAGGTCTTCGACTTGATGGTCACCTTCGATCTCTATGCCTTTTCTTGTGGCAGGTGTTTATGTCATGATGTCAGGGCTTGATCTGGAAAGGCTTGTATTAGCTGGGGGTCCTATTGGCCTTATGCAGGCATGCCTTGATGTTGTACTTCCATATGTTCGCCAGAGGGAGCAATTTGGCCGTCCAATTGGTGAATTTCAGTTCATACAGGTAAATCCTTGTAGCTGTCATATGTGCTCTGTTTTCTCGTGCTTCATGGTGCAATAATTTTTTAGTGTAGACATGGCACCAATGATAAAGAGTATGCTTGTAATGCAGGGGAAAATGGCTGATATGTACACCTCATTGCAGTCGTCAAGGTAGGATCTTCCTCAATATTTTTCCTTACAAATTTAAACATCTTATCACTACAATTTCATTTTTCCATCAGATCATTTTTATACTCGGTTGCTAGGGACTGCGATAATGGCAAAGTTGATCGCAAGGTACCCTTATAAGTTTATGAAATATCATTTCTGTTCCTCTGGAGTTCTGTTTTCGCATTACCTGCATGTAGTTCTGCTGTCAAAGGCAAATAAGCGACTAGTTAGATGTATATTATGGTAAACTCTCGCCATCTTCATCTCATATGTCTTTTTAATCAGGATTGTGCAGGAGTAATTCTCTTTGCTGCTGAAAATGCAACCCAAGTCGCACTTCAGGTAAAAACCTTCTCTTCGGTTTATTGTAAATTGCATTAACCCATATTGTTGTGTTGTTTTCTCATGAATTCCTAAGGATGCAACTGAACAGCAGGCACCCGTTCTGTTTTGCTCCCCGGGGAAAATAATAGTTGCCCTAGGAAATTTTGAATGCATTCATATTACAGTTTATTGCAAAGCTCTATTTGTACTTGTCTGATAAATGGTTATTACTGAATCAATCTCTTCGGATAAAAACATATCATAAATTATAACAAGATTTTTTTTATTTTGAATAAATAATTTGTAGTACGCACCATTTTTATATGTTCCACTAACTCTTCATAACTCTTTCACTGTGGCAGGCAATCCAGTGTCTTGGTGGAAATGGGTACATAAATGAGTACCCAACTGGTCGTCTCCTGAGAGATGCAAAATTGTTTGAGATTGGTGCTGGTACTAGTGAGGTAAGAAGAATGATAATTGGTCGTGAGCTCTTCAAAGAGGACTGAAACTTCTATTTTGCAAGCCAGATACCAGTGCATATTGTTAACTGGAGGAGGTGAGCGAGATTTAGATATTTAGCAAATCACCCCTGTGGTTCAATGCTTTTGTATAACTGCAGACATACATCAAAATAAAGTTCACTTCCATGTACTTGCTGCTTGCAGTGGCTCTATTTTTCTGTCAATAAAGTTTTTTTTTGTTATGGCTCTGTGACTTATGTTATGTTGGTCAGTTGCCTAGACAAGACAATAATATAAATGTTTCAAGAAGTGCAGAATAGAGGTATTGCTTTTATTAGGAATTTTTATATCAAAATATTTTAGTAGCTTCTCCACTTTTGATGAATAATAACATCAGCACAAATTAGTTGAGGTGGTGAATTGGATATTCAGGATTTTATTCCGTAACTGGTTTCAATGTTAAGTTTACATTGGTAGCCACAATAATATATGATACATAACTCTTTTTTAAAAAACAAAATGATACAAAGCTCTCCTGTGCGTTTGAGAAATAAAATAGGCACGATAGTATGAATCTCTCTTTTGGGGGAGAAAACATGAAAGTACAAAATTAGAATACAGCTACTGATCAGAATATTCTGAAAACACAATTAAGAACTGCATACCACTTCTCTTAATGAAATGACATGTAGCTCTCCTGCCTCGTTTGAGGAAAAAAAAAGAATTGCACACTGCTTTAAAGACTGATGAAGTCTGAGCAGCTCTGCTCTAGTTTTTCAGTGATGTATCTTTATATGAAGCTACAAGAGACTCTTTTTAAACTTTGTTGCTGTATAGCAAATAATGGATCACTCTCTCAAGCTTTAGGGTTCTATTGACTCGAGTACCTCGGTGGACATTACCAAAGTGTTAATATTGAAGCTGCAGGTCAGGACCTGCTTGGACTGAAGGGTTTAGGATAAAAACTCCTGGATCAATGCTCCCTTCCCGAACAGGCTCTAAGTTCGAAAAGACACTGTAGCTTTCACTGTCACTTTCCCACTTGAGTTTTTTTTTTCTAACGCTTTGAACCATTGTAGCTAGATAGTATTAGTGTAACAGTATAACCTCATTGTGCTCCTCTTCCCTTCTCCTCTACAGATTTTAGATAGAACGGCAAAGGCTAATCAGTATTATCAATTTATCATAGACCCAAAATTGGTCTATATGCATACAAGATGGAATAATAATTTCTTCCTGATCCAACTCATATATGTTAACAGCAAATAGCCAAATACTATAGATCCCTTTGTCTTTATGAGAGAAGAACTTCATTTACAAACTATAAGCTATGTGGGACAATTTGGCCCCAAGGCTTGCACAAAATTGGAGGGTTACAAGTCAGTGGGTAGCCTAATGCACAACAGAGGTGTTTTTACAATCTGCTGGCTTCTGGAGGGGATGTTGCACCTTGACTTTGAGCTTTCTTTTCTGGACTTTGAGCCTTCTGTTTCTGCCTCAGTGAGCCCCACTCAATGGCCTCAGCTACAGCCTTTTGACGATTGTATGCATCTTTATCTTGCTTAGCGCTACCACTACCAGTTAGTGAGGGATCTCCAACTTGTTTCATTTGGAGTATAGGGCCAGATTTGTGTTTATAGCCAGCAGGCATTTCTGCAAGGAATCCTAGTGCTACAACAGCATCACTCATGTAAGGCCGGACTGAGGCTTCCTCTTGTAGGCACATTGCTGCCACACCCACAGCCTGGCTCAAGTCTTTTTCTGGGTACTCACCTCTAAGATTAGGGTCTACTAGCTCATTGTACCTCTTCCTGTCTCTGAGCATGGGCTTGACCTGTTGATCATAGATAAATTTGTCAGAAAACCTTGTGCCAGAATTCTTCTTTGGGTAATTCCTAACTGAGGATTTCCATGTGTTGTTCCATTGCAGTTGTCAGTTATATTATATAACTGACAACTGCAATGAACACAACGGGCAAGCAAGTTCTGAGTGTATATGTGGAGTAATAAAATAGAAGTGTGTACCCAGTTAACCAGGATTTGTTCACTTGCTGGCCTGGAGGTATCTACCGCTCTTCTTCCTGTGATCAACTCCAGTAGGAAAACTCCAAAACTGTACACATCAGTCTTGACAGTTAGCTGGCCTGTTCTTATGTATTCTGGAGCGCAGTATCCATATGTTCCCATCACCCTAGTGGAGATGTGTGTCTTTCCCCCGACTGGGCCAAGCTTTGCGAGCCCGAAATCTGATAGCTTAGGGTTGTACTTCTCATCAAGAAGGATGTTGGGGGACTTGAGATCCCGGTAAATGACAGGTGGGTTCGCCTTCTCATGGAGGTATTCAAGCCCTTTAGCAGTTCCATGAGCTATCTTCATCCTGAGATACCAACTCAGTGGAACTTGATCAGGAGTGCTATCTGCCATGGCAAATTTGAATTTGAGCATTTAAGTATCATGTTCACCATATTATAAGATAATGTAACACTGATATCTGAATGTGTTAGTGAAGACAAAAGACTACCACTTACCAAGCAGGTGATCTGCAAGTGAGCCAAGTGCCATGTACTCATACACCAGAAGCCTTTGATCTCCATCTGCGCAATAGCCAACCAAATTGACTAGGTTTGGATGATGCAATAGACTGAGCATCAGGACCTCAACTAGGAACTCTCTGTTGCCTTGATACCCATTCAGGTCTAGTTGCTTGACAGCAACAAGCTGGTCATGCAAATCGAAAACAAGTCAGCCACTGATTACCGTAGATGAATTAGTTAGTGTGTACATAGAATGTTTGGATGTTTTCCTGTGTGGTGTGTACCTGCCCATTTTCAAGCTTGCCCTTGTATACCCTGCCAAAGCCCCCTTCTCCAAGAAGGCAGTCAGAACGGAAGTTCTTTGTGGCCGTGGCTAGCTCACGGAATGTGAATGCTTTTGCGGTTTTGGCAACAGAACAGCTTCCTTTAGGAGGTTCAATGCTGGTTGCTGCTTCAGATGATGGCTTGTGCTTGTGCTTTGAAGGGACAGGTGATGGCTTGATGGACACTGCAAAGGTGAGTGGTAGCCTGCATTAGACATAAATTTGTATTTTCTGCTCATTTAGTTGTTCTGATTCTTGTTGTCAACTGCTAAAAAATTTGAACAGTATGCATATGAATATGTTATATCACTGAAAACCATTTTCATCCATAACAGTTAAGAACTAGACATGAATTGCAGTAGTATGTATAGCCCCAAAATACATGTGACACTGACAGGAAAACAGAAAGTGCACAATATAATTGCTACACAGATTCGGTTCAGAGGAATATATACATAATCCAGAGGGAATGCAGTGGCACAGGGGTGTGGTTCGTCCTTAAACAAAGATACACTGAATGGTCGGTATTTGGGTCTAAACGCATCTGCAGGAAACCACTGACCCTGGTACGGTATACATTCTTTAACTACAGGTACCCAGCTATAAAATTGATGTGCAGAAGGAACAGGACGTACCGGGGATTGCAGATTTTGGATCTTTATACTGCTGCATTCATATTTAATTTGTTGCTTAATTGTTTTGCTCTGTTTGCCGACATGGCTCCTAATAATCCTTTTCTTTGCTATCAGTTTGAACAGTACAAAACATGCTAATTCCTTATTTTCTCTTTGCAATCAGTGGCAGGAGCATCTTATGATCCTTACCAGATTCCCTGGGAGGCGCTTCATTCTGGCTCGGGGTCTTCTTCACAACCGTAACCTCCCTGGATTCCGTCCTCCTGGGCGGCATCTTCTTCTCAGGCTTGAAGCATCCAAAGCAGCTCATCTTCTCCCAACTGTATGTATCAAACCTTGGATCCCCTATTCCTCTCCGCTCTTGCAGTTGGTAAACCTCTTCCCTCTTTCTAGAACACACAGACCAATCTGATGTGTTGACAATGGGAGCACGGGTGGGTGTCTATATGCCGCATCCTCCTCCCTCCCCTCCCTTGCCTCCCTCCCTGTGCTAAAGATCTCGCATACAGGCTATTGATCGGTGTTGGTGCTTTGTGCGCGGTAAATGTGATCTCTGTGGGGAAATGTGGTCGGATGGGATGAGCATTTGCTCCATGCCTTTGCGCGGAGGAGGATTTGCTGATCCAAGAATAGGCTCCTGGGGGTGCTAAACTTAGAAGCCCCTTTGCGTCTTCCAGGATCTGTGTCCCAGCTAACGCGCTGGATGTGATGTCTTGCCTTGGAAAGTCCCAACTCCATCTAGGAAGAAAACACCGCTGGATTGTTTCTTTTTGATAGAACACACAGGAGGAGACTGCATGTCTCGCATTGGAACACCGAACACGTACACGTTGGTTTTTTATTCTTGCAGCCCATACAATTTATGCTGGTGATAAACTAGCTGCCAGTTGGGCTGAGCTTCATAAGCTCAGAGCCTCAGACGTTATTGTTCCGATTTTGGTCGGTGTCGGTTTTATGTGGATACCTACCTGGTTTTACAGACAGTAGCCACTGCAGATAAGGCCTTGTTCAGTTCGCGAAATATTTGGTAAAAAGTTACTGTAGCATTTTCGTTGTTATTTGACAAACTTTATCCAAACATGGTCTAATTAGGCTCAAAAGATTCGTTTCGACATGAACAGACTAAAAGTATAATTAATTATTTTTTTTACCTACATTTAATACTCCATGCATGCGTCTAAAGATTCGATGTGACGAATACTGCACAAAATATTTGAGGACATTTCACGGTCTGAACATGGCCTAAGTTATCTATCGTTCAGCTCCCTTGTCTGTACTCTGGTGGCAAAACAACTGGGCTCTTTTTAGGTTTTGATTTGAATCGTAGTAGTAAAAGAAAAAAGAATTTTTTAACTGTTTCCCATAGGCTCAAAGGACATGGATTGTCTGTTATGTTTGGTGGTAGGAGTACAGGCCTGATAGTCCTCTCTGAATCTCTGATCCAGGCCTGCAGGACACGTGAGAGCAGTACAGTGGGCAGTGGGCACTGCTTCCTTTTCAGTGTGTGATGCAGCAGGACTACTGGCTGGCCATTGGCCATGCGCCCAATACCCATGCACGAGTGACGAGTGTGAGATCTGCATCTGCTAGATATAGATCTGGGAAAAAGGTAAAGGCCTTGTTTAGTTTCCCCAACTTCTCTCAAATATTTCTAGATTCTCCGTCACATCAATCTTTAGTTGCATGTATGGAGCATTAAATATAGGTAAAAAAATACTCCCTCCATCCATAAAAACATGCAATTATAGGGTCCGTGCCGGTCAAGCCAATTCAACTTTGACCAAGGATATAATAAAAAGTATTAGTACTTATATCGTTAAATAAAATTATTATGAAAATATATTCTATTACTAATCTAATGGTATATTTTTTGTATCAAGAATGTTAGTACTTTTTTATATAACTTTGGTCAAAGTTTGAATTGTTTGACTCCTCGATAAGTGAGAATTGCATGTTTTGTTGGACGGAGGGAGTAACTAATTGTACTTTTAGTATCTACATGTCTAGACAAATCTTTTGAGTCTAGTTGGTCTATGTTTGGACAAAGTTTGACAAATAACAACGAAAGTGCTACAGTGTAAATTCCAAATATTTCTCAGAACTAAACAAGGCCAAAATTGCACGGTCTGTCCAGAGGTGAGGCATCGACGTGTCGTCTATAGGCTCTTAGGGCACGTACAACGGGACATTTCCACCCGTCTTTATACCGTATATTTTGCAAAAACGTCCCTCGCAAGCTTGGAGACGGACGGGGTCGTCGTCTCGGGAGGCGACGACTGCAGCTCGTGCTCCCAGGCTCACGCGACACAAAGGCAGCGTTGTACGGGCGTCGTCTCTAGGCGACGCACGCTCGGGATCCAGCTGTGGGCATGCCTGGTGGTGATCCATGGTGCCAAAATCCTTCCCCGCCACCATATATTCCACTACCATCTCCATCTGCGTTTGTTGTCCCCCAACGAATCGAGCACGGGGTGACGGAGGAGTGCTAGGGTATGGCGCTAGCAAGGAAAAGCAAGGAGCCAAGGACACAAGTATGGCGGTGGGGTCCCAACCTTCATGGGGGCGGCAATGGCTTGGTGGCGGTAGATTCCTCCATGTTGCATCTGGTGCCATCTATTTGTCCCCATTCAACAGCAATCGAGGATGCACTGTTAAGCAGTCGGATTTCTCCTCATCTCCAGTGGCTTCTACACAACCACCTTTTTCTCAGATCAATTCCACTAGCAGCACAACTAGGAAGGGAATGGAGAACACAAGCAAGGAGGAGAAACCCTGCTGGAATTACGTGTATAGCTTACTTGGTTCATTTGTTCTGATTGCAATTGTGCGTAGAGCTTCATTTCTGCAGATATATATTATAGTGTAATATCATGATAAGTGAAAAAATTGTAAAAGAAAGAGATGTGAGAAACCGGTTGTTTTTTCTGTTCCTCATATGAACTTATTAGGTACCTCTTATCTATTTTTCAGAAAACAACAGTTTTGTTTTTGGTGATTGCAGTTCAGTTTCAGCTCTAATGTATGGAAAACTGAATGACAGTTGCACTAGTCTGTTGGTGGAAAGATTTTATTAGTGATGTTCTTTTAAAAATAAAATTATATGTCTGTCTTGCATGAACTAGAGATGAACTGAATGACAATTGGTTCTGAATCCTAAATATTTTTCTACAAATTGAGTGGCTCTTGAATCATCCATTGCAGTTCTATCATACAACAATTTCAGCTGATGTGGATATTAGTAATCTTCGCGGTTCTAGTTTACACATTTGTGAATCTTTTTGCTTGTCTCTGTGTGTTAACAGCACGAAAACTCTTTGTTTGGCTAGGTGTGAACATGTGTGATCTCTTTGCTGCTAGCACTACAGGGAACTGAATACTTGCACATATTACTTGTTGTTCTAGTAAACTGAATACTCGCGTATATCACTAGATAGGGTCTTATTTCTAGTGAACCGAATACTTACATAGCAACACAACGGTATATAAAATAATATTCATAAATGATCTTAGCTACATGCGAAGCATTAAGGGTGTGTTTGGTTGGTGACCAGAACTTGTCACGTCACAGATTCGTCGTGCCACAGTTTTTCTGGCAGCCGTTTGGTTTACTGCCACAGCTATGACACGCCATACTTTCTTAGCACCATGTCTCACACGTCATAGACTCATTTTCGTGCCAAACTTCGCCACAAGTGTGGCTTCGATTTTGTTCGCCACACTTTCTGTGGCAGCCACAGTTTGCCGAAGGTCTGGCGTGGCAAGTTATGGCAACAAACCAAACAGACATTAAACAGTTTAGAGACGGCTTCTGTCTGTGGGTTGTAAGATCTATCTCTCTAGTTGTCTGTACATCAGATTCGAGGCTCTTGCAGACAGAAGGCCATCTCTAGGTTGTACATGCCCTTATGTATTTTTCCGGTCTCCTCGTGGGCGTCATCTATCTACTGTAGATCCTAAACTTTCAAAATATATTTTGTCTTCGAAGTTATGCGGTGTCATCTGGATACAAACAGTCTGTTCTGACCTGCTCCATGCTTTGATGTTGACAACATCATATTGTAGGCCTCATGGGTCCCATTGGGCTGTGGCCCAAGGGTTGACTATAGGTCTCACATGAGGGTAGGGCCCGCATGCAGCTCTGTAGCACTTGCATGCTAAAATTGGCTCCAGGGAATCAAGCTAGAGGTCGGCAACCGAACACAAACACACCCTATATCCATACTTGCTTCCCCTCCGGCATTATGTGTGCCACCAAGCATATATTGCAATTGTTGTCATGACAGTATACTATTTTGCCTTCCACCTCGAAGGTCCTAACATCCCAAGTGGAAGAGAGGCGGCGAGCCCAAAATTGGTGCTCCATCCTTATTTTAGGGCATGTTTGGTTTATACATAAATTCATCTTAATCCACGACTAAATTTTACCTTAATTTATCTCAATCCACTTATGTGGATTGAGATGAGTTTATGTACAACCAAATAATACCGTGGAGAGGGGGAGGACGACGACTTCCTCCTCCCTGTGTTCGGATCCAGACCATGAATGGTGTGAATTCGGTTACCACTGGCACTAAGCAGATTCACAATCACAAGAGTCTTTCAACTAAGTCTTGTTTTGTCATCACAAAGAGAGGTCTTGCGCGCGCTATGCTGCGTGCTCAATCCTACAAAGTTTTGTAATGCAAATGGATTACACGAGGGGAACACTGTTTGCGTTACATATGATTGGTTCAGCTTGGTCCATAATCTAATCAGATACCAGTCCGATGAAAAGTTGATACCGCTGCTTTGCATTACCCTTTGCATTTGCGTTTACTGTGGTTTAACTTTAACCAAACGACACGTTGTGTTAGTGTAGTGTGATCTCTCCCGGCGACTCAATAAATTAAAGGACACTCTGTCTCGGTGATACCCCACGTAAGGTTGGCCTTTTTGAGAGTCTGCTTGGACCTGGATCCATGATAGCTTAAGATAAGTTCAGAAACCTAGAAAATGCATTTCGAGACTGATTTCGGTGGTCAGAATGACAATCACTGCAAGTCGAATCCCGGTGCACTAAACAACAATGGTTATGCTCAGTAGAACTTATTATGGTTGCGCCTGCGCTGATAAGGTTTTGCTGTGAGAGAACATTATTGTTCTGTGGCTGAATTCTAGCTGATAAGCTCAAGCGAACACAGTCAGTGCGCAAGCCTTTTTCTAGCTTATTAAAGGAACCGAGTAATTAAAGGACCACCTCTGTACCGTACCGATACCGTAGATGGAGCATGTCATCATCATATGGGGACTACACTAGATTATCGCGCGCAAGCAGCGGAGTCGTCCCAAACAAATAAAGACGCCGAAAACTCTCGCCGGCGCCGTGCATCCACGATCCACCAATCCATATTGGCGTGCCATTAAAAGTGCGGCCGTGGATGTACTGTACTGTACGTAGTGAAGCTGTGGCTTGCCTGCCTTACCTGCCATGTTGTTGCGTGGTTCTTGCCATTGGCGCGACGTACGTAGATGTACATGGCAGGAGTGCAGGACCGGCCCCGTGCCAGTTCCGGTAGGCAGTACGCGCCTACGCGGGCTGAAGCCTTGTCCGGCGTCCGGGACCGGCGGGACTGCCGGACTGGTCCTGCTGCAACTCTGTGTGTGTGGGGTGGGGGGCGTAAGGGTGTTACAGGATACTGCTAGCTCTACTTCCTCTATCTAGAAAAACATACAACTATACGACTATGAATCGAGTGCCAGATAAAGTGGTTCACGTTTGACCAATTTTTCAGAAAATAGTATTTATATTTATGTCTCTAAATTAATTTAATGATATTTATTTGATATCATAAATACTTATAATTTTAAATTTATAATTACTCACAATGCAGACTCTATCTATCATAGAGTCTAAACATATTTATTACATTTATATTTATTGTATTTTGCTGATGTGGCAGTGTAATTATTGAAGAAAGATGGAGAAAAACTAAGACTCCTAAGTCTTATTTAAACTACAAGTCTATGATGTCTTCGAGGTAATAAATAGATCTAGACTCTACGTAGAGTTTGTACTGTGAGTGCCCTAGCTAAGGGCGTCCGCAATGATGTTCAAATCGCTAGCTATTTGATCTCTAGGAAAAATGATATTGGCTCTCAATAGCACTTTACAAATAGCTAGCTAGATGAGACATATAAATAAATACTATTGTGAGAGACGTATATTTAGGAGATCGTGCTAGATTAGCTATTTATGAGTCGCTAGCTATTTGATCTCTCTCCTCGATAGCTAATAAAAGTGCTACTTTTTTATTATTTTTATACGTAGCAATTTGTAAAGTGCTATTGAGAGCTAATAGAATTTCTCCTAGCTAGCTATTTGACAACCATTGCGGATGGCCTAAGATACTGAAACATGATATATTGGCTTGTTTAGTTTCGAGAAGTATTTGGAAAATGCACTGTAGCACTTTCGTTGTTATTTGACAAACTTTGTTCAAACATGGACCAACTAGACTTAAAAGATTCGTCTCGACATGTAGATACTAAAAGTACAATTAGTTATTTTTTTTATCTACATTTAATGCTCCATGCATGCATCTAAAGATTGATGTGACAGGAAATCTAGAAATATTTGGGGGAAGTTGGGGAAACTAAACATGGCCTATACCTCTTTATTGAAGGGAGGGAGTAATTTATTACTGTCACGCAGCCCAGAGAGGTTGCCACCCGCCTTGTTTAGATGCTGAAATTTTTTCAACTTTGCTACTGTAGGATTTTCGTTTGTATTTGACAAATATTGTTCAATCTGTACAATTAGTTGTTCATTTTACCAACATTTAATGCTCCATACCTGTATCCAAACATTGATGTGATGGAGAGAGTGAAAAAAGTTAGAAGTTTGATGCAATCTAAACAAGGTAGGAGTAGGATTCATAGGATGCAATAATGCAACGATTGGTCACGCGTAAACCATAGCAAATCCCAAGTCTGGAGTCCCATCCGTCCGTCCGTCCGTCAGTACAGTCAGAGCTTGTTTATTTGGATTGAAGAAATTTTATAGGAATTTCAAAGGAATCAAATTCCTATATGTTTTACTTACATCACATGACATAGTGTTTGGAATGGAGGAACAAATTTTTCCCTTTGTTATATAAAAAGCTCGCTCTCCTTTATTATATTATGAAATAGAGGAAATAAAACATCCACCCTGAGCTCTTGGGAAATTTTGCTACATGTACGTATGAATGGAGAGATGAGCAAGCCTTGGTTCGTTCGTTGACAAGGACGGATTCGGAAAAGGAATCGGAAAGGGTGAAATGAACACCTTTTTCCCTGCATGTCGCTATAGCCTACCTGTACTAGTAGTACAGTAGTAGCATAGCACGAGGAGGAGGAGGAGGAGGAGGAGCGTAGCCTAGACTGAGACTCGCAAATCCCCCTCCTGCAACTGCAACCAATGTCCGTTGCCACTCGGTGTAGTGTAGGAGAGCCCTTTTGCTGGGAAAGAAAAAGGCAGCTGCTGCCCATGAAAACGAAATCCTTTTCAACCCTATTTCATACAGGCAACAATTGCTTGCTGACAGTTCAAAAAGAAGAAAAAAATCATCCTAGGCTGACAACGACGCTACACCTACAGATCCGTCCATGGCAGACAGATTCTCACGCCCCGGCGGCCGGCGTCTCCCGTCCCGTTTCTGCACCACAGGCATGCACTTCGTTCTGGATATTATCATTTCTGCCTTTGGCTTTGGCTGAGGATGCAGAGGCCAGAGGGAACGAAGCGCCCGGTGAGGCGCGAGACGTGACGACTCGTCGCGCTCGCGCCAGAGGCCGGCCGGCCGGCGACAAGGATGATGCAGAGGGAAGCACCGACAGAAGAAGCGTACGTCCACACGCGAGCGAGAGATTCGCCAATAATAATCTTCTCTCGTCTATTATCATTTCTGCCTCTGTGGTTTCATGAAATGAAACCGCACTGTTGTTGAGGATCGGAATATCGGATTCGGATGACACATAACGCATATCAGAGACCATGCATGCATTTCTTTGTTTGCTTCCCTACATACTACTCTTAGAATTGATCTCCCAAGTTACTGGGCCCAACGGCCCATATCTAACTTGATCCGCTCCTGATCGGGGAGCCCAACCCATTAATGGTTGGAGGGCCCCTGTCACACTGCGGGATATAAAAGGGAGGTGGGGGCCAGGGCACCAGACACGAGGTTCGTCGAGCCCCCAGCCTCCCACCGATATTCCCAACCCTAATCCGATCTAGGGTTCGCAGCAAGTGACGGGAAGTCCTTCACCGTTGCCACTGCCTCGACCCCGACTGCGCCACTCTACTGCGATGAGCTCTTCCCCAGGCCGGCTTCCTCCTCTTCACCCCGACTCGGAAGAAGGACCAGAGGGACCTATGGCGGACACTGGATCTAGCTCCAAGGGCGGAGATGGTTGAAACCCTAACTCTAATGTCTTTTACCTTTACTGTTATGCATCTTAAGGCATCGTTACTATTCTGTTCATCTTAAATCCCGAGTTTGTTCGTCTTTAGAGATCCTATCGGATCCATCAATGGTATCAAAGGACTAAGTAACATAGATCGGGATTTTCAGAATCAGAAACCAACTAAGAAACCCTAAGTTTTTTTTTGTTTTGGCCGCCGAGCGACATACCTTAAGTATCGTCCCGGGCCAAGATAAAGAAGCATCACAAAGTAAGAAATCAGAGGCGACCGATCTGGTTTTGGATCGGGGAACCGAATCCCTAACCCTAATGCCAAGTACTCAGAGGGGAGGACCCGATCCAACCCTAATCAGAACGGCGGGAGAAGGGGTACCAACCTGGGATTTCCCCGTCTCGCCACCGCCGGAGCACGGGTATGGGCTACGCGCCGCCGTCTCACCGGCGCGCAGAACGAACACCGTGGGTGCCCCTCGGGCCTTGGGCATCGCCCGCGAGGCCGCTAGACGGCGGCGCGCTCAGCCAAGGGCGAGCGCGCTCGCCGGCTAGAGGCTCTGCGGCGGCGCCGCCTCCGCCTTGCTCTTCTCCCTGAGCCGCGGGCGCCGTCGAGGAACGGTGGAGAAGGAGAGCGGGTGGAGTAGAAGGAGAATGAGGTTAGGGTTTGGGGAGCGGCCGCCGACGCTGTTTTTGCTCGCGCGAGGTGCGCGGCTGACCGTTCGATCAGATGGACGGTCGAGCGCCACCGGGCCGAGCCGACCCAGGCGGGTGCGCGCGTCCGCGCGCGCGGAGCTGGGCGTAGCAGGCCGCGGGCGAAGCAGGCCGCGCCGGCCCAGGCGGGAGCGCGTGTCCGCGCTGGCGAAGCAGGCCGCGGGCCGTTTTGCTCTCTTATGGCCCATTAGAATTAAGAAATGGTTTTCAATTTCAGACAAATTTTAAGTTAATATCTCTGCAAATTTTGAACCAACGGAATAAATTTCCAGAGAATATCAGAAAAAATAAGTATAAGTTTATTCAGTCACGTTTTCCGCTGCAAAGTTTATTTTTATTCTTTAATTAAATTCGAACCAACGGGAGAATTTAATTGTTAGAACAATTATTAAATTTAGAAATTCAGAAAATTTGTAATATTGTTATATTCTGACCAACGTTGATTATATCAATATTATAAATGTTTTAGTTTCACCAGCTTTATGCATTATTTCTATTTTCTGCCTAACGGTGATGTATAAATAATGCAGAAGGAATTGTATGTTTTAATACTGACCAACGTTGTTTTAAAACATGCAATTTTATGGATAAGATATTATTTGTGTTAAAATATCTCACTATTTTGTCAATGGTTTTCAAGGATCAACTGGATCGCTCAGATTCCTCCTCTGACCGTGAACAACTATAAGAAGTGGCGTGAGCAGCTTGAGTTAGCCTTGGTCATGACGAACAATGACCTTGCTTTCTCTTCACCGTGTCCCGTTGCTCCAGAGGAGCCAGTGAGAGAGGAGAATGAGGAAGATGCCGCTTTTGCGACACACAAAAGGGATCATGCTGATAAGAGGATGTCCTATGACTTAGAGAAAAGGCAATGGGACAATTCCAATAAGAAATGTCTCACTTTAGCTAAGACTACGATTTCAGAGCCTATCAGAGGGCTATCCCTGAGACACCCACCATTACTGAGTATTTAGAACATGTTAAGAATCAGTTCCATGGAACTACTAAGTCTCAGGCAAGTGCTCTTATCAAAGAGCTATGCAATAAGAAATACAATGGTGGTGGCGTTAGAGACCACATACTTAGAATGAGCACCACAGCAGCTAAGCTCGAGTCCATGAAAATTAAGTTACCTGGTGCATTTGTCATTCACATGATTTTTGCCTCACTGCCAAGTGAGTTTGACACATTTTGTGTCAATTACGACATGTTGCCTGATGACTGGAACATGGACAAGCTCATTAGTATGTGTGTGCAAGAGGAAGAGCGCATTAAGGCTTCACATGGGGACTCTGCTCTCTATGTGAAGGATAATAAGAGAAAGTTTTTCAATAAGAATGCCAAACCACAAGGAAAACCGAAGTGGGATGGCAGCTCATCCTCCAATGCCAATGCTAAGGGAAAGGCCCCTCAGTTCCAATCTCACCCTCAGTTCCAAACTCAGCCACAGTTCCCAACTCAGCCTCAGTCCCAGAAGGGACAAAAAATCCCTGTAGACAAAGATCAGTGCATGTACTGCAAGGAAAGGGGGCATTGGATGAAAGATTGCCCTGGATTCCTGAAGTTCCTGAGTAAGAATGGTGAGGATATTATTACATTTGTAGATGAATCCTTGTTTCTAAGTTATGGTAAATCCACTTGGTGGGTTGATTCAGGTGCAACTACTCATGTTGCTAATTCTTTTCAGGGATTCGCTACGAGGAAGACCCTGCAAAGAGGAGAAAGAACCATTAAGGTGGCTAATGGAGTACAAGCCGACGTCCAAGCCATTGGAGACGTATCATTAGAATTAGTAAATGGTTTTGTACTTAGGCTTCATGATGTACTCTATGTTCCTTCTTTGTATCGAAACTTAATAAGTGTGTCTAAGTTAGATGATGATGGATTGGCTTGTCATTTTGGAGATGG
The DNA here is from genome assembly GCA_009763385.1 of Coix lacryma-jobi var. lacryma-jobi. Taxonomy (NCBI): domain Eukaryota; kingdom Viridiplantae; phylum Streptophyta; class Magnoliopsida; order Poales; family Poaceae; genus Coix; species Coix lacryma-jobi. The sequence goes on from CM019826.1 coordinate 156,434,120, forward strand.
CAAGTGTAAGATACTATTTAATAATCAGTGTGTTGGTCTTGCCTTCCGACAAGACAAACTTTATTTGTTATCCATCTCTGAGAATGTTAATGTTATAAGTTCTGAGAATAAGACTGCTTCCTCGTCTATGAATGTAAGTAGAAAGCGTAAGAATTTTCAGGTTGACTCTTCGAAATTGTGGCATTGTCGATTAGGCCACATTTCGAGGGGGAGAATTGATAGATTAGTCAAGACTGAAATTCTTCCGCCATTAGAACTATCAGAATTAGATCAATGTGTTGACTGCATTAAAGGTAAGTACGTTAAGAAAATTAAGAAAAATGTCAAACGAAGTGCGGGGACTTTAGAAATAATCCACACCGACATATGTGGACCGTTTCCCGTCATGAGTGTGGATGGTTATGACTCGTTTAGTCGTTTATAACATTCACTGATGACTACTCACGTTATGGCTACATCTATCCGATTAAAAAAAGATCAGAAGCCTTAGATAGGTTTAAGATATTTAAGGCAGAAGTAGAAAATCAACACAATAAGAAAATTAAGATAGTAAGATCTGATTGTGGTGGAGAATACTATGGGCGACATACCCCGTATGGTCAAGTTCCAGGACCTTTTGCGAAGTTCCTTCAGGAGCATGGCATAGTTGCTCAGTATTCAATGCCAGGAGAGCCTCAGCAAAATGGAGTGGCCGAAAGAAGAAACCGTACCCTGATGGATATGGTAAGAAGCATGGTTAGTTACTCCACTTTACCGATAAGTTTGTGGATGGAGGCGTTAAAAACCGCCATTCATATCCTTAATCGTGTACCAAGTAAGTCGATGCCTAAAACATCGTATGAGTTATGGACAGACAGAGTACCCTCACTTAAGCATTTAAAGGTGTGGGGCTGTCCAGCTGAGGCTAAAGTCTTTAACCCAAATTTAGGAAAATTAGATCCTAAGACTGTTAGTTGCCATTTCATTGGCTACCCAGGCAGATCGAAAGGCTACCGCTTTTATTGCCCTAACAGGCATACAAAGTTTGTAGAAACAAGACATGCTGAGTTCTTAGAATATGATGTGATCAGGGGGAGCAAGGTGGTTCAAGAAGTTAACTTAGGAAAAACGGGTTCACGCCCCTACTCTGATGTTTCAGGAACCATTCTTCATGCTACCTGTTGTTGCTGCGCCAACGGTGTCAAACACTGTAGTGCTAGCACCTGTTGTTGAGCCTCCCTTGCCGACAGAAAATGAGAATCTGGAACCTGTCCTTCAGGAGCCATTAGAACCACCTGTCGAGCATGGGGAAGAACAACTGAAAGGATCAAATCAGCCTAGAGGGGGGTGAATAGGTGATTTTAAACAATCTGAAACTTCACAAACTAAGAGATGCAGTTAGATAACAACCGGAGAGGCCGGTTTGTTTGGGTAGGTACTACCAGGTGTAAAACACCGGTACTACCGACACAAACAAACGGCACAACCGGGAATCCTAAAAGGAACTACAAATCCGAAGTACGTGAGCTATGAATGTAATACAAGAATCTAGCCCCACTTCCCTAAGTATGACCGATAGTAATTCTACTCTCACCGAGCCTTGGTTGCTTCCCCTGATGTAGATCGAGCCTTCCCAACCTAAGAAAGAGTTAGGGATAGGAAGAACACGAAGAACACTACAACAAGCGTAATATACAAAGTAGAGACAACAAGCACACGGGACACGCGATTTATCCCGAGGTTCGGCCAATCCACTAAGGAGTGCCTACGTCCTCGTTTTTGAGGTGACCACAAAGGTCGGAGTCTATTTCACCTCCTAGCCTCACTCAAGTAACCACAAAGACTACTAGAGTTTCTCCACTAGAAATCACAAGGGTAATACAAACGCTTCGGGGAGCCCTCACAAGTGAATCAATACGGGCTACCACGAAGAACACCTAACCGGCTAGAGCTCTAAGAGCTCAAGAGTAAAAGACACAAATCAAGCCGGCTAGATGGAAACCAAGTGCTCAAGTCGTAGATCGAAGCTTCTCACTCTCTAATCTCACTTCCCTAGCTCAAATCTTGCAAAGGAATGAATCTAGGAGCAAGGGGGAGAGAGAGGGGAGTAGTCAATGCTTGGAGAGAGCTTTGTCTGAAAGTAGGTCGCAATGAATGAATGGAATGAGTGGGTAACCGTTAAAAGTCAAGTGGAGGGCTATAAATAGTCCCCCAGTCCCGAGCTGTCGGTAGTACCGACCACCCATGGTCGGTAGTACCGACCAGTCACTGACCAGCCACTAACGGTCACTCAGATCTGAATCTGACCCAAAGTCAACTACCGCCGCCCGCGGGGCGGTACCACCGAGGGCGGTAGTACTGGCCCTATGGCGGTACTACCGCCAGTCCAAAATGGTCGCGAACAGAGAGCTCCGCAGAAAGGGACTCAGTCCCTCGGTTACTACCGACCAGGGTCGGTACCACCGAGGGTCGGTAGTACCGGCCCTATGGCGGTACTGCCGCCAAGTCCAAAACGAGTCAGCACAGAGAGCCCTGCAAAACTTGGTTACTACCGGCTTGGGTCGGTACCACCGGAGGCGGTAGTACCGGCCTTATGGCGGTACTACCGCCAGGCCATTTTTGATCCATACAGAGAGGTCTGCGAAACTGAGGTTTCTACTGACCGGGGTCGGTACCACCGAGGGCGGTAGTACCGACCTTATGGCGGTACTACCGCCAGGTCATTTTCGATCAACACAGAGACCTTCGCAAATCTGCCTTTCTACCGACCAGGGTCGGTACCACCGAGGGTCGGTAGTACCGGCCCTATAGCGGTACTACCGCCAAGTCATTTTGAATCTACACAGAGAAGGTTGCAAAACTGACTTGCTACCGGCCAGGGTCGGTACCACCGGCGGCGGTAGTACCGGCCCTATAGCGGTACTACCGCTAGGCCATTTTTGAGCCAATACAGAGAGGTTGTTTTGAGCCCTGCGCGGTGAAGCCACGGGCGGTACTACCGACCACCCATGGGCGGTACTACCGCCCGCACAGAAAACCCTCCATGTGTCCGTGTTTGTGCGGTGTCTCTCAAGCAAACTAAAGTTAGTAGATTTGAGCACTTTTCTCCACATCTAGCCAACATAAATTGTGACCCTCTTGATAGTCCGGCTTACCTATAACTCAAGTTTAAAATTGAAATTTTAAACTACCACTTGAGCTAGGCATCTTTATGTCCAAATGTATCCAAACGTGCTTTGTTCACGAGATCTTAACATTTCAAATCTTTCTAGGACTAACACATGCATACATGCTTTTATAAACCGGTTAGTCCCTAATTTGATTGTCATTAATTATCCAAAACCCACAATGGGGGCGAATGCACTTTCAACAACAACAGCCCCAAATGGCGCCAAATAATGAGAACATTAGAAGGTCACATAGAGTTAGAAGATCAGCTATATCAGATGATTATGAAGTCTATGAGGCCGAAGAGTTTCATATGGAGGATGATCCCACTACATATGAACAAGCCATGAGAAGTGAGCACTCAGATAAGTGGTTAGAAGCTATGAAAGATGAGCTAAAATCCATGGATTCCAACAATGTTTGGGATTTAGTGGAGATTCCTAAAGGAGCCAAGACAGTAGGCTGTAAGTGGGTCTACAAAACCAAACATGACTCCCAAGGGATATTGAGAGATATAAGGCGCGACTTGTGGCAAAGGGTTTTACCCAAAGAGAAGGAATTGATTACAATGAGACTTTTTATCCTGTCTCATGTAAGGATTCTTTTAGAATAATAATGGCGCTAGTGGCATATTATGACTAGAGTTGCATCAAATGGATGTTAAGACGGCATTCCTTAATGGGGATCTTGAAGAAGATGTTTACATGGCACAACCGAAAGGTTTTGTTGTGGAAGGAAAAAAAATGGGATGTCGCTTAAGAAAGTCCATTTATGGGTTAAAACAAGCTTCGAGACAGTGGTACTTGAAGTTTCATAACACCATAAGACGTTTTGGGTTTAAAGCTAATGTTGAGGACAATTGTGTGTACGCAATTTAGAACAAAGTTTATAACATTGGTTTCTATCTTGGTGTTCTAAATATGTGGCACATTGCTGGTAGAGCATATGATTCGTCTCTGCTAATGGAAACAAAGAAGTTCTTGTCCTCACATTTTGATATGAAGGATCTCGGTGAGGCCTCTTTTGTTCTGGGGATAGAGATTCACCGTGATAGAAGCAAAGGGATATTAGGTTTGTCTCAGAATACATACATAGATAAGATTCTTAAGAAATATAGTATGCATAAGTGCAGCTCGTCACCTGCACCCATAGTCAAGGGCGATAAGTATGGGGAACATCAGTGCCCCAAGAATCAGATAGAGCTCAAGCAAATGAGATCAGTTCCTTACGCATCCGCTGTCGGAAGTTTACAATATGCTCAAATTTGTACTCGGCCTGACATAGCTTTCGTTACCGGGTTACTTGGCAGATATCAGAAAAAATCCAGGCATAGAGCACTGGAAATTAGTAAAGAAAGTCTTGCGTTATTTGCAGGGCACAAAAGGCTTCATGCTAACATATAAGAGATCAGATTCCCTTGAGATAGTAGGGTTCTCAGATTCAGATTATGCGGGGGAGGAAAGAAAATCCACTTCGGGTTATATTTTCACCCTTGCAGGTGGGGCTATATCGTGGAAAAGCTCCAAACAAACTCTTGTTACATCATCCACAATGTATGCGGAGTTTGTGGCATGTTATGAGGCCTCGGGGCAGGTGAACTGGCTTAAGAAGTTCTTACCCGGATTAGCAGTGGTAGACAGCATTCAGAAACCACTTAAGTTATACTGCGATAATAATCCTGCAGTTGAATATGCTCATAACAATAGGTCAAGTGGTGCTGTCAAACACATTGACATTAAGTACTATGTTGTGAAAGATAAAGTTCGGGATCATGTCATTAGTCTTGAGCATATAAGTACAGATAAAATGTTAGCGGATCCGTTGACAAAAGGCTTACCACCCAACGTGTTTAGAAGACACGTAGCCGACATGAGGTTAAGGGAAAGCCTATGATTCCTGAACACTTAGGGCCCAGTTAGAACTCTGTTTCAAATTAGAGAGATGTATTGTAGCCGTCAAGTCCAACGACGCTTTGTTGTGACGACGAGACGCGCTCGACGCATTTCTCTATAATGGGATAGAGCCAAATAAGTTGAGTATTTAAGTTAAGAGTAAGATAAGTTATTAGGAGATCAAGGGGGAGAATGTTAGAATTGATCTCCCAAGTTACTGGGCCCAACGGCCCATATCTAACTTGATCCGCTCCTGATCGGGGAGCCCAACCCATTAATGGTTGGAGGGCCCCTGTCACACTGCGGGATATAAAAGGGAGGTGGGGGCCAGGGCACCAGACACGAGGTTCGTCGAGCCGCCAGCCCCCCACCGATATTCCCAACCCTAATCCGATCTAGGGTTCGCAGCAAGTGACGGGAAGTCCTTCACCGTTGCCACTGCCTCGACCCCGACTGCGCCACTCCTCTACTGCGACGAGCTCTTCCCCAGGTCGGCTTCCTCCTCTTCACCCCGACTCGGAAGAAGGACCAGAGGGACCTATGGCGGACACTGGATCTAGCTCCAAGGGCGGAGATGGTTAAAACCCTAACTCTAATGTCTTTTACCTTTACTGTTATGCATCTTAAGGCATCGTTACTATTCTATTCATCTTAAATCCCGAGTCTGTTCGTCTTTAGAGATCCTATCGGATCCATCAACTACATGCTACTGAATGCACAGTATATACCAAATCAATCAATTATGTATAGCACATCCAAACTAATAGACCGACCAACCATTTTTTGGCGAAGGAGTAGTATTGGACTTATTAGGATGAAACATACTTCATCCGCCCCAAAAATAAATAAATACATTTCTAGAGTTTGAATGAAGATGTTAAGATTAATGTGAAATTATATTTATACCCCTAGAAAGATGTAATCATCATGCCTCGAAAAATGAGAAAGTAGAAGAAAAAAAAACAAATAGTACTAGTTTGTCTTTTATGTAAATGTACATTTATTTTGGGATAAATTTTAAACTCTAGAAGTGCATTTATTTTGGGACAGGGGGAGTATGTTTTTTTATGATAAGTTTATTTAAGGTATAAATGTTGATACCGTTTTATATAAACATGGTTAACGTAACAAAGTTTGACTTGTTTTTTTTTTTTGGTTTTGCAAACGTTCAACACGCACGCACACTCACCCTATGAACGCACGTACACAAATCTTATCTTTATAAGCATCTTCGAAAAACTGTGGTGTCGGCACATTTCGAGATGGTGTCAGTATACCATTCCTTTCCATTTATCTGTTTTTGTGGGTGCACTGTCCATTTTCCTTTGGCGAGAGCGATGAGATCAGAGTACCTCTTCCCTATCCTCTCACGGTCTCCACCCAAGGACAAGGACAAGGAGGTGAGACAATATATATATATATATATATATATATATATATATATATATATATATATTATATATATATATCGGACGCGTCCGATCCATGCACACTGCTTGTGTCCGCATGCAAGCCCCCTCTTGGCACCAGTTTTCTGTGAAAAACTCTCCATCCACTTGATGTAAAAAGTACATAAATCTCTAATCTAATGTATTGCAGTGCACCATATGCCTAGTGAAAATGAAACCTACGAGACACGAATCAGTATATATAATTCCCAGCTGGGCCACAAGGCCGGGCACGCTCCCTTTGCAGCAACCAAATCACGCGCGTTATAATCCCAGACCGACAAGGACTTTTCACCGTCCGGCCCCATCCACCTGCGCAACATGGCACCGCTACTGCTGGCCCACTCCGAGGAAATCTGCAATCCTCTTTTTTTTTTTTTTTTGACTCCTTTGTTAATACAGGTCACGTTCACGAGTCCCCCTTCCGGTTTCATCGAGCAAGCATAATTCACAGTTTCACGGGAATGGGAAGTGGCACAACTTCGCCGAGCCCGTTCATTTAGCAATATAAGTGTTGCTGGGTACAGCTCAGCTTACCTAGTGAAACTGTTTTTTTAGAAAATAATTTCATGAGCAACTTTCTAAGTGAAGCTGAGCTGTTTTGGAAAAAAAAAAGTGTTGACAAAACAGGCTTCACCAACAACTTCATACACGGGTGGAAGAGAGAAATAGAGGTGTATAATATGAAAAGCTTTTCAGCTTCATCTCAGCTTATGGTTTTGTGAGAGGAGAAATAAAACACTTCATGGGTGAAGCTGTTTTGAAAAAAAAAATGTTTGGCAAAAAAAAAAAACAGCTCATGAAGCTGTACCAACAGCCCCTAAGTATTGCGTACGTTGATGTCATTTTAGATGCCATACCAGCTAATGGGTTAGCTAGTTAATAGTTTAATAAACTTCATAAACTAATACGGAGTATCAACAAGCTAACTATTTTCTGTTTCATTTCATCCACTGCCTAACAAAAAGGGGAGCGTCGTAGAAAAAAATCATATATTTTTATGTAATACCAAAACTTAATATGTTTGTTCCAGTTCTAGGACGGTCCAAATGTTCGCGTAGACTTTCTAGCGAAAACTAATATATACGATGTTTCCCCAAATTAAAATCAGTTTAATTTTTTTCTCCAAATTTGGATAAATAATCAGTCTTGGCTTACACGGTGAGAGAGCCCGTACGGACCTAGGCTTAGGAAGTCTTGGCACGAGTCCAAGTTCGGATTGTGTTGATTGCTAATGCTGAGCGGTCGTGTTCTTTGCTTTGTTGTGTATATATGCGCGTGGCTGCGCCTGGAGATGTGGACGAAGCAACTCCTGATGATGAGAGCGACGCTAGCGAGTAGCGACACTGCTCCTACCGTTCTGCAGCAGCAGCAAGCAAGAACCGTGCCCGAAAACATCCAAAAACGGGGCATTGATTTAATTTCCAGAATTGCATGCATGTTTTGTTGGACGGAGGGATATAACAGACATAGCCGTGCATACGTGCTCTTCTGTCACGATGGTAACAGAGAGTCCCAATCCCAACCAATCGCACGCAACGCAAGCCGTGATGAGCGATCCGATCGGACGGCCTGCAGGGCTACACGTGTGCCGCCGGCCAGTGTGCTCATCATAAGCTGATGGCACCAGGGGCAGGGAAAAAGGAAAAAAAGGAAATACTCCGTAGAAAAGAGAAAGCACGGGCCGGCACACGCACCATCGGCGGATTATTACTGTATGATCCAGCCGCCATCGGGCCCACGGGACAGCGACCAAGATAGATCGAGGCTCATCACGAGACGAGATACCCCCTAATGATTTGTGACTCTCTATGGACGTCGACAACTTTTGCATGCTGTGCCCAATGCCACGCGTGCTCGATGATCACAGTGGCATCAGTTGGTGCGACGTGAGCCTCACTAGTAGTAGTCACTAGTGGGAGTGGCGGGCCATCGATCTTTTCTTCTTCTTCTTCTAGTAGCACTGCACAGTGTTAGGATTAGTGTTCGCGGACGTGGAGTAATGGCCGGCGGCGCCGGTTGGTGGTGACCGCGCCGCGCCGCCATGGATGGATGTCAAAGCAAGATGCTTTCCTTCCCTTGGCCACGCGACGCGAACGTCTTGTTGCGCAATGCAAGCACTGTGGGCTGTGGCCGCCGCCGGATCGCATACCATTACCAGCGCAAGTTATCCTTTCCCTCCCCCTTTGTACAGATCGACAGATATACATACAGATAGCGTATACAAAAAGGCACGCCATCACAGGAAGAACACAACAGAGAGAGAGAGAGAGAGAGAGAGAGAGAAAGACATCCTTTTTGCTCCCTCGGATCGATCGGAGGCTTCAGAGAGCGAGAATAATCTTCTGATCCGTGATCAGTGATCTGAGCCCGTGGCCACTGGCCTGGAATTATTTTTCATGCTTGCTCGGCAAAAGATCTAGTATCTACCTATACCTATCAGCAAAAGATAGTGGGTGGTGGGGGACGAAAAAGGTGGCGTTTTGATCCAGCTGCATATTGCAGACTGCAGTTCGAGGACGACGACGACAATGGCTGGAACTAGCTGAACCAACGGACGAACGAATCATGTGATTTCTGAATTATTATCGGGAGAAATGTATGTAATAATGTAACAAATGGAGGCTGCTGGCTCTGACGATGATCTCGTGGACTCTGCAGTCCATTGCTGCTAATTCTATGTACCCATTAATTAATCAATACATACATATGGTGTTCCTTCCTTTCGCGTTCGAGATCCACAAGGATTCAGAAGACAAACTACTCTCTGAGCTAGCTACCCCCGCCGGCCGCCCTCAGGTCCGGCACCGGTCAGCCTCAGCCCTCAGGTCCGGTCTTCCTTCACCTGGCGTCGCCGGCGGTGCTGCTGAACCCGACGATGATGTCGTGGCCGCCCCTGCGCAGCGTGCTGGTGAGCGACGACGAGCTGAGCGAGTCGGACGACGAGTCGTCCGACGACAGCGCGAGCCCCAGCAGGGCGTGGTAGTCCGACACGCTGTCCTGCAGGCTCAGCAGCAGCTGCTGGTTGTTGGCGCTGCTGAGGCTCACCATGGACGGCCGCGCCGCGGGCACGAACGGGGTCCGCCTCGCCGCCAGCACCTGCACCACGGCGCGCATCCCGGGCCGCAGCGCCGGCTCCGGGCTGGAACGCCAGCCCCACCAGCAGCGCGCGCCGGGCCTCGTCCTCGTCGAATCCCCGCCCAGCCGCGGGTCCACCGCGTCCAGCAGCCGCGCCTCCCCGTGCAGGCTCCACACCCACTCCACCAGGTTTGCCGGCCTCGGTTGCTGCTCCGCCGATCGGGCGCCGCCCGCACGCCACCTCCAGCGCCAGCGCGCCGAAGCTGAACACGTCGGTGCACTCGGTGGCGCGGCCCGTCAGGAGTACTCGGCGCCAGGTACCCCATGGTGCCGGCGGCCGCCGTCGCGTCGGGGGACTCGCCGTGCTCCGCCTGCCTCGCCAGCCCGAAGTTCGCCCAGCCGCGCGCGGTAGCAACTCGTCCATCATCGTTGCTGGACTTGACGTCGCGGTGGATCACGCGCCGCTCGCACTCGTGGTGCAGGTACGCCAGCGCCGACGCCACGCCGGCCAGGATCTCGCGACGGTGGTGCCACGGCAGGACGGTGGAAGAGGACGCGTCGAACAGGGCCCGGTCCAGGCTGCCATTGCGCATGTAGTCGTAGACCAGCAGGATCTCCCCTTTCTCGTAGCACCACCCCTGCAGCCGGAGCAGGTTCCGGTGGCGGAGCCCCGCGATGATGGACAGCTCCGACAGGAACTCCGACCGCGCCTGCTCGCCGCTCGCGTTCCCGCCCCCGCCGCCGCGCGCGTTCGTCGTGCACCGCTTCACGGCGACCATGCGCCCGTGTCGGGGACGATGCCCTTGTACACGGTGCCGAACGCGCCGTTGCCGATGACGCGGGACGCGTCGAAGCCCCGCGTGGCGGCGCTCAGCTCCTTGTAGCTGAACTCCGCGGCGAAACGCGCGAGCACCGCCGCCGACGCCACGCTGCTGCTGCGCGCCTGCTGGCGCCCACCACCGCCGCCAGCGCGGCCGTCTGGCCGCCGCCGCCGCGCTTCCGGGCCCTGGCGCGGCGCGCCAGCGCCCAGAGCGCGACGCCCGCGAAGGAGGCGGCCACGAAGGCGCCGGCCGTGGCGGCGCCGGCCACGGCCGCGTGCCGCGGCGTCCCCGAGCCGGTGGCGGCGGCACCGGCATTCCTCCCCCCCGCCGCCACCGCGGCGGAGCCCGAGGGGGCGATCGAGCCGGCCGGCGCGGCGGCGGCACCCGTCGTGGCAGCTGGCGGCGTCGGCGTCGTGACTCCCGGAGCACCGGGTTGGCGACGGGAGGCGGGAGCGCCGCCGGGGTGGTGGAGGACTCCGGCGGCGTGCGGACGCGGCGGGCGCCGCGCGCGGCGCCGGCGACGCGGTGGAGAAGCTCCACCACTCGATGGCGTGCGCCTCCGTGCTCCCCTGCGTGGAGGCGGAGAACCCGACGAACGCGGCGTCCTTGACGTCCTCCGCGAGGTCGAGCGGCGCCGACAGGACGGGCCTGGGCGGGCGCTTGGGCGCGTAGGACACGAAGACCTCCAACACGCCGCCGCCGGAGCCAGAGGGACGGTAGTCGATCCAGGCGTTGACGGTCCTGCCGCTGGCGAGTTCGACGCCTCCTCCGCCTGCGGCGTCGTCATCGCCACTCCCGAGGTCGGCTGCGGCGGCGGAGACCATGGAGCCGAGATCCAGGCCGACGTGGTTCCCGTTGGGGTCACCGAACTGCACGTCCATGAGCGTGTCGAACTCGACCGCGGCGGCGTCGGTGGCGACGGAGACGCCGATGTATGCCCCGGCGTCGCCGAGCGTGGCGGCGTCGGAGGCGAGCACGAAGGCCATCCCGCCGCCGACGGAGCCGCGGTTGAGCGTGGTGACGGTGAAGGCGAACTGCGTGGAGAAGCCGCCCCGGAGGGCCACCGCGGCGGCGTAGAGCGCCCGCCCGGCGCCCGACGTCGGACGGGCAGGTCCCGCGACAGCCGGATCGTGCCGTTCTTGAGGTGCGCGTCGCCCAGCAGCCTCAGGCTGCCCAGCGTCAGCGAGGCGTAGTCGAAGCGCACCGCGGCGGCGCGGCCCGGGCCGTGGTCAGCGAGGAGGGAGAGGAGGAGGATGGGGAGGAGGTGGAGGAGGAGGTCGGCGGCTCGGGCCATGGCGAGCGCCGGCATTGACTGCGCGCGCGCATCAGGCGCCGGGTGCTGCTGCTTCCCGGCCCGTGAAGCGATCCGGAGCAGGGAGCTGGCGCTGCTGCTGGCAGGGTTGGGGAGATTGGGTCATTGGGGAGTGTGCGGCGCGAGATCGGTGAGGTGGGGGACTGCGCAGACCGCAGACACTCACACACACACGCACGCAGAGAGAGGAGAGGAGAGGAGAGGAGAGAGAGAGCCTTCTAGGGCGTCTCTAGTGATTAGCTCTTGACTAGCTCATAGAATATTTTCTCATATTTTAATAGGAGAGAGAAGATAACTATCTCTTGTTCAAGAGATAGTCTTATACACACACTTCGAGATTATGTGAGAATGATAAGTGGGGTCATTTATATTAAGAGCTATGTGCTAAGAGATAAGTCATTCGAAGGGTTGTCTCTTAGAGTGCTTAGAGCTAGATACTGGCTCTTATTGTTGCGGATGCTCTTAGAGAGGGAGGGAGGGAGAGAGAGAAAGGGTGAGGTGGGTGAGGGATGGAGGGAGGGCGGGACACGTGCGCCCGGGGTGGCAACGGTAGGGAGAAGCAAGCGAGGAAGGAGAGTGTGGATGGATGGAGCGTGACAGTTGTGTGAGGAGCAGGGGAGTGGGTGGGCTCGCAGTGGCAGCCATGTCCTCCTCCTCCTCGCGTCGCGTGGTGTCTTGCGTTTTGGACGGACACGGACTGTCCCAACGTCTACTCTCCGTGGAGGAGCCGCGAGCGTGGCATGGGCGCATGGCGTCGGCAGCGCAGCGCGGACAGAGAGGCCGCCCGGCCAGGTACGGTACAGCTAGCTAGTGCCGTGTCGTCGTTCCTTCTGCGGCGGTGCCCATCCCAATTCCCAATTCCGAGCCGCCGGTCCGGTGGTGGCTTCCGTTGGCACGTCACGTCGCCGGGATCTTGGGGCCGTCCCGGCCCGTTCCCGTTACCGCTGGCTGGCGCTGTAACGTACTGCTGGTGTCAGCCGTCAGGTCACCTGTGCTGTGCAGCGTTGAATCTTCCCGTTCCTACGAGTATACTACTCCGTCCGCGAATAGATGAAGTTTTCGGTGCTCGTGCCACAAGTTTAACTGGATTTGTAGAAAATATGTGCAATATTTATATCTCCAAATAATTTTGTTAAAAAACTAGATTCAAAGATCTTTCCAATGATACCAATTATATGAGACTAATAGATGATACTTGTTATTTATAAAAATTGTCGGTAGTTGTTTCTCGGGAAGCGAAAACGTCATCTATTTAGGGACTCCCTCCGTCTCGGAATGACCGTCGTTGTAGGACTGGGCACATTTACCAAGGAGAGAGTGAAATTACAATATTGCCCCTAGAAAAATCCAACCGCACCCAATCAAGTCTGCCTCTGGAATCTTCTCCGTGGTGGTTCGTGGACACGAGGAAGCCAGGTGGCCTGAATTGGGAAAAGAATAGGGCTGTTCTGCTGAATTTTGATTTTTTTTATCAAGTGGATCCCATCTACTGGTAAAAGCTGATAGCTATTCCATCTAAAACGACAGTCTTTGTGGGACTTTTTTTTAATCCTACAACAACATCCTCTGCGGGACGGAGGGAGTACGGAGTAGTATAGTAGTAGTACTGTAGTACTACAGGGTAGTAGTAGCAGCATTACGGAAAAGAGAAAAAGCCTGGATTGACCCCTGAGGCCCTGACCGTTGCTCGGCAGCCGGCCCGGCCCGGGTTTGTTTCATCCGGGTGTCCGGCCGACGGCCATGGCACTGGCAGGCCGGCCAGCCGAGGTGGCGTCAAATCAACGGGCCGGAGATAGGAGAATCGGGATGAATGAGATACTGTATGATAACAATATTCTATCTATCACAGTACACAATGTACCTGCTGCCCCTTGTTCTCACGTGGTTCTGAATCCCAAACGAACTCTTTCGCAGTTTTTTCAGCTTGCTACTGGTCCTGAATCCGAGCTACTGAGGGCGTCCCTAAATGTGTATCCAGATCAGCCGTCGAACAGTATTTTACTCTCACAACAAATCAACCGTTTCGGCTTATTCTCGGCTCATAAGTCCTGCCGAACAGAGCCCAACCAAATCGATGGCGCCGCCAGAGAGAGAATAATCACAAAAAACAAACACCGACGGACTAATAATAAGAACAAGACTAATAATACAATTAGTTTATCGACTGTATAGATCTTTGCAACCTTCTTTTAGTCCATACATATAATAGGTAACTCCTCGGTATTAATCTAAAGCGTGTTCCTACTGTCGGCGTTCGAAATCAAGGGTTACTAAACCGACGAGTAAATTTGTATCTAAAAAGAGGGGAGGTGGCCGCGTGTTCGTACTCTGGATGGTTGTGCAAGAAGAACACATGAGATTTATACTAGTTCAGGCGAGAAGTGCCCTACGTCCAGTTAGAGGAGGAGACCTTGTACTATCTTGCACCAGAGTATTCGTAGTAGGGATTACAAGCAGTGAGAGATGGAGTGTTTCCCAGGTCTCGGAGTGTGGTGGCGAGTGTGCCGAGCTTCGCAAGTGTTTGTGATATGGATGTGGGGGAGTTCGACCTTGTTCTCCTTCACTCTGCTCCTGCCTAGAAGGCGGCCATGACTCCTCTTTTATAGCCGCAAAGAGGGCACATGGTTATAAAGATATATTACACATGTGACCGCTTGGTCAAGAGAGAGGACGGGATGCACAGTCACTATTGTGGCAGCATGGATGGGGAGTGGCGCTTGTCCTTCGGTGTAATGTATGTTCTTGGCACGTTCGTCACTATAGAGGCTCCTGTAGATGACGTGTCGGTCGTGGGTACAGCTGTGGATGACGTGTCGTCCTCTGTGTGTTTGACTCCGCAGAGTGTCGAGGCTTGGCTGGTGCTATAGCCCCTTCGTGGTGACTTCGATGACACAGGGGTCGGGACGCGACGCTTGCACGCTACCGAGGCCTCGGCAGTGGTACAGTGTAAAGTAGGTCGGCACAATGCATGGTAACCCCTGCTTTGTCTTGTCAGGAGTGGGTCAGTTGCAATTTGACTCCGAACCACGTTGCTTGTGCCGAGCGGGTGTGTAGCTGACACAGCGCGAGGTTGGGAGTATGGAGAGTAGGTATGTTGTCTCGTCGAAGGGGTCAAGTGAGGCGGAGTAATGGCCCGAGCCGGCCTCGGGCGAATCGGAGAACTTACTCTTGCCTCTTGCCCGAGGCCTTGGGTGAGATGGAGAGTTTGTAATATGGTCGAGGCCTGATCCCGGAGGGTTCGGGCGAGTCGGAGGATCAGCCCCCGCTCGAGGCCTGAGGCCTCGGGCTAGACTGAGTCGACGCACCCCTGGGCTTGACTAGTGGTTTTCCATATCTGGTCGCCTTTATTGGTTTCACCAAGATGGGGTCCCGATGGACCCCCTTTATTCAGGCGAGGATGCCGTGCAGCCAGTGTGGTGCAGCGGCCGACAGTCTAGCCCCTATGGAGTAGAGGCGTCAGACGGCGAATGACCCATCGATGAGGTGTTATGGTTGGGAGTCTGAGCAACAGAGTCACAGGCGCAGCTTTCGTGATGGTTAGACCTGACCACGATCATGTTACGACACAGATAGGGGGGCACACTGTAGAGGTTGTCGTCTTATCGGGATGTACCGTCTTGGCTAGTTGCTCACGCATGTCGTACTTTTCCCGTCGGTGGGAAGACAGGTGCGAGAGGAGCTCGATCTGTGATTCCCTCGCCTGTTTCTTGGTTGGAGGCACCTTTTTGGAGTGGGGTCGACTCGGAACATGCTGGGTGGAGGGCCTCTATCCCCCTTGAAGAGAGGGGAGGACGTTGGATGGCGTGGAGCGTCCACTTGTGTGTCAAGACTGTGTCTTGATGGCCTAGAGTGAGGCACAAGATTGCCCTTCAGTCGAGGCTTAGTCTCTAGGGCCCGAAGTAGGGTTGAAACTGCCCGCGGGCATTCTGACCATTCCTCTGGTAGGATCAAGCGTTTAGTCTACCCGTTTAAGGTACCTTTTATTATGGTATCCAACACATATCTTCTCTTTTCATCCTCTACCAACCACATCTTTTTATATATTATTCTCCTATAGACAAAGTTTCTTATCTAAGAAACCATTTTCTTATTTATCCGCTTTGTTTAGAGTGTCACATCATCTTTTTGTTTTAGCTAGAATCATAATTAATGAAGATAAAAATCATCTAAGATGTGTTTGGTTTCTTGCACTGTAACGCTAACATAAATAGATTTAGTTTAAATTTTGTTCCCGTCGGTAACATTGTCAGGTCTTTTGTTCAGGTCGCGAAATTTGTGGTGAAAAGTTTCTATAGCACTTTCGTTGTTATTTGACAAACTTTGTCCAAACGTGGACTATCTAGGCTTAAAAGATTCGTCTCGACATGTACATACTAAAAGTACGATTAGTTATTTTCTTACCTATATTTAATGTTTCATGCATACGTCTAAAAATTCGATGTGATGGGTACTGCGTAACATCATTTTTTTAGGACATTTGGCTAACTAAACGTGGCCTTACGCCGGTAAAGTTGCCAACTTTTATTTTATTACCGTTTGTGTCAACTGTCAATGAGGATATCATCAACCAGTTTGCTAGTTTTTTTGGTTGAGAGAGTGCCCTGGTCATCCTAAGATCTACTCTCTCCGTCCCTTATTAAGTGTCGTCCGGAAAGCGTGTCTGTGCGGGGAAACACGGATTTCTAGAGACACTTATTTTTGGGACGGAGGGAGTAATCTAAAGCGTCTGCAAGGAACACGTGGTTGCTTGGTGTTGGTGGCACTACTACCACCAGTACTACGGTATCATGCGTTCCCGTGGCGGCGCGCCGGCGCCTGTTGCCGACTCTGCTTACCACGCACACGCACGTCTCGTCACATGCCGTTTTGGGTTTTGAGCAACCAGCGTGGACAGGTTGCCGCTTGCTCCTTTCCCGCAGGCGCGCACACACACACCCTCCAGGATTTGCTGCAAGTCGTCGTCGGCAATTCGGCATCGCGACACCAGCCACCACCAGCCCAACACGACACATGAATCGCTCTAGCTGCCTTGCACACGTTTACAGGTTCGATTCTCCGGCCAAGAAATGTTGAGCCCGTGACGACTGACGACAACGAGGCATGAGCATGACACGGGGGTACCCATACTGCCTTGCACCTCCGGCGTACGCGCGCCAACGACCCTGGCACGCCGCCACTGATCTGAGGCGGCCGTCTGTCCCGAGTGTTGTTTCGGGGATCGAGATCCCGAAACAGCGGGTTGACGCACGAACGAAAGCCCAAAGCGAAAGCGGAAACCGGACGGCAAAACGGGAAAACAGATGAAGTGAACAGTGTCCTCCCCACCGTGGGAGGTTGGGAGCTTTTTATATTAGTCCGGATCAATTTGAAAGTACAAGAGCGCCCTTCCAACCACTCTGCTACAATTACAATGATGCCCTGCTCAACTACTCCATGGTCGTACGCCGCCCTCCCGGCGCGAGGGCATCATCGTAACTTCGCCCTCTGGTGGGCCCAGCGTCCCACGGCTCCTTTTCCTGGCCGGTGGGCCCGCTCCCTTTGACCTGCGAAAACCTTAAGAAAAACCAAGTCGTGAATGACGAAAGCTCTCGCCGGAAACGCTGGGCTCCTTTCGCGCGAATGCTTCTTTTCGCCCGAAAACTCCGTCCTGCTCCGGCCATGCGGACCGGAGACGGACGCCTGCTTTCGCGCGAATGCTCCTTTCGCACGAAAACTCCGCCTTCCCTTGGTCCGCAAGTCGAAACGCGTGCTTCCGCGCGAATTCTCCCTTTCGCACGAAAACTCCGCCTTCCTACTCCGGTCACGCGGACCGTAGGCGAATGCCTGCTTCCGCGCGAATGCTTCCTTTCGCACGAAAGCTCCGCCTTCCCTTGGTGCGCAAGCCGAAACGCGTGCTTCCGCGCGAATGCTCCCTTTCGCACGAAAGCTCCGCCTTCCTACTCCGGTCATGCGGACCGTAGGCGGATGCCTGCTTCCGCGCGAATGCTTCCATTCGCACGAAAGCTGCGCCTCCCCTTGGTGCGCAAGCCGAAACGCGTGCTTCCGCGCGAATTCTCCCTTTCGCACGAAAGCACCATCATCTTTCGGTAAAATGCGGGTCGGAGGCGCCTGCGGTCTGGGTGCCGCCCCAACAATAGCCCCTCACGGTTGAATCTGCAGCTTGTGAAGTTCGACCGTGTCCTTTCGCTAGGCGCCTACGCCCGCCCAAAAAACCTTCGCTTCGTCCCGAAGCTGGGTTTTTTTTTTTTTTTTTTTTCGAAGTGGTGTGTATATATTTTTTTCTTTTTAGTATTATTGTTATTTATGTTTTAGCTTAAGTCACGTTGCAGACGCCTTTTCGTGTTCCTCGAAAACTGTGTGTCATGATGTAAACCTCTGCGACGCTTCGAATCTTGTGCCCGGGCGCCTCTTCGTGTCCCTCGGAATTCGTGCCCAGTTTTTGCGCATATAAAAGCCGGGGCTTCGGCTCGGGGAGGCTTGTTCACTGAACGCCTCCCTTCACCCCCCCCCGCCTCATTCGCGAAGCCATTTCGCTTTTCGGTGGACGCCATTCGCTCGTGTTGGCGATAGCTACTTGTTTGACTTTCATCATTCGTCTGGCGACAGTTTGCGGTACGCGTCACTCCCCTTGTATTTGTTTCCTTTAGACTTAAGTCTTGCGAATTTGGTTATTTGAGGCTGTTTAATTTCGCTTATTTTCGTATCTATTTTCGCGTTTTTGTTTTGTTGTTTTTCCTCTTTCGCTTGCCTTGTGTGTTTATTTTATCTTTCGCGCCAATGCTAGATGGCGTCTTCCAGCTCGACGTCGACCTCGAGCTCTACTAGCGAAAGTTCCGATGCCGCCGGGTCCCCATCGCGAGCCTAGCGTGGAAGTGTCCATCGGATCGGGGGTTGCTCCACGAGTTCCAGAGCATAGCGGGAGCGTGTCGAATGATGGGGACTCCGTTTTATTTCGGTTCCGACGGATTGCTCTTTTTACCTTGGCGTATCGCGAATGACGGCTGCACGCTTGCAAACAATGGCTGAAGAAGGGCCTTTAAGGAGAGATCATCTTACGAATTGCCGTGTCCCTGGAGATGAGGAGGTTCCTATTCCTCGGCCGAACGAGGCCGTTGTCTTTCGCGACTACTTTGTAGCTGGCCTTGATTTTCCCCTCGAAGAATTCGTCTCGGATGTTTTGTTGGGGTTTGAGATACAACTTCATCAGCTGACGCCGAATGCAATCGCCAGACTGAGTATTTTCGCGCATGCTATGAAGATGTTGGGCTGCACCCCGCGGGCGGATGTCTTCGTGCGATTTTATGACATTCACCGTCGTCCGACGAAAGTTAACGACCCGCTTCTAGGGAGCAGATTGCCCAGCGAGATTGGCTGCATCAATTTCGTTCCGCGGAAAACACGAGGCACTGTTTCAATTTCGCTTACATACCGGAACAAGTGGCCGGACTGGAATCGCTTCTGGTTCTACTATCGTGTTTGCTCGGACGAAACCGCCGCTATTGAGTTAGGTAGGGGAGAAAAGGGGATCTCCACTTGTGTCTGTTTTGGAGAGGTGCCCAGGAAAGCATCTTCCGCCAGTTGTGCTGAGTGACCCACATGCTATTCGCTGTGGGGATGCATTCGCGCTTACTGCACGTTTTCAAATTAGCCGGGATTTGGTGGAAGAGTGGATTGCCATCGGGATGAATCCGCTCTGCAGTGCCACATCTTTCGAAGGTTTCGTTGAAAGAGAAGGGTATTGGGGGCCCACGTTGCTGCTGGAAAGACCCGCGGATTACCATGATGACGGCGAATATGTTAGACATATCGAAAAGGAGACCAGAAATTTGTGGTCCGTACTTACGCAAGGAGAGCGAGTTTCAACTCGGCAATCTCGGCCGTAATCGGCGTTTAAACCGAGCTTTCGATGCGATGGGCGTTGAATATGCCGAGAGACCGTTGGTTGACGAAAGCAAAGATGAGGCCGAAAGCTTTAAAGGTGAAGGAAAAAGATGGCTCGCCGCGGCGGTCGGAGTGGCGTGATCTCCCGGCGAAGGGTTGCTGAAGCTGGGGACATCCGCATTGGGCGGTTGATTGCCAAACCTTTGCTTGCAAGTCGAGGGGGGGCATTGGAGTCGGCCCTGGCGTTGATCCTTTCGATCATTCGAGGGTGGTCAGTTTCTGCCTTTTGTAATTCTGTTTGCTTTGGCCGTTTTTTTCGTTTTTCCTTTTATGGGATTCTTTACTATTATTTCTGTGGTAAAGACGGGTTTTTTTTTTTTTTTTTTTTTTTTGACTTGTCTTTGTTTTGCTGTTGTGCTGTCTTGCTTTTGCAGATCACCAGCTTCGCTGCTGAGATGGCGCCGCCGAAACCGCAGGCGCGCCTTTCGACGTCGGCTTTCGACGACGAGGTGTCGGTGGCTGACCTTCCGACCTTTGCTAAACCCGGTTCGCGAAAGGCCCTCGCGGATACCGCTCGGCCGGTGAAGAGAGCGAAAGCGCCTCGTGCTGAGCCTGCGGCTCGGAAACCTGCCGAAACTGCTGCTCGCGTTTCCACCGGAGGGGCTGCCCCACGCGAGAGTAGGGGCGGATCCGAGGGAGTGACGGCTCCTGCTGTGGATAAAGGTAAGCTACACCTTTCGCCGAGACACATTCGTCTATCACAGGAGGATGGTGGAAGGTCAGCTTCTTGGCTACGGCGATTGATTATCGATGGAGTGCCGTCGGACTACAGGAATCCTTGTTTTTACACTGGGTGAGCTCGTCGGGCGAGACTGACGAAGCAAGAGAAGAATCTTATCGGATTGCACGTTCTTTGGGTGCAGCTTCCGAAGCTCAGCTTGCGTGTCGGATAGACTTCCGCCGCGCGGGAATCCTCCCCGGCGCAAGCGATGACGCCAGCAAACTTGTGGAGTTTTCGCACAAGGCTTTCGCTGCGCCGGAGGTCGAAAGGGACCTGCTCAAGGTTGACAGCGTAAAGCTTGATGACGCGCTGTCGTTTCACTTAGCTAGCGTGAGTTGCTCAGATTGCTATTTGTCGCGTGATTGTTGTTCGCTTTTCCGCAACTGGTGTATGGGTCTTTTGGAGTGTACTGACTTTCGACGTTTGATTTAATGCCATTCGCAGGCTGCCATTCTCGCCCGCAGCCGACGCAATCAGAACGACCTTTATGTTCGCAAGATCGAGCGTGAGAAGGAGGACCTCGACATTTTGGCGAAGAAGCTTACAACCGACCTGGAGGTTCAGGCGAAGAAAGCCGAGGACGAGCGCGCCTCGCGGAAAGCAAGCCAAAAGGAGGCTGAAAAGCTGAGACGGGAAGCAGAAGACCTCAAGCGGGAGCTTTCGCAGCTGCGAAATGCCCAGGCCGAGAAGGACGCGGCCCTGAAGACGTTTGCCGAAGAAGCTGTCTTTCGCCTCCGCGAAAGCCTTCGCAGCATTGGTGTCGAAACATGTGGTCCTTCGGAGCAAACTGCTGACGGTCTTGTCCGCTGGCTTTGCTCCGAAATGGATTCACTTGAAAATCATATGGCTCTGGGCCGAGACTACGCCGCCGTCGTCACCGGTATCAAGGCGATCGGCCACAGCCTGGTGGACGCCGGATGCTCCCACATCGTTGACCTTCCGGTCAAAGAGGTGGATTATTACTGGCGAACCCCGGAGGCGGCGAAAGCTCTGGGCAAAAGATTCTTTGAAGAATTCTGGCTTGCGGGTGGGAATGACATGTCGCTGATGCAGTCCGCCGTGGGGCGCGGAAAGGTATTTTCTTCGTTCTGCTTGAGCTATCGCTTGACTTCCATGCTGGCTATCGCTTTTTGTGCGGTGCCTTGTGGCCCGAGTAGTTATTTTTCTGGGCTATCGCTTTTTTATGCAGACTCCTGAGGAGAAAACGCGGATCCGACAGCTGTTTTCGGAGTATATCTCCGCAAAACAGGCGCGTGAAAACGAGCCGGAAGACGAGGCAAGTCCTCCTGGGCCGAACGACGGGGCGCCCGAAAGCTCGGCCGCTGCTGCTGCCCGCGACGCGAACGCCCCCCAAGACGCAGCGGTAGACGAGTGACCTTCTTGGGGCCTGCTTTCAATATGTTGGCAACTTGTTGCGGACCTCTTGTAACATTTTGGAACTTAAATTCGGATGTTGTATATTGAACAGGGTGCAGCGGATGTGGGAACGCTCGGACGTTCTCGACATCTGCCCTTCTGATTCCGCCGGCGATATCTGTGGTGTGGTGACCTGTGGAGGAGTTTCCGATCTATGTTTCCGACTGCATCGCTTTCGGCTTACATGAAAAACGAGCTAAGAAACTTAGACGCACGAAGATCGGCTACGCGCTTTTTGCATGCTTTCGGGGCCCACGCGAACTTGAGTCGAGGCGAAAGAGGCGCGAGGCTTCGCTCGCGCCACCAGGCTTCGAGGGCCGCGTTGTTAAGTTGGAACCCGAAGATGCCGGCCTTCGCCGGACAAAGGCGTTATAGCATTTTAACTTTGCCGCGAAAATATTTCGCGGCCTGAATTAGAATTGCAGTTACAACCTTTATATAAACCCGTGTAATGACGAGTGTCGCAGTGTGCTCTATCTTTTCGGTGTTAATCGTTATTTTTGCGAATGTGCGATTTTTTATTATTTCGTTGGGGCGATTAAGTTCTTTTGCCGAATGATTTAGTTGTTCTCTCGCTTTACTAGTTCGCGCGATGGTGCTTTTCGGTGCGGGCCCGTCGGTGGGTTGCCAAGACGCGCCCGCCCCCACTCTCTTAGGCGAGGGGCGTAGCATTCGCGCGAGGTGGCTTTCGGTTCGAGCCCCTCGCCCGATAGCAAAGAAACGCTCGCCCCCCCACTCTGCTAAGGCGAGGGATGGTAGCATTCGCGCGAGGGAGCTTTCGGTGCGAGCCCCTCGGCCGATAACAAGGAACGCCCGCCCCACTCTCTTAGCGAGGGCGTTAGCATTCGCGCGAGGGAGCTTTCGGTGCGAGCCCCTCTGCCGATAGCAAAGAAACGCCCCCCCCCCCCTCTCTTAGGCGAGGGGCGCTAGCATTCGCGCGCGGGAGATTTCGGTGCGAGCCCCTCCCGATAGCAAAGAAACGCCCGCCCCCACTCTCTTGGGCGAAGGGCCTAGCATTCGCGCGAGGGAGCTTTCGGTGCGAGCCCCTCGTCGCGATAGCAAAGAAACGCCCGCCCGCCCCCACTCTCTTGGGCGAAGGGCGGTAGCATTCGCGCGAGGGAGCTTTCGGTGCGAGCCCCTCGGCCGTTAGCAAAAAAACGCCCGCCCCCACTCTCTTAGGCGAGGGGCGGTAGCATTCGCGCGAGGGAGCTTTCGGTGCGAGCCACTCGGCCGATAGCAAAGAAACGCCCGCCCCCACTCTCTTGGGCGAGGGGCGGTATTTCGCCGCAAAAAGCGCTTGATAATTCGGTTGACGAAATGTCTTTATGAACGCAAGTTGAGGGACATACAACCGACTATGATTATGATATTGCTCGTATTGCTGTCCAGCCACATGCACAGCTTGGTTCATCTCCTATCTTTGGTTTGAGATGGGAGAGCCACTCGATGGCACTACCGCCTACAGTTACCGGATTGGTGACGATAGTCGGACGCGATGCCGATGACACGATCATAAAGCGAAAGCGTAGCTCCTGATGCTTCCTACTCGCATTTTCGATAATGAGCTGACTGCCTGGAACTAACATTTTGGAGGGCATCGGTAGTTTAGGATGGGTGGGAGGCTTGCACTTGTTGCCTATTTATACTGCCTTGCCCATTGTACTTGACGGTCGCATTTACTTGCCTGGCTGTATTTGTGCACACTTGGTAGGTGAAAGGTTAATACAGCGTTTACGTTCTAGCTGCTGTAAATGCTTGCCAGCTGTCGTTTGTTTTACCCTACTAGGGCTGATGGGCTTGGCCTCTGCTACCATTTTCCCCCCTTGGTGATGGGGGCTGGTTTTGCATGGCCCGCAAGCTTTCGTTCAGCCCTCGTTTTGTCGGAATGTCGGTTTGTTCGTGGCCCTGCCAGCTTCGTTCCCCCTCTCGTTTTGTCGGAGGGTCGGTTTGTCGTAGCCCGCAGCTTCGTTCCGCCCTCTCGTTTTGTCGGAGGGTCGGATTTCACATAGCCCGCAGGCTTTCGTTCCGCCCTCTCGTTTTGTCGGAGGGTCGGATTTCATATAGCCCAGCCCCAGCCCGCTTTCGCTCCGCCCTCTCGTTTTTGTCGGAGGGTCGGATTTCATATAGCCCGCAGGCTTCGTTCCGCCCTCGCATTTTTGTCGGAGGGTCGGATTTCACATAGCCCGCAGGCTTTCGTTCCGCCCTCGCATTTTGTCGGAGGGTCGGATTTCACATAGCCCGCAGGCCTTCGTTCCGCCCTCGCATTTTGTCGGAGGGTCGGATTTCACATAGCCCGCAGGCTTTCGTTCCGCCCTCGCATTTTGTCGGAGGGTCGGATTTCACGTAGCCCGCAGGCTTTCGTTCCGCCCTCTCGTTTTGTCGGAGGGTCGGATTTCATATGGCCCGCAGGCTTTCGAGATTGTCGTTGGATGGAAGGGGTCTTTTTGCCCTACCTCCTCGACATTCTCTTTTTATCACATTGTGTTGACGAATGTCTCAACCTTATGCTTGGTTGATTTCGTCTTCGACCGGTTCGTATGACCTTTTTGGGGAATTACGACTACTTTAGTAATGTAGCGGTTACATTCGGCTGCCTCGTTAAAAAACTCGCAGCCCGATGAAGGGCTTCCCCGGCGAGGAAAAAGAGCACAGACGACATTTGATTACAAAAATGGTGAAAGAGGGAGAAATTATACCACAGTCGAGAAAGAGATGAATTATGGGTAGAAACGACGCAGATTGCTCGCGTTCCATGTGTGAGCTGATACTTCGCCCTTGTCATTCATCAACCGGAATACGCCGGGCGCTGCCATGCTCGCCACGACGAAAGGGCCTTGCCACTGCGATTGCAGCTTGCCTTGCTTATCTGGCTGCCGAATGGTGACCATGTCACCAGGCTTGATGTTCTTTCGGATTATCGTCCTGTCCCTGTGATGCTTCGTTTCGGCGTGGTACTTTTCAAGGTTGTCTGCAGCCTGCAGCCTTACTTCTTCGACGGTGTCGAGCTCGACGTGTCTTTGCCGTTCAGTAGTTGGGGTCATTTCGGTTCGGAAGGAACCCAGCTTTACTTCTTCCGGGGTTACTGCTTCCTCGCCGTAAAGTAGCCTGAATGGGGTGAAGCCGGTAGCTCTGGACCGTGAAATGTTGTGTCCCCATACGGCTGTTGTTAGGGTGTTGGCCCACTTGCCTTTCGGCGAGTCGTACAGTGTTTTCGAAATTGCCGAAAAGATTGAGCCATTCGCTCTTTCGACGGCCCCGTTTGCTTGCGGGTAATTTACAGAAGCGAAATTGAGCTTGATGCTGAGTTCATCACAAAAATTCCTGAATTCGGCGCAATCGAACTGCTTCCCATTGTCACAGGTGATGAATGATGGCACACCGAAGCGACAGATTATCCTCTGCCAGACGAACTTGATTAAAGAGGTGGAAGTTATGCTGGCAAGGGCCTTCGCTTCCACCCATTTGGTGAAATACTCAAGAGCTACCGCTGCAAAACGCAAGTTGCCCGGGGCTGCTGGTAGCGGACCAACTATGTCGATGCCCCACCTCTGCAATGGCCAGGTCGGCACTATCGGCGTGGTCTCGTTTGCTGGCGCTTTCTGATTTTTTGCGAACATCTGGCAGCCTTTGCAACGTTTGACCAGCTCCTTGGCATCTGATGCAGCGGAGGGCCAGTAAAATCCCTCTCATTGCTCTGTGCGCTATCTCGTGAGGCCCTCTATGCGCTCCGCACATTCCGGCATGCATTTCTTCGAGCAGCTGAATGCCTTCGCGCTGGCTTATGCATTTCAGAAGAGGTGCTGTTATTCCATTTTTGAACAACTGCTCTCCGATGATTGCGTAACCTTTCGCCCTGCTGGCCATTCTTTCGGCATCCTTTCTAGACTGTGGCTCGTAAGTTCCAGCTAAATAGGCGAATATCTGTGACCTCCAGTCCTCACTGACGATAGCATGTATCGAGTCTGGATGTTCTTCCTCCTCTTTCACGGCTTTTGCCGAAAGGATCTGATAGAACACGTCTGATGGCAGCGGTAGATTTTGTGCTGCGGCTTTGGCCAGCTCGTCGGCCTCTGCGTTTTCGGCCCTTGGGATGTGACGCAAGGTGAAACCAATGAAATATTTCTCCATTCTTCTGATTGCCGCCAGATACTTGGTTAGCTCTGGTTCTCTTGCTGTGAATTCCTTTTCGGCATGACCAACGACCACTTGGGAATCCGATTTGACTATGCATCTTCTCGCTCCGATTGCTCGAAGCTTTCGTAACCCTAGAAGCACGGCCTCGTATTCGGCGGTGTTGTTGTTGTGAGAAACTGCAGCCTCGCGGCAAATCTGACCTTCGGTCCTCTTGGTGGTGTAAGGATCGCCGAGATTCCGGCTCCGGCCATTCCCCATGCGCCGTCACAATTTACTGTCCACACAGGCTCTTCGAATTCAAGCGTTGTGTCGAAAGCGGCGGGAGTCCAGTCTGCTATGAAATCCGCCAATGCCTGCGACTTGATTGCGGATCGGTGCTGGAAGTCGATCACGTATTCGTTCAACTCCGCCGCCCACTTGCCGATTCGGCCGATAGCTTCGTTGTTGCGGAACAAGGCTTCCAATGGCTGAGCCGAAAGCACTATGATGTGGTGAGACTGAAAGTAATGCTTCAGCTTTCGGGAGGCCATTAGCACTGTGTAGGCTATCTTCTCTAGCTCTGAGTAGTTCAGCTTTGCGCCCGAAAGGGCCTCGGAAACAAAATAGATTGGGAACTGCGTCATCTTGTTTGCGTGCTCCTTTTCTTCCACCAGTACCGCGCTTACAGTGGCGTGAGACGCTGCGAGATACAACAAGAGCGTTGCTTCCGGCGACGGCTTGGACAGCGTGGTTAGCTTGGTCAAATACTCCTTTAGCTGCTGAAAAGCTTGGTGCTGCTCTTCCCCCAATCGAAAGGGTCGGAGCTACGCAGAGTTCGGAAGAAAGGCAGCCCTCTTTCGGCGGACCTTGCGATGAATCTGTTCAGAGAAGCCAGTCTTCCTGTCAACTTTTGCACTTGCTTTCGGTTTGAGGGCGGTTGCATGTTGATAATTGCCGCTATCTTGTCGGGATTAGCTTCAATTCCTCTTGCTGATACCAGGCAACCGAGGAGCTTGCCTTTCCTGATGCCGAAAATACACTTGTCGGGGTTTAGCTTTAAACCGCTCTTCCGAAGATTGCCGAAAGTCTCGAGCAAATCTGCCTGATGATCTTCCTGTCTATCGCTCTTGACCACTATGTCGTCAACGTACGCCAACAAGTTTTTCTTTTGCTTCTGGCTTTCGAACACTTTGTCGGTCATTCGCGAGAAAGTAGGGCCTGCATTCCGCAGCCTTCCGGCATTCGCCGGTAGCAGTATGTGCCTGTAGGGGTGATGAAACTGGTTTTCTCTTCATCGTCGGGATGAAGCCAAATCTGGTGATAGCCTGAAAAACAATCTAGCAAGCTCATTATTTCACAACCAGATGCAATGTCGACAAGCTTGTCGATACGAGGCAAGGGATACGGATCTTTCGGGCAGCATTTGTTGAGGTCGGTGAAATCGACGCACATTCGCCATTTTCCATTTTCTTTTTTTCACCAAGACGACATTCGCCAGCCATTCGGGATACTGGACCGGTCGGATTACTCCCGCGTCAAGTAATCTTTGCACTTCGGCTTTCGCCGCGTCTGCCCTTTCGTTTGACATTTTTCTCAGTTTTTGTTTTCTGGGCTTAGCGCCGCTTGCGATGTTCAAACTGTGCTGGGCGAGATCTCTGCTAACGCCTTGCAAGTCGCTTGCTGACCAAGCGAAAATGTCGTCATTGCTCGCAAGGAACGATGCCAAAGCGTTCCTTTCTTCTTCCGGCATGCTTGACCCAATATGCACGGCTCTTTCGGGCCTGGAGGCCGCGAGCGGGATTCTTATCGTTTCTTCAGCTGCCCCAACCTTGTGTTCCGACGCGCGTACGATAGCGTGCTCTTCGGTGGTTGTTTGCATTTCGCCTTTGTTTGCCACCTCGTTGATGAGGCTATAGCCTGGGGTTGGTTTCCCCTCAATCCTTCTGGAAGCTTGCTGATCTCCATGCACGGTGACGATGCCGAAAGGGGATGGCATCTTCATGCATAGGTAGCTTTGCTTGATGACAACGTTGAACCTGTTGGTGAAACCTCTGCCGAAAATGGCAGTGTACGGGTAGTCCATGTTTATTATGTCGAATGTTAGTGTCTCGGTGCGGACTCTTTCCCCTTCGGCGAAGGATACAGGGATCTGCTTTTTGCCGATAGCGTCGATCTTTCTTCCTCCCGAATCCGTACAGTGAATTACCGGCGGGGTCCAAACTGCGTCTGTCGAATCCCATTGCCTCGAAAGCTTTTACGAAAGGATGTCTGCTGAGCTTCCGGTGTCAATCAGAATGTTGTGCAAAGTGAAGCCGGCCACGTTGGCTGTTGCGACGAAAGCGTCGCAATGCGGGTAGTCGCGGACTTTGAAGTCGGTCTCGTCGAAGCATATCGGCGCTAGCGACCAAGCTGGCCTGTTTAGTGGAAGCCTTGGTGATACTGTCTGGACTCTTCGGTGGTAGTCCCTTCTAGCTCTCTTGCTTTCGTGCTCTAGGTTAGATCCGCCCGTGATGGCGAAAATGTGCCCTCTCGACGGAAGGATGTTGTTGATTGCGCTAGTTTCATTTTCCACCTCCTGCGCCTGCTGGAAACCCGGCTGTGCTTGTTGCCCCTGAGGTTGGGTCTGAACCGGAAACACCGGTGGCGGCGTTGGCTGATGCTGATAATGCATAGGTGACGAAACCGCCGCCGAATGCGGCGCAAAGACCGGAAGGTGATAGCCCTGATACGCCGGATTGTACCAATGCAAGTTTTGGGGATGCATGTACTGCGGGGGATGCGTAGGTGTGCTCGCGTAATTGCTGCATGCTGCCGCCACAGCTGGCGGGTCTTGCGAATTATGGAAAACATGCTTGGAGCTTTCGGCGGGGGCTGACGCTTGGTCCTTATCTTTCAGCTCTTTCGCCATTTTGCTGTATTTGCAATCCCGAGTGGTATGGCCGAAATTGCCGTCACAAATGACGCAATATGGCGGCCTGGGTCCTCTTCCGCGGCCTCTACCGTCTCGGCCGCCGCGTCCTGTCCTTCCGCCGCGCCCTCCGCGAACGGCTGATCGAATCCTCTTTGGGGATGAAAGTCGGGCATGTCGGGCCTCTCTGTGCCAGCTGCTGATTGCGCCGGTTCTTCTTGCAAATTGTTGATTGAACGAAATGGCCTAACAATCCTTTGATTCGGCACAGGCGGCGGGCGGCTTGCTTTCGTCGCCTGCCTTTGAATCTGGCGGGCGGCCTTGCGTCGCCGAAAGTCATCGTCCGACCTCGCGTACGCATTCATCACGTCAAACAGTTCCTTGACATCTTTCGGCGGCTCCCTGGACAGATGAGCGGCGCACTGCCCAGTCCCCAAGCCTTCGATGGCTGCTGCTATCACCGCGGCTTCCGGCACATTCGGAGCTTGAGCTTTCAGCTGGATGAAACGTTTGAGGTAATCCGAAAGGGGCTCGTCGTCTTGCTGGGTGCAATTCATGAGGTCCCGCGTGGTCTTGACATCCGGTCGGAATCCTTGGAAAGTGGCCAGCAGCTCGGCTTTCAGCTGTGCCCATGAATAGATGGACAGTGGCTTGAGAGTGGTGTACCAATCGTGGGCCACGTCTTCGACCGCCAAGATGAGAGATTTTGCTAGAGCCTGACTGTCCCCGCCTGCCGAAAAGACAGCTGTCTCGTAGCTTGCCAAGAACTTGCGCGGGTTCGCTTTACCGTCGAAAGTCGGAATACGAGGCTTGTAATTGGGTGGCCACGGATGAGCCTGCAACTCCCTCGAGAGTGGAGAGGTTTCGTCGATGGCGTTGCCGAAAGCCGGTGGCTGCTCTCGCCTTGGTATGAATACATCTTCTTGTGCTGTCGGGTTGGGGTCCGCCCCGGCTCTTCGCAGTTCCTGAATTTCCTTCTCGAGTTGCCTCCTGTGCGCCTCAGCTCGACGAATGGCGTTGCGAGTCTCGTCTTCTCTTGCTTTCGCCGCCAACTGCTGCTGCAGCTGGTCTCTTTGCAACAACAGCCTCTCGATTTCGTCTTGCTGCTGTGCCAACGCCTTGATTGCTTGGGCGTGCCTTGTGATTTCGTCAACATCATCATCCTCTTCTTCGCCGAATTCGTCCTCGACAAGCCCTTCCGGTGTTCCCTCTCTGCCGAAAGTACGCTGATCCTGGGGTTGTACATTCTGGCTCGTCGAAGCTCCCGGCGGCGGCTGCGCTTCTATCGACAGGGCGCCGCCGAAAGGTGGCGGCTCTGCGACTGTGTTTGGTGGAACCTGGCTAGCTGGGACCGAAGCCGCGATGGTGCCGAAAGCATCCTTCCTCGCGGCGATAGCCTCCAGATTGTCGACCGCTTTCGGCGCTTTCCTTGGTGGCATGGTAAGCTCGGGCGACAACCACGGTGGGCGCCAATGTTGTTCGGGGATCGAGATCCCGAAACAGCGGGTTGACGCACGAACGAAAGCCCAAAGCGAAAGCGGAAACCGGACGGCAAAACGGGAAACAGATGAAGTGAACAGTGTCCTCCCCACCGTGGGAGGTTGGGAGCTTTTATATTAGTCCGGATCAATTTGAAAGTACAAGAGCGCCCTTCCAACCACTCTGCTACAATTACAATGATGCCCTGCTCAACTACTCCATGGTCGTACGCCGCCCTTCCCGGCGCGAGGGGCATCATCGTAACTTCGCCCTCTGGTGGGCCCAGCGTCCCACGGCTCCTTTTCCTGGCCGGTGGGCCCGCTCCCTTTGACCTGCGAAAACCTTAAGAAAAACCAAAGTCGTGAATGACGAAAGCTCTCGCCGGAAACGCTGGGCTCCTTTCGCGCGAATGCTTCTTTTCGCCCGAAAACTCCGTCCTGCTCCGGCCATGCGGACCGGAGACGGACGCCTGCTTTCGCGCGAATGCTCCCTTTCGCACGAAAACTCCCGCCTTCCCTTGGTCCGCAAGTCGAAACGCGTGCTTCCGCGCGAATTCTCCCTTTCGCACGAAAACTCCGCCTTCCTACTCCGGTCACGCGGACCGTAGGCGAATGCCTGCTTCCGCGCGAATGCTTCCTTTCGCACGAAAGCTCCGCCTTCCCTTGGTGCGCAAGCCGAAACGCGTGCTTCCGCGCGAATGCTCCCTTTCGCACGAAAGCTCCGCCTTCCTACTCCGGTCATGCGGACCGTAGGCGGATGCTTCCCGCGCGAATGCTTCCATTCGCACGAAAGCTGCGCCTCCCCTTGGTGCGCAAGCCGAAACGCGTGCTTCCGCGCGAATTCTCCCTTTCGCACGAAAGCACCATCATCTTTCGGTAAAATGCGGGTCGGAGGCGCCTGCGGTCTGGGTGCCGCCCCAACACCGAGGAAGAAATGCAGTTCTATCGATCGTACCATTAAGTCCAAGCCTGTTGAATTCGAAAAATAATTTATTAAAAAATATAGATATATTTAATATGACATATAATAGAATAGGTGTATCAATAGATTGAGCGCGAAATATATTAACAAAGTATAGATATATTCGGTATGGAATTTATTTTCATAGTATACATATTTTGTTGAAATATTTCTCTTTTTATAAACTTCGACTCGATATCTCGGTTGGCAGCATCCCGGTGGTGGGAAGCTCTAAATTCACATTTGTCCCATGCTAGGCACATGCCTAAGGTGGTCCAGTCCAGTCTCACTTGGGCGGTGATACTATATATGTATGAGTGAGGCAAGAGTTCAACCGTTTTAACTTCATTATTTGAAATAATTATTTGAGAATGGTAGTGGTAGGAACTAGAATTGAACATCTTTTTTTTTTTCTTTTTTCATATAGTTTTTAAACCCCAATATTATAGATATTTTCATTGTAGATATTAGCTTTTTCTATAAATCTAAGTAAATTGAAATAATTTGAGTATTATGGTACAAACAAGCATAGAATTGAATCTCTCCTCTCTTTTTTTAAAGGTAGAGGCGTGGCAACACGCAAAGCCATGCCGTACTGCAAGCTAAGGTTGGCATCCATTTCCTTGCAAACTAACTAACTGAAAGTTTTGTCAGCATACACAAATTCTATACATGACTGGCTGGATTTTTTTTTTTTATATTGTATGTGTATGTATATACTGTGCAACAGCGCAAAAGTGAGTGCCGGTGTATCCATCATCTATCTATTTATCAATCTGTCGTCACGACGGACGGAGCCGTGAGAATCAAACAAACATGCTTCGAACCTACTCCTGTCGAGAGGCGATTGAGAGACAATGGAGGAGTAATAATAATTATTGTTATAATAATGGATACCCTACTTGCTTAATCATAGCATATATACATGCTTAATCCTCCTGCCTTGCTAATTGCCTTGCTGTTCAATTTCGACACTAATAACTACGACTGTTATTAGCTTCCTGCTCAGCTGGTGCGAAGTAGAAACAGGTCAGCACACTTGATGCACTATCCGCCACGCTTGGGTCCACGTCATATTGGCCCTCTACGTTTCAGCAGCTTAATCGCCAGCTTATTAACCGATAGAATAGTATTTCCTCTCACAACAAATCAGTCTTTTAGCTTATCAGTCGGCTTATAAAGTCCTGCCAAACAGAGCAAGAACCAAGAGCAGATGTCGTGGTTAGGCTCGAAAGAGCATCCTGTCAGCCAGAGTTCGAATCCTCCCGGGACAAATTTGTTGGTCGGAGGAAGCATAGTTTATCTGCATATTGAAAAGTTGATGAACTATGGTGAACAAATGATGTTCACCATATTTATACAATGGGGTCAACATCATTGATGAACTATGGTGAACAATAATTTTCTATTAGTTTTGTGAAAGTCATCGGGATCGGATGACCCCAGTAAAATATGCTAGATTCGCCCCTGTAAGGATGATAAAGGTTCATTTGGTAGAGCTATGTTCTCTAATTGTCATGTGCTTCCTGATTCTCTGGTGAAGAGATTCTGTGACTAAAAGAGATTCTCTTTGATCCTTTAACATAAACTCTCGAAATCAGGATGAAGAATCACTTCATACAATTAGAAGAAGCTACCTTTTCCAGTTCTCCGTCTCTTAGTTCATTTCAGAAAGTCACTTTACAGAATTATTAAATCAAATACGTTTGGCAGCCAGTGAGGCAACTAATGAGTGATTCTCCTGAAAGAGCCCTAAAAATCAGTTGTCAAAGTGCTTTTTCGCGTGGGGAGAGAATCAGATGGAAGATGTTGGGTCATGATGCTGTTATTATCACGTTGATTTTTGGCGGTTACATGCAGAGTGACGCACACATACCATCAGGTGGATAGGTGAATTCAAGAATCACATATACTGTCACATCTCAGCATGAATCGAGCTACGAGCTATTCTGTGAACATCGGTGTTTGAGTCCTTATGCTCGTGTACAAACTCGACACTACTAAAAGTTGTCTTCCTCGCATTGATCTCCCGGATAACCTATACGTAGATCCCGATATCACTTTGTCGGACACTCTTCACCATGTTCCAACAGTCAAATAGCAAATCTGACACTATCAGCTCGTAGTCTGAAGCTAGAGTCATCCCTTCTCTGCATGTGATTGACTTCATCACCTCCAGATCAACAATGTCTCGAAGGAATCAAGCAGGTTGATGCGCCCAGAAAATGACCGTTCTCGTCGTCTCGCTATTGCTATCGCCAATGCCATGGGTACATTCTTGGACAAAACAACAACAATATTGATTTTAACAACACTGTGGAGTGTGATCTATGTTGGCCGTCGTTCGTGCGCCCAAGCCTATGCATCTCCTCTCCTAATCCTGAGATAAGCTTATCCACAAAATTATGCGTCGACAAAGAACATTGATAAACACTCTCATGAGTTGCCTTCCGCCGTGCATACCAAATAGCCCACAACGTGATCGTCACTCTAATGACATCTTCTTTTGGTAAGATCTCCGTCATAATCTCTAACCAAGACTTAGCATTATTCTCTAAAATTTCACTTAGGACCTCCACTGTCACTTAGGTCCTCGTGCCTGGTGGCCCATTTATAGCTGGGCCTGTAAAGCGTGCAGCCCATCAGGTAGATGTCCCAGTCGCCCATCTCCACCCGAGTCCAATAACCCACCAGCTAATAATCTGGCGCAGACCCTGCAGCGCCGCCACGGCGCCACCGATGTCGACGGCGGCGACGCCGATGCACTGGTACTCGCGGCGGATGAGCGGGAGGAGGAAGAGGAGGTAGGCGAGGTGGTGCTGCACTATCCTACGTCCTACGCCATTCTTCCTCCGCGCACGCCTAGGTGTGCTCGGGGTCGGGGGCAGGTGGGCAGCAGAGCAGGGCAGTATATTGGAGTGTGCTCAGCAGTGCTGCCGTTGCTTGGAGGCAGGTCGTTCAGGACTGAGGAGACCCGATCGAACTCGGCATCTTGTTCGCTGTGAGCTAGCCTGCGCCTTTCCTCTTCGGGGCTTAATTTTGTTCCGAAATCCAATTTTGTCTTGGTACTTGTCAGTTGTCACCTTTCCCTACTGATGATGAGGCTGTCAGGCTGAGGTATTACTGATTTGCTGCTAACATTGTTTTGGCCTGACCCCATTTCCCAATATACTGAGCTAGGCTACTAGCCATGGTGTTACTAACTGCTCCGGGCAGATTTTTTTTTTTTTTTTTTGTGATACTTTGAGTTCCTGCGTGGAGTATATAAATTAGAATTTAGATCGTCGGGTACCAGAATAGATCATCCATCTCTCGTTCCTGTTTTTACTCTGCTGTTTCACAATAGATAACTTATAATTTTCTTTTTTTGCTGAGCCTGTCCATCTGCATGGCAGGTGGATGACCATAGCATTTACTTACTTGTCAACTTCTGAAGTAGTAGCTTCTCCATCTGCAAATATGGACAGGTCAAGGGAATAAAGTGCATTCCAACGAGTTGGAAACACTTCTTCAGGAAATGATATACATGTATATCACAATACTCAAACTTATGTGAAGTTGAAACCATGGACAACTTCAGTTTAGCACTAACTATAGGAGTTTTTTTTGGCAAGTAGGTCCATGCATAACACTAGAAAACTGTGATACTCTGCTTATAATACAGGCAGCAGGTAGCTAACACATACCATGTCAACGTCAGGTTGCAGTGTGCAGTCAAACCATACAATATAGCACACGGTACATTAATAATTAGTCAAATGTGCACACAAGTACATGCACTTATTACATCAAACCATGCATGCAGCATGATGGTTCAGAGGAAAGCCACACAAATCAACACAACCATTGCCCTTAAGCACAGGGCTCAAGCACACATGTAGAACAAGTAATTAGACACACGTGCAACACACACATGCACAAGAGGCAGAAACACACAACAGCAAACCACATGGGCACACACAAACACAAACCATGGGAGTGAACTGATAAGAACAGATGAAAGGAGGACCTTGAGTTCCTCCGGCACCAACCCTTGTTCTTCCAAAAGCATGTTGAGAATTTTCCGACATCGTCCTCTTCCAACGGGTTCCTTCTTCCTTGTCTTAATTTTCTGATCTGTACTGTGTAAAATGAAGTCTATCTTTGAGCTTATTAACTGCTAATTTTACCTCTGTAGGGACAGAGTCACCCATGACCTTGAACTCAAGCTCCTTCAATCCTATAAGGTTGCCGATGCCAGAGAGAGACTCTATGTTGGTGACGAACTTCTCAAGTTTAGGGCAAGATCCGGCAGTGAAGCTGACCTTGATTTTGTCGGAGCACTCAACAATAAGAAGGTTGAGGTTTAGGAACTCATTTTTATTGAAGGTAAGCTCCCTTTGGTCATTGCATGTGTCTAAGAGAACCAAACAGCGTATGGTTGGCTTCTTTCCAAGGATTTGTAGATCATCTTGCTTTAGCATTTTACCACGAAGAGTCACCTTGGTTATTCGTGTACCCTTCTCGAGCAATGAACACAGCATGTTCTTGTTGTCAATGGTGGTAGTATTGGTGTCGGCAGCAGCAGCAGCAGCGTGGTAGTGTTGGTGTCGGCGGCGGCGGCAGCGTGGTAGTGTGGGTGTGGAAGTGTCGGTGGTGGTGGTGGTGGTTGTGGTGGTGGTGTTATTGTTGTTGTTGGTGGTTGTGGTGGTGGTGGTGGTGGTGGTGGTGGTGGTTTTACTACTTCTGCCTTTTCTCAGCTCAAGCTCCTCTAGATTCTCAAGGTTCTCAACTCCAGAAAGCTTTAGGTTGCCGGTGACGGGCAAAATCATCTTCTCAAGCTTAGGGGTTGCTCCATGATCAAAGATGATGTGGGTCATATTGGAACCCTCAACAAGAAAGCACTTGAGATATTTGAATTCATACTCCTTAAAGGTGAGCTCCATGTCATTGTATGCGTTGTGTCGGAGCTTGAGATAGTGTAGTTTGGGCAGCTGGGCGAGGACCTTCAGATCGTCCTGCTTCAGCCTGGTGCTACTTAGAGTCACCTTTGTTACTTGATTACTTTTTTCCATCAACAATGGAAGAAGCTGCCCCCCCATCTCTGTGATTCCACTTATGCTCAGGCTCTCAAGTTGGTCTAGTGTACGTTCCAGGTTATGAGCTGGTAGTTGTGGGTTTCCTTGGAGTGGCGTGGGCTCACTATTGGTAATAGGAAGAGTGATTGACAGAGACCGGAGGTTTTCATGCAAATCATTGATTGCTTTAAGCAAAGACTGGAGGTAAATATCCTTGTTGATAACCACACCAAGCTTCCTCAGGCATAGAGGAATTCCTCCCAAATCTTTCCTATTCTGTGGCATGACACCAAGCAATACCTCCATGCCTTCCATTTTCCCAATCTTTTCAGGAAGCTCGACACTGTGTGGAGCTCGGTCATCAATGCAACCAGCCAGCAGTCGCTTCAGCTTTAGGAGCCGGAGATATCTTGTTGCAGTCTTGTGCACATTGTTGTGGCGGATATCCAGTACTTCCAGCTCGTGGAGGCGGTTGATTTCTCTGGGCAGCTGCGTAACATCTGTGCTCCTTAGGTTCAGGTACTTGAGCAGTAACAAGTTGCAGCAGATGTCCTTGAGGTAACTCTTGTGCTTCATACCAATGCACTTGCAGCCTTCTAGATCTAGCACCTTGAGCCGGGAAAAGTGATACTGTCTGGGGATCACTTTCAGGAAGTGATCCTCAATTTTCTCGGAGGCGCGGAGTCGGATATCACTGAAAATGGAGAAGTGCTGGGCCAAGTGCTGTGACAGGCGCGTCTCCACTATCTGCTGTTTCTTGGCAATCATGGTAATGAATCCATGAACTCGATCGCCCACAGTGCACCTCTTGACCTTCCCAGTACCA
The DNA here is from genome assembly GCA_009763385.1 of Coix lacryma-jobi var. lacryma-jobi. Taxonomy (NCBI): domain Eukaryota; kingdom Viridiplantae; phylum Streptophyta; class Magnoliopsida; order Poales; family Poaceae; genus Coix; species Coix lacryma-jobi. The sequence goes on from CM019826.1 coordinate 156,471,239, forward strand.
CTGATCTCAGCAGGATCAACAAGCCCATGATCGATCAGGGCGTCGAAACATCGGTCAGCCTGACGAACTGCGGTGTTCCAATCTGCACGGTTTATCAGCCCTTCAACAACCCACCGTGCTACCAGTGTCGACCTCCTGATGCTGCATCCTAGAGGGAAGATGGCCAGGTGCAGCAAGCAGGACTTGTACTCTTTGGGCAGATCATTGTAGGAGAACTTGAGCATCTTGACAGCAACACCTTCAAATGATTTGGGGGAAACTGCCCGGAGGCTGTCGAGCAGCTTGCTCAATTCCCCGTTGCTCTGTTTGGGTCTGGCGTAGAAAGAATGCGCCAAGATCTTCATGCAGAACTCATACTGCCCGCACTCGCCCAAGATGTCACGGATGATCTGGGGGTCACTGTAGTCTTCATTCTTGTCTTTCCCCCCTCCAATTCGCAGGTCTTCATTCCTGAGATGGCTTGTGAGCTGGAGCACAATGTCATGGTAGAGGCCAGCAAGAGAATAGTCCATGGGTTCCCCTTGTCGGAAGCTCTCTATAAGCTCCTGCTGTCGAAGGCTTTGTTTGGCCTGCTGGGTGCTCTTTGTGGTGGCGATGATCAGTACACCGGCAACATGTTTCTCCAGGCGGGTGAAAGCATATCTGTTCTCGTCCCAGTTGGATTCATAGATCTTGTCGCCAGTTCTGAGGATAACAATCAGGGGGGCCTTGTTGTCCTCGAAATGATTTTTGGTAATCTTGCTGACGATCCATCCGATCTCCAACTGCTCTTGGACCGTCTTCTTGAGCTCTTCGATCTTCTGCTTGGTTTCGGTAGCAACATCTCGTGGGACTGGGATCTGGCCCTGATGTCCCAGGTGATCCTGCAGCTCTTGCGCCACCTCTGTCACCTTGCTGATCATGCCTTTGATCTGTCCCTCCACCGTGCTGTCATGGCGCCTTGTGCTGTTGCTGGCCTTCGTCGCAAGCACCTTGTGTAGGACGTATCCATATCGCGCATCATAGAAATCGAACTTCTTCGTGTTGAGATTCTCCTCTTCCTCTTGCAGATGCACCACTTCTATTTCTGCTTTCTTGAGATTCTCTGCTTCTTCCTTTTGCAGATGCTCTACTTCTATTTCTGCTTCTATGTACTTCTTGAGATTCTCTGCTGTTATCCGGAGGATTTGGGCGTGCCATGCTGCCAGTTTACGCATGGCTTTGCCCCTCACGGCTTGGTCTCGTTGAGCAGCTTGCCGTTGCAGCACCAGCAGATTGAAGAGCATGCCTATGGGCTTCTCTTCCAGCTCCTTGACGTCCTTGGTCTGTTCCAGCAGCTTCAACAGAGACTGCTCGTCTTGGATGTCCCCCTTCATCTTGTGAAGCTTGCCCATCACATTCTGAATATCCTGCTGGATTTTAGCTTCGCGGAGCAGGCTCTCTTTTGCACGGTGAATCTCCCGTTTGCTGCTGTAGAGGAGATACTGCTTCTCTAGGTCGTCTGGGCTTCTTCCTGTGGGAAGCTGCGATGACGGTGATGGAGGCGGCGGCGGTGACTTCATCTTTTGATCCTGCCGCTGGAGCTGCCACAGGATGTAGTAGAGGATGTCCTGGGGCCGCAGCGGCTCGAAATCCATGTGCACCTGCGGGATGTCCACCACGACGGTGCGATGCCCTTGGGCCAAAGCTCTGTGTGCGAGAGCGATGACCTCCTGGTCTGCCTCCGGCGCCACCACGGCGGCGGACTGCGTGACGTCGCCTTTCTCCTTCACCTGCACCGTCCACTCGACCAGCTTCCCTTGGAAGTAGTCGTCCAGAGTGCTATGCTTGAAAATGGCTGCTCGTCGTTGGCAAGCCAACGCCGACCCACCAGCAGGTTGGAAGTAGTCGTCGTCGTCGTCGTCGACGCCGGCGGCATAGGCTGCCTCCGTCTCCGTCGTCGTCAGCCCCTCCTTCTTCAGGTGCAGGTGCGGTTGCAGGACCTTGACGTCGTACCGCATCCTCCGCTCGCCGACCTCCCGCGCCCGGTCCTTGAGCACCTGCAGCTGGCCGGCGGCGTTGTGCTGCGCCACCATCTTCCTCAGGAACCATGGAGGCCACATGAGGTAGCGCAAGAGGTAGCTCCTGCGGAGGTGCACGTCGGGGTTGCCGCGGTACACGTACTTGTCGATGCAGTTGTTGCAGTCGTTGGCGAGGATCCGGACCTGGTTCATCCACGTGCGCACCTGCTCGCCGTGCTCGCCGCCGGCGGGCGTCGTCCGGGCCAGGTGCACCAGGAAGCTGTTCATGCTCTCCATCTCCTCCTTGATGAACTGCACGTCGCCGCGAACGCCACCCAGCAGCCGTGCCTCGTTACCGATCGCGCCCAGCAGCGAGCTAACGGCGCCCGACGCGAGCTCAGCCATCTCGCCGCCCGGCACTCTCTCCGCCGCCAGGCAGCGGCAGCGGCAGGGTTTGTGTGGGTTCTTGCTCTTCTCAGTTTACATTACTGCAATACAACTTTCTGCATGCTCTGCATGCATGCATGTGTTGCTTGGTTACTTGGCATTCTGGTAAGGATAGCAGCTCTTGCATTGGAACCCCGGCAATCTTCTACCAAAGTAATATTATTATTATCATATTTTATTAAATATAATACAAGGAAAAGAAATCCCAAGGCAGCTCCTGCACAGCAGCGCATATCGGCTGTTCTTTTTCTTTTTCTGCTTTTGTGCAGAATGTCGTGCAGGACAGGGTCACGTATACTTTTCCTAAGTACAAGTGCTGGTAGTACTTACTATATATTGTACTCGTAAAGCAAATTGACCAGCCTTTCGGTCTTTGCTAGTTACTACCACTGTCCAGAAAAATTAGTACAATTTTAAGTACATTTTAAGTTAAACTACTTAAAGTTTAACCCAATATATGTAAGAATACTAATATTTATGATGCCAAAAAAAAATATACAGTGAAAATATATTCTAAAACAAACCTAAAATTACTTATTTAATATCATAAAATATTGATACTTTTTATATGCAGTTACTCACATTTAAGATACTTCTGCGCTGGTGTTCGTGATAGCAGCACTGGCGGACAGGTTCAGATAAAGGTGTCTCCAAGCGACCAAGCCCATTGTCGGATTTCCGTCAGGTTCAGAAGTGGACCAAGCCATGGCAGGGGAGTTCAAGCAGTGGTTAGTAATGTTTAGGTGTGGCGGAGTTTGATGTATGTATTTTATGTATATTTACTAGTATATAATACATGATATAAGTATTTTGTACAAACTTTAGGTATGGCGGCGGCCAAAGCTTGCCAAATACTTGATCTGCCCATGAGTTCAAGATAAATTTGGATGGAGCTTTTGATCCCAAGACAGGAACAGATGGTTGCAGATTTATTATCCGAGATGACCAATGAACGATAGTGCTAGCGGCAGGATGCTTTCCATGCGGAGCTACTGGGGTGTTTAGCCAGAATGAAAGCAACAGCGCAAATGGGACTGAAGAAAGTTGTGATGGAAACTGATGCCTCACTTGTTAAGGCAACGCTGGAGGGCGAGGACTACCGGCTTTCAGCAATAGTCCGGTGTTATCGCCGAGCTTGGATTGTTGATGTCAGAGTTCATAGAGGCTAGTGTGAGTGTGTGCCCGAGATCCTGTAATAAGGTAGCTGACACCATAGCGGGGTTTGGGTGTGTAAGTGCTCAAGTCATGTGCAATTCACTAGGGAAAATGTACCTCATTTCATCAAGGATTTGGACATTTGGTCACCAGCGAGTCGGCTGTGTCCAATGAGTGATGAAATTCACGATTCAAATAAAAAAGATACTTCTGCACTAGAATTGTATTATTTTTTAGATGGAAGGTTGTTAGAATCGGGGATCACGGTCTTCTAATTACATTTTGACTATTTGTTTACTTCATATTACATTGCTTATGCTTGCTTATGAATTTACGATTGTTGGATACTATAATTGCTTACACATCTGACATATCAAATTTGTATTATAATAATTAAAAATTGTTATCCAAATTATTGGACAAACATTTAAATCTTGATATATGCGTGTAGTAGTTTTTTTAATCTCAAGAGAAAACATGGAAGCTCTGTTTTATATGATAATTGGTTTTGCTATGAAGACTTGTACCCCACAGTCCACACACAGGTCATGGGAGACCCCTATGCGGCCTAATTATTTACTTAATCCAATCTCTTGCGTGCCGTAACCCTACTACTTGAGCGAGACTTTGAACTTTGTTCGTTTCTTGTCAAAAAAAAACTTTGTTCGTTAATTAACACACAAGACACATGATTTGATTCTTCATTCCTCTTTTGCGATGATTTGCTATGGGAATAACTTGTGTTCATAATAATAGCCAGGGGCGATCCCTTACGTGTGGTAGGTAAACCTGCTACTGATTGGTGGTTTGTTTGCCTCAACTCCATGAAAGGTACCGACTTCACGATGCTTAGAGCAACTCCAACTGAGTTGGTAAAAATGAATGGCTAAACCTATAATATAGCTAGTCTCTGAAATAAAAAACTCCATAAAAAAATAGAAAACTCCAACAATCTTTCTATTATAGCAATACTAGATAGCTAGTGACACATGCAAGCTATATTTACCGTGCGAGATTTTAGGAATAACGAACTTGTTATTTTACAAAACAAGATAGCATAACTGTTGGAGTTCACTTTTTATTCTAAAAATCTAAATATAGCATACAAAATAAAGATAGCAAGTCTCTTGGAGATGCTCTTAGTTGAAGTAGTTAAACGGAGCTGAAAGCGCCCATATGTGCGAGGTGCAGTGTCTCATGTTGCCCGCAACAACATCCTAGAATAAAATGTTTCAATGCCAAGTTTTGGAATAAAATATTTCAAGGATGCCACAGGAGGAGGGTGAAGGCTTTGTTTAGATGTCTTCAAACTATCAACTTTTTTTCACTCTCTCTTCATCACATCACCATCACATCAATGTTTAGACGCATGCATGAAGCATTAAATATTGGTAAATAAATAATTAATTACACAGATTAGTTGTAAATCACGAGACGAATCTTTTGAGTCTAGTTAGCACATGGTTGGACAAAGTTTGTCAAATAACAACGAAAATGCTATAATTGAGAAAAAATCTCACCGGTTGCATCTAAACAAGGCCCTAGTATCTGTAGTATTAACAACTTGTGGGATTTGATTCCTAACGTACAGGTTTCTTCTTCAGCTCTCGTACCACTTTTGCAGCCTTGCTAACCATTGCTCTAATTTGTCCCTAAATCTTCACGTGTTAGTATTAGCTTTAGGTTGCCAAACTCTTTGTGGGTTGGATAGGCTAGAAAACTTTAGGTGCACATCTGACATTTAGAGGCGGTACAGAACAGTACAATATTTTATTCTACACAGAACAATATTTTCTCTCATAACAAATCAGCCAAAATCAGTCGTTTCAGCTTATCAGCCAGCTTAGAGCATCTCCAATAAGTTTGTAAAATTTACTTGCTAAATCTTGGGTTATAGCAAGTTGCTATTTTGTTTGCCAAGTAAAAAACAGAGATGTCTCCAACAAGTTGCTATTCTCACTTGGTAAAAATAGAGGATGACAGATAGGACCCGCCTGTCATTGTCTATTTCTTCATCCCCTCCTCAAGAACGCCAGATGCTCCCAGTACAAAACGCCGCCTCCTTCCCTTCCTCCTCTCATTGCTAGCTAGCTCCTGCGCCGGCAGCAGCGGCCCAGCATGCCGGGCGGCGGCTCGTCGTACCTGGCGACCATGGGCCGCCGGAGCTTCTCCTACCACAGGCTCAAGAAGCTCCCCCGCCGCTCCCTACTCTCCTCCCCATCCTCCCGCCACATCCTACCACAGGCACGGCGCGGCGCGATGCCGGTGCGGTCCTTGAAGGCGGCGGCGCCCTTGAGCAGCGCGACCTCGTCGGCCTCGCTCCAGAGCTTCTGGACGGCGCCCGCGCTGGCCCGGCCCCGCCCCCCCCCCGGACGCGAGGCCATGGCCGTGGCGAGCGTGGCGGAGTCCGGGAAGGAGCGCGGCTTGGCTTGCGGTCGCTCTTGCGGGAGGGCCGCGCAGAGCTGTGGGGGCGAGGCCGCTGCCGACCCTGACGGAGGCGCGTGGGGGCGAGGCCGCGGGGAAAGGGATACGTCCTCCGGCGGCCACGTGAGGGACGCGCGGGCGAGGAGGGCCGCGGGCGAGGAGGGCCGCGGGGAAAGGGATACGCGCTCGTTCCGCACTGCGGAAAGATACGCGCGCGAGGGTGTTGTTTAGCAACTTGGGAAAAATACAAAGTGGATTTAGGGAGTTGTTGGAGAGGTGTTTTTGAGTTTTTGCCAAAATTATAAGAATACCAAGTGGATTTACCAACTTGTTGGAGATGCTCTTATAAGCCAAGCGAACAGGGCTTAGTCTCTATCATATCAGATATTACGGCTCTAATTTAATCTAATAAAAATAGACTAATTATAAAACACATGACCTTCTCGTTTCTCCTACGCCGCCGCCGCCGCCGCCGCCCAGGGCTCCCACCGTGCGACTCCCTGTGCCGCCGCCGTCCCTCCGCTAGTCCCCCTCTCTTCTCCCTCCGGCATATCGCCAGAGGCCGAAGAGAGGGGATCCATCGCTTTTGATATTTTTTCCCAATAGATCGAGTTCTTAGGATTTGAGTCTCTCCATGTCAAGTATTGTGGCATTGGAGATTTATCTCATCCTTGTCCTCTTCAGCAACAGAGAAGGGGAAGGATTGAATTGTCTTCTCCATGGCGGCTTCGTTGAAGATGGGGGTGACAACTTCGGCGTCAGCATCTTCACTGACATGACAACATAGAGACTTTTGTTTCGGAACGGGGGCATCAAGACGGAGATGATGTCGTCGTTATGGAATAATTTTCTTCGGTCTCTTCTCTGTTTTGTTGTGGTTAGATCTGGCCACGATGAAAGTCTAGGGAGAATAATTTTCAGATCAGTCTTCCCCACTCTTCGGTGGCAGAAAGAAGAAGAAGGAAGACATAAGGAATAAGTTTCTCAACTCCGCGAATGTTGGTCGTCCGTTAGGCATCTGTTCTCAAGTATAAAACATCTGTTGCCGAGCTTTTGTATGTGTGGTCATCCATACGAAGCGTGAAACATGTTTGGATTTGAGACTAACTATTCACGGCGTGGGTACAATTTAGATGAAAATCAGTTTTTAGATACATGTTTTTTTTCAGAATATATGTAACGTGATGATATATCCAGCTATATTCTAATATAATTCTTCTTTTGTCTAAAAAAAGAGTATGTGTTGCATGCATCGCCATGTACTCCTAGCAACACGGTCGTTCCACTTCCACCCCCACATTTTTATTTTTGACCCGCCATGCATGCACCACGCTCATGCGGCCGCACTTGGTTCCGCTCCATCTGCATACTATAGGGCTGTTTGATTCCCTGCATCCGGCTGAACCAGGCTGGCCGGATGCAGGGCAGCTCTGTTTGGATGGCTGGTCGGACCTCTGGGCCAGGCGCTGGCCGTGCAGATAGACGGCCGCAGCCAGGCTTCACAGGAACGCTAGAATCGGGTCGTTCCTGTCGGGCCAGGCTCGCTAGCTGCAGGGGTTAGCCTCGATAATGATATATTAGAGTATGATTAGTAGATATTAATATGTTTTAAAGATGTTTAAAACATAATTAAATGAATTAATAAAACGAGATTTTTTAGAGTATATTTGCAAAAAATAGAAATCATAATCATGATTTAATAATATTTTTTTTCTCATGCAACATATCTTATACAAACAACCAAACAACATCTCTTCTCAACCCGACTGAGTAGATACGGTCAACCAAACACAACTGCGTTGCATGTCTTTAGCTTGTCCCATGTGAGCCTGGCTATCGGATACGAGTCAGGCTCTACTCCTACGCAAACAGGCCCTATACCGCTGTACCTGTGCAGCGTCATTTTAATTAAGTGTAGATCTCAACTGTCGTCTCACCGATCTATCTGCTCTCTCTGTAAAAGTATGTAATTCTAGTATAATGTCACATTTTAGTACCTTAAATTTAACCAATTATAAATAAAAATATCAATATTTATTAAATAAATATCTTTAGATTAATTAAAAAATATATTTTTATAATAAATTGATTGAAATTATAAATATAAATATTATTTACTAGAAATTTGATCAAACGTATACTATTTTTTGTGATATATGTATCTTATCTCTGTGTGGCTATTCTGAAAGTCTACTATTTGACTTTTGACCCTTATCATCATCTACTATGCTACTATTGGGAAATATCTCGATCCATTTACTCATGTCTTGACTTCATCAATAATATAATCCTCCTTTTAGCATAATATATATACTTCCACTATCAACAAAAAAAAAAACAATTTCTCAAATCCGTGTTAGTCAAACTTTTTAAACTTTTACGAACTTTATAGAATATAGAAGGGAGTAGTACAGTACTCCATTCCGATCCGAAGGCTGACTCTTGAGACAGCTTTTTTTCGAGGCTCTTGAATGGATGTACATGTAAGAGACACTATATATACACCCAAAAACTCCTCATTGTCATATACTAAGTACATGTACTACTCTCTCGTCCTTTTAAAAAAGTCATTCTCGATTTTTCTAAAAATTAACGATCATCAACTTTGATCAAATATATATAATAAAATATTTAATATTATAGTACATAATTAGTATCATTAGATAGACCTTGGAATATACTTTAATAATAAACTTATTTAGAGATAAAAAAAATTATACACATTTGTATAAACTCAGTTAAAGTTGAAAAAAATAATAATTAGCATGCATCTCATAGCGATTTTTTTTAGGCATTCCATTGCGACTCTTTTCAAACAACGGAGTAGTACGGAGCATATACTAGCTACAGTATATGTGATGTGAGGTCCTCTCAATCTCTCGCGACTCAAGAGAAGAGAGACCAAGAAAGATGGGCACCCAATATTCCAATCCAAGAGTGATGAGAGAGAAACACACCCACCCTATCCTATTAATAATGAAAAAAATATGTGCCTTAATGGAAAAAAAACATGTGTCTTTGTATCTCTACTTCTATCGGCTTGGTTTTTTTTTATCTATATAATACTTATTACTCAGTCCTAATAATATAATTTTTATTTTCAAAAATTCAAGCAATTTTAAGTTTGACTAATAAATCTATAAAAAGACTATTAACATTTGAAATATCAAATAAATATCGTTAGATTAATTATAAATATATTATATAATAAACCTAATTGAAGATGTAAATATGGATATTTTCTTATGAATATGATGATCAAACCTAAAAAGTTTGACTCGTCTAGAACATAGAATTATATTCCTTTGGGATGGAGGAAGTACACAACTAGTTTACTTAAAACATGTATCTAAAATAGACAAGAAAATATATTGTACTCGCTCTGTCTCATAAAAAGAATTACTACACGACTCGTGCTGGTTTTTTAAAGTTTAACTAGATTTATGGAAAATATTAAAATATTTGTATCTCAAAATAAGTTATATTCAATAATCTTTCTAATTTAATTATACTAATTATGTGCCATAACGTTAATATTTTTATATATTTGGTCAAAGTAAAAAATATATGAATTTTTGAAAAGGAAGAATGACACTTTTTATGGAACGGGAGTGTACGGTGATAGATGAACGTGAAATATATATTAATATTAATATCCAATTTAAAAATATATTTTAATAGATGAACGTGAAAAAAATTACAGCGATGCAAAAGATCGATCCAATGCTGTAGTATATAGGGGAACGGAAAAGGTTTGATGGATCGTGTCGTTTGTCAGATGCGGCTCGTGGAGATGCCATGCATAGCACAACGTGCTGGGCCTGGGCCTTGGCCCACGCCATGTGTCGTGTACGCCCTAATCCATGCATGCACGTACGGCCTGCAACCACTTAGACGGCTAGACCTACGCCTGAGACAAATTTAGTAGAAGTGTGAAATTACGCATATGCCTCTCCTATATCATTCGCTCATGTGCTGGTACTCAAAACAATCTAGAATGTTCCCTGAAATTAAACATAGGATGTATTGGTTTTCTAAAGGTGTAGTGTTTATTTATTGGTGGGATCCATCTAAAAAGACGACCTAAACTCTAGAATTACATGAAAATTTTGGGATAAAATTTGAACCATAGCATTACATGTTTTGTGGGATGGAGGAGTACTTTGAATGATAGTGTGCACACTCCAATTCTTCATGCGTGCGTTTATGCAAAAACAACTTTTATTTGCCTGTCCTTTTTCATATTCACACTACTCCCTCCGTTTTGAACCTTCACGAAGTCAAATTTTTTTTTACTTTGACTAAATATATAAGAAAAATATAATTAGTGTCATTAGATAGATCATTGAATTTATTTTTATATAAAAAATTATTTAGAGATATAAATGTTGATAATATTTTTTATAAACTCGGTCAAACTTAAAATGGTGATATGTGATCATCTTTAGAGCCTAGATATGTATAAGGGCACAACTAACAATATCCACTTTAAAGTTTAACTTTCTGTTTCAAGGCCAAAGCTCTTAGAGCAAGAATAATAAAACCATATAAATAGCTATATAAGGTATCACATAAGATTTGTTTTGAGACAGTCCGAGAAAAGAAAAGAGATGAAATACCTAGTCAATGCACATACTCTAAGAAAACTACTCCCTCCATTCTTTCTAAATTATAGGTCATTTTAATTCTCTTGAAGAATCAAAGTACATATCTCAAGTTGATCAATTTATATTGTTTTTTTTTTTTTTCCTTGGTTAATTTTGTAATTAATTTAAAAACTTTAAAAAATTAATGATTAGATTTGTTTGAGATATTACCTCATAGCGAGCAAAGAGTGTACCGTGTACCGTAATACATGTCCCAAATTAAACGACCCTCGAATTACCTGGAGTATCAACTATTGGTACGGTCACGGTGACGACTCCTCTTTTGCTTGCATATTGTCACTCACTCTTGCCTCCTTGTGCTTGTGCGCCTCTGGTAGAATCTGTTTGCTACGTCATTTGTGCACTGGGAGACATACGGCTAGCCGTGATTGCAAGCATATTACCGTGCTGTCTGTCCAGTACACCTCTCAAAGTAATAATGGCACGTACTACTAGCTATAGCTAGCTAGCCGTGTGTTCAGTTATTCTCTTCCTGTTGCAGGTTTATCTACTTGTGTCAAAGTAATAATGGTACTAGATTCTACTCATATAGTATATTTCTTGTTCCTAGAGCATCTCCAACAAGTTGGAAAAAATAACTTGGTATATCATGAGTTTTAGCAACTTGCTAATTCATTTGGCAAGTAAAAAAATCTCTCTCCAACAATTTGCTATTCCAACTTGCTAAAATCAAAAAACTAGGCCCACCTAGCCCGATCTGCGTTGTCGCGGGAGAGGAGGGGAAAAGATTTTGCGCTAGGAGAGGTAGGGGAACAGCGCGCGGGAGCCCGCCAAGGTGAAATCACGGGATAGCAACCTCACCTCCGCGTGCGGCATGGAGGAATAGGAAGTTGAAAAAGATAGCAAGTTCATTTAGGAGTTGTTGGAGAAGAATATTTGTGCTTTTACCAAATTTATAAGAATAGCAAGTGAGAATAGGGAGTTTGGAGATCTCCAACGACTCCCTAAATCAACTTGGTATTCTTATAAATTTGGCAAAAACTCAAAGACCCTCTCCAACAACTCCCTAAACTAACTTGTATTTTTCCCAACTTGGTAAACAGCCCCTCGCGCTCGCAATTTCCCACACTGCGGAACCGGCGCGTACGCCCCCTCCCCCCCCCCTGCGCGCCTACACCTCCCCTCCCCTCAAGTTACTCTTTTTTTTTATTCTTTTTACCTAAAAAATTTATACCCGTGTCTATGACTAGCGGACCCGGCTCTTCGTTCGATCGTTTTGGCAAGAGTGTTTTAGGGAGTTGTTGGAGAGAAGTCTTTTTTTTCACTTGGCAAATAAATTAGCAACTTGCTAAAACTTAAGATTTAGCAAGTAAATTATACCAAGTTGTTGGAGATGCTTAATTGTGCTGGATTCTTCTCGGATAGAACCCTTTTTGTATGCTTCCATTTGACTCATATTGGTTGTAGTAGGACCCTAGATTGCCTAATTAATCATTACCTAGCATGTTGGGGAGAATGCTTATTATCTCTCTTGTTGTTGTGTTTGATGTTGTGCATGCTTTCAGGAAAGCTGACATACTCTCTCCGTCTCTAAATAATTGTCATTGTTAGTGTGTGTCTCACAAGTTTAATTCGACTTATAGCAAATATACGTGCAACATTTGTATCTCTAAATAAATTTGTTAAAAATTAGATTTAAAGATCTTTCCAATGATACTAATTATGTACGATAAGTATTAATTTTTTTAGTATATATTTAGTTAAGGATGTTTTTTAAAAATAAAAACGACAGTTATTCACGATGGAGGGAGTATGTGTTTATTCTACTTGCATTGCATAGTTCAGGGGGGAAATGCATCTAAGCGTACTGTTGAGTGTTGGGGGAAGGGACCCTCGGCAGTGGCGCCGCTCAGGCTGGCTCGAGGAACGATCTTCGCGTGACCCGCTCTCGCCCTCGAACCCTCTCAACTCTTTTATCTCCATTTCTTGGGCCCTTCGGGCAGGTTACTAACCTTCGCACACGAGTTCGACCCTCGGGGTTCGTTGCATGTCTTGCAGGCAATGGCGCGCAAAGAACACAGGAGGCAACCCTCGAGCATATGAACACGGCGGGGTCCGACCTCGCCACCGGCAGAGCCGAGGGTCAGACCCAGTGTTTTCCGCGAAGGCGAGCAAGGCCCAGTGCGGCGGGGAGAGGAAAGCTGGCTCGGGTTTCGACTCCAGTTGTGTTTGTACAATTCTGCCCTTCCGTAGTACAGCGCAGGAGAATCTTTATTGTACCCTTTTGTAATCTGGTTGGTGCACCTTGGTATCCCCTATAAATACCGGGGGGTGAACAGTGTAAACGAGTACGTTTTTGGGGAATAGAGCCACAGTATCACTGTTCTTGATTCCTTTGCACCTTCGCTTGGTTCTGACGATTGGCCACCTTCGCCCCCCTGCACGTGTGAGGAGGTAGGGCAATGTGTTTACCAACATTTTGGCGCCGTCCGTGGGGATCGGAGTTCGAAATGGCAGGAAACAGGAGAGCGCCCACTACCAGAGACCCTCGCATGACCAGAGAGGCCACGGCGATAATCCAGCCTGTGGAAGAGAATGTAGTACCCTCGGAAACAGAAGAAGTTGCTCCAGGGACGGAGGTCCTGGGCCCTCACACTCGGCCGGTATCCACAGCCACACCCGCATACCTCCGGAGGAGATGGGGAAGGAGATGAGGAGAGTTGGGCCTCGAGCTTTAGAAAGACTTCAAGCTGAGTTACAGGAAAAGAAGAGGGCGCCTGGACCAGCTTGAAAGGCACAACCGGCTGCGCCTTATCAGGCAAAAGGCGGATGAAGCAAGAGAGCAGCTTCGCCGAATGGAGGAGTCCCTCGCAGCAGCTGAGGCCGAAGCCGAGGACTGGAATGACAGGCAAATGCCGCCACTTCTCGAGAGGAAATGTTGGGCAGGGACAGGGCAACGCTCATCAGCCACCACCACCCCCCCCACCACCAAATTTTCGCCAGCTCTACCTAGAAGAGCGAGAGCCAAACCTTCGTATATACAACGAAGGGCCCAACAACACCAGATGCCCTACGACCCAAGATCACCACTCTCCCAAATACTACAAACCCAACCCTGGCCACCATGCTACAATCCACAAAATCTCCCCCGTTACGATGGACTCACTGACCCTCGCCAATTCATAATGAGCTACGAGGCGGCAGTCGCCGCAGCAGGAGGGGATGAGTCAACAATGGCGAAGTCTTTCGTAATCATCCTTCGTGACATCGCGCAGACTTGGTATAGCAACCTTCGCCCGGAACGGTGGATTCCTGGGCCAACCTCAGAGACAGACTCTGCACAAACTTCAAGGGCATCACAACAGCCCCATCAAACCCATCGAGCTGTTCAACTGCAAACAAGAAGAGCGCGAACCGTTACAAGACTACTGGCGAAGGTTCATCCAGATTAGAGCAAGAACTCCGGAATATCCGACGAGGCCGTGATCCTCGCTGCAGTCAGCGGCTTACGCACAGGCCCATGTTCCTCAAAGTTCGCCAGAAAACCAGCAAACACAATCGAAGAGCTTCATGATACAATGGAAAGGTACTGTAGAGCGGACATGATTTTCGGGCAAAGTCCGATGCTCGAAGGTCGCAGCAGAAAAAACCACAGCCGAGGCCCCAAGCGAGAGAAACAACCTTCGCCAAGATCAGAGCACGTTGGAGCGATCAACAAGGCAAATCCAATCGAAGACCAGAGAAGAAGAAGCACTCAGCCTTCGGGCAACCAAAACCCACATGGATTTCCACCCCCCGCCTGACCAAAGAAACCACAGAGGGACCCGACCAAAATGTACTGTCATTTTCTGTGGCCTAGGAAAGGGGCACACAACAAAGCAATGTGAGTGCTTCGCCAGAGGGAAAGAGTGCCAGGGTCCAAAAGAGCCTCTTCAAACAGAAAACAGAACCATCAATCACACCAGAAAGCCAAACTTAAACCCAACCCACCTCCCTACCACTACACCCCCATAAACTACGGCTTACCCTCGACCAACCTTTCTACTCTCAACACCCACATTACAACCACACCTCATTTCAACCACCTCTTTCCTCAACGCCAAAATGTGCCATACACTGTCACATTCCCAACAACCCCTCAAGCCCAACCAACCAACAAGTGAGCAACACTCTACCACCACCACCACCATACCGGCCCTGCCAGCCCCCAACTGTCAAATCCGAAGCCCAATCCCAGACAACCATCAACAACCCAACATCACCTTCGGCGCGATACTAGCTATCACCGAGGCTCCAACGAAGATCACGGCAACAAGAGGCAAAAGAAAGAACATGCTTGAAGAGTACATCATGTAGCCGTCGAAGGACCGCACAAATTTGGCTGATGGTCTCACATCCCGATAACCTTCGATTCCAGTGACATGAAGTTAAGGATTACCCCACTCACACTGATGCAATGGTGATCGAGACTAACTTAGCAGGGTGGACAGTCACCAAAATTCTCGTCGATACAGGAAGCTCCGCTGACATCCTGTTCGCCACAACCTTCGACAGCATGAAGCTTGACAGAAACCTCTTGCAACCCTCCGATAACCCACTATAC
Organism: Coix lacryma-jobi var. lacryma-jobi; assembly: GCA_009763385.1. Lineage (NCBI taxonomy): Eukaryota > Viridiplantae > Streptophyta > Magnoliopsida > Poales > Poaceae > Coix > Coix lacryma-jobi. Next base: position 156,486,454 of record CM019826.1, read on the forward strand.
GGTTTCGGCGGGCAACAAGTAAGAGCCATTGGAAAAATATCTCTACCCGTTACCTTCGGAGATCAACTGAACTGCAGAACTGAGCACATAACCTTCGACGTGGTTGACATGCTCTATCCTTACAATGCAATTTTCGGCCGAGGCGTCACCAACGCATTCAACGCTGTAATCCACCCTGCATACCTTTGCATGAAGCTTCCTGCTCCGAACGGGGTCATTGCAGTATACGGAGATCAAGATATTGCAAGAGTAGCCGAAGGAACGTAGCACCGGGCAACGCAATGTCCACAATTTATCAAGCTCGAGCCACAAACCTTAGCGACAAGGGTGAGAATGCATCGACAGAGTAAAAGCATCACCCAAAGAAGAGACTAAACAAGTCCAACTCTTCCAGGGCAATTCAGAAAGGAAAGTGTTCATCTCAGCCAACCTAGACCCCCAGTCAGAGACAACCTTATTCGTTTCCTCAAGGAAAGCTCCGATACCTTCGCTTGGTCTGCGGAGGATCTCAAGGGAGTAAACAGAACTTTTGATCGAGCACAGCCTAAAATCAAACCAGGGCTATCGCCCGTTAAGCAGAAGCTTCGCCAAATGTCAGAAGAGAGGAAGAGGCTGCGAAGGCAGAGGTAAAAAGACTTCTGGACGCAGGCGTCATCCGTCCAGTCAAATATCCAACATGCTCTCAAACGTGGTACTAGTTCAGAAAAGAACAAGAAATGGAGAATGTGTTTGATTTCACATGCCTGAACAAAGCTGTCCGAAGGATGACTTTCCTCTGCCTAACATAAGCACCTTGGTCGACAGAGCAGCTGGTTGCCAAATGCTCTCTCTCCTGGACTACTTCTCAGGGTACACCAGATTTGGATGAATGAGAAAGATGAGGAAAAACAAGCTTCACTTACCCTTCGGGCACTTTTTGCTTTCGAAGAATGCCAGAAGGCCTCAGAAATGCAGGATCAACCTTCACTCGCATGACATCTGAAGTCTTCAAAGATGAACACGCCATTTCTGCCTACGTCGATGATTTGATTGTACAAAGCGAGCAAAAAGAGAATCACATAACAGACTTAGAAAGAGTGTTCAAAAGCCTTCGGTCCGCCGGACTCAAATTAAACCCCGAAAAATGTGTTTTCGGGGTAAACGAAGGAAAACTGCTAGGTTGCATCGTCTCAGTAAGGGGAATTGAAGCCAACCCCGAAAAAATTGATGCCATCATCAATATGGAACCCCCGACAACCAAAAAAATAGCTCAGCGTTTGACAGGTTGGCTAGCAGCACTCAGCAGATTCATCTCCAGATCAGCCGAGCGAGGGTTACCTTTTTTCGAAACTCTGAGAAGCTCAGCCCCATTCAATTGGGGACCTCGGCAGCAGAAAGCTTTCGAGGATTTGAAAAACTACCTCACCAACCTGACCATTTTAACCAGTCCAAGCAAAGGTGAACTTCTACTACTGTATGTCGCAGCCTCGCCCCATGCGACCAGCGCAGTGTTAATCAAAGAGTTGCATGAAAACAACAAAATTAAGCAGGCCCCGGTCTACTACGTGTCTGAAACACTCAAAGGTCCAAAACGGAACTACTCAGAGCTAGAGAAGATAGCATATGCCGTGGTAATGGCTTCGAGAAAGCTAAAACACTATTTCCAGGCACATGAAGTCCAAGTGCCTTCATCATACCCCCTCGAGAACATTTTCAAGAACAACGAGGCAGTCGGCAGAGTAGCAAAATGGTCAATTGAATTGAACAGCTACGCTATAACCTTCGTGGGAAGAACAACGATCAAATCGCAGGCACTAGCAGATTTCATAGCTGAATGAACCCCAGAGCCTCGCAGAGACGGAGCCCAACTAGACCCGTTTTGGACAGCGTATGTTGATGGAGCTTGGGGAGCAGCCGGAGCAGGAGCCTCGGCGATCCTAGTCTCGCCATCTGGGTCGAAGCTAAGGTACACAAAAAGACTCGACTTCAAATGCACAAACAACTCGGCAGAATACGAAGTCGTGATACTAGCACTCTCAAGGCTTCGATCATTGTCAGTCCGAAGGGCAGTCATTAGCACAGACTCTCAAGTCATCGCGGGGCACATCGAGAAAAATTATAAAGCAAAAGATCCAGAGCTACAAAAGTACCTACAGTATGTTCGAAGGTTAGAATCTTTCTTCCTCGGCATAACAGTGAAAGCAATACCGAGGTCAGATAACAGCGAGGCAGACAATCTGGACAAAGCGGCAGCTCAACAACTTCAGCTACCCCCAGACGTCTTCTATGATGTTGCGACACAATCAGCCATCAAAGTTTCTGAGAAAACAGCAAAGCTGATCAATGCAATTCAGAGCGAAGATTGAAGAGCACCCATCATGGCCTATATCAACGGGCTGCATGAACCCGAGACCAAAGAGGAAGAAAACAGGCTTAAACAAAGAGTTCGAGGGTACAAAATTGTGGACAACATTCTGTTCAAAGCTTCGGTAACCTCGCCATGGCTCAAATGCATGTCACAGATTGAAGGAAATGACATTCTCAAGCTTATTCATGAAGGTATCTACGGTTCACACAACGGCCCGAGGGCGCTAGTTGGCAAAGCTTTCCGACAAGGCTTCTACTGGCCAATGGCATTAAAAGATGCAGAAGGCATCGTCAAACACTGCGAAGGTTGTCAACTAACGGCAAAAACACGAAACGCCCCAGGGGCTCCAACAACTCTGATTTGTCCAACTTGGCCTTTGCAAAGATGGGCAATGGATCTTGTTGGTCCACTACCTACAGCTCCAGGAAACCTCCGCTACGCAGTGGTAGCTGTGGAATACTTCACAAAGTGGATTGAAACTAGACCGCTGGCTTCCATCACCTCCCTGACCGTGAAGAAGTTTTTCTGGCAGCAATTAGTGTGTCATTTCGGGGTCCCCAAATACCTAACTATCGACTATGGCACTCAGTTTGACAGCGAGGTTTTCAAAGAATTCTGCGCACAAATCGGAACAGTTTTGTGCTTCGCCTCAGTCCGCCACCCTCAATCCAACGGCTTAGTTGAAAGAGCCAATGCAACAATTTTCCAAGCCATATCCAAAAAATTGCAAGGCAGGCCCAAAGGAAAGTGGGCAGAAGAACTAACCTCGGTCACCTGGTCCCATAACACCTCAGAATGCAGAGCCACCAAATTCACCCCTTTCAGGCTCCTGTTTGGGGAAGAAGCTGTGCTACCAGAAGAGTTGAAGCACGGATCAATCAGAACAAGCCTCGAAACAGACGAACAAAACCAACTGCTAGACAAAGATCTACTTGAAGAAACAAGATGCAACGCAGTGCACAACCTTCGCAAGTATCAGGAAGAAACAAAAAAATGGAGAGACAAAAAGGTGAGAATTAAAGAACTAAAGAAGGGTGACCTCGTTCTCATTCGGAAGCAAAATGCCAACATGGCGGGAAAGTTTCAGCCAAAGTGGACGGGTCCATACTTAATAGCAGAAAGCAATCGTCCCGGCTCTTTTCACCTCTCTGACAGCGAGGGAAACATCCTACCTCACACCTGGAATGTTGACGACCTTCGCAAATACTACCCATAGCGGAGCCTTAGCAAGCTCTCGCAACTTGTAATATGCCTTCAGTCAACTCTTCATCTCAGCATCATACTTGTAACCAAAACAAAGGCGCTGCACTCTTTTTCCTTACGAAGGGGCGTAAGGTTTTTTAACGAGGCAGTTTCCAAGTCCTTAATAAAGACATCAACCCCCGAAAAAACAAAACTCCAAAGTCCTTTCTTTCAGTTTTTCTTTAAGCATCGATAAAAGCAGCCCTTATCCAAGAGCGCTTATAATCGATGAAAAACACCAAAGATTGCTTCGAAGCACAATTTTTTCGAAGCAAACTTGGGAAAAGCAAACTTCACCTCCACCTAAGACAAGGGGAGGCGCGAAGTCCAAAAAAGTCGAGCACCCTCGCAAAAAACGCCAGGGGCTCGCAAAGCAAACTTCACCTCCACCTAAGACAAGGGGAGGCGCGAAGTCCAAAAAAAAAGTCGAGCACCCTCGCAAAAAACGTCAGGGGCTCGCAAAGCAAACTTCACCTCCACCTAAGACAAGGGGAGGCGCGAAGTCCAAAAAAAAGTCGAGCACCCTCGCAAAAAACGTCAGGGGCTCGCAAAGTAAACTTTACCTCCACCTAAGACAAGGGGAGGCGCGAAGTCCAAAGAAGTCGAGCACCCTCGCATAAAACACTAGGGGCTCGCAAAGCAAACTTCACCTCCACCTAAGACAAGGGGATGCGCGAAGTCCAAAAAAGTCGAGCACCCTCGCAAAGAACGCTAGGGGCTCGCAAAGCAAACCTCACCTCCACCTAAGACAAGGGGAGGCGCGAAGTCCAAAAAAGTCGAGTACCCCCGCAAAACCAAAAGCGTTAAGCGAGCCTCGCTAAACGAAAAGGGGGGCGTCGCTGTTTTCCAATCAGTTTTCAAAAACGTTAAGCGAGCCTCGCTAAAAGAAAAGGGGGACGTCGCTGTTTTCCTAATCAACTCTCAAAAACGTTAAGCGAGCCTCGCTAAAAGAAAAGGGGGGCGTCGCTGTTTTTCTAATCAGCTCTCAAAAACGTTAAGCGAGCCTCGCTAAACGAAAAGGGGGGCGTCGCTGTTTTCCAATCAGTTTTCAAAAACGTTAAGCGAGCCTCGCTAAAAGAAAAGGGGGGCGTCGCTGTTTTCCTAATCAGCTCTCAAAAACGTTAAGCGAGCCTCGCTAAAAGAAAAGGGGGGCGTCGCTGTTTTCCTAATCAGCTCTCAAAAACGTTAAGCGAGCCTCGCTAAAAGAAAAGGGGGGCGTCGCTGTTTTCCTAATCAGCTCTCAAAAACGTTAAGCGAGCCTCGCTAAAAGAAAAGGGGGCGTCACTGTTTTCCAAATCAGCTTTCAAAAATGTTAAGCGAGTCTCGCTAAAAGAAAAGGGGGGTGTCGCTGTTTTCAAAAAACACCTCTCTTAAACGAAAGCGAGCCTCGAGAGTCAAGTATTATTTCAATCAAATTACAAAAAATGAATAGCACCTCCACAGAGCAACATCACAAGTTGTTCGCTTCTGACGACAGTGTGATATACAATCAATATAAAGAATAAAATTACAAGGAACCATCATTACCCTCAATCAACATCAAATCATCCAAACCTTCGACACCACCCTCAAATCCTATATCCACCGAAACTACGGGTCCCCACAACAAAGGAGCTGCAGGAACAATTGGCAGCTCCCCGGACAAAACCCTCGCCCTATACATATATCTACGGTTTACTTCGCTAACTTCCGAAGGTTCCTCTTTCGGAACCACAAGCGATCCATCCGAACCTAAATCTAGTGTGCTTCGCCCAAACAAATAATCCAGAGCTGTCTTCTCATCAATATCATCATCAACAACAGCTTGCGAGGACGAAGATGAACCAAACAAATACCGTGTGGCCTGTCGATCAGTATAATCAGCCTCGTGCCAAAAATGACTCGATCTGCTGTTTTTCAAATCATACCTCCGCACCTTCGACCACCAAAATCGTTCAAAGGACAGCGAAGGGTGTTTAAGCCTAGCCCGAGCCCATGACTCACCAGTTATAAAAATATCTTGATAATTTAGCATCAACGGCGTCACATCAAACACTTCTAGCACGGTTCCATCAGGAACCTGCATTTTCACAGAATTAAAAAGTATCTCAGTGTCATCAAGTCGTTCAAACTACCACACATATTACAAAACAACCCCCTCGTCCGAGCAAGCCTAAGTTTTCACACCTGCTCGGTTTTTCTCTGGTCATCCGCCCCAGCTTCGCCAGCCGCAGCCTCCAAACCTTCGCCAGCGGCAACATCCAAGCCCTCAGCAGGTGCCTCCTCCGTCGCCGCCTCTTCAACATTAGCTTCTCTAGTGATTGGAGCGTCCTCGGCCGAGGGTACCTCCAACGCGGGTGGAACCTCCGCAGAGCTGGGCGCAGGAGCAGACTTGGAGCATCCGGGAACGTCCTCAGTCGCGGTCGGCGAAGGCAGTGCATCTTTCCGAGCCTGCAAAAGTAGACCACCAAAATAAACACCAACATAATCGTCCACGAAATAATAATACGAAACGAACATCTCACACAAGTTGGTACCTGACGGGTAGCTTCCGCTGCCTCTTTGAAGGTGAGAACGCGTCCACCTCCGTTAATCCAAAATCTCCGGAGCAAGCGCATCGCGCAGTTCCGAACCTCCGCATCATCAATCTTCATTTTTCGCACCTCGTCGACCGTTGGAAAAACGTGGTTCGGCTTCCTAATTTTCCGAAGATGCTCGCAATCGGCCTGGCGAAGAGTGGCGGCCATGGCCAACGCTCCGGCGTAACAGCCAAAGTCAGCCGCGTTCTCAACTAGCGAGCTGAAAACATCAAGCTCATCTACAAGCCAACCCTCGAACGCCTCAACCTCAGCAGCAGGCAACGGCTCCCCAGCAGAACCGCCAGCTTCGGTCAGGCAGGCGTCAACTTTATTCTTTATTTTCCCCATACTTTCCCGCCACGCCTCAGACTGCGAAGCCACCTCCGAGGATAGTTCATTTATGCGATTGTTCGCTGATAACAAATCTTTGTCTTTTTGACGACAAGCCGCCAGGAACTCAGCGTTACTATTTGCAGCCTCCTGGGCCTCCTCTCGAGACTTTCTAACCTTTTCCAAGGCAGCCTTAAGCTCAATTTCCTTATTCTCCAAACTTTGGCGAAGGTCTTTATTATCCTTTTCAACTTCAATCAACCGATCATTCAAATGGTGAAGATTATAACTCGCCCTCCGGCGCGCCGAGCGGTTAAGCAGCATCAACTCAGCCACTTTGACATCGATGTCATCGTGAAGGTTGTCCAAGGGCTCGTTCGCCAATCGAAGCTCCGCCTCCGGCACATAGATACGGTTAAACACCCGACCAAGAAAATGTCTTTCCTCCGGAGCACACTGTAAGTGACACTCTCGAAGGTCCGGACTCGTGAAAAGCTCCGTCGCCGGATCAAAGACTCCAATCTTCTTGGCGAAATAAGGAAGGCTTGATCGGCTAGCCTCGCCATACGGCCTTTTCCCGGGGGTTCGTTCGGATTCAAGATCACCAGTAAACTCGAAGCCCTCAACCCATATGTGCGAGCCCGCAAACTCGGGAAATGACCCTCGTGGAGGACTCTCTGGCTCAAAGTCCCGAATGACATCATCAATACTTCGAGTAGCCGCAGCACCAGCACTAGGTGAAACAACTGTCTTCCCACAGTCATCGCCGATGGAAACCTCTTCATCCGAATCACCTTCGCCACTGGAAGAGTCGCTATCATCATCAGACGAGTCATCTTCAGTGTCACCTTCCTTTTCTGCCTCCCTCTCCTCCCCCTTCTCTTCACTGTCGGAAACTTCTTCTTCATCATCCGAAACTTGAATCAACGCACCAATCCCGCCAATGCGGGGCACCCGTCCTCCGACCTTCGCAAGACCTCGGCCGCTCGGGAACGAAACAACGGCCGAAGAGGATGAAGTGATGGCAGCACCCGAACCCACAGCGACTTTCGTCGCAAGCTTTTTCACCCGGCTACCGGCACTACCGCGGCCTCGACCACGACCCCTTTTCAGCCGCGAGGCAAGCCCCTTCTCCTCGACGGCAGCGCGCTTTCTCTTCTTCGGCGCATTCTCGCTCGAAGGAGCAGGCCAGTCAGCATATTGGATCACAAGAATGTCGAACATCCTGTTAACCCGACCTCCGCTACCCACCGAGCTGTGGATAGCCTTAACCTCCAACGTAGATAATTTTCCAACAAGATCTTCAGCCCTCTGCTGAACCCGCCTATAAACAGCCTCAACACCATCTTCGCGTTTTGGAAACTTCTTAAGGACTTTTTCCCAAACTATGTTCAACTCAAGCTTCGGTTTCTTCAAACCCCTACCCTCATACTACGAGTCTTCCTCAACTGCAAACCATTTTTGCCTTCGGAGGAGGGGCCACACCTGGGCACAGCAATATTCTTCGACCAAGTTGCGGGCGCATTGAGACCGCGCTACAACCCTCAAGCAGTCAACAGCGGAATGCGCTTCAGCGCTCATCTTGGCTTCGCCGCCCACATCACTGAGGAGCGGAAGCTCGCCGCAAAGCTCGGCGTTACCGCCAAGTTTGTAGTAGAACCAGAACTCCTGCCAACCACTGGTCCATTTATTCTTTTGCACCTGCACCGGCAACTCCGATCCGGCGCGGTGACAAAAAGTGTACACCGCGAACTGACCCAGACTGGCGTTACCCTCGCGATTTGAGATCTTGCGAGGCTGCATATGCACGCGGTGAGTCCGAACAAAACCCTCGACATGAGGGACAACGCCTTGTGAGCGGCAAGCCCAAACGTAAACTGAAAGCTTCGTAAAGCATGATGGGGTAAGTTGATGAAACTTTAGATTAAACCTTTGAAGAACCGAAGTCACAAACGAGTCAACTGGAAATCACAGACCAGCCGCGAAGAACTCCTCAAACACAACAACTTCATCAGCATCAGGCTTCGGCACAGTCTCCCCAGCGCCGGTCCTCCCTTTCCCATCCTCGATCCAGCCCCGCTTGACATAAGATGTCAACTCCGAGGCACAAACTCGGCTGAGACCAAACTCGAACGTCACTCCTTCATCCGTAGCGGAAGGGGAAGCAACACGAGCGGTTTGCTTCAACCTAGCCATCTCTCAAACTAGAACCGTCGCAGAACTCGGCAAACAAGACCTTCGAAATGAGACAAAAGCAACCTTCGCAAAGAGAATTGCGCAGCAGCAGGATGGCTATACCAAAGGTTGGGCACAATTTCAAAGCCCCCACCAACCCCTTCTAATTATAGGCCGGGGGACGAGTCACCCCGCCCAACAAAGCCGGCACGACAACCGAAATCCATGGCGCAAACAACGAGGCGGACCTCAACAGTACAAACAAAAACCTAACGGCCCGGCCCAAGCCAGCCGCGGGCGTCGCTGCCAAGGGTCTCGCTACATCAAGGAAAAACGCTGCTTGGGCCCAAACACTGTTCTTTAGGACCAAGGCAACGAGGGGCTACTGTTGGGGGAAGGGACTCTCGGCAGTGGCGCCGCTCAGGCTGGCTCGAGGAACGACCTTCGCGTGACCCGCTCTCGCCCTCGAACCCTCTCAACTCTCTTATCTCCGTTTCTTGGGCCCTTCGGGCAGGTTACTAACCTTCGCACACGAGTTCGACCCTCGGGGTTCGTTGCATGTCTTGCAGGCAATGGCGCGCAAAGAACACAAGAGGCAACCCTCGAGCATCATGAACATGGCGGGGGTCCGACCACGCCACCGGCAGAGCCGAGGGTCAGACCCAGTGTTTTCCGCGAAGGCGAGCAAGGCCCAGTGGCGGCGGGCAGGAGGAAAGCTGGCTCGGGTTTTGACTCCAGTTGTGTTTGTACAATTCTGCCCTTCCGTAGTACAGCGCAGGAGAATCTTTCTTGTACCCTTTTGTAATCTGGTTGGTGCCCCTTGGTATCCCTATAAATACCGGGGGGTGAACAGTGTAAACGGGTACGTTTTTGGGGAATAGAGCCACAGTATCACTGTTCTTGATTCCTTTGCACCTTCGCTTGGTTCTGACGATTGGCCACCTTCGCCCCCCTGCACGTGTGAGGAGGTAGGGCAAGTGTGTTACCAACATTGAGTCGTACGTAAAGGAATCTTCCATTGGTCACACAAACTCCAGATTTTGTTGTTATTATATACTCTTCTGCCCATTGCTAGATTAATTGACAAAACAGAAAGGATTATGCATTGTCGATTTTAACGGTCGTCTATGAGTCCAAATTAAACTATAGAGTCCTTATCAAACAGGAAAAGATGGTTTAGATCTATTTACAAACTTAAACGTGACAATACAATGTTGTTAATACCAAAATAAGAGTCCTTACTATCAAACAAAACAATTGCTTGGCCAAAGAAATGGAAATAAAATGTCTTTGATGAAAATAAAAATAATAATACTCCCTCGATTCTGTAATACAAAGCACTCAAAAAAAAATTAGACAACTTACAATCGTGTTTCTTTTTGATAAACTTTACCAAATCTCAGCATGAACACTACATAGAATGCCTTATATTATATTACAAATGTTACAGATCAGAATGCATTATATTCCACTATGGAGGGAGTACGTACTCCCTCTGTCCACAAAAGAATACAATTTTCACATCCTGAAGAGTCAAACATCGTAAACTTTGACTAAAATTATATAAAAAATACTAATACTTATGAGACAAAATAAGCATCATTAGATTAGTTGTAAAATATATTTTATAATATATTTTAAGATATAAATGTTAATACTATTTACTATAAACTTGGTAAAAGTTAAAATAGTTTGATCGACACGCTTCCCATAATTATATTCTTTTGTAGACGGAGGGATTATCTAATAGGGAGGTAACGGACCAAAGGGTACATTGCGCACTAGCGATGTGTGCAGCTCCTAATTTGAAAAGGGAAAAGGATCAATACAAAATCAAACCCTCTTAATTTGCAAATCAATCAACTTGTTGCACTGGCACAATGGTGGAAAACAAGAAGAAAAAGCATTTACCTCAATATCATTAACCAAGACGTGATCAACTATCCTCATTGATGAAGGATACTAATTGCACACTTAGAATCTAAACATATTTATTTATATACTTGCAAATACAAATCAAATATGCTCCCCTCCGTCCCTAAATAAGTGTCGATGTTGGTGTGCATGCCACAAGTTTGACTTGATTTGTAGCAAATACGTACATTTATATCTCCAAATAAATTTGTTAAAAAAAACTAGATCCAAAGATTTTTCCATTGATACTAATTATATACAATAAATATTAATATTTTTAATATATATTTAATCAAAATATCTCTCGCGAAGTGAAAACGATAGTTATTTAGGGACATAGGGAGTATTATATAGTACCAAATTATATTGTAGAGGGTCTAGCTAGAGGCACCCATTGCTAGTTGGGGAACAAACATATATAAATGAGATGAGAGAAGGTTGGGAAACTTCTATAGCTCAAAGATAGGTCTTACCTTCTCTAATCCATTCTACCTGCCACTTGTCAAGTAGTCAAGTGGACCATTTGCCGTTGGTTTGGCAAATAAAAAGGATTTAGGTTGTACTGAAACCATCCAAATGTAAATTACACTGGTGATAAGACTCTGTTCGCTTGAGCTATAAGCCGATTTTGCTGTTTCGTACGACTGATTTTTTGTGAGAGAAAAACATTGTTCTCACGGTGTCAAAAAGGAGGAGCCGGCGGATCAGAGACACATCAAACGGGACCTTGCTGGATTCAAGTAGAGATGATGGTTAGACCTGAGCATTTTACGGGTTGGGCCTGGTTCGGGCCGGGCCGAAAAAAAGCTCGGTTATTTCGGACCGAAAAAATCCTGCCCATTATTGTCCACTGGACGAGTCGGGCCTGCTATTTTCGGGCTAGGCTCGGGCCGGGCCTGGGCCTGGGCGGGCCGCCCGCGTAATTTATAGTGTAAAACAGCTAAAAGAAGCATTTCGGGCCGGGTTCGGGCCGAGAAAAAAAAATTCTAGGCAGCAAGATCTCTGTCCAGGACCTGTCTTGTAAGGTTCGTGGGCGGGTCAAAACCCGGCGGGCCCGGACCGGGTCGGGCCGGGCTCAAAATGCTCAGGTCTAATGATGGTCCACACAACCACAAAGTAACCTACATTGTTTGCCTTGGTGAGGAAGCATAGCTTACTAGATAGTAGTAGAGTAGAGTAGAGTATTAGCTGCATGCGTGGGGAGTGAGGAAGATACCATTAGCATTGTTTAAGCACATGAGGGAACAAAAAGAAACGGCTCGTCAGATCAGGATCCAAACACACACATCGGATCCCCAGACCAGACGAGGAGGAGCTCCTCCACCTCCACATGGCACCAGCTCAGGATGCACGCCCTAGCTTGATGGGCGCTCTCCCTGACACCAAATCACTAAACAATCATCATTAGTGTTAGTAGATGCCATCGAGACTGATCGAGCACACACACGGTTTTTAGTTTTTTTTTTTTTTTTTGCTTTGCATTCGTGCCATGCCAGAAAGGTTATTAGCAGCAGACACCAAACCAAACAAAACTACTACAGTACACGAGGGAGAGAAGAGAAGAAAGCTAGAGGGAGAGAGAGAGAGACTGAGAAGTGAGTGAAAGCTGCTGCCATTGCTGATGCACCACCCACTCGTGCAAGTAATTATTTTACTGGCGGTGCAGGTGCAGCTACTACTCCGTGCTGTTTGGGTTCCTTGCACGGCGCACGGCTGCACCGCGTATGGCTCTCACGTGCCGGTCTAGTCGATCAGGGAGGACGACGACCACGGAACAAATTCTTCAAGCTACGGGAACCCGGATGTGTCCACGCATATGGCTCCAAGCTAGGTACGGGCGGCGCCACTCCCCCGTTTCTAATTACGTACTCCCTCCGTACTAGCCTAATATAATCGTCTACTCATCTAGTACTTTTTAACTTATTTCTAAGTTTGAGTGTGTTGACCAACTGTTTCAGACCCGTTTAGAATGGCTTATATATGTCATCTTCAGCTCCCGCTCCAAGCTTTCCAAACAATATAGTTAGTAATGCTATACAACGAAGACCTGAAGGTGGCCTTAAGCCGCACCCAAAAAAAAAAAACAGAGCCTTAGTCGAAGAAGATGTTCCCTTCTAGCTAATTTTATGTTGTTAGAGCAGCAAACCATATCTTATGGTGGAGCACAAAAGACATCTTGCATGGAAGATCGACATCACTAACCAGCGTCATCTTTATTATTTTAGACGCTATTTAATTATTTCAACATTTTAAAACGTTGTATTTTTACGTGGCTACCAAAGCAAGTATATTGAAACAAACATCAATGTCTTTTAGCGATGTCACAGGACAGGGTCCGGCTTAGGTCATCCATCTGTCTGTTTGTTCTAAGGGAGCTTATCGCCATCTTTCATGATCGAGTTGGTCACACCCAATCTTCGAATGGATTTAGAAGTCTTCTTGTCAAGACAAGCAACAAGGTTTTTTTTTTCTTCTGGCTGCTCTCTCAAGCAAGACAGACTTAGCGTACATAATATTCTGAAAAGGAAAAACGTTTGGTTGGCTTCTTTCAATTGTGTGCTCTGGGCTTATAGTGTTGAAGAGGCAATCGAGCACTTGTTCCTCGATTGTGAAATGGCTCGAGAATGTTGGGGCTTGATTAAACTCACAGTAAAACAAGTACCTTCACTCCTTCTAGATTTTTTTTGAAGATTTCTAAATAAATGTGCTTCTAAATTGTACCTGTCTTTTCTAAAACCCTCTTGGATGCGTTTAATAAATTTTCAGGGAAAAAAAACTTTGAAGCAGGCAAGTTTAGCATGAACTTTAAAGTAGATCATACTTACCGTGCGATAGGTGCTGACCAACCATCCGTGTTCAGGAGTGTACTCGGTATGTTTCACGGTCATTTGACGCAAGTGGTGCACGAGTACTGTACTGATGTTGGTGGTGACCTAGCGCATTGGTCCCCCATAGCATTTCCTTTCCTTTCAACTCAGAGCAGCAGCTAGCTACTCCTCCTAGTACCAAGGAAAGGAAAAAAAAAAAGGAGAAGGAAGATGTCTCCTCTCCTGGTGAATAAAAAAAAAGAGAGAAAAGATGTGGAGGAGGAGAGAAGGATCCGGCTGACCTGACCTGAGCGGGCAAAGAGTGAAGGGACGTATGGAAACGAGCTTTTCTGCTGGGCCGCCGGCAGCCGCGTCGGCCGCCGGCCGCCGGCCTGGGCGAGTATGCAGGCAGGGCGCGGAAATCAAGGGATTCATCCACCACCACTGCACCATGCAGCATTGCAGCCAGGCAGCCAGGCGACGAGGATTGGATTGACGGATCATGGGCTGCCATCGCACATGGCAGCAGTGCCACTGCCATCCATCCATCCATGGCGGCAAGCAAAAACTGCAAAAGCAGAGCAGAGAGCCCTCCTGGAGCAGCAATGGGCAATGGCAATGGCAATGGCAATGCAGAATCGAATCGGCTCTGTATGTTTTGATTTGCGAACCGACTTTAATTCCTACTCCCTCGGCCTCCGTCTCTGTTTAGATGTCACTAGAGAAGCGTGTTTGTGTAGTGACATCTATTTTGAGACGGAGGAAGTACAAAATAGTTATATAATAGTATTTTCTTCCCGTAATAAATTATCAAAAGTTATTTTAAGTCCAGTCATAAAAAAAATTAGATTCAAATATCTATCCAACGATACTAATTATGCACCATACATATTAATATTTTTTAATATATATTTAGTCAAAGTTGTTTCTCGGAAAACGCAAACGACAGACATTTAGGGACGGAGGGAGGAGAGCGTTACGTAATAAAATAAATTATAGATTCCGTTAGTAAATCACGTGATGAATTTTTTAAGTCTAATAAATCTATTATCAATACATATATTACTGTAGTACTTTAGTGTTAATCAAATTTAAAAGATTCATCCTATAAATTACACATAAACTGTGTATAATTATTTATTGTCTGAAGATTCGTAAAATTTTTGGTGGATATCTGAAGAAGGCCCCCGAGTTCCCGACCACCATGGCGGACCCGGTCCATGCACTGCTGGCGGGCCCTCCGGTGGCCAAGCCCGCCACGCCAGCCATAATAAATGCGCCCGCGCCCCCCGGGGCCAGGCCAGATCCATCCTCGCATCCATGGACCGGGTCCAGGCCCACCACCAAAGCGAATCCTAAGACACGAGGCACGAGCGCCACTAGCTCCACCACTCTTCCAACGCAAGGAGCGCGAGCTAGAGCGAGCACCCGAGAGGATCCCGAGCTCACCTCGCCTCGCCTCATTAATCCGCACGCACGCGCGCGCGCCCACCGCCCCGTCGCCTCCCCACTGTGTCAGCTCGCGGCCGACCCACCCACCCCATCTGCCATCTGCCATCTGCCAGCCATGATGAAGCCGCCGGCGGCGAGCCCGGGGCGCGCGGAGAAGCCGCAGCTGGCGCCGCCGCCGCCGCCGCCGCAGGGGCTGGCGCGGCTGCTGCTCAGCAAGAGCCGGCGCGGCGCGCGGTCGCGCCGGGCGCCGCCGGCCACGTCGCCCATGTTCGTGTCGCGCGGCGCGGCGCGCACCCGCGCCGCCGCCGACGGGGCCGAGCCCTCGTCGCCCAAGGTCACCTGCATTGGCCAGGTGCGGATGCGCAAGGCGGCCGGGAAGAAGAAGAAGCCTGCTGCTGCGCCTGCGCCCGCGTCGGCGGCAGCCGGGCGGGACAAGGGTGCCGGCGCCGCCGCCGGCGGCGGCGCCAGGGGCGGGTACTACTACTGCCGCTGCCTCAAGAAGGCGTTCCTGTGCGGCGGGCTGTTCGCGTTCGACTCGCGCAAGCGCAGGCACAAGGCGCCGCCGCCCGAGGCCGCGGCGTCGGAGCGCGGGCGCCGGTCGCCCTGGGTGTTCAGCAGCCGGGACGTCGCTGTTGCCGCCGCGCCTAAGACGGCCGCGGATCCGAGGAGCGGGCGCCACGCGAAGGACGAGGAGGAGGACGAGGAGGAGATGCAGGTCGGCGTCGGGGTCTTCGGGTCGATCGGCCGGGAGGAAGGCGAGAAGATGGGGATCAGCGGCGCGGATCAGGACGACGACGACGGCGACAGCGAGCCGGACGCGCAGCTCGTGTCGTCCGCCACCACGACGCCGCCCAAGAACGCGCTCCTCCTCATGCGCTGCCGGTCCGCGCCGCAGAACCGCACGTCGCCGCTCACCTCCAGGTTCCCCTCCACCGCCGCGGGGTCGGGGCCGTCGCCGTCGCCGACCAGGGACGCCCTGGCCGGTGAGCACCCATGGCCAGCGCCGTCGCCGTCCCCGTCCCTGTCCGCCCGGATGCCGGAGAAGCCGTCGCCATCCCCGTCCCCATCGCCTTCGCCTTCCCCGCGGAAGCCGCTGGCGGACGAGGACGGCGTGACGCCGCAACAAGGAGGAGGAGCGGTGGCGGCGCGTGAGCCGCAGGAGCCGCAGCTAATCCTGGGCGGAGAAGAAGACGACGACGAAGAAGAGGAAGTAGAAGACGACGACGAGTTCGACGCGTACGACGAGGAGGAAGAGGACGAGGACGAGACCATGCGGTGCTCGTCGGCGCGGCCGCTGGTGCTGCAGCGGTGCAAGTCGGAGCCGGCGACGACCGCGGCCGCGAAGATGGCGGCGGGGCCCGCGGCGGACGCGACGGCCGCCGGGTGCTTCTGGGCCCACGGCGGGAGCAGCGGCCGGAGAAGGCACGCGCCGCCGCCGCCGCCGGCCGCCCCCGGCCCGGCGCCGGCGGCTTTGACCGGTCACTGAGACGACGGAGATGGAAGGACTACGGGGGACTGTGGGTGGTGGTGGGGCCCAGTCAGCATAATGGTTCTCTTTTGTTTTCTTCTGCTGTTAAATCTGGATTCCTAGTAGGGAGAATATTATTGGTAAGCTGTGTAGTAAAATATTTTTTTTTTGGCTAGTCTTCATATGCCCCTGTGTAAATATTTGCACTCATTTCCCGTAAATTCCATCACTCTTTTTTAATCTGAATATTTATTTTGCTTCCACAGTAGCTTTCTTCTAAATCCAATTTCAAGGTCCATTATAAGGATAGAAAGGTGATGAGAATGAGAAAAGAAAAATAAATATTTTATGTTAACGAGTTCTCCTTTTTTTGATTTTTTAATAGAATATTTTACTTTGATTCCATTCATTATGGTGCACATAACCACATTTAATTTTTATTAAGGCTGGGCTGAAGAAGTGGGGGGGGGGGGGGGGGGGGGGGGGGGCATAGGCAGGACAGGAGAGACTGCTCAATCGCTTTCACGAAAGCTACGGCTCATGCAGTGTATCATCCACCATGAAGAACAGAAGAAGAAGGCAAGAGTGAGAGCTCATGAGCTCGCTTTCATGACAGTTACAGGTCGAACGACAGTCCGGCATGGTGACGGAATTAACTCCCGCCCGTCGTCGAGTAACGCCTTCAACGACTGCTCCAAATTCGCTGGAGAAATTCTGGCAAATTCAGCAAGCTGTGTAACGCTTACCAGGAAAACTAGGAGAAGCACCTGCGCAAAGAGTCGGAGAGATGAACTGAGAGGAGCAGCCCTTGTTTAGTTTCCCCGACTTTCCCGAAATATTTCTAGATTCTCCGTCACATCAATCTTTAGCTACATGCATGGAGCATTAAATATAGATAAAAAAAATAATTGATTGTACTTTTAGTATCTACATGTCGAGATGAATCTTTTGAGTCTAGTTGGTCCATGTTTAGACAAAGTTTGTCAAATAACAACGAAAGTGCTATAGTACAGATTCCAAATATTTCTCGAAACTAAACAAGCCTGAATGCAAGAGGAAAAAAAGTTCCTACTACAGTACGGAGTAGGGAGTACCACGTATTAGCAGGCCATTTATATTATATACTCCCTCCTTTCTAGAATAAAAGTCATTCTCGTTATTTGAGTAGTCAGTTTTTTTAACTTTAACCAATTATATATAAAATAATATTAATATTTATAATACATAATTAGTATCATTAGACAAATCATTCAATATTTTTATAGTAAATTTAGAGATATAAATGTTACATTAATTTTCTATAAATATAGTTAAAATTAAGAAAGTTTGATTAACACGTACTCCCTCCGTCCCTAAAAAAGAGTCGTTCTCGCTTCCCAAAAGTCAACAGATTTCAACTTTGACCAAATATATCTAATAAAGTATTAATATTTATGTTACATAATTAGTATCATTGGATAGATCTTTGAATATACTTTTATAATAAAATTATTTGGAGATAAAAAATATTGCACACATTTTGTATAAACTTAGTCAAAGTTGAGCAAGTTTGACCAACACGCATCTCATAGCGACTCTTTTTATGGGACGGAGTAGTAACGTATAGCGACCTCTATTTTAAGATGGAGGAAGTACGGAGTAAGGCCTCGTTTAGTTCGCGAAATATATTGCGAAAAATTAATGTAGCACTTTCATTGTTATTTGACAAACTTTGTCCAAACATGGACTAACTAGACTCAAAAGATTCGTCTCGACATGAACAGACCAAAAGTACAATTAATTATTTTTTTTTACCTATATTTAATGTTTCATACATACGTGTAAAGATTCGATGTGATAAGTACTACGTAGAATATTTTGATCAATTTTGTCAAATGAACGTGGCCTAAGTTGAAAAGGGTTGGCAGGGATGCAAATCTTGCCGCGCGCGCACATGATTGGAATGGAATGGCACATCGGCACGTGAGTTGAGTTGACCAGCGCCAGCGCGTGCACGTACGGAGTACGTAAAAATGGCAGCAGAAGGGGATCCCGATCTGGAGCTCTCCAACTCGTAGCTGGGCCTGGGGAATTATTCGGCCTGGGCCGGTCTTTGGAAATGGTCGTCCGCGTGCATTTGTGTGCCAACCACCGCACCAGAACCCATTTTTCCAGACGGCAAGTAAAGGGCCCTTTCAGTTTTCGCTTCGGGAACAACCAATGAGTTGAATTTTTGTTTGTTTGTTTCGGTATTCGAATATTTGACCGTGAGCGAGTATTCATCAGTGGTGAACGAAGGAATTAGAAGCGGTGGTTGTGAAATCAATGGTGAACACCGATTGTGAATAATCCTCGAGGGATGCCCGGCTGTGAAATTAATTTCAGATTCTACCGTTGTTAGAACAAAAATGTCTCTTGAATTCTCCAAAAGGAGGCAGAAAAAAGCATTAGATCCATTTCACAAGAGAAATATATTGGGATTATTACAGGAAAAAAACTCTTGAAATTATGTGTATCTTTGGGAAACCGAATCTCTGCTAAATACGAAGTTATTACAATATACTAATTAAGTTAACAAAAACAGTTGTATGTCAACTTATAACGACATGCACATGTCACGTGCCACATAAGTCCATGACCCTGAAAAGCATTTTTGAGTCACTAAAGTTGTTAAATACTCCCTCCGTATCACAAATAAAAGACATTTAGGACAACGACACGGTCTCCAAATGATAACTTTGACCATTTATTTCTTTAAAAATATTTGTTGTAAAGTGGTATATATATACTTTTATGAAATACTTTTCAAGATAAATTTATTTATATGATTTTTACATTTTTAAACTCAATAATTTAAAAGTTATTCATGATTTCTATTCTCAATGTTTGACCCAAACCTTTTCCAAAACGTCTTCTATTTACGATACGGAGGGAATACGATAGGGAGGGAGTATAGGGGTTGTTTGGTACAGCTCACAGCAGCTTCATGAGCTGTTGTGAGCTTTTTTTTTTTTGCAAAACATCTTTTTCAAAAACAGCTTCACCATGAAGTTGTTTTATTCTCCTCTCACAAACCCATAAGCTGACATAAAGCTAAAAAAGCAGCTTTTCACAGCTTATACCTTCATTTCTCTCTCTCAACCATGCATGAAGTCATTGGTGAAGCTGTTTTGTCAAACACTTTTCCTAAAACAACTCAGTTTCATCTAAAAAGTTGCTAATGAAGCTATTTTCTAAAAAAACAGCTTCACTAGTGAAGTTTAGCTATACCAAACACGCAGTATAGGTCCATGTTACCCATGTCGACACTTCGCTGCCTACGTGGCATGGCAAATATTGTCCACATGTCATCCATACAATAGTCAGAATCTGATATTATTTGTCGCCACATGCGTTGGTCCCTCATCCGTGACCGTGGTCGACAACGAGGAACAATTCGCCAAGCTGAAATCCTCCTTTTTTGTTTTGGTAATGGAGACAACTAGAGGTTTAACCTTTTACTAAGTGTTGACTAAGGTAGGTTAAGTATACACCAAAGTGGTGAGCAAAGCTCGGAGATGGACTAAGCGTGGTCAATCCAAATGGAGATAGCTCACACTTAGAGAAGATGGAGAGGTGGAAACAAGCCCGAAGAACAAGGTATAGATGTGCAATCGGGCCGCCCGGCCCGGCACGACACGAGCTCGGTCTAGGCACGGCCCGACCGGGCCGGGCCGGGCCACCCAAGGCACGGTGGGCCGTCGAGCCGTGCCGAAGCAGGTCACCGGACCGCGCTGTCGGCCCAGACACGGCCTGGTCAGGCCACGGGCCGGCCCAAAGGCCCGCGGGCCCAACAGGCCCACAGTGAAATTAATATATATATTTGTATTTATAAATATATTTTTATATTTTTTTATATATATTTTTATTTATTTACATATATTTACATATTTATTTATATTTTTATTTCTATTTATATATATACCGGGTCGGGCCGAGGGTGCGGCCCAGGCACGGCCTGCTGCGGGCTTCGTGCCGGCCCGGGCCCGGTAGCTACCGTGCCGGGCCGTGCTTGGGCCGAGCCGAATCATCGTGCTTTGGGCCGTGCCTTCGGCCCACGGGCTGCATGCTCATCTTTAGAAGAAGGCATGTTTTAGGGGTTTTGTTTTCACGACCGAGACACTAGTAGATTTTGTGGTCGGATTTAAGATAGACAGTAATACAATTAAGAACGGAGCTCTAACAAACACGATTGTCGTCTAGTGCCACTCGGTGTTGATTTACATCCAATTGCATTAGATCTAGTGATGTGGTGAATAGCAAGCGAAAAGAAACCATCATATATAAAGACTGAACAAACAAACTCCTTTAGATCCATATATTGCCTGATCACATCGCATGACAATCCTTAGACAAAGTGACAGATTCAGCAATAGATCGACATGCTCAAACATAAAGTTCAACATTTTGAGGATCGAAGAGAAGGTCCTTCGTCTAAAGGTAGTAAATTTCCAATGAGAGCTTGATCGCAAGCATTAGAGCAACTCCAACGGTTTTGTATTTTTTGTTTGGCAAAACTCTCAAATTAATATGGCAAACGTAAAAAGAGTCCATCTCCAACGGTTTTGCATTTAAACTTAGTAAAACTTAAAAATTATGCGCGCGAGAGGCAAATATCTCGCGGGAGTAGCACGCGAGGATGATTGCCAAGCGAACCGTGGCTTGGTATATATGTCAAATATCACCCGGTATTTGCCAAGTTGCTAAAAATATCAAGCTCATTTGTCAAACCGTTGGATATGAGATTTTTAAACTTTTTTTTTGCAAAAACAAGAATGCAAAGCTCATTTGCAAAGCGGTTGGAGATGCTCTTATTAATACGACCAATAAACTGCACAGTAGGGATGCAAGTGGGTACCCAATGGGTATTTTGGGTCAACTAACTATTTACGATTGAATGTCATTCTAGTTCATTTTTCCACTTTCCTCAAACTACAAAAACGTCATCCTAGTTCATTTGATCAATTTTTTTGGGTCGACCCAATGACCCAAAATATTTTAAACTTGCATCCCTACTGCACAGAATTACCATGACCCCTA
This sequence comes from Coix lacryma-jobi var. lacryma-jobi, assembly GCA_009763385.1. NCBI lineage: Eukaryota > Viridiplantae > Streptophyta > Magnoliopsida > Poales > Poaceae > Coix > Coix lacryma-jobi. Next base: position 156,507,805 of record CM019826.1, read on the forward strand.
ATTTCTAGGTGCACTGATTTATTTGCGGGGCACACAGTAGCACGCACGCACGCACTTGCACGGCCCAACTGTTCACGAGATTACGAAGATAGCTATAGCCACATATAGCTAGCTAGCTGCAGCTGCAGGAGACGGAGGCGACGCGGAGGTGGTACTGGAACAAGTTGGAGTAGCGGAAGGAGACGGACTCGCCGGGGCCCAGGGCGCCGCCGCCGCGGACGAGGCAGTCGCCGACGGCCACGCGGCGGAAGTCGGCGGGGGCGACGACGAGCTGCGCCAGGCCGAACTCCCCGCAGGAGACATGGACGTCGCGCACCGCGCAGCGCAGGCAGGTGTTGGTGATGGTGACGCAGTACGTGCCCTGCTGCTGCTCCGGGGACTGGGACACCTCCACGGCGTCCTCCGAGCACTCGCTCGGCGCCGCCCTCAGCCGCCGCCTGTACTACAGTGGCAGTGGCTGCGCATCTGCATGCATGCATGCACAAGTACTACGTGTGTTAATGTTCATTCCTGGCTTGCGCCAGGTATTGTATTGCGCCTGTACTACAGTGGCAGTGGCTGCGCATCTGCATGCATGCATGCGCCAGGTATTGTATTGCGCTTACTAGTGGTGACCAGCTTGCGGACGTGCACGGCTGCCGCCGCCGTCTCGCCATGCTTGGCTAGGGAGGACGAAGATGCAGAAACAGTGCTGAAAGCAGCTCCGGCGACACAAGCTTGAAGGAGGAGGACGAAGCTTACTACAATGAACAAAGGAGCTCGCTTCTGATGAAAGCACCTCATGGCCGCCTCTGGTGGGATCCGATCGAGAATCGCAACGGCGGTGTACACGAGATGAATGGAGGAGAAACGTGTGTATTGCTCTTGCTCTTGGTCGATCAGATCAATGTAGTTCAGTGTTATGGGAGGAGTATTTATAGTACATGCACTACTAGAGAGAAATGGGCTTTTAGCCCCGGGTATTCCAACCGGGGCTAAAGGTCCAGAGAGGAAAAATAAATGTGTGTTGTGTGAGATTCGAACTCAGCACATCTCGCCACAGGCACGCTTACCAACTGAGCTACGCAACCAACAGATATTAGTTCTGGACGTTTTCCTTTTGAATCCACTCGTGAAGGATCTTTAACCCCGGTTGGTAACACCAACCGGGGCTAAAAGGACCTTTAGTCCGGTTGGTACCGTCACCCTTTAGCCTCGGTTGGTGATACCAACCGGGACTAAAGATTCACCTTTAGCCCCGGTTGGTGGACTAAAAGTCTTTAGCTTCGGACGCAAATTTTTACCAAGACTAAAGCTCAGTTGATAGATCGTCCAAAGGCCTGTTCTCTAATAGTGAGGCTCGATCTACACACACATCGGCATGAAGAAGTTTGGAGTTGAAGTTATTAGTAAGGTCAAAAATAGTGGATGCACCAACTCCTCGTTTGTTGTTTTAAGAGCAAGTATTATAAGGGGTTGCAAAAAGGTTGTATGCTGATGTGCAAGAGAAAAAAGAAGAGAGAGAAGAGAGGTGGACTGTAAGCTTACAGTCAGCTAAAAGCACAAGAACCAATCTGTGAGAGAGTGAGGTGGGCTGTAAGAGGATCAACCACTATATGATCCAGTTGGCTGAGAGGTAAGCTGCAAGGGTTCATACAGCCAGCTAAAGATTGTATTATTAGACTTGCTCTCAGACAAAAGCTCCTCGCTCGCTATAGTGCAAGGAGCCTCTGAGCTGAAGCCGCCCGGAGCTCTGCCAAATTAAACGGAGACCTTCATTTAACGCCACGGAATGAAGCTTGATCGTCTAGCCTATGGACTTGCTTCGCTGCTTGGAGCTTCATTAATTCACCGTCCCCATTGCTCGCAACTTTGGGGATCAACGCAAAGTGATACGCCGCCGCCCTTCAGCGGGTTCAGCCTACGAAGTCGCATTTCGCGGGAATCTTCATCCACAAAAAAATATAGGGCCTGTTTGGTTCGCTGAGAAGATTGGCCAGGCTCGTATGTCGTATCAGCCAGCCAGGCTCCCCTCCGCCTGGTTCAGTGCATACAAAGGACCCAACTGCCTGGATGTTTGGTTGTCTGGTCATAAACATGCAAGCAAAATAGAGATGGTGTTTGGATGGATCGCTGCACTGCATGGTTTCAGTCACAGGCGCACGCACGAAGTGGTTGGTGGGCGGCTGCACGGCACCGCTGGAGCCTGTCTCGCCAAAAACGAAAATGTACCTTCGTGTACAACCTTCGCCAATACTGGCATAGTACAGCATTATGCACAAAGAAATGTTGGCTAGGGAGTACTGTGCCAATACTGCGCCCATACCAAAGCAATTAAGTGAAGCGAGAAGTGAGTAGTGGGACACTGGCATAGTACGTACAGCATTATGCACAAAGAAACTTATCATCCTATAGGGCAAAAATATACGATCACTTGTATTGCATGACACCAAGGGGATTGCCCTCTGCTAGACGCCTAGACACGACTGTGGCATGGTTGGCACTGCGATGGAAGCTTAAGCCGTGAAAGCGAAAGCGACCACTTCACAACAAGAACAGATGAACGGTCAGCAGCGCTAACCCAAAACCGACGGGCACTGTTTATTGACCGCCACTTCAAGGAATAATTTATTTTCCATCAAACATCAGGGTAATAAACATCTAAATTAGCACCCAAACCCTAAATACAATGATGGTACACACAAAACATTCACATGTATTTGTCTTCTGCCAAGTGATGGCCCCCTATTCCTTATACCCAGTAAATGTCAGGGAAAATGTACAGCCTGCTCCACTAGCCACATTAAACCACTCCCAGTTAGAAAATATTCTGTACCAACCTGAAAAACACAACACATCAGTTACCACATGGTTTCATCAGTTAGACTAGCAAAGAAACTACAGGCATTCACATTTATTCCATGCTAAACAATCAAGCAGACATACTTTGAACAGACAAATTTCACATAAGCAGTGTTTTTGGCATCAACTAGGCGACAAAGCACTCATGGAGAGCAAGGCGCCCCTGGCCCTGAAGTCTCGTCAAAAGCAGTGAGAACCAAGGGGATTGGAGAGAACAGAGGAAAACGATAGGGAAGGGAACCAACCAAAGAGGCCATGGAGCTGCCTCCTCTCTCATCCCCACCAAATCTGGCAGAGCCAACCACCACATAGCCCTGCCTGGGTCATCTGCAGCAGCGGCAGCTGATCCAGAAGGGGGCCACAATGTCAGAGAAAAATAGTGAGGAGAAGCAGTGAGGCAGGAGAGGAGAGGAGCGGAGGCCAGGCTGCGTGCACGCAAGCAAGAGCAGTGTGAAGTATATGAGTAACAAGCAAGTTGTACAGAGATGAAACCCTACACAACACCACCAAGGATAACAGAAGTGTAGGTTATGATCATTCGGTGGATTGCTGATTAGCTCCTAGCAGTTTTGTTTGCTTCTTTTTATCCTTGCCAACCTCATTTTCATTTCATGGGACATTGGAAATCATCTCCAATGCCGTGTTCAGCATGTATAATTACCTACTTGAATCACAAACTGCAATATAGTTTATAAAAAAAACATATAGCAACTAGTCCATCACATAAAGAGGCTGATCGTCCATCCTTACCATTAGATGAACTCTATCCAGATCCCACTTGGATCATATAGAACACTTGAATCTTGCCAGGTTAATGCAACAAAGCATCCACACTGGTGTTTCTCTTTGTATCAACCAGAATAACCTGATAGCCCTCCACAGTAAAAAAATCAAGATTCTGGAAGCCAACTTTGCCAGATTAATAGCAAATTCAGCTATCCCAGTGTGATGTCCAAACTACTCTGAATCGGTATCTAATGACAAACACAGCCGAGGCCTAACAGACCGCGGTTGGCGAGGATGAGAAAATATATTTTCAATCCTTCTAGGATTTAGATTAGATCCATTGCATCTGTCATTGTTCATGCTTGGGACAGCAGAGGCTGCAATTGAGAACAAAAATGTTACAATAATAACATGAATAGTATGCAGATAGCTGTCGTTGAGAACACAGCAACAATAAGTTCATAGAAGGATAACTTTAAGCATCAATATAATTTGCAGTCTGTTAGATTCAGGTGGACCTTAGGTCTTCCTTTTGCTTTTGGCTACACGCTTTCAGTTAAAATAGGTCTGTAATCCTGACTGTTGCTTAAATTATTTATAAAATCTACTGTGGGGATCTCCCTCACAGTCCTTTGCTTCCAAAAATATTAGTTAATAGAAGGTGAAAATATCAATGTTCAATTCATACTTTGATACTACAAATTTGGTTTAATGAATACTCACATTTTGAGCTAGAGGAGTTCTTTTTATTCTACTAATTAATAAATCATCATAACTGTTTTCTATGCAAGCATAGAATCCATAAAGCTCTGCAACCAACAGATATTACAGGACCACAAGCTAATACAAATTGATAAGAAATGGAAAACCTTCAGAAATTAGGTATTGGTAAAATTCAGTTCACAGTCATAGGTATGATGTATGCATATATACTTATAGACAACATTTTAACAGTTTTGAGGACAAGGGGATAAGTTGAGCCACTCAACATCAAGTGTCATCTAATATCCAGAAGTAATCGAAAGCAGATTCTAAAAGTTGCTAAAATTTTACTTATGCATTTTATTGACTAGAGAATCAAATAGTTTATGGGGGACCCATTTTAAGATATCAGACTTTACACATTTTCTATGGAAAAAAAAGTATGACCTAAGATGCCTGCCTTCAAAACTTAAGCTTGCTGATCCTGGAAATGGTTGACAGGCTACCAAAAAGAAAAGGAAGTGTAGCAAACTGTTATCTTTAAGAGCAAAATCACAAAAGAGAACAATTAAATTCATAAAAGGGAGACAAACCAGCATCAAGTAAAGGTTCGACTCCTGCCTCTTTCGATGGAACTTTTGGCTGTGATTTTAGACCATCAACACTTGTAGACTCTTCATTACCCCCTCCACCGGCTGCAAGCGTAAGAGATATCCTCCAATCGTCAGGATGAACTCCATTTGGAGTATTAGCACGCTCGCTCAGTTCTTCCTGAAGGGGAACAGTGGAAGGTTGACTTGGAAGAAAAATTTGCAAAGATGGATCATCGCCTGCTAAAGCCAATGGATTATCAACCAAGCTTGCATGCACATCATTACTGTTTCGGCAAATTGAAACATCATGAGCTGCAGAGGGATCCTCTATGCCAAGATTACAGTCAAGAGAGTAGTCTTCTGGTGCAATATTGAAGGAATTATGTGGACCAATAAAAGGATTGCCAACATCAGTATCAGTCCCAAAAAACTGGAACCCTTGCTCTGGTTGTGGATAAGAATGCATTTGCCAGTTATTTATTTCAAAATCACCAGTATTGTTGCTCAATAAACCAAGGCCACTCGGACCAACGCCAGCATCCTCCTGGTACCTTTCAGGATATGATCCGGCAGCATCAGTGACAAAAGGAAAACTGTCACCATTTGTAGGAGTATTTGCATAGACAGCTGGCGGGCAAACAATCGGATCATTTTCTTCATCAGAATCACTAAGAACAATGACAGCTGCAGCATTATGTTGTGGCTGTTGTTGTCTATCCTCTGTATTGTATGTCTGACCAAAGTTATGAGCAAAACTGTCAAACTCTTGGTTCAATGCTATATCAAATTGAATACCACCCCCTTCTTGGTTTACACTTGCATCGTCGCCATCTCTGTAACTCCCAGTGGGGCTACTGATCATGTTTGGTGTTGAGAACCCATTGTTGTTTTGGATGTGATTCCTAACCACAGGTTTCTTATCATCTGCTTTACTGCTAACCTGCCATAATCCACCAGGGGTTTTTTTAATTCCAAGTTTCAAAGTTCTATGTCCATCAGAAGTACCCTCTCTCTTGAACTCATTAACACTTGCGACACCGGGGTTTGTGTCTTCCTTTGAGTCACAAAGAGTACCATCAGGCATATGCCACTGAGATAGATCTCTGGTAGCGGCATCACCCTTCACACGCCATGACCCATCAGGTTTAACATCAAGCTCATTAACATCTTCACTGCAATTGTGCAACTACATCCAAAATGAAAACAGAAATCAACTCACATAACAAATTCTAGCATAAGGCATAAAATGTGAGACAAACCTACCAAAGAAGTAATCCGATTGAAATAAGGATCGATCATCAAGTTCTCCAGAGAGTAATTCTTTAAACATATTGGGCATTGCCACTGCACAAAAGTAAGAACAGCCAATCAGGAAGGTAGGATACAAAATAATAAACCATGTAAAATGAGAAACATTATATAAATAAATCAAGTGTGGCAGAAGGAAAGAGCACTTATATAGGCCGTACCCCCCCCCCCCCCCAATGGACTACTGCCCAAGGTAGCCTATTTTTGCAAACCTTGCGTGCATCTCAAGCATGACGTTATCATGCCCATGAAATTATTAACAGAAAATAATTCTATCTCCACTGTATTTCCTACTAGAAACAATAATAGAAAAATGGCATTCTTAGGTATTCATGATCAAGTGCATTGAGCCAATCCATACTCTTACTGTGCAGGCAAAAATTAGGCCTAGCTTGGGCCACTACAGCAGATGCTCAAAGCAGGCCTAGTTTACATGAAACAGCCCAAATTCTGACCTTGCGTGAGCGTTGATTCAATTCCACAAAAGTTTCAAGATCAAAACAGCCCATGTGAACACAAGGCTTGAATCTCCCAGCAATCCTCATTCTGGATCCACTATTCTGAAAAATAAAAATACATTAGATACAATTCCAATTGCAAATTGCAACGGAACGGCTTAGCTCAACATGCCAGCAGCCAACCAGAAAACATATACTTTAAAGACCTATTATAATGATTATATTTGCATTTGAGTAAATACATGACAGTTAGCAACTCTCCTAATTGAAAGAAACAGAGATTGCGTGGAAATTGATGGATGATTAATTGGAAAGACCTATGTACATATATATAAGGAAGAGATCTTGTGGTTTATAGAAAAAGCACCAACAGAGATCTCCTAATATCTCTCTAACCATATACAGGGCTGGCCGGCTATACCAGGCACAGGCCCTGTCATATACACGCACAGCACACATACAATCTAACACTAATACTACTCAGCAAGGTAGGCACAGAACCACCTGCAGAGTAGAAGTGGTTTGTTACTACCTATACCTATAAAGAAAAAAATTGAAAAAGGTAAAATGGTATGTAACAAAGCAAAACAAAAAAAGAAGTCATAAAAATCAGATATATGCAGAACAAAACTCACAGGGCAACGAAGGTTGACTGTAACAGATTCAGTAACCACTTCCAGATCGCTATCACTATCAGCATTGTCTGTAGCACCTCCACCTCCAAGACAGCGACGGACACGAGCAAGAGCATCCTCAAAAGATTCCCCTTCACCTTCCTTTGGGATCAAGTTCAATACCTGGACATCAATAATAGTAGTGTCAAGGAGGAAGAGGAGTAAATGGAGCAAAACTTGGTGAATAATGCACTATATATGTGAATAGAATTAGTAGTTTTTCCTTTCAGGGGCAATTCTTTATTTTTCTGAAAAACATAATAGAAAAATTAAAAAACAGCGCTAGCTTTAACAAGAATTTTCAACACAAAATATTGTTGTCTAGATGACATTTAACATGAAACAAGCTAAAAGTTGACAATACATAGACACCATTTACAAAACAGGAAATCATGTGATCCTATAGTCATTTCAACTACATGATATGTAGAAAGCCAAATGAACAAAACCTGAGGAACAGTCCTCCTCTTAACAATTCGAACTCCAAAGCAAAAGGTTCGAGCATCAACTCTTGATAAGCTAATTTTATTGAGCCCTTCTCTACTGCATGTGGTTACCTGCAAAAACATAGAAGAATGACAAGTTTAACCCATAAACAAAACTTGAAAAAAGATTTTCAGAGTAATACGACATTGCGATCAAATTATCATATCAACTACAGAACTCAAATAAGGTCTCCATACGCTAGAAATGTGCACCCAATTGCCTCAAAGCATGTTATATCAGCACCAATGGCTATTGCATCATGGAATTACCTCACATCAACAGCTACAGGTCTATGTGCTAATGTGTTATTCATTTTTTTTTTTTTGGGGGGGGGGGGGGGGGGGGGAGGTGGGGGCTGGTTTGTATGTTCATGGTTTATTTCATAATGTTTTTTATGTTATTTTGCTTTTTATAATGGTATTCTTTAGCCTTACAATCCTAGTACTCCTATGATGCAGGTTAGCATCACTGAATATGAACTTGTGTGTTCAGCCAATTTAAGGCAAGACGCTTTCTGCCAAAAAAAAAAAATAGTATCCATGGATCTCATTGTCAAATGCACCAGATCGCAAGAATGACATGATACATGCTACAACCCATCTCGAAGTAGAAGTAAACCATGCGCTTCACTAGCTAACTATAAACATCGAGTAAAAAAGCCAGTATTTGAGCTGGCAACATGTGTACAAACCAGGATTAGAGCTGGCAACTAGTGTGGTGGGCTAATGGGAAACAAAAAAACCAGTACCATATTTGTAAATGGTTGGTCAAAATGTGTGCATCTAAACCAGGTGATGAGCAGCAAGCACCTTCACCGACAAAGTATGAACATGTGCTCCAGTATCTTAGCCAGTAGGAAAGCATAAGAAAATCAAGTGAATCATGTATCATGCCAAAACATATGCTCAAGAATCTCAAGAGGACTGTCCCACATGTACCCCAAAAAATGTTAAATTGCTAATGCACTCAGATCTTGTGTCATATCGTGATAAAGAATGCTACTAGCTAACTTGGTTTCCCTGTCTGAGCATCAAGTACAAACGACTGGAGGGAGTATAAACCATAAGAGTAGACCTCAAGTGACTGGAGGGAGTATAAGCCACAAGAGTAAAGACCTCAAAACAAGCTTAATGCAGACATACTTAATGTTACTAACCCCTTCATATACTTCGCACTTAAAAAGGATGAAAAACAAGCTTATACTGTGTTCTAACAGAATGCATTTAAAAGGCAAAACTGAACCCCAACAGAACATGTCCAAAAGATAATGGAAATGCTTGTTAGAGCCCCCCCACCCCCCACCCCTTTGTCACCAGCACCGCTACCAAATGAAATAAAAAAGAGGTAGTACCAAATGTCTGTCCAATCATCATGTAGATCCTACCAGCACGACAAAGTAAGAATAACTCACCAGTGGACCATCATCCCGTCCATTTATCCCTAGTAACTGAGAACCAGGCCTGGTCATTACTCGTACAGGAATACCTGAACAAACAGAAGACGGAACTAAATATCACACTGGCAATCCCTTAATTTCGTAAAAATATCAATGTAAATTAAACCTATATGGCCAAGATTTGAGCCCAAATGAATTTTAATAAATCTAAGTTATAATATACAATAAAATGTTGTGCATTACCATTCACTTGCAATTCTGCATATTGAGGCCATTGCATCCTGAACTGGACTTTGTCATTTATAAGAATGCACCAAACCTGTCCACAGACCAACAATACAATCGGTAGTTAACAGGACTGTGCAACGGAACCAGTGAGTGTATCCAAGCACTTTTTCTTTATTGGATAGGACACGAGAAATCTTATAATACATCAAATCAAGATCTTTTGACATAAGCTCTCAACATGCAATACTCAAGTCTATATTGCACACACAATTTGCAAATGATTTAAGTAGATAACTCATAACTGGGGTAGACATGAGAAATCAAAGATATTTGATGTTAGAGAAAGATCATAATCATACATAGCTATTTTCCATCAGCGTACTATGCATGAACACTATGTTAAAGAGGCTGATTCAATGACAAAGTTCAGACTCTGAGTGACCTAATCTCACATACACCAATGTTTTCTTCCTCAGTGCCTTAAGGTTTATTTATGGCATACCATAATCACCAATGTACTATGCATGAACACTACGTGTCTATGTCAAAGAAAGTGGCATAGCCGCAGCATGACTTAATAAAATGTCCAAGATATTAATCAGGATCGAGGCAAATGAAACTTAGGTTGTGGAGGAGATAGCAAACCTGGAGATCATATTCTGGTCTCTGGACAGTTTCTCTATCTGCTCGGGAAAGTTGGAAGGTCTTCTCCACAATTTGAGGTACACTTACTCTAGTAGAGATATGAAGGTTTCACAAGGACGCATTTATGCATCAGCAACACAGTAACATCAATGCAGATAGTATACAAACTAAAATAGAAGAATAGTTAAGTCTACTCAAATGACATGCTATTATCTAGCATATACAGGCCAAAAGCACAACTATAGAAAGACCACCTTATCATAGAAATGCCTACATATATCATACGCTGGATGCTGTGTCAGACTGACAATGCATCTTAACAATTAAGAACAGACCAATGAACATTGTATTGCACTACATGCAAATGAGCACTAGTGTTATATCTTTGTATCAATCAGCAAAAACTTGTATTAGCAATCAACAAGACAAAGGATTATCATGTCAAATCTAACAGCAGAATTTAATTACTAACCAAAGATCCTGAACTGAGGTATACATGACTGTGCTGTTGAAGATATAAGTGTTTCTTGATTGGGTAACAAGGATTCGCATAATATAGATATCCATATGGTGCTAAAATAATAATTTCTGACAACAATAGAGCGTCAATTTCCCCTCTAAACTAAAATTAACATTAACTATGACATGTGTAATGTACTTGTATTGACAACCCCTAAAGAAGTTCCATTATGTACCCACCCGTCATTTCCAACACCAGATGACATAAATTTCACAGGTAGTAATGGATTTCCTGTAGTCACCCAAAACCTGCAAATAAGGGTGGAATTAAGCAATGAGGACAAGAATTGCAGACAATAAGAAATTCTAAGTACAGTTGTTCAAGCGCAATGCCAACTTCAGAATGCCTACACAGATTTACAAGTTTCATCAGCAGCTTTTGTTCAAAATACATTCAAGGATCTAACCAAAAGGCATAACTTCAATTGCATATAGAAAACTAGAAACACCAAACATAGTAGGCTATTTTTACATGTTATATTTGTCGCAAAAGGAAATAAACCATCAGCATGTTCCAGCCAAGCAAAGAGCAGAAAGAGATTAGGCCTTAAGGCACACTATTAACTCAGGCAAAGCAATAAAGAGTGTCGCCTAACCTACGGAGTGATCATAGAAGTATCCAGCTTCAAAGATCACAGAATGGGTGTAATTTACATAGTTACATTCGAAAGGTTCAGCGCGTAGCCCAATTAATAATGGCAAGTTCAATAACATCCATGCGTACCAAGTACCGACATAAAAACATATGAATCTAACAACAAACATTCAATCAGACAACCAAGCAACCAGTAGCATGGGCTGTTAAACAAGAGGTCATGGGATAATTTACCAGTTTCCAGATCAATCAGGTGTAGGAATTGGTAGAACAGAAGCGGGGCTCTAATAAACCCTGGGCGAGTGAAAAAAGGCCACACTCCAAAAAAAGGTAAACCATACACCATGCAGGAAAGGAAACCATAGCACATTTCATTCACAACATTTTAGCTATAGCAGGACATACCAAAGGTCACTCTTGGAAAAAATATATAGTAAAAGAAAGAAAGCCAAACAGATTATAGAGGAACATACAGGTCTAGCCAAAAAAATATATAGTGAAAGAAAGAAAGCCAAACAGATTATAGCGGAACATACGGGTCTGCCCGGTTCAGTCGGCACAATTCACAATAAAAATGAGGTGGAATATCAGGGCCAGCACCCTCCGTGGTCTTATCTGGAATAAGTACGCAGGTAATGTGCTGCCACACCTGGCATTTGCCATCTTCGCACTGCAGGAAACAAGGAAAGATTAAAGATTAACAAGGCGCATGACACCATAACAAACTGGTTGCAGTTAAGAGAAATTGTTTCACGCCCTATGTCCCTTTCAAAAGAAAACAAAATACACGCACATATATAAAAGGCTAAGATACCTTGATCATATTGTCATTTAGCATTGTGCTATTGCAAAGGCAGCGGACCTTAGTCTCCACATGGTAAAAGTCAGTGGCTTCCTCTTTGGGCCTGAAATGATTGAAATCTGATCCACTGTGGCTCCTGGAGGGAAGGTCAGGAGCACATACTTGCATTTTCCTGCTAATGAAAGCACCAAGGCACCAAATGTAACCAAGTCAACAACTTCATCTGACATATTCAACTCTCTGGTATGTATTCTTGTACTGAAAGTTGAGAAACGGATGGAATGAAACCTGTATGTGTCATCAACAACTTTTGCCACCGCCTCCCTTGTAAGAGCATTTTTCCTTCCCCATCCATGATGGCGTTGACCTGCAATAAGCAAATAGAGCTGAAGAGCCAGACTTCATGGAAAGAACGAACTTAGTAATTCAGAAGAAGAAAATGTGAACTAGCTGAAGCTCTAAAATGGAAGAGATTTTTTTGTCTTGACCAATCATCAGCTCAATGGCAAGTAAAGAAATGACCCATATTAAACTACAATGGCACAGATGTGCATAACAAAACCTACTGGCTTGAGCACAACTGAAAAGTTATGGTAACCAACATTGAACCATAAAAATGCAGCAGTTAAAGGCAGCAATATAGAGGGAGCAAATATGCAGGAAAGACTAGCATACCTTGCTCATCTGATAATATTGCCAATACCCTGTCAACAAGGTCCTGTGATCAACAATTGTGAAAATGGATCAGATACCATCAAGCGCAAAGCTGAGGCAAGTACAGTGAAGATGAGATTTTCAATGTATTAGGGGGGGGGGGGGGGGGGGGGGGGGGAGAGAGAAGAAGATGGTTCTGATTTCTGAAATTGCAATACTGAATTGAAGCTTGTGCAACAAACCCATGGTTACTGCCAAAGCGAGTTGTGCACAGCACTACAGCAGACAGACCCAAAGATGATGTACTGCCAGATGGCTAGTTCATCCTGGAGGCTCGTATGCCATGCCTCCACTCAGTTGCAATCCTACACATCCAGGGGTAGAAACAGAGTGTTGAAAAGGCTGAAATAAGAGAGCAGAACAGTTGCTGACCTGCTTCTTTCCTTGCTTCGGTAACCCCAGCTGATTTAAGATATCCTTGAGCTCCTTTATCCTAAAGTACGCAAGTTTATCCTGTGACAAACGAGGAAAGAATCGTACGTGTGAGATCTTCAAGAGAGACTGTTACATGTCGATTAGCACGTGAAGCACACGCCGCCGCACTTGCTATGTTTGATCCATGGACTGGGAAAAAAAACAGAACTACCGACTCTAGAACGATTTATTAGAGCAGATTTTGTCGGTTAGCCACACGGTGAGCTAAGAGCAGCTGAAATGAGTGCTGCGCCATGGAGCGGAAGGATCCAACGCTAGCCTATCAATCAGTACAATACATGAGAAGTTGATTCGCGCGCTAAGACAGCACACAACACCTGCCAACAACACAAACAGCTCTATCCGGTGCTGGGCTACATCGGGGCATCGGGCAGCATGCCCGGACTAAGAAGCCTAACCGCTGGCGCCTGGCAAGGGGATTGATTCCACATTTGGAAAGAAGGCACTGGCGCCGCGGTAGGAAAAAAAAAACTAGGGTCCGAGCTCTGAGCTAGTCCATCCCATCCATCTAAACCTCGGCGCGGAATTAACCGCGGGGCGGCAGCGGGGCGGCGGCAGGGGCGGGAATCCGACGGGCCCAGCTGAATCCCCCGGGAAATTCGAGGGGAATCGGCGGAGATCGGGCGGCGAATTGGGCGCGGGCGGGCGTATACCTTGCAGGCGGAAGCGAGGTCCGACATGGCCGGCGCCCGCGCGAGGAAACCGCCGGAGGGGCACGGGCATGTGGAGGGGGCGATCGGGGCCCCTGGCGCCGGCGAGGAGATCCGGCGATCGGGGCGGCGAATTGCAGACGTCTGCGGCCGCGCGCGGGTGCTGCTGCTGCGGCTGCTGCTGTGGCGCGGCGGCGGCGGCGGCTCCCTCGCGTGGCGTCCCTGTGGCCTCCGCCGTTTGCGTGGACGACGGCTGCCTGGACGGAGGGGGGCGGGGTTTTCCTCTCTCTCTCTCTCTCTCTCTTTCTCTTTCCTGCACCTCGCTCTCGTCTTCCTTGGCTTGGCTCGCGTCGCGTCGCGCGTGCTTGTGGGACGGGTTCGTCGAGAAGGGGGAGGAGAGAGAGAGAGAGAGAGAGAGGGGGGGGGCGGTTTCTCTCTCCTATTCAGCCGCCGCGGCGGACGTATCGGCCGCTATCAAATCCGGTTTTTTGCGGGGCCGTACGAGTCCGCGACCCACCCAGCCGCGGCGGGCGGGGTTGGTCTGGTCGTGCCGTGCCCTGCCCGCCCGCCTTCACTTCACTCTCTCTACGGCCACCGCGGGGACCCCACCCACCCCCAGCTGTGCATCACTCGTGGCGTCACCGTGGACCACCCCGGTCTAAGATGGGCCGGGCTGAAATTGAACAACCCACGGTTTTTGGGCTATTATTAGCCTCGACGCGGCTCAACTCATAAACCATCCAAAAAAAACGGACTACAAATATATTTAAAATGTCCAAAAATCATGAAACAAAATTTCAAAAACATCTATCTAACTATTTACATTAAAATAATACAATTATAATTGCTAAATTTTGTTTTACCTCAAAAAATATGTAACTAACTTCATGGTTTTTTTCTAAAATCATGATGTATATTATGGTACCTAGCTTGAATTGCTTGAATCTTTACGTGTTTATTTGCTAGTATAAGCTCCCATTGTATATCATAATTAGTCACTTCTATGTAGTCAGATGATCAACATCGACTAATTGTGATAGATAATGAGAGCTTCTACTAAAATTAAGCACCAAAATGAGTTTATCAAAATTCCAACAATTTCAAACTAGGCATCATAATATAGAACATGATTTTAGTAAAAAAAACTGAAACTATTTTTAAAAAAAAATGAAACTAACTTTGCTTTTTCAAGGCAAAACAAATAATTTATGAAAAGTTTAAGATTAAAATAAATTTTAGGATTTTTAATTGTATTATTTTTCCATGTAAAATATTTGATAAGTTTTTGAAATTTATTCTTATAACTTAGTTCGTTTTATCTCCTTTGGCATGGTGCCACTTTAGCAAAAGCACTCATGGTGCAGACACAAAACAGTTTTAAAAGTTGAAGGAGGTGAAATACAGATTTGTAGTTCAGGGAAAAAATCGAACGACCACAGTAGTCAAAGGATGTAAATTATTCTTTTTCTTTTATGAACCCAACAAGAGATGGGCTAGGCAGGTCTCTTCCACGAAAGAAGTAACAAACAAAAAAATCATATATTCTAATGAATTCCTCCTTTTTCTGGGTACCATATTCCTTGTTTTCATGTTTTTCCTTACAGCTAGTTTTTGTTGCATTGGACAAGAGGTAAAAATACATCACAATCGGGAATAGTTTGTAGGAAGAGAATTAAGAAGAGGCATCCATAAGCATATGGACCAGTTAAACATTATCATCTCTCACAATTAATCTATTTTCTTTTCTAGTGAGACATTTGGGGCAGGGTTCACCTCCATGGGAGCAATGAGCTTGAAGAAAGACGTGTCACTAATGAAAGAGGTGGAGATTGGCAGCAAGGGATGGAGCACTGGATCAATGCTCTAAATTGGAGGGCCCACCGATGATCATCCCACACGGATGATGGTGAGCCGCAACATATAACTACAGCATCACCATGAGGGGCCCTAGCGGGCTTGAAGCCCTAATAGTCTTCGTGGCAAAAATGTTGCCTGAGATTGATGTTGTTGCCACCATTGGCACTGAATTCAAGTATTGTGGACAAAAGCATGGGAAAGAGGGCAAGCGGGAAGCCAACATACATGTCACATGGGAAAGAATTAGATTGATGTTGTTGTGATTTTCCCTTAATATCCCTGTGGGGATATGGACCCCAGGGTACCACACGATGGTACATGGGTCTCACCACTGGAGGTCGTCCGGCCCGCAGGATGAAGGCGTACGGCGCACGGCATGCACTGTACGACAGTTGTAATCTAGATACAGTATCAACTCGAATACTTACCATGTAACTCTGTCCCTTCGGGATATATAAGGAGGGGCAGGGGTCCTCTGAGAGGACACGGGGCAGATCATAGACAACAGATCCTAGGTCACAGGTCACAAGCTAGATCCAATCAATACAACTCGACGCAGGACGTAAGGTATTACGCTAACCTAGCGGCCCGAACCTGGATAAACCTCTGTGTTCATCTTGTTTTGCCTTGCGTCAACGTCTGGGTCGTCGTCTTGCGCACCTTCCCCTCTAATCTACCACCTTGGGTATACCCCTAGGTGGACTATCGACGATATTTCGTCGACAGTGGCGCCCACCGTGGGGCATGTGCGTACGGACGCCATGACGACTCAGATGGTTTCCTTCCTGTAAGTGCATCTAGCCCTTAGTGGGTTTTGGTGAACTGAGTGACAACATAATTAAAGGTCTAACAAGTTTGCTAAGTGTATCCAAGGTTCAACTAGAAATGCAAACTTGATGGTATTCCACATAGTGCTGAAATGAAGGCCAAAATTATGTATTATTGTATTGGAAGATCATGGAAACAATCTTGTTCAAGTAAAAGACAACAATGCAAATAGAGTTGATGATATGGCTTCTATGTTGTGGGATATCATGGCATCATGAGAAAGCAAGCATATTTGACAAATGACAAGTGAGACATAGATTTATGATTTTGGAATGGTCTCAACAATGGGTTGCTTTTCATGAGCAAGATGAGTTTGATAGTGAACTAGCTTTGATCAAGGTTGAAGA
This sequence comes from Coix lacryma-jobi var. lacryma-jobi, assembly GCA_009763385.1. Taxonomy (NCBI): domain Eukaryota; kingdom Viridiplantae; phylum Streptophyta; class Magnoliopsida; order Poales; family Poaceae; genus Coix; species Coix lacryma-jobi. Next base: position 156,524,609 of record CM019826.1, read on the forward strand.
ATGAATCAAGAATGCATAAGTGAGTTAATGTCAAGCAAAGGTCAATGACAAAGACTTAAACTCATATTGGATATATGTCATCTCTACATTGGTTTGCTTGTATGGATAAATATTTGGAGAATCACTTTGCATTGATTTGATCAAGCTAGAAGTATGAAGATGGAGATTGAAGTAAGTGTTGAGTGTCAAGCCAAAATGGAGAGGATATAAGGAACCGTGAATTGGCTTGACCATATTAATGATGATCCATATATGTCTCTATGTGAGTCAAACTAAAGCTTGATTGATCTCAACATTCATATCTACAAGATGTTCAAGCAAGGATCACAATATTAAAGAAATGGCTTTCAATGGATGCTTAATATGATGTGACTTGAGTATGGCTTGGTAAGGTGAAGATAGCAAGGAAAGGACTTCGAGGTACTAAGCGAAAGTGAAGGTCAAGGAGACCGAAGTACTATGGCTAGGGTGAAGAAGAGAGTACTTGCATTGAGTCGAGGTACTAATCAAGCTATGAGGAGTCATATTGTGTTGACGATCAGATCATTAGTGATAGTGACTTGAAGCCATGAAGTTGAACTCACATATGGAGAAATGGTTCAAGTCACATGCTCAAGGGATGTTTGCTCGAAGAGATGAGATAGTTGCAATTAGTTGCAACCCCTATGAAGTGACATTGAGAAGAAATGGCATATGAAGATACTGAAGACTCAAGTGGTTAATTGTTTATATTCTCTTATTCTTGAGTATAGGTATGCCGTACTATTAAGAGGGATTCTAGCACGCACAGTCAAATTGTGATACCAATGCTCAATATTTGCCAGAAAGATATACTTCTAGCCACCTTTCTAACCCCACAGGTTTCACATTGATTTGACTAAATTTGGGTGGTCGGCAGTGCCGAACCTTATGGTCGGCAGTGCCGATCATAATCGAACCGTTGGGCCCAGACTATATATATACCTTTCCAGAAAGCCCACAACGGCCCAGTTACACCAGTGCTTCTTCCAGCTCGGGATCTGACCGTTTGAAGAGCTCCCCTCTCTCTCTCTCACTCCTCCATTGTTGCTCCCAAAGCTTTCAAGTGGATCTCCCATCCCAACCACTAAAACTTGAAAGAGAGGGCAGCAAAACTCGATTAGAGAGCAGATCCATTGATTCCCAAAGTCCCAAGAGCATTGGTTCACGTTTGGCCGGAGGTTCTAGGGTTTATTACTCTTGGAGCTTGCTCCTAGCCGGCTAGGCGTTGCCCTTGAGCTTGCCAACGTTTGTGGCAGCCTTGGGAGGTTTGTAACCACCTTCTTGCAGCTAAGAAATCACCCCTCACCTCAAGAGTTCACTCTCTTGACTTGAGAACGAGGAAAGGGCAAACCTAAGTGGTGAGCTTGAGCCTTTGTGGCATACCTCAACAACGTGGACTTAGGCAAGCCTTTGTGGCGAGCTGAACCACGGGATAAATCCTTGTGTCACCTTGTGCTTTGGTTTACATTCCATTCTTGAAGTGATTTCTAGGGTTAGGGTTTGATCTAGTGCTTTATACTTGTGCTTTCGATTTCTGGCATATCTGTGAACTGTCTAACCCTGCAGGAAGCTTATCCTCTGCCTGTGCAACATTTCTTCTCATACCCACGAAACTCAGTTTCACTTTTTCCCAGATCGGCAGTGCTGATCTCAGGATCGGCAGTGCTGATCTCAGAATCGGCAGTGCTGATCTGTCTACTGATTAAATTGAGTTTTGAGTTTTGACAGGCCTATTCACCCCCCCCTCTAGGCCTCCTTGGCGACATCAAGGTCCTTTCAATTGGTATCGGAGCCTGGGCTCTCAAATTAGGGCTTAACCGCCTTGAGAGACGATGTCGACAAGTGAGGAAGTATCTCTAGAACTTTTACTTTTAGATGGCTCAAATTATGCATCTTGGTCCGCTAGTGTGCTTACTGTTTTTAGGACCATGGGTCCTCATATCGAGCGGATTGTTGATGTGAGCATTTCACCTCCTAGTGATGATTTGACCTATCTATCTAAAGAGGAAGTGAAATGCTTACAACACAATGCTCAAGCCTCTAATGTCTTATTTAGTGCTTTGAGTGAAGATGTTTTTGATGTCGTCATATTTGGAGACGGTGAACCTCTTGAGGATGCTCATGTGATTTGGACCACACTCAAGGAAAGATATGACAAGTCCAAATGTGATGAGAAGTTGCTCTCATTGGAGGAATCACTTGAGTGCTCAACTTCACCAACAATTGAAGAGCCTCAAGTGATTCTCCTAAAAGGCCTAAGTGATCATGGCACAACCACTTCCTTACCGACATATGTGGAAGGTAATGAAATGGTTGGTGAGAACAAGACTTTGACATGTGATACTTCTACTTCCTATAGTTCTTGTGAGACTAACATTTTGAAGGAAGAAGAAGCTTGTGATCGGTGGAGGCCAAGTGATGAATCTACTTCACCAAAATGCTCAACTATCCATGTCACTTCTCATATATGTCTTATGACAAAGGGTAAGAAGGTAAAATCAAAAGCCAAACCTCCTCCAACTTTAGAAGACATCTCTAGTAGTGATCTTAGTGATAGCTCTAGTGATGATGAATCTAGTGATGAAGAGATAGACAATATAACTAAGAACTTGGATAAAATGACCAAAGTCTATATCACTAAGCTATTGGAGGAATTAGAGAGCGTTCAAGCTGAGCTAGCTACTAGAGATGATGATCTCATTGCACAAGAGAACATCTACATAGCTAGCAAGGAAGCTCTTGCAATAGAGAGAAGTGAGGTGGCTGCCTTGCGCAAGGCTTTGGCCAAAGAGCAAGAAAGCCATGCTATTACAAAGAATGAGAATGTTGCACTCAAGCAAAAGTATTGTAGCTTGGATGAAAAGTACAAGGAGCTTGAGTTGCAATATAACATTCTTTGGGATAGCAACTCACATCCCTCTAAGGCAATGAATGAATCTACTCCCTCCACTAGCCAAGGATGTGGAAAATGTTACAACCTTGATATAAATGTTTATTCCACTAACCTTGCAAATATGGAGGCAATGAAAAAGGAAATTGCTAGGCTCAATGAAATGATTGATAAAGGGTGCAGCAACAAAGGTATACACATAGGCACCAAGAAAGTGGATGACCAAAGCAAGCCCAAGTACAAGGATGGAAGACATCCTTCCATCAAAGATGGTTTGGGTCACACAAAAGGAGCCAAAACCAATGGAAGAAAGAGAGTGAAAGGCTATGAGTGTGTTAAGTTCTTGAGCAAGGGCAAGGTTGGTACAGATCAGCCTGCACAGATGTCGGCACAGCAACCAACCAAATCAGCACTGCCACGCTTGGTCGGCAGTGCCGATGGGTTAGTCGGCAGTGCCGACCCCCGCAAGAAAGGGAAGGCCACCAACCATGCCCCTGGTCAGAACAAGCCCAAGAAGATGGTGCCCAAGCAAAAGCAGGTTCCACAGAAGTCAAATGAATCAATGTGGGTGACTCAAAACAAGGTGCAACATCAACAAAACATAACTCTCATCACTTGTTTCAAGTGCAAGAAAGAGGGTCACCATGTAAGGGATTGCTCCTTGAAGAAAGAAGCGAAGGTCATGAGCAAAATTCAAGAGAAGAAAAAGATGGCTCATGGCAAGTGCTCCAACATGGGGCACAATGCCTCTATGTGTTCCAACAAGGTTGATGACCAAGCCACACTTCCAAACAAGAAGACAAGAAAAAGCAAGAGGAAGTGCTATGAGTGCAATGAGAAGGGTCATGAAATTGCATCATGCCCCTACATGGAAGATAAAGGTTTGGGGTCATCAAGAAAGAGGCTTATTAGCAAGGTAGCAAGCAAATTGCAAGAAAAGAAGGCTAAGAAGAACAAGACACGCCTATGCTACACTTGCAAGGGGAAGGGACATCTAAGCATGGATTGTCCCATGGGTAACACTCTTAAGCCTAACTCGTCAATTGATTCAAAATTGCTTAGTAGGCCCAAAAGTGACACTTGTGCTAGAAAGGTGATTGGTTCACCACTTGCTAGCACAAAGGCCATTTGGGTGCCTAAGTCTCTTGTGACTAACCTTATTGGACCCAACGTAGTTTGGGTACCAAATTGTGCTTGATGAGTGTTGTAGGTACTTGAATGTGATATGAGGCTTTGGGGGTGCTTGAGCAAGTTGATTGAAAATTATTCACTCAAGCTATCAACAAACTCATATTGTCTTTTCTTATATGTTGACCCGAAGATGATTTGATGGAAATATTTAAAACTTCATATTCACCTATGTAACAAGTACCTAACCCTTGTAGGCTAGCCACTTGACTTGTGTAGTCTCTAGTAGTTCATAAATATGTGTTGTTTGTGAATTATTAGGAGTGGCTAGAGCATTTCAAGTTTAAATGAATCATTTGCCATATGATGCTTTTAATGGCTCTCTAGTAGAGCAAGATCTTGTTCATGTTGTAGGTAATGAGGATATACCTTATGAGGCAATGAAGTAATTGGCTATTGTTGATATTAGACCACTAGAAATCCAAGCCACTTAATTGAAGGTTACTCAAGTTGCTGCTACAATAATTTCCGCTGACGTACTCGATGTAGAGGTGTTGGGGCACCCCTGCTGCAAATCAGTAGGGTGGTAGTGCTGCCCCTCCTACTGCAGCAACTCATTCCACTTCAATACATGGACAAAACCTACAACATTCATATGAGCAAAGTGAAGATGAAGAGACCACATCATCCATTATATTTCTAGAAGGGTGGTAACTTCTAAATCTCAAGTGCAATTTATTTCAAATCTTATCTCTTTGTGTCTTGTGTAGCCACTTAGGGAAATAAAGCACTTGAGGATATTTATTAGTTGTTGGTGATGAAAGAAAAGCAATGATTGGAATTAAATTGATCATTCACTCTAAGCAAGATACATGGCTTATGTTTCCTTTGTGGATTTCAAACGAAGAATGTCAAGAAAGACAAGAGTAAAGGATCAAGCTCAAGTAGAGACACTTATCACTCAAATCTCAAGAACTCTCTACTTGATGGAATCTTGTCATATGGTAGATTGACAAATTCTTATTCACATCTTATGACCATCTACATGCTCAAATGGTTGTGAGTATCTCTTGGCTATCTATTAGGCTTATTTCGCACTCGGATATGGACATGTGTGTTTAATATTGATCCAGCTTGTCATATCTGTGCAAGATGTTCATTTTTATGCATGCTAACTGTTGTGTAAGTTTCACTGTGATCTGGCTGTTGAAGCTTGGTCGGCAGTGCCGACCATCTGGTCGGCAGTGCCGACCAGTGCAACAGCAGTCAGGCCTTGTTGTGCATGAACTGTCTTTTACATCATGTTTTATACTATGACACTATGTTTCTTGCACCCCACAACAGACATGGATGTAGGGGGAGGCCCCAATCTCACTAGTATGTGAAAACTGACTTCTTATGTCAATTTGGAAATTCAAATTCCTATTCACATATTTAGGGGGAGTCTTCTACATCCATGACTCATAAATCTCAGCACCTTTATACATCTTTTTGTAAGCTCTATTTAGGTTGTCATCAACTACCAATAAGGGTGAGAGTGTGTTTCTCAAATGGAGTGTGCTATTATATCACTGTCATCAATCCAAAAACTATGTGATGTGTTCTCTCTAGCTTTTTGGAATTGCTTCATTTATGTTAGCCACTCACCATAATATGGCTTAAATCTGCCCCTTGGACTTAAGTGACCACCCGTGCACATTCACATTTCCATTCCACTCAAAAGAGTGTGCATGAGGCATTAAGGGAGATTTAGTCCATGTTATGAGGTTTCTCTATTTTGGTAGCCCATTTTCCCTCCAAACATAAAGGGTTACTAAATGAGAAACTAGTGCTTGTGTTACTAATGCCCTCTTATGTTTGAGCTTATTCATAGGAAATCAATAAGAAGAGGTTGTGCTTATTTATTTGTATACATCACAAGCCTAAAGGTTACTCTTCACCTAAAGAAGATGAGGTTACAAGAGGTCATACAAACCAAGAATTGAGTTTGAATTGACAAATCAAGTTTGAGGTTGAAATGGATGAGCTATATTGGAAGAATTCACAAGACTTCAATCATTGACAAGAGGACTGAATGGTAATGACATCTTGTGAGTGTTCTCAGCCAAAATCACCTCAATATTGGACAAGAAGGGAAGGATTGCGAAAAACATCAAATCTGTCCAGAAATCTGAAATTCTGAGTTGGCTGCCTTCAAGCATGGATTTGGAAGTTCAAACGCTAATGAAATGACCTGAAACTTTGTGAGCATGCTATATACATCTAGTACTTGTTGTTGTACAGTTGGGATGCAGTTTGGTTTTGAAGAAAATCAGTTTCAGTTGAATTCTGTCAGCCTCAGCACCGCAGTTTCAGACTTGAGCAGTTTTGGTAGAAAATAGATTTGACTGATCAAATGGAGTCCAAATGGGCTGAAATTTTGACAGCAGTTAGAGGACTCATAGATGAACATTTCTACCAAATTCCATGCATATTGGATCAACAGTTTGAGATATATGAATTTTTCTTCAAGGAAGACAGAATCTGAAAATTACTGCATGAAGTTGAATTGCATTGCAACAACAAGTTTCATTTGACTCTCGAGTTGGTCATGAAGAATCAGTGAAGATGAGAAGCATCAGCTTGGTCCAAAGGAGTTCAAATGAGAGAGAAGGACACATACAAGCATCCAAAGGAGTTGGAACCAAATTGCAAGTAGCAGCAAGAAGTTGCAGCTAGTTGGAACTAGAAGAAATCAGTTGCATGCTTTCAAATTCAGCAGCTGCAATAAATTGAAACCAGTTGCAATTGATTGAATTTAGCAGATACAAGCAGGGGAAATGAGTTACAATCAGCTGGAATCACTTGACATCATTTTGAAGCAACTAAGAACTAGCTGAAACTAATTGGATTGAAAGCAAGCTTGAAGGAGTTTGAAATCAATTGGAATGTAGTGTAAACTTCTCTCTTGGCCTAGAATCTTTGATATGCATGAGTGTACTTTGTGTACTCTTGTATGCACAAATTGAGGAGGAGTTTACTGTGATATCTTGTGGGACAAATGGTTTCTCTCAAATTCATGATTATGTTGTCTCACACATTGGAGAAAGAAGGATGGATGGTTCCTTTTGGATTCACATTGGGTAATTCACAATTACTCTAGGATGTCTTGGTCTTTGTAAACCAAGTTCTCTCGGCTAAGTGTCGAATGCCCCAATCCTTTAGTGGAACTAAAACTGAATGAGTTGGAGAAAATAATTGAAGAGTGAACTTTCATTGTCAATTCTCTACTCTAGAGCTCATCAAGTGCATATGATCCATCCTATTGATCAACCAAGACCTTGTCAACAAAAAGTGGTGACTCCTAGTTCATAATTTGCAAATTTCATGAACTTTACCATTTGCTTTCTATGTGAGTTGCTTTAGGTAAAGAAGGAACTAGGAACTTAATTTGGATCTTGGATGATCACCAAAGCTCTAATTCACCACATTTCATCAAAAGAGAACTGTGGCCATCTAAATCATTGAAATCTTACTTATATGATGGTCATGTCAATCAAAATTTATGTGGTGATCTCTCTACCTTGGTGGTGGTATGTTCCTTTGGCATAATTTCAATTGTTACAAAATTGGTGTGCCTTGAACAAGGTGTAGGATGTGCTCCTCTAAACTCTTAAACCGATTCAAGTGCATTTCACAAGTAATTCGAGTACTTGATGCACATATTAAGGGGGAGCTCATTCTATGTCTTGTGTCTTTTGGGACTAACATTTTCTTCTAGTGAACTTGTGTAGTCTCTTGGTGAGAATAAGTTTCTCATGGATATGCTACATAACCATATCAATCCAAATTGGTAAAGTTATCTCTCATATTCATTTGGATTGCAATTTTAACTCTTATGTAGCTACTTTCCATAATATAGCTTAAATTCCCTTGTCTGGACTTAATTGACCAAAAAGTGCATATGTTCTTGCCATCCACTTACATATGTATGCACTATCAAATAAGGGGAATTTAGTCTATGTTATGAGGTTTGCAATTAGTGATCCACATGCCTTTCACATTCAAATGGTCACTAGTTGTAAAACTGTAGCTTGTGCAAGTTAATGTTATCTCTTGTCTTTGTGAGTATTTCCTAGGAGACATCAAGGTCCCTAGGAGACATCTAGGTGATATTATGAGATACAAGCATCCATTCCAATTGACATCAACTTGTGAAGATTCCTTCCATCGGGGTCAAACTATGAAGATCATATTTCAATTGGTATTGGTGGACAATCTTTCAATTTGGTATATCAAGAAATATGTCTTCAATTGGTATCTCAAAATGATAACAAGAGCTAGCAATGGACTTTCAACTAAGATGAAGCACAAGTTTATAATGTCTCCTTGAAGATGATGAAAAGGGAGATGGGCGCAAATGAGATCTTTTTTGCTTAAAGAATTACCAAGCCCATCAAAACACTAAATTCAAAATCATCATCATGGTGGAGATTATGAGGTTTAGAACAAAGGTATATCACTCCATGAACATTTGTATTACCTTTGTGCATCTAGGCCCTTACATGCTAGTGTGTGCATGTGTATGCAATATATTGAGTCACACCATGAGTTTGTTCTTATGGTGACGATTAGAGAGTGAGTTAGATATTTGGTTGATACCTCTTGTGGTGATTATGTGAGTTTGTCTCATGTTACGTCACCTATGTGAGGTATGAGCTAAATATTCTAACCTCTCAAGAATCTTGACTTAAATTATTGCATACTTTGTTTGGTCAAAAACATAGAAGAGAAATTCTATATGCTAAACTTTTACCTACCTCTTGCCCTCACTTGTCTACCATCATTTCTTCCTTTTGGTGGAGAGATCCTTTTTGGAGATTAATGCCAAAGGGGGAGAAATTTTGGGGAGAATGTAAGGGGAAGAGAGATTGATATGAGGATGGAAAGGGGTAAAGGAGAGGCATATAAGATTTTTCAAAATTGAGTGGTGTGTGCAAGCATAGTTTAAATTGATGCTCTTGATTAGGATCACTTATGCTAGTGTGTGACATTCATGCCTTGAATAATGTTTTGTTAAACTTGTTGAGTGCATGAACTGTCATGAGCATCACGTTTATCATGTTTGACACCTTGCACCCCACAGATGCTAAGATATAGGAGAGTTTCCACACTTTCTCTTAAATATGTGCATTTGGCATTTGAGGCCAAAATTTGAAATTCCTTTCAATGCACACATTTAGGGGGAGCTCACTATATCATAGGATTCAAAATCTTAATGTTTATCAATCTCTTGTAAGCTTTAATTGTGTTGTCATCAATCACCAAAAAGGGGGAGATTGTAAGTGCATCTAGCCCTTAGTGGGTTTTGGTGAACTGAGTGACAACATAATTAAAGGTCTAACAAGTTTGCTAAGTGTATCCAAGGTTCAACTAGAAATGCAAACTTGATGGTATTCCACATAGTGCTGAAATGAAGGCCAAAATTATGTATTATTGTATTGGAAGATCATGGAAACAATCTTGTTCAAGTAAAAGACAACAATGCAAATAGAGTTGATGATATGGCTTCTATGTTGTGGGATATCATGGCATCATGAGAAAGCAAGCATATTTGACAAATGACAAGTGAGACATAGATTTATGATTTTGGAATGGTCTCAACAATGGGTTGCTTTTCATGAGCAAGATGAGTTTGATAGTGAACTAGCTTTGATCAAGGTTGAAGAATGAATCAAGAATGCATAAGTGAGTTAATGTCAAGCAAAGGTCAATGACAAAGACTTAAACTCATATTGGATATATGTCATCTCTACATTGGTTTGCTTGTATGGATAAATATTTGGAGAATCACTTTGCATTGATTTGATCAAGCTAGAAGTATGAAGATGGAGATTGAAGTAAGTGTTGAGTGTCAAGCCAAAATGGAGAGGATATAAGGAACCGTGAATTGGCTTGACCATATTAATGATGATCCATATATGTCTCTATGTGAGTCAAACTAAAGCTTGATTGATCTCAACATTCATATCTACAAGATGTTCAAGCAAGGATCACAATATTAAAGAAATGGCTTTCAATGGATGCTTAATATGATGTGACTTGAGTATGGCTTGGTAAGGTGAAGATAGCAAGGAAAGGACTTCGAGGTACTAAGCGAAAGTGAAGGTCAAGGAGACCGAAGTACTATGGCTAGGGTGAAGAAGAGAGTACTTGCATTGAGTCGAGGTACTAATCAAGCTATGAGGAGTCATATTGTGTTGACGATCAGATCATTAGTGATAGTGACTTGAAGCCATGAAGTTGAACTCACATATGGAGAAATGGTTCAAGTCACATGCTCAAGGGATGTTTGCTCGAAGAGATGAGATAGTTGCAATTAGTTGCAACCCCTATGAAGTGACATTGAGAAGAAATGGCATATGAAGATACTGAAGACTCAAGTGGTTAATTGTTTATATTCTCTTATTCTTGAGTATAGGTATGCCGTACTATTAAGAGGGATTCTAGCACGCACAGTCAAATTGTGATACCAATGCTCAATATTTGCCAGAAAGATATACTTCTAGCCACCTTTCTAACCCCACAGGTTTCACATTGATTTGACTAAATTTGGGTGGTCGGCAGTGCCGAACCTTATGGTCGGCAGTGCCGATCATAATCGAACCGTTGGGCCCAGACTATATATATACCTTTCCAGAAAGCCCACAACGGCCCAGTTACACCAGTGCTTCTTCCAGCTCGGGATCTGACCGTTTGAAGAGCTCCCCTCTCTCTCTCTCACTCCTCCATTGTTGCTCCCAAAGCTTTCAAGTGGATCTCCCATCCCAACCACTAAAACTTGAAAGAGAGGGCAGCAAAACTCGATTAGAGAGCAGATCCATTGATTCCCAAAGTCCCAAGAGCATTGGTTCACGTTTGGCCGGAGGTTCTAGGGTTTATTACTCTTGGAGCTTGCTCCTAGCCGGCTAGGCGTTGCCCTTGAGCTTGCCAACGTTTGTGGCAGCCTTGGGAGGTTTGTAACCACCTTCTTGCAGCTAAGAAATCACCCCTCACCTCAAGAGTTCACTCTCTTGACTTGAGAACGAGGAAAGGGCAAACCTAAGTGGTGAGCTTGAGCCTTTGTGGCATACCTCAACAACGTGGACTTAGGCAAGCCTTTGTGGCGAGCTGAACCACGGGATAAATCCTTGTGTCACCTTGTGCTTTGGTTTACATTCCATTCTTGAAGTGATTTCTAGGGTTAGGGTTTGATCTAGTGCTTTATACTTGTGCTTTCGATTTCTGGCATATCTGTGAACTGTCTAACCCTGCAGGAAGCTTATCCTCTGCCTGTGCAACATTTCTTCTCATACCCACGAAACTCAGTTTCACTTTTTCCCAGATCGGCAGTGCTGATCTCAGGATCGGCAGTGCTGATCTCAGGATCGGCAGTGCTGATCTCAGGATCGGCAGTGCTGATCTCAGGATCGGCAGTGCTGATCTCAGAATCGGCAGTGCTGATCTGTCTACTGATTAAATTGAGTTTTGAGTTTTGACAGGCCTATTCACCCCCCCCTCTAGGCCTCCTTGGCGACATCAAGGTCCTTTCACTTCCTCGTTTCCACGACCCTTCCGGAGGCTTCACGTTCGTCGTCAGGTCATTCTTCTCGACCACCGGCGTCGACGGCGCCGCCAGGGCCGTGGAGGCGGTGCAGGCTTTCCCTATGCCGAACAGATCTGCTTCCACCACTTCAGCATCGGCGAGACCAGCTTCGACATCTCTTCGAGGTCATCTTCCCCGACACTCTGACCACGCTTCCCCGCTATCGGGGGCAGCGTGTCGACAACTCCGATCTGATCGAATCCATCGATCGGGCCACGACAGGCATCACCGACACTCTCGCTCTCGTAGATCTGATCAGAGATCGATCTCTCGAGCACAACGTTGCCCGTACCTCTCGCTCCGACCTCCAACCATGTCGCAATGATGATCGCCGTAATAATCGACGCTATGACGACCACGACCGGGAGGAAAGATCGAGTGCTAGACAACTCCATCACCGTCGACAAGAAGACATCATTGGCTTGGCTGTTCAACTACAACGAGGATTACGAGAAGCTGCTCGACGACCTGTGCCCTACGCTCGCTCTGATCATCTACGAGCCAGAAGCGAGCCATCACGTGGTCGTCGAGCCATCGACGAGCCACAATCGAGCCACCGTCGAGCCAACGAGCCATCGACGAGCCAACGAGCCACCCGCGAGCCACAATCGAGCCACCGTCGAGCCAACGAGCCATCGACGAGCCAACGAGCCACCCGCGAGCCTACGAGCTAAAAGCGAGCCATCACGTCATCGACGAGCCACCGTCGAGCCATCAACAAGCCACCAACGAGCCGACGAGCCACAAGCGAGTCGTCACGTCATCGTCATCGTCTCACCGCCATCCTCACCGACCGCTCGTTGACGACTCATCGCCATCCTAAACCGCCATCGTCGCCGACCGCTCGTTGACGACTCATCGCCGTCCTCGACGCCTCTCGTCGACTACTCCGTTCGGACGACAATCAAGTTAAGTATTATCTTTCACACCAATCAAATATTTCTTCGATCATGATATATCTCTAGATATCATTGTGTGCCTCCGCGGTCACATTATTCATTATTCTTTACAGCGACTTTTCCTTATTTTTCACCATATATACCATCCTGAGGATGACATATGTGTCTTCCCGACCAGCCACGTTTACACTCGTGCTTTCCAGAGACGGCCCTGTCTCCGGCTCCTCCCTACACGTGAATGCAACTCCGCGCTCTGCGTTATGGGTGGTCGGCAGCGGCTCCTCGGTGACGCTGGTGCTCTTACGCGTGCCTGGGCTCCGCGCCTCACGCTCCGGAGTTATCGGCTAGCCGGGGCTGGCGACTCAGTTACAAACAAACTGCTCGAGGGAATTTTATTTAATGCTGAGCGTTCAATCCAGCTGACTGACCGCTGAGCGACACGTGCTGTTTCTTTATCGCTGTTATTTTCTCTATATTTTATTTATACGTCATGTACTACCGTTCTCCGTATTTATTTTTCAGGGTCGAGGTTTAGTCAACGAGCTTATCATTTACGCTCGGGGACGGGACCAGTCATGATGGACGAGAAGATCATCGTTTCGGACCACCTGGCGCTCGGACTTCGTCGCCGACCAGCTGGTCGCTTCGCTCGGTGCTCACCACCTGGCGCTCGGACTTCGTCGCCGACCAGCTGGTCGCTTTGCTCGGTGCTCACCACCTGGTGCTCGGACTTCGTCGCCGACCAGCTGGTCGCTTTGCTCGGTGCTCACCACCTGGCGCTCGGACTTCGTCGCCGACTAGCTGGCCGTACTCTTCGACACTCATCGACAGCTACACCGAGAGCTCACCAACTGAGCTGAGGACTCTTCAGTGCTCGGGTTCATCGACCACTTGGTCGCTTTGCTCGGTGCTCACCACCTGGCGCTCGGACTTCGTCGCCGACCAGCTGGTCATACTCTTCAACGCTCATCGACGGCTACAGCGAGAGCTCACCAGCTGAGCTGGGGATTCCTCGGTGCTCGGGTTCATCGACTATCTGGTCGCTTCGCTCGGTGCTCACCACCTGACGCTCGGACTTTGTCGCCGACCAGCTGGTCGTACTCTTCGACGCTCATCGACGACTACACCGAGAGCTCACCAGTTGACCTGGGGACTCCTCGGTGCTCGGGTTCTTCATGCCAACATCGTCAGCAGCGCTGGTCGGATCGCTCGGTGCTCACCGCCTAGCGCTCGGACTTCATCGCCGACCAGCTAGCCAGACTCCTCGACGTTCATCGACGGCTACACCGAAGGGTCACCAGCTAACATGGGGACTGCTCGAGTGCTCGGTGCTCGGACTCGTCATTCGACAACCTGCTCGAATGACACACTGCTTTCACTATAGTAGATTGCCCTTTTTTATAAGCCTGCTACAAGATTTATTCTTCATCTTCTAGCAGCCTTGAGGACTACCGTGTATACATGACGCTCGTTCGCGCATGTATATAAGTTTGATTATTCTCAAGACCCTGGCACCACGTGACCGAGTCACCTGCTGTCAGGCTCGGGGACTAGCTGTGGGGATATGGACCCCAGGGTACCACACGATGGTACATGAGCCTCACCACTGGAGGTCGTCCGGCCCGTAGGATGAAGGCGTACGGCGCACGGCATGCACCGTACGACAGTTGTAATCTAGATACAGTACCAACTCGAATACTTACCATATAACTCTGTCCCTTCGGGATATATAAGGAGGGGCAGGGGTCCTCCGAGAGGACACGGGGCAGATCATAGACAACAAATCCTAGGTCACAGGTCACATGCTAGATCCAATCAATACAACTCGACGCAGGACGTAGGGTATTACGCTAACCTAGCGGCCCGAACCTGGATAAACCTCTGTGTTCATCTTGTTTTGCCTTGCGTCAACGTCTGGGTCGTCGTCTTGCGCACCTTCCCCTCTAATCTACCACCTTGGGTATACCCCTAGGTGGACTATCGACGATATTTCGTCGACAATCCCCTCTAATTATTACACTGAATTAAGGTATTTGTCAAGTAAATTGGCCTTTTTGTAGTGCAATACATACATGTGTTCAAAATAAAATGGTATAACTATTGTTATTTTTGTTTAAAGTAGAGATTATGTGTGTATACAATTTTTTCTTTTTGTTGACATGCCCCTTCCTCCTGTGTCAAATTGCTAGCTTCGCCTCTGATTGCGAGGTTGATCTGATCAGGGCGAAGTTGATTTAAGCGCCTAGGATTTGATTTGGACAATTAATAAAGTCAATCAATTGACCATTAAGGAACATGGGAAATTAATCATTCTAATATCTCTAAAAACCAAATGCCAAATGTTAAAATTTGCAAATGTTAATATAAGAATTTATTCGATAAAATAAATTATATAAACGAAGGTAAGAAATTAAGGGCGCAAGAGTACGGTCAGTAATGAAAAAAGATGGTTAACTTCGATACCTAGTGACAAAATCTGTAATACCCACTTTCGTTTAAATTAGATATTTTATTTTGTAGATATGTAACTTTTGCTGTACTTAATTTATGATGGAGGGAATACATATTGAAGTCAAGATGATTGTGTAATCAAATTCATCACTATATACTATAGTTGATTTATCTTCAGCTTTACCACTCTCGAGTTCGCAGATGTTGAATTCCCATTGTTTCGCAAAACCAAATATATCTAGTTCACAGAGAAAAGTTAGCATTAGAAAATAGCATGAGTCTATTTTTGTGCTCTTTTTAAAAATACGTAGTTCACCCAGGTGAGAGGCATAAATAATTTTATAATATAAACTTAATTAGAGATATAAATATTGCTATTTTTTCTATGAATTTAATCAAATTTATAATAACCAACATAAAATCCAACGTTGTTTTTTTAGTGAGGGATCATCCCTTCCCAGCGTGCCCGGGCGACGGGGAGTTGTTGGAGTGGAGACGACCGAGAGGGCAACCGGCCGACCCCACTCGTCAGTGGTTGCTGGGCCTGGGTTGTTGAACGCTGCCGTGCCGATGCCGTTGCGCGAGCCGCGAGCGAGGCACCCGGTGGCCGCCGGTTCCGCGCTGCCAGGTGGGGCCCACGCCCTGCGGCTTCCCCGCTTCCTCCTCCGGCTCCGGTATGCACCACGCCTCCCCGTCCGCCGCATCCTCCGCCGCGGCGCGCCCCGGGATAGAGGAGTTCCCCGTGGACATCGTCAGCGACGAGGAGATGGCGCTCATTGACGCCGCGCTCGCCGCCGCCGCGGCGGGGGCACGCCCCCTCCTCTCCGCAGCGGCCCGCCGCGTCGCCGTCCCGCTCTCCTGCGCGGCGTACTCGGGCGCCGACGGGCCTGCCGCCGGCGACATCGAGGACACGCCTCTGCCGCGGAGGTCTCGGCTCGCTCGGTTCCGGGAGCGCCGCGCGCTCGCCGTCACCGACATCACCGCCACGGTGACGCCGCCTCCCAAAGCTCGAGTCTTTTGCATTTCATTGTCCTCTGGGCAGATCAGATGTGCTCGCGTCGTGTGATTCTGAAGGTGACCGTACTTCTTGCTGCAGGAATGGTGCGAGAAGCAGATGGAGTTTGTGCTCGAACGGGGCAGACCGGAAAAGACCGTGGCCATGAAGGTCGGTTCGGACCGTCATGCCCAGCTCGAGCAAGAGGTGAGCCAACATTTTTGTTGCCTTTTCCATCATGACTTCACGATGAAAATTTCCCCGAACGAACCAATCTCATTTCGACCTGTTTTCTTTTGGGGCAGGTTGTTGAGAGAGTGGACGTCGCCATTAGATCTGCGGAAGAACTATGGGCAGTAAAATTCATGAACTTCATCGTGGGAACAAACCAGCTAATGTTCGAGGGCATAACACGGGAAATTCCAGTGTAAGCCCCAGGAACTTTACCTCTTCTCTGTGCAACTGCAAATCAGTACTGTGTACCGATGGAAATACTATGCTATGTTGTTGGTTTCGGGAGTTCATATAATGCTTTCAATCTTAGGAAGCATTCTACTCAGTAGGTCTGATAATGCATTAGGTCATTGCAGGATTGGGATTGTCGAAGGTTCATGGATGATAGGAATTATAGATGAAATCCAAATGCCCACGGTTGGCATTCCATTGCAACCCATGCTGGTGGATACAAAGACACGTTCCACGCCAACAATTCCATCAGAAGCACAAAAAAGAAACGGAAGGTTTGCTCTTTACATTTGCTTTCCTAACCATTTCACATAGAGAATGGCAAATTATGTTGTGCGGCAAGTATGTTCCCTAGACTAGTGAATTCCCTCAGGTGACTTCTGCTTTGATCTGAAATTACATGAACTTGTGTTAATACTCTTTTGGTCCATTTACCATTGTTCAATCATAGCTTCAGTACCCAAAAAAAAAGATTAGTTGCTAGACTGCAATTGTTTTATGCAAATCTGTCTTTGTACATATATATGTATTATGCAAAATCTACCCAAGAGAGAGAGAGAGAGAGAGAGAGAGAGAGAGAGAGAGATTTGGCTTTGTCTTAAGAAATGGGAGTATCAAACTCTTTACTGAGGTACTCACACGACCATGACACCTGGGATCAAGCCTGGGTGCGCAATTCAACTGAAATCTCTACCAACCATGTGATCACTCAGTTTACTACAGGTTCCTATTGTTGCCAACTATGTTTTTTTAGTTAGTTTTGTTTTAAGCAACAACTCTTAGGCCAATCATTCAGTATATGAATGTGGATCACTGCTCAAATTTGGTGGTACTGGGCAAGTGCGCTTTGTTTTGTATCATATTAATGTGACATCTTTTTTAGGCCATTGGTGAGTGTTGCTGTTTAGAAACAAAATCCATATGATCAGTAGCATACGTCACTATCTTCAAGTTTTAATGTTTTGCCTCACAGTAATAAGATGGTAGAATGCTCTTGAAGAACACGGGAGAATGATAGTATCTATGAAATTTGTATGATAGATGATTATCTGATTATGACAGGCTTCAACTGATGTGTTACAAGTATCTATGGGACAATTTGATCGCAGAGAAATTCCCAACAGAGAATTTCTTCAGCTATTTTGACCTGGACCCAAACTATTTGTTATCAGATGATGTCAAGGGGTGCATTAGTTCATTGGGATTCGATGCAAAGGTGATATGTCTCACCTTTAAACTTTGTAATTCTTCCTTCTAATAGTTCACAGGCAATTTACTGCGATTGACCAACCAGTCTATTCTTGGGAAATCATTCGCTGCTATGTGCTAGCAAACTGAGCAAATCCAGAAGAAGTGTTTGCTAACACTGCCTTTTTACTGTATTTTTGGATGTTCATTCATGCTACCATCTGCAATGTGCTGTATGGTCTTTGTGACTTATGACTTGTAGTAGCATGGTTTCTGTTTGCAGACCTTTGAAGATGTATTGAAATATTTCAAGGTTACCTGCCATACACTACCAAGGTCTCAAGAACAGCTGCTCTTGAGGTAAATATGAGTTACAGGCTTACAGCCTAAACAGCAGTAATCTGTTGCACAGACTACTGAATGGCAAATCACTATTCTGAGGACCTTTTGCAAATGGTACACCACGGATACAGAGAGTAATTTCCTAGTCCTTTACTGATGCAGATATGAACTACAGGAAGACCATTCCCTGCTTGAAGAATACCGATTCACTTATGATGCTAGGTGGTTCAAGGATCAAATCCAGGAGGTCCTCAGCTTCTGGATAGGATCACGCGAACCAAAATTTGTAACCGAAGAGGAGAGGTGGAAGTGCCGTTTCTGCAAATTTGCGTCAAATTGCCCTATGATTGCTTCCATGCCAAGGTGTTGATGCTAACAAAAATTCTCTTAATTGGTGGCTTGGTGAAATATTTGATGCTGAGCTGAAGAACCAATCGCAAAGATGAATTTGAAATGTAGCTCATTGTTTGACACCATACACAGTTTTGTAACCCACATATTATTATCGGCAACAGGATTCTATTCTTGTTTTACATACCATAGTGAAGAAATCATATTATTTTATAAGATTTGAATTTGGAGCGATGAATTGTTAGCGTATTTGGTTTTACACTGTTATTAATTCTTTGGAAACGGGGTAGCGGTTTATAGACAGATAGGAATTTGCAAGATAAAATAAGTAGACTGCAAGGCAGCAAGGGTAGCACACCGCATGGGGATCTTCTGAAAAAGAAGTATATTGGCTCACATAAATAGAGGACCTGTTACATATAAACACCACATATTCTAGTGACAAATTGATATTTGTTTTACAGAAACAACAAATTGAATCAACCGGCAGGTACTGTGAATCTTATATAGCAAACAATGAGGTTGTAACGGGAAAACAATTCAAATCATTCATAGATCTGATATCACATTTTAACTTCTGTTCATGGATGAAACATATCTTCATAATCCGCTCTTCCTCCTGGTACTTGTCATATGAGTCACTTGCTTCCACCATTGACTACCAAGGCCTCTGGCTGCGGTGGCGCAATAATGTCCTTCACTGCACTCTCCACCTTGGGAGGACCAGAATGTCGCCGCATTGGTGAGGCAGTCGCAGTTCCGCCTTGGAAGGACAGCCTTTTCTTGACCGGTCCAGTAGAGCCTCCTTTCTCCGGTGTCTCTGTGCCATTGGTCATTGCTGAGCCCTGAAGGCGAGATTTGGCCCTTGCAGATTCTGTGGGAACCATGTAGCTTGGGAGTGATGGGGAGCTTGCGAGGCTTTCATCATCCCGCACAGTCGAGGTGGCTATACTGTGCCTCCTTGGTCGCTCAGACTGCACGCTCAGCACACTCCTCGTGTCATCATCCACCTGTGAAAGCCCATTCTTTGGTGTGGCAGATTTCCTCCTGGCAGGAATTGGTGCCACTTTAGCAGAGGGTGTTGAAGGGGATTGCCTGGAGGCTGGACGGGTCGGTTTTGGAGTTGGTGGTGATGGCTTTTCTGGCTTTGAGTCCCGGCGGTTGAAAGCTTTTGTGATTTCACCCTCTCCAAGGTTCAAGCTCATACTCTTAACCGATCCACGGTCAATGTTGCTCTCCTTGTCAGCCCCGTTGCGGCCCTCCCAAGGTTTTGCTGCCATCCAGCGCTCCAACCAGCTCCAGCCCCACTGCAAGTTGTTTGGGTCTACAAACATTGGGTTGACAGATCTTGACGTACTCTTCCACTGTAAACATCACATTTTGAGACATTTTAAACTTTACCATCATAGAGCCAGATGAAGTATAGATAGATTAGTATATATATGTTCTGAGAGCAAGAATTCCAACCTGATGTGAAAATGCATATGCAAGAGCTCTTTCTCTTCTTATTGCTGCCTCTTGCCTACTTATTAGGCTTGCCTCGATTTGCTCCTTGGATTGAGTGCTGTCATCCCAGTTCTCACCCATCTAATATAGCGTTATTCACAAATAGAATATGTTTAATTCTCTCAACAGTATTTTATAACATCTTGAGGCTTAAAGCAAAGGAGACAAAAAAAAAACTAATGATATTAATAGAACAACACCAGCTCATGAAACTTTTTTACTGAAAAGCTTTGAGAAGGTTGCATACTCTGAAATTCTCCAATTCTTGTTTAAGTAGGAGCTGGCGTTGGAGGGCCTGGTTCTCCTCGGACATCTTTGCTCTCCTAGAGCGTATTTGTGACTGCACCCGTGATAGAGTTTGCATACAGCGCAGAGTGCTTGCAGATTGACGCTTAACTGAATTACCCTCAACCAATGACTTCAATCGAACAAGGCCTCGCAGTGCTCTTAGTGCCCTCCTTGCCTACATTATCACAGTGACCAAACACTCTAAGCATAACATTGTTTGTAAAAGTAAGATTATTGTTTTCCCTTTTTTTTTGGTAAAGCCTAAAAGGAAGGTTCTTTTTTTTTTTGCGAAGCTTAAAAGTAAGATTGTGCTTTACTATGAAACAAGTCAGATTTCTCAAGGAGCAGAGGTTACGTTCACTAATTGCTATCTCAAAGATAGTTCAATAGCAGGACAGACAGGCTATCAGTATCAAAAAATAATTGAAAAGAACATCAAAATGAGTGATGAAAGGTGGTTGCCACCAACTGTCAGTTGTTCAAGAATCATTTTTCTAACACTTGCAAGAATGATTTGTAGGCCCTTTGGGCAAATGCACATTGACATAAACAATAGACAGACCTAAAAGTAAACCACTAGTTGAAAGGAGAGGAATTAAACTAGAAATTAGCATCAACTAAAGCAATAAAATCTACTCTTCAACCTTAAATTCCCATTTAGCCCACAAAGTAGTTAGATGAAAGCATGACATGTAAATAGCTAAATATCCAGCTGAGAGGTATCACTCCAAATTACAGTAACAGCAACTAGCCAACTAACACTTGCAAGGTTGGCGAGCTGCCGACACCTAAAAGCTAGAACACGAAAAGAGAAAATACGCAGGGTAGCCACTAGTAGACATTTGCTTGCATGCTCAGTCATGTCGATGTGGAAACGAAATCAGGAAAAAAAAAACAAACCTCCTCCCAACCCCCAAATATCAAAGACCTATTCAGCAGCTACCAGAAACAAACACTTCCATGATGTAATGTGAAACCAATTTCCAACTGTCACAATTGTTCTTATCTAAACATCTCAGGATAAACCAGGTCCAAATGGCACCGAACAGGTGAATTCGGAAGTGATTTCACATTACCAGGTAACCTCGGAAGGCGGTCTGGATCTTGATTGCAGCAAGCTCTTCAGTTGGCACACGAGGTGGCGGCAGCACCGACGCCTGTGCCGGGGCAGCAGGTGCAGCAGGGGCCTCCTCCACGGTGACATGCTTGCTCTGCTCCTGCTCGGCTTCAGGGACCCTGACCTCCTCGTCCTGGTGGAGAACTGGAGGAGGAGCCGGAGGAGGTGGCACCGAAACATTGACTTCCAAGGAGGTAGATGGGGTCAGATCTAGCGGTGCTGGGTTGCTAGCTGCTGATTTCCTTCTCTGTCTCTGTTAATTCCAAGAGCAAAGTTTTGGTTTGTGATTATCAGAACTCAGTTCGAACTTTAGTGGTAAAAAAGTGCAAGAAAAAAAAGGCGGCGCTTTGATCACAGATCTGCAAGAGAAGGCGAGGAAATGCCGTCTTCACAACAATGCTTCTCGTTGGAATTACAGAATGCCAAACAAAAAATTCAATATTTTCACCTGGACTGAAGCTACTGAATTCTTCGGAATTGGGCGGGGGAAACACGAACCCGATCAGATCCGAGTGAAGAAAAAAAAAAATGCCCCCATAAATAAATCCAAAACGAAACCCGCAAAACGCAAGAGAAATCCAAGGGGGCCGGGGAAGCGTGGAGCATCACCTCCTCCTTCTTCTCCTTGGATTCAGGGCTGAAGACCTTCTTGACGGCGCCGAACCACTTGCCCTTCTTCCCCATGGCGCCACTCCACGCTCGTCGAAACAGTCACCCTGGCAGTGGCACCTGGACTGGAGAGGAGCAAACAACAAGTCACGAACCAAACCACTGTCTGTATCTGCCTGCCAGGCCTACGCCGAGACGACGGGTGTCAAACCACATACAACTTTATCGGAAGAAGAAACGCCCAGCAAATCGTCGTGCGGAAGCAAAGGGAAGGAAGGCGGGCGGGCGGGCGGGTAGAATCAGTTGTGCGCAGGCAGAGGCCGGCGGCGAGTGGAAGAAGGCGTCGTCAGCGCCAGCGGCGTGGGAGTAGGAGGAGGACAGCTGAGCTCCGCAATTCAATCATGTCGCGTGGGAGGCCGCGGGAGGTGCGCGGAGCGGGGATGGCAGGAGGAGGAGCAGGCACCGGACAGCTATGGCCAACGATTTTTGGCTGGAGCTTACAGGCCTGACAGGGTTGCAGTGCGGGAGGAGCTCTGGATGTTCATGTTCGGAGCCGGCCGCGACAGTGGCGAGGGAGCTAGGAGAAGCAGAGAGCGGCGAGCTGGAGACGAGGGAAGCGTGTGTACGTTACCTTGGTGAGCGTTGCGATGCGCCGCTGCTCCACCACCCTCGATGCGGTGAGGAAGAAAGCTGGGGACTTTGGACAGCTTGGAGACAGCAGGTGGGGGGAGGGAGGGGAAGGGGATGGATGGTATTGGAATTTGGGTGGAAACCCCACTAGTCAATCAATTAGATCCTGATTATTGAATCCTAATTAAGTAATTATAATAGTTGTAGTTATAAAAAAAATAGATTCTGATTGGTACTAGTATCTGCACGAGGCTTGTTTCTGAATTTGAAGGTGCATCATTTTTACGAATTCGTGTATTTGGTTGCTCAATCTGTTTGTTTGAATGGCAACATGTGTATCTCAGTCTTATTCAGATGATTCAAAAATGGCAACCAAATCTGATTCGCGGGATATGGGAATGGGATCCATCCACGTCCCTATGATTGAAAAATTTGAACTTTGTACTACATCCATCCCACCAAAACAATGTAATAATAGATCTGGTTAAAGTTAAATTATCTTAGAAAAAAGTTAACGATGACACTATATATTAAAAATATGATTTATGATGAATTTAATGATACTTATTTAAATATCAATATCTTTTTATATAATTTTGTCAAATTTGGAAAGTTGAGGGCTTGTTTGGAACATATGAATTTTGCAGGAATAGAAATAAGTCCAACTTGACAAGAAAAACTCAACAATAGAAAAATTTTCCCATGTTTCCAACATAGTGTGAATGTGAATCGGCGGTACCACCCTAGAATTGTTTTTTAGAGTAATGCCTCTTCTCTTCATACTACCCCTAGTCCAAAAAAGAACATAACTAGGAGCCAAACAATTTCAACTTTAATCATCTCTATATGAAAAATTACTAATATTTTCTATACCAAATAGTATCATTAGACTACCTAAGAAATATTTTCATAGTAAATCTATTTAAAGATATTGAACGCATCTTGGCCCCTAGTGGTTTCGGTGATTGGATGAAACACAAGATTATTGTGACTAACGTGTGTTTTGCAGAAACAGAGATGAGTTAGGTCACGGTAATGGCGACGATACGGGCATATGGAGTTCATGTCCCCTGGCGATGGAAATCGTTTTGGTTCTCAAAGGACGGACGACGAAGACGGTGGTAGACTAGGCTAAGTGTCACATGGTGTTGGAGGACACTTAGGTAGTCTTAGGTCTTTGTTTTTCCTTTGGCCGTACTATAAAGGGGAGCGTGAATCAGTAGCTTGACCTAGATGAGTCTATTGAGGTAGGTGTGGTGCACACTTGTTATTTCATAGCCCTAGGTAGCTCAGAGAGATGCCTTATGTCGAGAGGATCAAAAGTCGTTAAGGCCGCGTCGCGATCCGAGTTCGTTTTGGCCTTGTAAGAGACATCAGACGCTGGTTGTGGGGGCATCGGAGGCTCCGATGCCCACCCCGACTTAGGGTTTGGTCTGGTGCGTGGCATCGGAGGCTCCGATGGTGTCACATCGGATGCTCCGGTGTCACTGTTCACTTGGGAGTGAACTTTGGGAGGCATCGGACGCTGGCATCGGACGTGGCCATCCAGAGAGGTACAAATGGCATCGGACGCTGCCCAGCATCCGATGCTCCTTTAACACGTCTGACAGGCTGGTACAGTCGACCGTTGGTCGAGGTCATCGGCGCGTCCGATGCCCCCGCAGAGTGTCTGTCTTGTGCTGTTTTTGGATGGCCGGTTGATGGAGTATATATACTTCCTTTCCTCCATCCATTTGAGTGTTCTTGCCACTTTCATCAGCTGAGAAACACATTGTGAGTGTGAGTGAGTGCAAGAGCCCTAGTGAGGTTGAGTGATTTGCTAATTGTGAGAATTAGACACCTCCTAGTGAGAATTGAGTAGCAAGTGTGCATCCATCCATCTCTTTGGCCTTGTGTTGGTCAAGTGAGAGTTCTAGCTTGTTACTCTTGGTGATCGGCATCACCTAGATGGCTTGGTGGCGATCGTAAAGCTTGGAGAGCATCCGATGGCATTGTGGATGACCCAAGCAAGCTTGTGACCGGTAGTGAGCGATTCACCGGGCCGGAGTGGCGAAGAATCAGCTCGTAGTGAGCACTTGATCCTTGCGCGGATCAAGGGGGAGCGATACCCTTGCGCGGGTGCTCCAACGAGGACTAGGGGGGTGTGCCGACACCTCGATACCTCGGCAAAAAGATCGTCGAGTCATCTCTACTCTTTTACTTACGCATTTACTTTCAAGCAATTCAATTCCGCTTTACTACTTGTTGTTCATTCTATATTGAATTGTTTTGCTAGAGTAGGAGTGGCTTAGACTTGGTCTTTTGTGCGGTAGAATAAAGAGAATCACACTTCTAGGCACTAGGGGGTTAATTGAGGCTTGATGGGTTTTATTATCGCAAGAAGTTTTAGAAAAGCCCAATTCACCCTCCCCCTCTTGGGCATCTTGATCCTTTCAATTGGTATCGGAGCCTCGTGCTCTCGATTTAGGCTTAACCGCCTAGAGTTAAGATGTCCGGAGGTGATGGACCACCTCCCATGTTTGATGGAGACGACTTTCTATATTGGAAAATCCGTATGGAGTCGTACCTAGAAGCGGTTGATGTTAAATGTCGCGATGCCGCAATCACCGGCTTTGCTAAGCCCAAGGAAGGCACAAGCCTCACTCCTAATGAGGAGGAAAATGAAAAATGGAATGCAAAAGCCAAAAACATCCTTTTTAGAGGCATTTGCAAAGATGTGTTCAACCGTGTTCGGAACCATAAAAATGCCCATGATCTATGGGACAACATTTGTGCGCTCCATGAGGGAACAAAGAGTGAGCGTGAGGAACGCTATCATTTGGTTATGCAAAAGCTTCACTCTTTTGATATGCATGCTAATGAAAGTGCAAATGAAATATACTCACGGTTGAATGTTCTTGTAGAAGAGCTAAATGGACTTGGCCTCACACAAATGCAACCATCTGATGTTGTGAGGAAGATTCTTTGTGTCCTTCCAATTGAGAAGTATGGACACATTGTGACGGTGCTACATCAAGGCGATCTTTCCACCGCTACACCAACTCAAATCTTGGGAAAGATCAATGCGCATGAGATGTACATGCACATCACACCAAGTGGTGGCTCCACCACCGATAAGAAGAAGGACTTGGCCTTCAAAGCTAGCCATGACAAGAAGGGCAAGTCCAAGGCTATTGTGGTGCATCATGAGAGCTCAAGTGATGAAGAAGATGATTCCAACATTGCTCTCATGGTGAGAAGGACCACCAAGATGTTGAAGAAGCTTCACAAGAATGGAGTCAACTTTGACTCAAGAAAGAAGAAGTTCTTCACAAGTAGCAAGAGGAGGCCAATCTCCGAAATGGATTGCTACAATTACGGTGAGCTTGGCCATCTTGCTCATCAATGCACCAAGCCCAAGAAAGAGAGCTACAAGAACAACAACAAGGGCAAGAAGTATGACTCATCAAGTGAAGATGAGAAGAAGGATGAAAAGCCCTACTACAAGAAGGATGGCAAGAAGAAGAAGCAATACCACAAGAAAGGTGGGAAGGCTTACATTGTTGGTGATTGGCTCACCGACATTGACTCCTCCGGTGGCTCATCAAATGAAGATAGTGATGATGAGAAGGAGAAGGTGGCCGCTCTAGTCATTGGCTCCTCTACACCACCACCACCACCATCGCCATCATCATCTACACACCTATGCCTTATGGCCAAGGGTGACCGGAAGGTACAAAGCGATGATGACTCTAGTGATAGTGATAGTGATGGTGAATTTGAGGCACCTACTTATGATGAGCTTGTCAAATTGCTAAACGACTACTCTAAAATCATAAGAAAGACTAGAGCTAAAAATGAAAAACTTGTTGATGAAAATAAATCTCTTGTTGAGAAATATGATCATGCTATTCATGCTAGTGATGAGTTAAAAGATGAACTTGCTACTATGTCATCATCCATCAAGGAGCTCAAGTCCTCTAACAAGGAGCTCAAAGCTAAAAATGAAAAACTTGATAAGATGCATAGTGACTTTACCACTGGTTATGCTTTGCTAAAAGAACAATACACTCAAGTGAAAGTTGACTATGATGCTCTCACCATTACTTGTGATATGATTTCACATGAGACACATGATGCTCCTAACCTTGTTGTTAAGTGTGACATAGCAACATCTTGTGAGGACTTGGTTAGTGAGCATGATGAGCAAAGAGCTAGTGGCAAAGGCAAGAGTGTGGTTGTGGCTGATCACTATGATGATTATGTCAAGATCAAGAATGAGAATGCAAAGCTCAAGATCGATCTAGAGAAGCTTGCAACCACAAAGCAAGTCATTGTTGAGACCCAAGATGATGAGTATAGCATGTCACTTGAGATAGACATGCTAAAAGAAGAAAACAAGAGATTGAAGATGGAGAGGGATTACAAAATGACACCATCTCAATTGCAACTCCAACAAGAGAATGACAAGCTCAAGAAGGAGAAAGAGCACCTCACCACCGGATTGAGGAACTTTACAAAGGGTCAATGTCTTCAAAGTGAGCTACTCATGAACATGGTCATGAAGACAAATAGAAATGGCATTGGGTTCCTTGAGGAGAAGTTGAAGCAACGCAAGAGCATCACAAAGCCAAAGAAGAAGAAGATTGGAAGATGCTATGAGTGTGGAAAGGAAGGTCACTTTGCTCATGATTGTGAAGAGCCAAAGCCCACACCCTTGCCCAAGCATGCTAGGCCCTTTGCTTTCAATGCTCACTACATGCTTAGACAAGATTCTAGTGGCAAGATGAAAGTTATGTTCATGGGGCCACCTAACAAAAATAGGCCAAAGCAAATTTGGGTTGCAAAGTCTCTAGTAGAGAAGGTTAAGGGACCTCAACAAGTTTGGGTCCCAAAAGCTCAAGCTTGATTTCTTATGTGTGTAGGTGAACTACAAGACCGGTGGATCTCATTGGGTGATTGATAGTGGTTGCACACAACATATGACCGGTGATCCCCGGATGTTCACCTCACTTGAAGAAAATATCAATGACCAAGAAAAGATAACATTTGGTGACAACTCAAAAGGCAATGTCAAGGGATTGGGCAAAGTGGCTATATCAAATGATCATACCATCTCCAATGTGCTTCTAGTTGCATCATTGAGCTTCAACTTGCTATCCGTTGGGCAACTATGTGATCTTGGCTTTCAATGTTTGTTCACCGACAAGGAAGTGGTTGTGACTAAGAAAGATGATATACAAGTGATATTCAAGGGCTTTAGATACAACAATCTCTATTTAGTGGATTTCACCTCCGAAGATGCCAACTTGAAGACATGTTTGTTCACTAAGCAATCACTTGGTTGGCTATGGCATAGAAGATTGGCACATGTTGGAATGAACACTCTCAACAAGCTATTGAAGAAGGATTTGGTTAGGGGCTTGAAGGATGTCAAATTTGAGAAGGACAAATTGTGTAGTGCATGTCAAGCCGGCAAGCAAGTTGCAAACACTCATCCAACCAAAGCCTTTGTATCAACATCAAGAGAGTTAGAGCTACTTCACATGGATCTATTTGGGCCAACAACGTATGCTAGCTTGGGTGGAAATCTCTATTGTCTAGTGATTGTTGATGACTATTCAAGATACACTTGGGTATTCTTTCTTCATGACAAATCCGAAGCAACCCCTTCATTCAAGAAGTTTGCCAAGAGAGCCCAAAATGAATTTGACTTGAAAATCAAGAAGATAAGAAGTGACAATGGAAGAGAGTTCGACAACACCCACATTGAAGAGTATTGTGATGAAGTTGGGATCAAGCATGAAGTCTCTGCAACATATACACCACAACAAAATGGGGTAGTTGAGAGGAAGAACCGGACTCTAATCACCCTAGCAAGGACGATGCTAGATGAGTACACTACACCGGAAAGATTTTGGGCGGAAGCAATCAACACCGCTTGCTATGCATCAAATCGGTTGTTCCCCCATCGTCTCCTTGGCAAGACCCCCCATCGTCTCAACAACAAGAAGCCAGATATATCATTCTTTAGAGTGTTTGGGTGCAAATGCTACATCTACAAGAAGCGCCAACACCTAGGGAAGTTTCAACGCCGATGTGATATTGGTTTTCTTGTTGGTTACTCATTGAAGTCCAAAGCATATCGAGTATTCAACCATGCCACCAGGATGGTAGAAGAAACATATGATGTGGAATTCGATGAATCTAATGGCTCTCAAGGAGAGCATGAAAATCTTGATGATGTAGGTGATGAACCATTGAGGGAAGCAATGAAGAACATGCCGGTTAGAGCCATCAAGCCTAAAGATGATGATGTGCAAGTCATTGACAAGCCATCATCATCCAATGTACCACTTGTTGATGACAAAGATGGGAAGGACCCATTAGAAGATACTCATGTCTCCCATGATCAAATGGTGGTACAAGCTCAAGATGTTGATGCTCCACAAGCGCCCCCTCAAGTGGTTGATCAAAGGACTACTCCTCTACTACAAGCTCATCCTCAAGATCTCATCATAGGGAGTCCAACAAGGGGTGTAATGACTCGATCTCAAAAACTTGCTTTATTTATTGAACATCACTCCTTTGTGTCTCTTGTTGAGCCTACCATTGTAGATGAAGCTCTAGGTGATCCGGATTGGGTGAATGCTATGCATGAAGAATTGAATAACTTCACCCGCAACCAAGTTTGGACACTTGAAGAGCGACCCAAAGGCGCAAGAGTCATTGGAACAAAATGGGTGTTTAGGAACAAGCAAGATGATCAAGGCAAGGTTGTTAGAAACAAGGCAAGGCTAGTGGCAAAGGGGTTCTCTCAAGTTGAAGGTTTGGATTTTGGAGAGACCTTTGCACCGGTTGCAAGACTCGAAGCCATTCGTATCCTCCTTGCATATGCATCACATCATGACATTAAATTATATCAAATGGATGTGAAAAGTGCATTTTTAAATGGCTTCATAAATGAACTAGTCTATGTTGATCAACCTCCCGGGTTTGAAGACCCTAGATATCCTAATCATGTTTATAGGTTGTCCAAGGCGCTATATGGGCTCAAGCAAGCCCCAAGAGCTTGGTACGAGCGTCTCCGGGACTTCCTCATTGAGAAGGGCTTCATCATTGGGATGGTTGACACAACACTATTCACCAAGAAGCTTGATGGAGAAATCTTCATTTGTCAAGTCTACGTTGATGATATCATCTTCGGGTCAACAAATGAAGCCTATTGCAAGGAATTTGGTGACTTGATGTCGAAGGAGTTCGAAATGTCCATGATTGGAGAGCTCACATTCTTCCTAGGCTTCCAAGTCAAGCAATTGAAGGAGGGGACTTTCATATCTCAAGAGAAGTATACAAAAGACCTCCTCAAGCGCTTCAACATGGATGATTGCAAGCCTATCAAGACTCCAATGCCAACAAATGGACATCTCAACCTAGATGTGGGAGGTAACCCGGTTGACCAAACTCTCTACCGTTCTATGATTGGTAGCTTGTTATATTTGACCGCATCTAGGCCCAACATCATGTTTAGTGTGTGCATGTGTGCTCGCTTTCAAGCCAATCCTAGGGAATCACATCTCATAGCGGTGAAGAGAATCCTTAGGTACCTAAAGCACACCCCAAGCTTTGGCCTTTGGTATCCCAAAGGAGCTAACTTCCAACTCGTTGGGTATTCCGATTCGGATTACGCGGGTTGCAAAGTAGATAGAAAAAGCACATCCGGAGGGTGCCATTTGCTTGGGAGATCACTAGTTTCATGGAGTTCTAAGAAGCAAAATAGTGTGACCTTGTCTACCGCCGAGGCGGAATACATAGCCGCGGGTGCTTGTTGTGCACAAATCCTTTACATGAAACAAACCCTTTTAGACTATGGTGTAGTTCTAGAAAGGGTACCTTTGTTGTGTGACAATGAGAGCGCGGCTAAGCTTGCTAACAACCCGGTTCAACACTCTCGCACAAAGCACATAGATATTCACCATCACTTTCTCAGAGACCATGTTTCAAAGAAAGACATATCCTTAGAAGGAGTTAGAACCGAAGATCAATTGGCGGATATCTTCACAAAACCCCTAGATGAAAACACTCTTTGTAGATTGCGAAGTGAGCTAAATGTGCTTGATCTAAGTAACTTTGTCAAAAGGTGAAAGGGGGTTGTCTTTGCATTGCATTGTATAATATGCCATGTTTAAATTATGCTATGCACATAGGCTTGTCAGACGTGGTTAAGATAACCGCCCTAAAAAGCGTGTGAAAAAGCTTACCCATGAGCAAACTTGACAAGCAACCTAGATTCAAATTCCGTAATGCATTGCATATGCATGTTTGTTGCTTTGTCGTTTCTTTTTGGTTTTGCTTTGAGCAACCGCTGTGTTCGTCCACCGCTAGGGGGAGCATTTGAGGCTCCTAATGGTTGAGTCCCCTAGTTTTGGTGGCCACATGTTGTCTCCTTGGGATTTATCGCCTATTTTATCTAAAAATGATACATAGCCTATGACAAAATATTTATAAAATTGAGGGTTTATGTGAGGATACTCATACTAGGTTCCAACTGGTGTTTATTTGCCTCTTCTTTGAGTTGAAACTCGGTTGGGAGAGGGAGCCGCAACAGAAATCTTCAAAATGGCCCAAAATAGGGCATCGGAACCTGCATCGGACGCTCCCCCAGCGTCCGATGCCCTGCACTGTAGACAGCTCCGGCTGGAACAGTGTCAGGTGAGCATCCGATGTGTCACCATCGGAGCCTCCGATGGACCATCGGACGCTACCCAACATCCGATGCCATGTCAACGGAAGCTTCCGATGTGTTTTTGGCATTTTTGAAACTCTCTGGACAGGCATCGGAGCGTCCGATGCGTAATCATCGGCGCGTCCGATGCCCCTTTAAGCGACGCAATAGTTTCTTCTTTGACATCTGGGACCCACACGTCATATCTCCTTTTCATCGTCTTCCTCGCGACCACGCCCGACACCCGCGCCTGTGCCCCCAACCCTAACCGCGCGCGTCCTCCGGCGAGCCTGTGCCGGCCGCCGTGCCCTCGCCACCTGTTCATCCTCGCGCCGGCTCGCCACTGCACCGCCTTCCTCACCGACGGCCGACACCCTCCCCCTCCCGCCGCGCTCGCCAATCCCCATCGCGCGCGCGCTCGCCGGAGCCCCATCTCCGCACTCGCCGGAGTGCTCGCCGGCGACCGAGCCTACTGCGCCGGAGTTCATCCCTCGTCCTCGAGCCATCCTTCCTCCACGGCGCTTTCCTCCCCGGCTGCTCGTGCCTTCACAGTGAGCATCTCCACCCCATTCATATACCCTGTCCACAAGGTGCTCGATGAAATGTCCCAGAGTCCGTTCCTTCACTGTTTTAACCCCGTTTTCACCCGTTGTTCGTGTAGACCTCCTTGGCGTGACGTGTGGGTGTCGGAACATCTGTGCTTCCCTATTGCTTGGGTCGTTTCATCGGTTTGTCAGGTAGCGAAGCCTTCTACCTTCTTATCCCCTATGCTTTGCTTCCGATAGGCCTCCTCATCTCTAGATTATATGTTTCTTATATATCCTATCTATTCTCGCAGCGCGTCAGAGTCTGTGGCAGTTGTCAGCTCGTCAGTTGTCAGTTGGCAGTGGCACCTAACCCGGGGCCAAGCCCGCGGGTACGGAACGAGGCCAAGCCTCGCGAGTGACAGCGCCAGCAGATCAGTGACAGTTGGGGGGCTTTCTTGTCAGGGTCTTCCGTGTCAGTTTGGTTGTCAGAGTGTTCAGTGGCAGTCTGATCTTTTCAGCGGCAGTCCAGGCAGTTCAGGTCTTCTTCAGTGACAGTGCCCCTCGTTCTTGTCAGCCATGCCGCGCTGCAAGAACGTCGGTGGTGGCCCAGGGGACTCTCCTCCTCATCCCCCTCCCGGTCAGCGGCCTGGGAAGGCAAAGCTGATTACGCGCAGGAAGCGCACCAGAGAGCAGAGGGAGGCAGACCAGGCCCGAGAGGTTTCGGCCGCCGCTGAGCGTGCCGAGCAGGGAGGTCGTACGAGCGGACTCCAGATTGAGGACCAGTTGTCCCCCGACCAGCGCAGAGCAGTTGAGGAGGTCGAACGGTTCCACCACTCACCGACTGGCATGCTTATGGCTGCCGGTCGTCGCACGACGTTCACCTCCCCAGGAGTCGAGCCCAGAGCTCGCAGCAGGGCCAGGCAGAGGCAGAGGCAGCAGAGGCAGAGGCCCCAGAGGCAGAGGCTGAGGAGGAGGTTCCCGAGGAGGTTCCCCGGCGCCGGTCCTCTCGTCGTAGGACAGCGGTGCCACCTCGGCCCGATGTTCCTCTGCGGGGAGCACGTGCTCCGTCGAGGCGTGCGCCCCCGCCGATTCCGCGACTAGACCTCCGGGGGGCTACTTGTTCTCAGATCCAGACGCTCCGGCTCGTCCCAGTCGAGCAGTGGTTCCCGAGGGAGCGACAACAGCAGGCAGGCCCAGCATTCTATACAGTGCCGCAGGAGGATTTTTACCAGGGTTACAGGAACGCCGACATCTCCCTGCGACCCCAGCGTGTTTGTCCACTGGAGGCGATAGTCACAGCAGTTGGTGAGCAAATCCGCCCTATTCTCACTTACGTACCTAGTCTAGCGGACCTTTTGGGGCGGTCTGGCTCATATGTTGAGGATTGGGTCTTTCAGTTTTATGCTTCGCTATGGGTGCACCCGTACAGAGAGACCATCGAGTTCGCACTAGAGGGGGAGCACTACAGACTATTTTCGTCAGAGATCCGGGGTTGGTTTGGATTGACACGCTCACAGACCCGGATCCACGACCTGTGTTACGACAGGACGGAGCCACCCCGCCGCCCTCACGGTGGTGCACAGCCTTCGACGGACTTGGTTCGCCCGTGCTTCACTGAGCCTTTCGGTGAGGGTTCGAGTCGCACTCCTAGGGACCTTACCCCTACGGCTCGGATCCTCAACGCGTTTCTCAAGCGGACCTTGCTTCCCAGGGTGGGCTTCGGAGAGGGACTCTCTAGGCTGCAGCTGTGGTTACTCGCTTATATGGTCAGGCAGCAGGAGTTCGACGTCTGGGACGTCATCTTGTGTGAGATAGAGGACACCGTCGCAGAGGGCATCAAGGCCCGCAGGCAGCTCCCTTTTGCGCATTGGATCTCTTATATTCTTTGGAAGGTAGCTGCCACCACTGGTGCTCGTCTCAGTCAGTCTCTCACTGGGTCCGCGACCGTGTTCCCTGAGTATAACATGAGTCAGTTGTTGGGACACGGCTGGGATCGCAGGCAGCCGCAGCAGCCGCAGGACGCTCCATCCAGTTCACGCCAGAGACCAGAGGTCCCCGAGTCAGCCCAGGAGCAGGACGAGACTGTCCAGGCACTCGCCGAGCAGGAGCTTGCTGATCTAGAGGGTGGTGACACGTTCGTTGCAGAGGACCCCACAGACAGCTCGGACGAGGACTACCAGCTCCCGCCTCGCTACTAGCCACGTTCACACGACATTGAGGCCGGGCCGTCCAGCTCCTCCGATCCCGCACTCCTTGCTATACTTGCACGGATGGAGGAGCAGCAGAGGACCGTCACACAGGACGTACAACGTTTAGCCCAGGAGCAGCAGCGTCTCGCACAGCAGCAGGCCCTGGCACAGCAGCAGGCTTAGGAGCGCTCAGACGCCCTGCAACGTCAGATGATGGCACTACAGCAGCAGACCCTGAGTTTCATGGAGCGACTAGCCAGCGGTCCTACTCAGTGGCAGTGGCAGCAGCCTCCCCCTCAGCAGCAGATCCAGTGGCAGCTACTTGTCCTTCCCCAGCAGTTTGGGCAGCAGCAGCAGTTTCCGCAGAGCTCCTCTCAGTTCCTCTCTTTCACCACGCCACCTGGAGGAGCCCCTGTGTTCAGTCCCTTGCGTACTGGTTTCACGCCACGTCCGACAGAGTCTCTGTTCGCGATGACCACCACCGTGACGCGGGACTTGTCTGCCAGCTTCAGTGAGCTCACTGGGTTTCCTACTCCAGATCTTCCGGACCCAGTTCTGACGTCGACGGCTCCTGTGACCTCCACCACAGAGACCCTACCGAGCTCCGTCGCGTCCTCTGAGCAGACCGAGCCAGTCCAGTCTGAGACTACCACGACAGCACAACCTGAGCTATCTTCGATTCCAGAGCTTCCGCACTCCGAGGCTCAGGCGGCTACAGCTACACAGACTGAGACTGCGACAGAGACAGAGCAAACAACTTCTGAGCAGGCAGAGCAGACCGCACCAGAGCAGCCAGAGCAGTCAGTGCCCGCGCCGACCCGGACCGTTTCCCCACAGCTTCCAGCTACAGAGGGTCCGCAGGCTTCTCGTGCTTCGTCTTCCGACTCTGAGGAGTACCTCCAGCAGTTTGAGTTTACTCAGCGTACTCCGGAGACGACGCCTGACTCGTCTGCACCACCTCCGCCCTCCGACGCTTAGTTTGGCGCTTGATGCCAAAGAGGGAGAGTGGATGAGTATAGCGATAGGGGGAGCGATGTGAGAGGGTTTCGATATCTTATGATTGTGTTACTTTCACATACGCTCTTTACTTATCGTATCTTTTGTGCATGTTTATGTGGTATTCTTATGCTATGGACCTTTATGACATGTATGTGCTCACTATGATATATGATATGACATGTCATTTCGCCTTACTTGTTTACTTGTGCTCAATTCTCATTTGTTATGTATTCGAGCTCTTTACTCTTGCACTTGTTATTCACTCTAACTTGTTGAGTGCATGATGATGGCATGACATGTTTGAACTTGCCCCTAATCAATCTCACTTATTCATTGCAAGTTCATACATGTCATGATTTAAAAACCTCTTCTCTCTATACTTGATCTCGTGTTGTCATCAATCACCAAAAAGGGGGAAATTGAACGCATCTTGGCCCCTAGTGGTTTCGGTGATTGGATGAAACATAAGATTACTGTGACTAACGTGTGTTTTGCAGAAACAGAGATGAGTTAGGTCACGGTAATGGCGACGATACGGGCATATGGAGTTCATGTCCCCTGGCGATGGAAATCGTTTCGGTTCTCAAAGGACGGACGACGAAGACGGTGGTAGACTAGGCTAAGTGTCACATGGTGTTGGAGGACACTTAGGTAGTCTTAGGTCTTTGTTTTTCCTTTGGCCGTACTATAAAGGGGAGCGTGAATCAGTAGCTTGACCTAGATGAGTCTATTGAGGTAGGTGTGGTGCACACTTGTTATTTGAGCCTTTTCCCTGTGTGCCATTACGAAAGTTGGCCTATTTCTCTGTGCCCCTCCAAAGTTGGCTCGCCCCTCTGTGCCATGACGTTTTTCTTTTTTTCCTTCCACGCCATTCCGTCTCTTTTCCGTCCGAAAACCACCGTTAACTCGTCTGACATGTGGGCCCGGTTCATCAGATTGACCACTTTACCCCTCTCTTCCCTTCCTTGTCCTCTTCTTCCTCTTCACACACGTGGGCCGGCTACCTCCTCTCCCTCGCGGCCCTGCTCCTCGCCGCCGCCTTTTACCAGTACCTCGAGGCCTCGCGGATCCGCATGAAGCTCGTCGCGGAAGGAGGCGCCAAGCCCTCCTTCGTCCCGCCACCCGCCAGCTCCGACCCGCGGACGCCGCTCCTCGCCGCGGCCGGCACCGGGCGCTGGCCGGCGCGTGTCGCCGTGGCCGCAATGTTCGGGGCCAACTCCGGCCTCGGCTACCTGCTCATGCTCGCCGTCGGCGCTCCCAGTCATCCGTCCCGCGGCATCCGCCGCCCGCGGTGGCGCCGCCGCCACCGGAGCTCCAGCTCCTCCCCGCCTCCGCGGCGGCGGCATCAGCGCCGCTGACTAGCACGGCGACGACCACCTCCCTACTGTCCACCACCACGACCGCGTCGCAGCAGCGAGAACCCCACCACGCGGCGGCGGCGGCGGCGACGACGAAGCTGCAACTCCCCTCCATCGGCCCCTTCGTCGTCACGGCGGGCGCTGCCGACGCTACCGCGGCGGCGGGCGCCGGCGGCGAGAAGGGGGGCCACTCCGAGGCGGAGGAGCTGCGGCGCGCAATGGAGGAGAAGGCCGTGGCCGACGCGGTGCGGGAGCGGGCGCGCGGGGAGGCCGCGGCCGCGGAGCGCGCGCTGGACGAGGCCCGCCGCGCCAGGCAGCGGGGCCGGGCCGACCTCGAGAAGGCGTGCGCGCTGCGGGACCACGCCGCGCGCCTGCTCGCGCAGGTCACCTGCCACGCGTGCTCCAGCGCCGCGAGGCCGTTCCAGTGCCCGACCAGATGAAGGACCCGGGCCTTCCGCCTGACCGCGGCGCGGATCCAGGCCCTGGCGTCGCCCTCGCCGAAGGCGCCGTCGACGTCGCTGGACCGCAGGCGCAGCGTGTCCACGGGCGCCGACGCGTCCCGGCGGCGGAAGAGGCGGCGCGCGAAGCGGGCCAAGTCCTCGGGCGCGCTGTCGCCGTCGGCGCGGCCCAGGCACATTTCGTCGAGCAGGTGGTGGCCTGCGGTTTTCGCCGGACACGAGGACGAGGGGAGGGGAGACGGAGAAGGAGAGGAAGAGAAGAGAGGGGTAAAGTGGTCAATCTGACGAACCGGGCCCACATGTCAGACGAGTTAACGGTGGTTTTCGGACGGAAAAGAGATGGAATGGCGTGGAGGGAAAGAACGAAAAAACGTCATGGCACAGAGAGGTGACCCAACTTTGGAGGGGCACAGAGGAATAGGCCAACTTTTGTAATGGCACACAGGGAAAAGGCTCTTGTTATTTCATAGCCCTAGGTAGCTCAGAGAGATGCCTTATGTCGAGAGGATCAAAAGTCGTTAAGGCCGCGTCGCGATCCGAGTTCGTTTCGGCCTTGTAAGAGGCATCAGACGCTGGCTGTGGGGGTCCGATGCCCACCCCGACTTAGGGTTTGGTCTGGTGCGTGGCATCGGAGGCTCCGATGGTGTCACATCGAATGCTCCGGTGTCACTGTTCACTTGGGAGTGAACTTTGGGAGGCATCGGACGCTGGCCCGTCCAGAGAGGTTCCAGAGAGGTACAAATGGCATCGGACGCGTCCGATGCAGGGGCATCGGATGCTGCCCAGCATCCGATGCTCCTTTAACACGTCTGACAGGCTGGTACAGTCGACCGTTGGTCGAGGTCATCGGCGCGTCCGATGCCAGGCATCGGAGCGTCCGATGCCCCCGCAGAGTGCCTGTCTTGTGTTGTTTTTGGATGACCGGTTGGGGGAGTATATATACTTCCTTCCCTCCATCCATTTGAGTGTTCTTGCCACTTTCATCAGCTGAGAAACACATTGTGAGTGTGAGTGAGTGCAAGAGCCCTAGTGAGGTTGAGTGATTTGCTAATTGTGAGAATTAGACACCTACTAGTGAGAATTCAGTAGCAAGTGTGCATCCATCCATCTCTTTGGCCTTGTGTTGGTCAAGTGAGAGTTCTAGCTTGTTACTCTTGGTGATCGGCATCACCTAGACGGCTTGGTGGCGATCGTGAAGCTTGGAGAGCATCCGGTGGCATTGTGGATGACCCAAGCAAGCTTGTGACCGGTAGTGAGCGATTCACCGGGCCGGAGTGGCGAAGAATCAGCTCGTAGTGAGCACTTGATCCTTGCGCGGATCAAGAGGGAGCGATACCCTTGCGCGGGTGCTCCAACGAGGACTAGGGGGTGTGCCGACACCTCGATACCTCGGCAAAAAGATCGTCGAGTCATCTCTACTCTTTTACTTACGCATTTACTTTCAAGCAATTCAATTCCGCTTTACTACTTGTTGTTCATTCTATATTGAATTGCTTTGCTAGAGTAGGAGTGGCTTAGACTTGGTCTTTTGTGCGGTAGAATAAAGAGAATCACACTTCTATGCACTAGGGTGTTAATTGAGTCTTGATAGGTTTTATTATCGCAAGAAGTTTTAGAAAACCCCAATTCACCCCCCTCTTGGGCATCTTGATCCTTTCTGATATAAATGTTGATATTATTTTCTATGAAATATTGCTAAATTTGAAAAAGGTTTGACTAGACTTAAAATTAAAATTGTTTTCTCAAGCACAAAGAGATCGAGTAGTAAAAGCTAACCGAACTTTTGACAGAACCAGCTAGACGTGACACTGAAGAACTGAAGATGACAACTGACACGACTGGATCAATCCTTGAACCTGAAGCGACTAGTGATGCAACAAGCAGTTGCAGTATCTGGCATTCGATGACCTGCTGCGTGCCTGCATGGCCGTTGGAAGTATGGCACGGTGTGGTCAGCAGTGGTTGGAATTTTCCCTTCACCCAAAGTCACGCATGCTAAACTGAGACGGGGAAATGCAGATCAAGATCAATTTAAAAATTAAATATAGGATGGAAATATAATATAAAAACCAATTTTAAAACTTTTTTTGGCTGTTCATTTTTTTTATGAAATTTGATATATCCATAGTTCGACAAAGGATGTATAGAAGTTAGGCTGCAAACTCAAACTTGAAAATTTTAGACAAAAGCAACAAATTTTAGATGCGGAGATTTTGTCTTGTAGAGTACGTACACCTGAATTTTGTCATTCTTTTATGATTTTTGAAAAGTGAGTTTGCATCTCAACTTTTGTACATGAGTACATATTTGTCGTACCACAAGTGTGCCGAACTTTAGATTTTTTAAAACAAATGAAATTCATTTTTTGAATTTGTTTTCAGTTTTCACTTAGGCCTTATTTGAACCCCGCTTATCTCGTGGTCACGGCGATGGAAATCGAAGAATGCCGCCAAATGTCTCATGGTGACTGTGATTCTGCCGGCCATCAGTGTCGTGAGGAGAAAAAACGGAAAATGAACTATAGCCCCTCCCCCCGAAGATGACGCCACGGCAAGGAGGCGGCACTGTGGACGTGAGCGTCGCTTTTCTATTTGCCTGTGCTGTTGGTAACGAGGGATTTTAGATCCTTGACCTTATCCTTCTAAGGAGACCCATACGACATATAAGTCTCTTATTTTGCATCACATTGTTGGAGTCAGTTTAAACAAGATCTTCCTACGACACATATAATGCAGACGTTATTATAGAGTCTAATTCTATTTATTACCTCGAAGATATTGTAGACTTGAAGTATTGATTTTTCCTCCTTCTTTTTTTAATAAATATACTGTCATATTAGCAAAACACTATAAATAGGAGAGTAATAAATAGATTTGGAATTTATAGCGGAGTACGGAGTATATAGGAGGGTAATAAATAGGAGTATCGTGAGTGGACATAGTATATGGTTTGCGTATATTTTGCCAACTTTCAGCTAGATAACGAGTAATGACTGGTTAGTTTTGACATTACTCGTGCCGGCCAGTTAAGCATGTGTAACGAACAGAGTAAAGCTAAAATCCACATCACATAAACACTGCGGTAGGGTACATGCCACGGGTGCACTATACTCAGCTCGCTCATCATACTATTATAGCATATAAATAAATTTCCTGGCCTTTAATTAAGCTTGTACTACCATACATGCAAATAAATTGGGTACGACGGTGCAGGACAGCAACCACATTGTTCTGCAGTACGCTATCTGTCAAGTTCTTGTCATTTCATTAGCTATAGTATATATCTGCAGTATCTGGAAGTAAAATGGAGATACTGTACTAAACAAAAGAGAACAAAATGGTAATGATTAAAGTTTATCATATATATGTATGTATGTGCCCAAGTGGCAAGGTATCATTTGGTTGTTGGTGGGTGCTCAATGATATGCCAACTCAGCAGAACCTGCTTCTATTTTCTGCCATGTTTTTGTTGCCTGGCTCCGGCCCAAATGTAAGCGTGTTTGCGCTGGCAACGCTCTATTGATTAAGCACTGATTCATGCACTACACCAACACCAATACCTTGTTCAGATGACTTCAAACTATCAACTTTTTTTCACTCTCTCTCCATCACATCACCATCACATCAATGTTTGGACGTATGCATGAAGTATTACATGTTGGTAAAAAAAATAACTAATTGTACTTTTAGTATGTACATGTCGAGACGAATCTTTTGAGTCTTGTTGGTCCATATTTGGACAAAGTTTGCCAAATAACAACGAAAGTGCTACAGTTGAGAAAAAATCTCACTTTTCCAATCTACACAAGGCCCAACTAAAAATATCATCTCAATTCCCTGCAAAAACTTCTCAGTTGTCATTTCACATAAATAATTGATAGTAGCTCATTCTTCCTATGAGAATCTTCAGAAAATAACAACTCTTTATGCCAATCAATTGACCCTGGAGTATTATATACACATACAGTATATCCAAGCCACAAGAAGGCGTTGAAATTGTGTCTTTTCGCTACTATGATGCTTAGTTAAACTTTAGTATTTTATTTACTACTAGTAACACAGAGTCTGTTTGGAACGCGGAAAAAGTTCCATGTTTTTGTGTTTTCCTTATGAAATTACACTGATTCTTGCATTCCAAACAGGCCAAGAGATGGCTGAGATTGTGGTAGAACCGCATGTATGGACAGGGATAGCAACCTGATGCTTTGTCTTGTTATATTATTAGCATGCAGTGCAGTACAAGGACTAACGCCAGGGCTTAGAATAACCAGACACGATACTAGAGGTCAAGCGGTAGCAAACATGGTCAAACAAACACTAATGATCGAAGCGTATTATATACTAGTAGTATGCACAGAATTGAGAGTCTCACTCATAGTGTTCCCCATCAGCTTGTTTAAATAATGAATCTGTCACGAGCTGCAGCAAAGCGACAGCCTAACACTCGCGAGTTCTTCTTTAATCTGTTTATTTGCTCTGAGATCTAGTATTGTAGTTTTCACAGTCGCATATGTACTAGACCCCACAAACCGTGGTTCAATTCCCAAAGTTAACTACAGTAATTAAGAGCTAGCAGTCCTTCCTCAGCTTTTGAATTTCTATGAAAAGTGATTTCGCTGTAGAAAATGGATCTCTATAGTAAGGTTTTAAGAAGAAATTTGATACCACAGAGACATTGACACAGGGTTGAGATCCTCTCCTTAGTACGTCTCATATTGGCAACACAGGTGCATACCTTTGTCTGTGTCATATTCTCGGGCCTAAGAAACAACCCAAGGTGCGCTTTATCCATGGCGCGACCTTCCCCCTCAACTACGTTGGTGCGGCACCGCTTTCGTGTACTATGTCTAGTTTCTTTGATGCGTCATTCATGGTGCCTTCGATAGCAACTGATAGTGATATTTTAGGGTCTGTTTGTTTCATATGTCAGAAACTATTTCACCTGTCTCAGCGAGAATAGCAACCGATACTGTTTGCTTGGTTCTCTTGCTTGGGCGTCTTGAGGACCGTGTGAGTAAGATTTGACTTGCTTATGTGGGAGAGCCAAATTGGCTCGCTTGGCCGAGCGAGCGTCTTGTTGCTTGAGTCGGCGCAGCAAGACGAGGCAAATGATATATACTCCGCGAGAAACCAAGCAGACCCTTAGTATCAAGATCATGCACGACGGTTCTCACAACTTTGCCACTTTTTAGTTTGCATGATGAAAATTGCCTATTATGTGAAAACACCAACAACATTTTTTGCGCCAGGAGATGTTGTCAAGACGCTGAGCCAAGATTGTAACTTTTGCATAGAAGATTAGCAAGCGGTGTAATTAACATTGACCTACTGCTTATCTTGACTCTTGAGAAGGTGTACGTGTAGGTAGGAGGCTGTTTTCAACCTTTGCTAAAAGCAGGCTAGCTGCACAGCTCCCTTTTAGTTATTTTGCCCCCTTTCTCTTTGCTCTGCTTTTTGCCCTGCAGACGTAAGGCATAAACACCATTGAGTGAGCTAATGGCTCTCCTCTGTCCATTATATTTTTTTTTAAGTAGCAGCAGGGGAGGCCTCTACTTAAAATTTTCATTATATATTTTTTGTACAAATTACAAAGCTTGCAAAGCCAATAAAAAAGAGTAAGATTGTACATTAGGGTATATTCTCTAACCACAAATCTAAACAAAGCTTCACACTGTTCTTAGCCTTGATGCAAACCAAGCCAAGCTCCCTCTTAAAGTCATCTACCCATTTGCTAAGTGCAAAGCTTGACCTGTCAAAAATCACTTTATTTCTAGTAGTCCAAATGATCCACTGAACTGAGATGACATTCCAACGGCTTCTGTTGAAGGGACATTCAAAAAAGAGGTGGAAGCTAGTCTCTTCACTGTTAGTTGAACATAGAGCACATGTATAGTCATCCAAAGTCCTGTTTTTTCCTTCTCAGTAAATTTCTAGTGTTAAGTCTATCTCTGAGAAGGAGCCAAAAGAAATTTTTGTGTTTTCTCAAATTACTTGAGGTCCATAGCCAGGTAAAGAGAGGGGAAGCCTCAACTGTTCCCTACATGAAACAGTATGTTTTTTTTTTGCT
Organism: Coix lacryma-jobi var. lacryma-jobi; assembly: GCA_009763385.1. Taxonomy (NCBI): domain Eukaryota; kingdom Viridiplantae; phylum Streptophyta; class Magnoliopsida; order Poales; family Poaceae; genus Coix; species Coix lacryma-jobi. The sequence continues at coordinate 156,567,413 of CM019826.1, forward strand.
GTTGAAATTGCCTGAACCCCAAACATACAGCCATACATCATTCTCATCTATGTTCCAATAATCTATTTGTTCTAAACTATTATGAAGTGCAGTTAACTGATTGGAAGCCTGAAGTGCAGTTAACGACGATAATTATTTAGAGACGGACGGATCACACATTTGATGCAATTTTCCTATAAATTCAGACAAAGGTAAAAGAAGTTCACCCACTAGTTTGGAACCTAGGCACAACAGATCGAAGCACAATCACAATAGATACGACTTAATTACAAGGATTATGGTCGAGATGGTGCTGAATATAATCAGTTCGTTCGTCTCCTTCATTCCTCGGTTCCTCGAACACAATTCAAACAGTATAGGAGCATTATATTGCTTGCACTTGCACGCGTTGCTTGCCGCTGTGGCTCCCTCGTGTAGTCGTGTTCACGATCGCAACACTGTAGCTGCGTAAGTAAATAAATTCAAATATGTGTACGCCGACGACACGTCGGTGTGTTGTCACATGTATCTGGTGATGGTGTCGAATGTCGTCCATATATCACGAGCGAGCGCGTGCACGAGTGGCGTTAACTACTCCGATCCTCATCCTGGAACAACAGGAGCCGAGCCGCATCGCATGCAACAGATATATGCAATGCAAGGCAGCGGGGGGCCCCATTTATATCCTACTATTTTTCTTGCTCTCATATCATTCTTCTATAAAAAGATAAGGCATGATTGATTGCCTATGCATCCTTTTTCAAGCCTTGTAGTACAATTTTACCGTGTTTAATTAATTAGAAGCACTGAAGCACAACATCATATTTATGCTAGCACTCATGCATGTTGCATCCTACTACTACTATTCGGCTAAATCAGTCGTATCCAGGAATACAGGCGGCTCTGCCCCTCCTTCTATTGATACAAGCCATGTTCGTTTTGAACTTACCAGTCATGTTACAATGTTTTTCTCTATTAACAAAACAACATTAGTCAGTTATGACACGGTTGGGGAGCGGGGAGAGCGGGCAGCGGGGAGGCTGGGAGGAGAGAGCCGGCCGAGGAAGTGATTTAGGGTTTGGGGAATTCGGGTTGGGGGTAGGGGGGGGGGGGGGGGGACTTAGCAGGCCGGCCGGCCGGTCGGGCCACCACCGGGCCTTTTACTGAAGCCGGGTCGTGCCCGTGCCGGCCCACGGGCCTGATGGGAGGCCTAGGCACGACCTGTGGCAGTGGGCCGAGCCGTGCTTTTTTTCGTGCTTCGTGTCGTGCCGTCGTGTCTCGGGCTGCATGATCATCTATAACCTCATGGCAACGACGATGCCATCTGAGATAATGAGGAAAAAACCGGCGGTAAGTATTGTCCGCCTCCATATCTTTTTTCGCATGATTGACTCCTTTTTCTCAAACGCGGATAAAAAAATGGACTATAAAATTGTTATCACGTGAAAAATACAGGATTGAAGGGTTTTTTTTTTACAACAATACAGGATTGAAGGTGAGTGTTAGAAATGCTCTGATGAGGTACACAGCTGTGTTGAAGACAGAGAGGAGGTGACGAGTGACGAGGAGGAGGGAGACATCACTCCTAAGACCAAGGTTTTGTTTTTCTCTTTTCTCTTTTAGGGGATAGATATCAGATCGGGCCTTGTTTAGTTTGTATCCTAAAACTTTTCACCTATCACGTCGAATGTTTGGACACATATAACTTTTCATCTATCACATGGAATGTTTGGACATATACATGAAGTATTAAATATAGACTAAAAAATAACCAATTACACGTATTGCAATAACTTTGCGAGACAATTTTTTTAAGTCTAACTACTCCATATTTTGATAATATTGTGCTACAGTAAATATGTGCTAATGATGGATTAATTAGTCTTAATAAATTTACACAGTTTTCAGATAGAATATGTAATTTGTTTTTTTATTATTCTATTTTTAATAGACTAAATTAGTGTCGGACATCCGATGTGACATTAAAAAAAACTTTGCACTCATAAACTAAATAAGTCCCAGATGTGCTTGGGCTACTTGGCTTCTCGGTCCAGCTTGGGCCTTGGGTTGGGTTGGGGCATTGGTGGGCAGTAACGTTGTAACAGGCCACAGAGATGCCCTCAAGAGACCATTTATCTGGGCCCGCGTAGGTGTGCAGATGGGCCGCACCCCTAATTTCCTTGTGGTTGTGGTCAACAACTGCACGGCGTGTGCGAATCCCGAGGCAGGGGGATAACGCCGATGCCGCCGCCGGTGTCCGTGTCCCGGCGCCTGGACCTGGATGAATTCGTACAACCGGTGAACCGGATCCATCTGCGCTGTCACAGCACTGGATTCGCACCTCATCATTCATGTACCTAGATTTGGCAAGAAGATTTTTTAGTTTCAAAGAATTATTTATTTGGTCCTAAAAAAAACTCTAGTTACTTATGTGGCCCTTTTTTCTTTTGAAGTTGTGTATATGGCCTTAAAACGAAACTTTGTTACTTATTTGACCTTTCGTTGGATTAGAGGGCATAACGGTGTTAAGTTTTGGGTAAAAAGACCATTTTGCCCCTGCACCTAAAAAAATAAAAAAGTGTATAAAACAGTATATATATATATATTATATAAAGTATATACATATATATATATATTATAAACATTATATATGCATACTGTTTTTATATATACTGTTTATATATATACTGTTCATATATATATTATTTATATATATACTGTTTTTTTTATTTTTTAGGCGCAGGGGCAAAATGATCTTTTTACCCAATACTTAACACTGTTATGCCCTCAAATCTAACGGAAGGTCAAATAAGTAACAAAGTTTCGTTTTAAGGCCATATACACAACTTCAAAAGAAAAATGGTCACAAAAGTAACCAGAGTTTTTTTGAGGGCAAATAAATAATTCTCCCTTTTACTTTTTACCCCGAATCGTGTGTCTCCTGGGTTTTTTTGCCCATGTTTTGGTTTCCCAGCTCCACATAGACCGTTGGAGAACCCCATGTTTCCTACCCTTTTCGGACGAGCTCCTCTGACTTGGCTCCCTGCACTTGTGTCACTGACACGTGGGCCTGATTGCAACCAGGCCCACCCGCCAGTGACATAACTGCAGCGAGCCCAAAATACCTGTTTTCCTTCCCTTTCTGCAACCACAAACCTACTCAAAGCAAATAAACACTCTCCCAAAAGGAAACATCAGACAATAGACCTGAGAGCAAATTCAGAGTCTTTATTCTTTTCTTTTTCTTTTGCACATGGTTTTTCTTTGTTCTTTAGATGGTATAAGTGCTGCCTTGCTGGAATTCATGCCCACAACACAACACAGTAAACTTCTTCTCCATTCCTCATGCCACTGCCATTTTCTTCACCAAAGTCCATTCCTTCCTACACATATGGTATTATTGCAACCCTCAAGAGGGGGCATTCGCGAGGCGGAGCACAAACCGCCTCGCAAACACAACAGGACCAAGCTAAAGAATCACAAATGAATCTGAATAAATACTATCGCATTTTTTCCCCCCCGCTTGGGGGGCCGGGGGCGAACTTCTCCCACAGGCAGTTCATCATCATTCATGGCCCCCAAACTTGAAAACCAAAACTGAGAGAAAGAAAAAGGGAACCCAAAAGGAGAACGAAATAAAAAAGAACCCTTAGTAATCAACCTTCTTCCTTCCCATTTGTTATCGCCCACCACATTTACATCGACTCCGGTCCTTTCCTCGCTGTTCTGCCCCTTCCTGCGAGGCTGCAACACCTGTTGTGCAGCCTCTCGACTGCCCTCTATTGTGAGCTGGGCACGCTATACTGCCACACCATGATCTGGGAGCAATCGGAGGGGATCCCCTTCAGCTTAGCTCGGTCTTCAAGTACCACCTCTTGCACGAATTTGATGGAGTCCTGCAGTCACATCAGTAACAACTTATCATGTTAGGTGGGAGTAGAAATTCAGGTGATCTGATAGAAGAGTAACATTGGCAGGCAGGTGTAAGAATGTTAGGCAACCAACATGGGACTCAGTCTCCATCGACTAACTGTTGATAGCTTATTGCTTGCACATGACTAGTAGAATAGAAGTTGATTGCTACCAGTATCGGCTCATAGTTCAGAATGAAGCTTCAGACGGTTTGTATGCCTGTATCTACAGGTTCCTTGCACGAACGAACTGGTTTGCACAGGATTGCTTCTCAGATTGGGAAAATATATTGCTTGATTATCTCATCTCAATCAGCAATCAGTATCATGGTTTAGGGGTACATTCCACTTTCAGTATCATTAGTGGTTGTACCTCATGGATTGGAAAAGTAGGTTGGCAGGTGATATAAGCATAATCGGAACCAGAAGTTTTATAAAGAAGTGCATGAAAGTGATAGGGGTGCAATCTGTTCCCTGCCATGTTCCATTGATGGGGGATTTGGCATTTGTGCAACGCTAGGGTTGTCACATCAATCCACGAATGTAAGTTGATAATTTGTGTAACAGGGACAGTCCAACAATATCAGTTAAAGTCCATGTAGCGAGGACAAGAATCTGTAGAAGGCACTGGATACTTGGTAATAAATACTCCATTCAGTTAAAAATGACTAATGCTGTACTATGAATATTCTAGACAAAACATTGTGAATTGAATTCAGATGATTATGATTGACTTAAGCCATTGACAAAGTCGGCATCCAGTCTGTCCCAACTACTTGCCTTTTATTTTTCTTGAGGTCGTGCTTAACACGTTTTGATCAAGGGGAGAAAGAGTTTACAGGACCTTACAACGCACGGCAATCACCACAAATGCCAGTCCACATCACATACACTGTTATATTAGAAACTGGCGGCTATGATTTTTGAAATAACAGAAGGAAAACAATTCATCAAGTATGAAACCATTCTTTCAGATAACACTTCAAAATTACTAATGTCAATGGCTTAACGTTTCATATTTAGGCTAAGCATGCACTCCGCAATTCCAAGGATCCAAGCAGATCCTTTATTTTACGATGTTTGCAATTTTTCTGAATGAAGGATGTTTGCAATTTTTCTGAACGAAGGATGTTTGCAATTTTCATATGATGACATGATCAAGAAATGGACAGCCAAGAATTGCTAATATCATAGAATCAGTCCTTTGCTAAGTACAAGAAATGATCCAATCACATATCATAGCTTGCTAAGTACTTTGTATCATGACAAAACAAAATTTAGTTGAATTAGACTTGCTTGGTTACTAACATTCAGAAGACAGGGATGGACTAACCTGTGAAGTATCTGGTAATGACGTTGGTCGTCCCCACCGCTCAGGATCCCACAAAATTGAACTGTTGAACGCGAAACCTGAGACGTCAATTGTGTGGGCTCGTGTACCAGCAGCACCAGCAGGATTCAGGTCAACTTCCGTGTTATATGTCACTGAACGGGTGGTCCCATCATTAAAGTCCCTTGAGAACCAACCGATGACCTTTGAGGCACTGCATAGCGGACCTTCTACTACCACTTTCTTCTCGCCTGCCGACATTGTTGCCACAGGCCATGTGCCAAACGCCCTGCACATTTGAAACGTTAGAAAGAACATCTAAAGGCGCCCACATCTGAGATGAAATTCAACAAGAACTATGCAGCATGCACCAAAACATGTGTGGTGCAAGAGTTAGCTATGCCTGTGATCTATGTATCTCATTTTGATTGGGTCAGAAGAATTATGGAATTATAAAGCATTGTGCCACCAAACCTTGACTAGGATGGGACTCCACCAGCACTAAGCAGACATCAGCCAATTGAGTTTAATTTGAAGAAGAATAACAAAGGCATCTAATTTCCTCAACTCAAAAAAAGATATTATAGGAGGGGGTACCTCCATTGACACATCTTCCACATGCTGCCTACTATACTTTTGACCACTCATCCAAATCACTTGTTACAAGGAATAGACTGAGTTATTGCATGTATCTGCCTCCCGATATGTGGACATGGATTACACAGTACAGCTACAAACCTCCACTTGCCTACACGTCCGCACATGCCGATGCTTATTATGTTTAATTACCAATTCCATAGTTTGAATAGCCTTGACAAATCCAGATGAAACAAACTATGGGATGATGAAATGGTTAACGAGCAATGCAAACTATACTAAGCACATGTGTTCCCAATGTGCAGTCAAACACAACTAGGCTTAAAAGAATCCAATGCTGAACCTCAACCTGACACAAGAGGCATTAACCATGTTCAAACCCTCGTCATTTAGTAAACTGCACTTACAGTGTCACTATATTGTGCACCTGCACTCATTTGTTTCTGGTAACCGGTAAGTTCTAGGACAGGCATGATAGGCCATATGTGAGACAAGGCATAATGGATGCTCCTAGCTCTGTTGTATTATTATGCTGGAGGCCCACAAAAAGCATCAGGGGCCACAGGTGCAGATGTGCACACATCTCCAGGACTGTAAAAACCAAAAGCCCCCCCCCCCCCCAAAAAAAAAGAAGAAAGAAAGAAGGCAAACTAGGAAAACAAGCGCAGATGTTTTGGTGCCAAGATGCAGGTAAACCTTGCTTGAGGAAAAAAAGGTTGCTTTTATCCCCTCAGCGAAAAAGATTGTTCTTCCAGGGAACATTGCCACTGTGCTGTCACATGGCATGAGTACTACTGTAGTAGTGTACCATTGTACTGAACCAAGGTGTGATTCCCTCTCTTTATGAGCCCAAGCACTCATCATCAATGTTAGAAGGCTACCATTGGAAAAGTGAATGCGAAAGTTAAGTCAAATGTTTCAGGGATGTTTTCGAGTTGAGAGGCAAAAAGTTTTGGAATTGATGCTGAGTAAGATTGTGCTATGTACCTATGTATTAATTTTTTTGAAATGTAGATTGCTTTATATCCATAAGCATCTAAGCTTTTAACAGCATCTGCTAACATTGTTTCGGATGGATAAGTAAAGGTTAAAGGGGTGGTCACATGTTAGGACCAAGTGCAGAGAGTGTGTGTGAGAGAGAAAGAGAGCTAAACAACAGGCTTCAGATGCTACTTGCTACTAGCTTCATACTCTGGTGCAAATATTTGCAAATATTTGGCTGGAAATTCACGATCACAAGTAAGAAACCCAATAATCAACATCAAATGTTGGTAAAATGAAAATGTGAAATCTCATCTTTGCAAGATTTTCAAACTCATGAGAAAAATCTCCAAGGACAACTGGTGGTCTGCGCAGAAATGAAGATTCATACCATCATTTTGTAACCCCAAAAAGTGTTTCTTATGGGCTCCAGCAGATCTACAAATCACAGGTATGCTGTGTGCACCAGTATAGGAAAACTGCACCAAATAAGTGGGCAACTTTCTGTGGTGTATATCAGATGGACATTCATGAGGTTGGAGGAAGCATTTAATGGTGTGGACATTGGACAGGACTAGGACCTTCTCCATTTTAGTTCAATCAGTTTCAATGGCCATGGCATAACCGTTACTACTATTTTTTCCCCACCTGCTATCTTTTGTAGCTATTTTCCCCAAGCATATTGCTTCCCTATTTTAGGAGTAACAACATCTCGGGAGTCAATTCAAGGATGTCATGTTTCCACTCACTTTCCATTTCGTTAGGTGCCACCGACACTGTTACAGGCCCATTTGTCAGTGACTAACAGCAGTGTCACCACTACCACATAAAATAATTATGGCTTGACGTGCTAAAAATCTTAATTAAACTAATTGGAGTGGTTGGCATGAACACATTTGTCCGTTGGGGACTTGGGGGCGAGGAAAAGCGAAAGATTAAGTCTGAAAAAGAAGCATTGTTTGTTGGGGCGAAAGGGACCCAGGAAAGTGACAAGCTAGATCCAATAATTGACTCCTCGCATCAGAGAAATGGAGAGAGAATAGCTGAAGTAGTACAGGCGAGACACGCATTGTCCCACCCTTATTCCCGCACTAATGACAGCTTATGCTTTCAATTATTTATTTATGTACCAAACTATACGGCTACTAAAGCATTTATTTAGACAAGTAAATAAATAAAATACGAAGTGGTGATTAGTTATGAGGAACCCTATTTGTAGTTCTAGTCGGTGGGCATAAAAAAGATCCGAAATTTATGAGCTGGAATTGCAGTTTTAGGCATTGTCATTCAGATTGAATCAAGCAACATACATTCTGGGAGAACAACATGTATGCTGGAAATGGAGATCAATTAGATGTCCAATTGAAGAAGGGGGAACAGGCAGAGCTCCAATCTTTGACAATCGGAAAGCAATCAGGAAGGTTGCTTGCAAATTGGCACATTCTAATTACTAATTTGCACCATTCATTAACCTTAATTAAAAGCAGAGCATGGCATGAGATCGAAGGAAGGAAGGAAGAAGAGGGCGAGATTTGACGAAGGCAGGTGGGGAGGGAAGACTGACTCGATCTGGCGGATCTGGTCGAAGAAGCCGACGTCGTAGACGCCGGCGGCGTCGGCGAAGTGCAGGACGCCGGCGAGGCGGTGCTTCTCGACGTGCGCGAGCGCGGCGTTCCGCTGCGCGTGCGCCTCGGCGTGTGCGGTGGTGAAGTTGTCGTCGGGCCTGAAGGCGAGGTGCCTGTACATGACGCCGGTGCCGCGGAGCACCTCGGCGGTGGCGGGCGCGTCGGCGGCGGGCTCGACGACGACCCAGACGACGGGCGGGCGGACGAGGCGGAGCGTGTGGGCGAGGCGGAGCAGCTCGGCCCTGCGGCGGCGGCGCTCCCCGGGGCCGGAGCGCGTGGTGGTGACCACGATGAGGAGGCGGCGGTCGCCGCCCTCGTCGTCGTCGCCCACGTCGACCGTGGCCCCGCCACCGCCGCCGGCGGAGAGCGCGTCGGAGGGCGGCGGAAGGGTGGCGCGCGCGCTGGCGTCGACGGCGACGCGGGACGCGGCGAGGCGGTCCCCGGGGCGGTGCGGCGGGTGGGCGGCGGTGGCGGCCTTCCAGGAGGAGGAGGAGGAGGGCGCGAAGCCCGTGAAGAAGCCCATGACGAAACAGAGGGAGAAGTGGAGCAGCGCCTTCTTCCACAGGTGGGCGCCGCCGGCCCGGCGCTGCTTGTTGGCGCGGTCCGGCGCCGCCGCCGCCGCGACCGCGAGCGCGCCCGTGCCCATGGCCGGCCCCGCTGCTGCTGCCGGATCACGACTGGCGGCGCGCCGACAGGCAGGGTTCGGGTCCGGGATCGGGATTGGGCGGGACGGCGGGTGGATGGGTGTGGAGCGCAGGAGCAGGGCCCGCGGCAGAACTCAGCTCAGCTCAGCTCACCTCCAGGGGCTGCAGGCAGAGGAGAGGAGAGGTGGGGACGCAGTTATTGCTAAGGTGGGTTAAAGAATGGCTCGCTCGCTAGCTACCGGAACACCATCAATGCCAAGAACTCAAGATCATGGCCGGGGGAATGGAATGGAATGGTGAGAGTGAGAGAGAGACCACGCGGGGCGATGAGGATTGAGGGGGGCGAGGGGAAGATGCTGCAGCCGTAGGGCGAGGAGAGGAATGAATACGGCCGGTGGCCCGGTGCGGAAGTGAAGGTGAAGGTGTCGTCAAGGTGGTGGTGAACTGGCTGGTGAAAATGAAGGGTGGTGGTTGGTGAGGAGAGGGCGCGGGAGGAGGTGGAGCCGTGGAGTGCTGCTGCCGGTGCGACTTGCCTTTCTCAACCAAACCAAAACGGCTACAGGGCGACTAGAGAAGGTGAGGTTGAGGTGTGGTTTTTACTCGCGCGTCACTCCAGTGGCTGACAGTGAATTATTAATAAGCTGGGTCTGGAAGAAGAAATGGCTGGCCGATAGCGATGCTTGCCCGTCTCTTTTGGCGTACTACGTACTCCTCCTACATGAGAAAAGAGATGTGTGTGTGGTATGTATGGCTTTGGCAGGAGGCCCGAATGCATGCATGCTTTGCTTCAAACCAATCTATCATCCAATGTGCCACGACGAAATGCATGGTTATGGGGGCGTACACATTCATTCCTTGATCCCTGCTAAAAAACCGCCTACTCCGATCCAAAATCTCATATGAACTAATAAGTGGACTGGAACCTACTCGGATCCAAAACCATATATAGAGCGTAGCCAAACAGGACCCGCGCCTGCCTAGCTGCCTGCTTGCTTGTAGGGAGGATCCGAGTGAGTGTGTGCGAGATTTTCTTTTTCATGTTGATGGAGAGAGGCTCTTAGGATGAATATGGGTCGCTCGATCGCCGTGGTGGCCGTAGATTGTGCTAGGTGGTGAATGATCTTAAGGCTAGGCGCTCTGTTCGCTCTTGAGCTATAAACTGTCTTTAATCCGTATAAATCAGCCGCGAAATGGTGTTTTTCTCTCATAACAAAACAACTGTTTCAGTTTATCAGCCGTCTTATAAGCCCTATCGAATAGAGCCTCGTGTAATATATATATATATATATATATATATTTAGCCGTACGTAGTCTTTTTGTTTTGTGGATTATGTAATAAGTAGTTTTGATTAATTCAGATACATAGTTTTTGTTACCGTCTATCTATACACAGCACATATCTATGCATAGCAAAAAAAAAATGTATACAGAAAATTATCAAAACTTGTTTATCTCTCTCAGACTGTATGTGTAGGAAAACAGCTGCTGGAACTGACTCTGATATGAGAATGAGAGAGAGAGAGAATGGGGTGACATACCCTGCGCCTGCCCCCAGGGGCGGATCTACATGGGGGGCTGGGTGGGCTCCAGCCAACCCTACAGTTGACATATCAATGGAAAAAATAGAGAAGGTGAGGGAGAAAAATATGTGAAGAAAAGAAAGAAAAATGAAGAAATAGAGGAGGAAGAAGAGACCAGCCCCCCCAGATCCTGTTCTGCATCCGCCACTGCCTGCCCCTGCCCCTGCCCCTGCCCTGCCTTGCCTGCTTCTATGGCTGGTCCCGGTTTTGATAGGATTCCATTGCCGACAAGCAAACACCCGTAAAACCAGAGCAACAGGCCAAAGCACCAACTTCAGTTGCAGTTGCAGGAAGAGGACCAATTAAACAGGTAAAAATGCCCCCCATGCATATGAATTCTGTACGTATTGGATTCACAGCCTCCAGTTTTCTTTTCCAACGACAGTTCAAGTACCTCGATTCAGTTATAATATATATGTACACGGTGTACACTTCTACCACAGGATCAATGGAGTACATATTCAAGTTGTTGTTTCCTTGCAGCATCAGCATTCAGCAGGCAACAGCAGCTGGTGATGATTGTCTTATTGCATGCACGCATAAATCTTTTAGCATTGCTCTATTCCCACAAGAGGCGTCAGACAGACAGGCTATCAGCCGAGAAGAATATTAGGTGGGATGCAGCTTTATTTAGCACCTCGACCCTCGTCACTTGTATAATACACATGCATCTAATCTAGTTTAATCTCCTTCTCAGTAGTCAGTCCTCCTCCCTGCTTGCATTGTACCTAAAGGTGGTATGGTGGTGTGTGGATGTTGAGGAGGCCATTTCCGAGTTGGTTGGGATTGCAACATGGAACCTACTGCTCTGCTGCTACTACTATTTGACGACGAAAAACAAGTCCTAAAAGGTCTGGAAGAAAAAAAAATGCTATGGATTTCAGAATGGAAGTGGCATAGAAGCTGCAGCATTTTTCCTTTCTGTGATGGCCGCCGGCGCGGCATCTCTCTAGTCTCTACTTGTTTGCAAATGCCGGTGCAATATGCATCAGCAGCAACCAAACAATTTAAGCTCAAAGATATATGCATGATCACAACTAACCTACCCTATAAATACAAGCAGGTCCTCTAACACTGCATGCCAAAACGAAATTAATTAATGGTATATATATAGGCTATAATATATAGAGATTTATTTGCTGCAGTTAACTATACTAACTTATTATATTTGTTATGACGTCACTAAATAAATGAGCTACATGCTGCGAGTATTAGTTATATTCTGTGTGGAGGAATTGAAGCTAGCTACATGTCAATTGGGGGATTTAACTTCTTGCATCATGTTGGTCCCCTTTCTTCTTCTTCTGTTCATAGTCGTCATTCTTCTTCCTGGCTCGATCAGGAGAGAGGTCAGTTCCATTTCGCTGTGTGATGACGGAGGCAATATAATGGGCCATGTGATCGATTGTGCACGCCCAACGACCAATATATTCAGCAAACTTCTCTTCTCCCCGTTGATTAATTCATCTGTTAGTTGTTTGTTGTTGCATTGTTTATGCGCATATAAGCATGTTAGTCCAGCTAAGTTGTCCTATTCAGGGTTAGTCCAATTAATTCTTTGCACGCTTCACAAATAGCCATATATTCTCCTTCAGTAGTAGACAAAGCAACAACAGACTGTAAAGTAGCCCTCCAACTCACAGCACAACTGCCAACAGTAAACACATAACCTGTAAGTGATCTTCGCCTGTCCAGATCAGCAGCATAATCTGAATCCACATATCCAATAAGACCCTTATCAGTTCTTCCAAATTTTAAACAAGAATCTGCTGTGCCTCTGAGGTACCTGAAAATCCACTGAACTGCCCTCCAATGTTCTTTGCCAGGATTAGACATATATCTACTAACAAGACTCATAGCATATGATAAATCTGGACGAGAGCAAACCATGGCATACATCAAAGACCCAACAACACTAGAATAAGGAACTCTGGATATGTACTCAATCTCTGTATCTGTACTAGGACACTGAGCAGCTGACAGCTTAAAATGAGATGCAATAGGGGTACTAACAGCCTTAGCATTTTGCATGTTGAAACGCTGAAGAACCTTCTTGATATAATTTTGTTGACTAAGAAATAGCAAACCAGATTTTCTGTCTCTACTAATTTCCATACCAAGAATTTTCTTAGCACTACCAAGATCTTTCATATCAAACTCACTACTCAACAGATTCTTTAACTTAGTGATTTCAATCTTACTCTTGGCAGCAATCAGCATATCATCAACATATAACAGCAAATATATAGGTGATCCATTAACATGCTTGATGTAAACACAGCTATCATATTTAGATCTTTTAAAACTGTGTGACAACATAAATGAATCAAACCTCTTGTTCCACTGACGAGGGGACTATTTCAAACCATACAAGGATCGCTCCAACTTGCACACATATTTTTCCTTGGCAGGCACTATGAACCCTTCCGGTTGGTCCATGTATATATCCTCCTCAAGCTCTCCATACAAAAACGCAGTCTTCACATCTAATTGCTCAAACTCAAGATCATGTGAAGCAACAATACTAAAGAAAGTACGAATTGTGCTGTGTTTTAACACTGGAGAGAACACATCATTATAATCAACACCCGAAATTTGACTATAGCCTTTAGCAACTAACCTTGCCTTATACTTTGGAGGCTCACTTGGAGATAAACTCTCCTTTCTCTTGAAGATCCACTTGCAGCTGATGGTCTTCTTCTTGTCAGGCAAAGGTACAACTTCCCATGTACTGTTCTTCTCAAGAGACTGCATCTCCTCATGCATAGCAGAAATCCAATTCTCACTATCAACAGAACGAACAACTTCTTTGTAGGTTGCTGGCTCATGAACATTCTCCACCTGTTCAGCACAACTCAAAGCATAGCAAGACAAATTACATTCTTCAATAAAACGTTTAGGAGGTGCAACTGTCCTTTTTGACTTGCGTTGAGCAATAGATAAATCCTCCTCCGCTTCGCTCGTCTGAAGCCCGGCCAATATCCTGAAGTGAATTGAGAACAACTCCAACAGCATGGCTAGTTGGGCACTAGCCAAGGCCAAACGGCCCAAACCCTAGGATTAGGAAGGGTGGGTCAAGATAATTGCAAGCAGGAGGACATGTTGCACAAACGGAAACGGGTGCAGTACGGAGCAGCAGAGTAGCTTGGAGCGGCCCAAGAAAGGTGTAGCGGAAAGCTTTGAGCGCAACAGACAAGCTAGCAGTCTAGCTCTAGCACTAGTAGCAGAGCAGCATTAAGCAAGTGCAAGTTCATGGTGTTTTCTGGTAATCTGGTAACGGTTTGACCCTGCTTGCTTGCAGTTTATTTTTGCAGAAACCGATGCAAATGAAACTGGCAGAAACAGGTAACCCACTGCAGTAATTGGTCGTCGTCAACTCAACTCGATCGTCATGCAGATTTATCGATTAGTCAGCCATATGCATTTTGTTAAGTGTTAACCACGTACAGAAGAAGCTAATGATCGGTTAGAGTTGTTGTGGTTGTGATGGAGCTGGTTGCTGCTTAGCATGAATGTGAAGTACTACTGTGAACTAGCTGGAGTAGTTCATTCCAAACTGTTTCAAAACATGGCGGTGTGGCATACTCAAACCCAAACCCAACACCTGCATATGGCTACCCAAACCCAACCAAAGTTGCAGCAGGCATGAGACATGGAGTACATCTTCCTGCATAATAATACAATGCTTGACCTGACCAGGAGGGCAAATGGCACATGCAGCAGGAGACCAGACTGGTGCATCCAGCCAAATGCTCTGGCTGTGCAAGTAACCCGAGGTATGGAGGATCCAGCCAAGAAAGCTGCAGCAGCAATGGCTGCCGGGGGAAAGAGGTAGAAGAACTGCACTGCACCTCAGATCCGGAGATGGCTGACGCGGATGGTGCAATCAATTACTAGTGCTTACTGCCAGTGGGCAGCGCCATTTACTAGTCATGGGTGCCCCGGGGTTGGCATCTGATGATATGCGTACGAACGAAAGCATGCATTTTCTTTAATTTCTTGGAGCTTTCGGTGGCAGATACAGTACATCAAAAATCGCTTGCAGTTGCAGCAAGAAATGGTTTGCATAATTGTCTCTGAGATTCTGAGAAGTTGGGCTTCTGAAACCGAAAGTCATTGAGATTCAGGTGCGCCGTTCCTGTCAATGTGTTTTACTGTAGTAGTGTAGAATTTAATTAAGGGCACGTTCCTATCACTGTTGGGTTCACAAGCAAAATGTCCTAGTCTCTCGCAGTCAATTTTATGACTGTTCATGAATGTTTTTGCTTTTCTGACATCGATAGAAGCAGGAATGAAAACCATCCGAGCTAGCATGTTTTTGGCCGGTGCTAGTTCAGATCATGTTTGTGTTCATGAGTTCATCTGGGAGAAGACTAGAAGTAATTAATTTATAGACTGTGCTGCTAGCAATATGTTGTCGAGATTTTCTGGTTGAAGACTTGAAGTGATTACAGACTTGCAGTGTGTTTACTGAATTTTCCTGTCCTCTTGTTGCTTGTGGGGGAGGACATTGCACGAAAGCGCCGCAAAAAAAGAACTTTTTACTTATATGGCCTTAGAAATAATGGCTCTTCCTTATATGGTTTTTTTCCTTATATGGTTTTTTTTTATTTAAACTTACTTGTATGTCCTGAAACAAACTTTTATTCCTTCTGTGTCCTTCCATCCGTTTTTGCTACTTGACAGTGTTAAGTCAAGGATGAAAAGACAATTTTACACCTAGCATAAAAAAATTTACAGAGTTATATTTTTGTTGTATATTAAAATTATTATTAAAAAAATAAATTTACACATGACAATATTTCACATAAAAGAAATATTGTTACATATAAATTTATTTGTTTAATATTATTCTAAATATACAACAAACAAGCAAAATTATAATTTTTTATGCCAGAGGTAAAATGGTCTTTTACCCTTGAATTAACACCGAAAAGTGGCAAAAACGGATGGAAGACTATAGAAGGAATGAAAGTTCGTTTCAGAGCCATAAGAGTAAGTTCAAATAAAAAAGAATCATACAAGGAAGAGTCATTATTTCGAAGGTAAAAAGCTCAAAAAAAAGAAATACTCTGCACATGTTGTGGACTATTCGGACTTTGGGCCAGGCCCATGGACCCATTGTCTTAACAGCTTGACGAACACCAGGCCCAAGGACTTGTTGGGCCAGAATCCCTGTTTCAAATCCTAAATTTCATATAATATTTTTTTCCATCCTTTTCCCTTTCTTCTTCTGCTTCTCTTTTTATTTTTATTTTTTTGAAACTACTCTTCGTAATCTCGTCTCTTATCGAGAGTGAAATATATCTCCCTTTTTTTCTTGATCTATATAGGTATGCTGTAGCAGGCTGCTGGTAGCTTCATACATGTATATGTAGTACAGCTAGTGAGCACCATGAATGGATGGAGCCATGGAGGAATCAAGCATGCAGCACGTCAGCTCTGCTAGTGCTCTGAATTATTACTGACGCCAGCAAACAAAGAAGCAGCAATCAACGCAATCCAATCCAGAATCAACAGATGTCATGCCATGCAATGCACAAAAGCACCGTATGAACAAGAAGCTAGCAGCAGCTGAAGAAGATAGAAGAGATGTTTCCAATTCAATCCAATCCAATCAAATCCAGCGCGAGGAAGGAGTCAATCGCCTAATAATTCCTGTGCATGAACAGATCGAACAGGTGGATCATCAAATGCAACTCTATCTCTCCAGTCCCTGTGGGTGGATACTTGTACGCAAGCACTACAGTATCCTTTTCCAGAGATTTCAGGGAAGAAGAAGCTGGAGTATACTGTATGTCCGTGCAGAATTCTGATGAATTCCATCATCAGTTTCCGCGTCTGCGCCGAATCTTGCATTCATCGTGGAGAGTTCGGTACGCTGCCACTATTCTTCGAACAGAGAGAAACATGCATGCATATATGCACAATACAAAACAGTAGCAGGAGATGGATCATGGATGTAGAAGGAAAAGATCAGTGCGTCGTAGCTAGCGCGTGGCATTGCGCACTGCATGTATCGATCAACGGCAGATAGATGAACTGGCGCAGATCACAATGCCTACTTCTACTGTCAAGCTTGGCTGGTTTAATGGATTAACCCAAGAGGCTATTTAGCGGCAGAAGTATTTTCTTTGTTATATTTAGGATGAAGGTGTTGATTTATGCTATAAGAGGAATTTGTCGCAAGGTGAAGTTTGTTGAATATGTTTCAAATTCAGTTGCACGTTATATTGGCCGACTTCTGACGTAGCGAAGCGGAGGCCCGTTGAAAGCATAAGGCTTGGGCCAAGAGTTTTCACTTTGATCAATCTCTTGTAAACCATCACACGACGTTGTAACTCGACTCTTGATAATAGTGAGGAGTGTTGCTGTCTGGCGTCCGTGGTTTTTTTACTTTCGCATTGGAGGAGTTTTTCACGTTAAATTTTATTTCGTCTGCTGTGATTGATCTTGTTTTCTTGATCGGTTATATGCTGTCTTTTACAACACAACACACACATGCATCAGCCTCCTTCTCCTTGTGTGTTTGCTGACATACATGCTGAGCTGCATGACGTACATGTAGCTCAGTTCACACACGACAACAAGCAGTGAAACTAGCTAGCTAGCTCAAGTGTACTTTACTGTGGAGAGCAAGCAGCATGCAAAGTCTTTTAGCTAGTGTTGTGCTGTACTGGCCTGATCACCATACCTAACTGTCGTCGTAGCTAGTAGCAGCTAATATAAGCGTGTCCAGCTAGGTTGGGCTCAACCCGGGCTTCACAAAGTGCGCTCCAGCCTCCTTACCTCGATCGCTTCTGAATTTATTTCTGAAACCGCGTTTGCAGACATGCATTGCAGAGGTATCTGGAAATTCTCTTATTAGGCGCATCAGGGAGGCCAGAGCATACTTAATTTAGTCAGGGCCCTATAGTGTTTTAAGGCTGAATATATAGTCATTTTAATCCCTTCACTACCATCTGAGGCTCAACGTTGTCTCTAACTTTTAAAATGGTTGTTTCAGTCCTTAAACTTTACTTTTGAGCTCCTCAATTACTATCAAACTGACAGTTTGTATCCTCAAACTTTGAATTCTGAGCTCAGTTTCATCAATGACGAACTATATCCAAATGCATTTCTCGGTCTAGTTCCTGAGCTGTGAAGGTTCATGAACAAAATTGAGCCCATAATGCAAAGTTTGACGACTAAAATGCTCACTTAATTTGATAGACCTAGCTAGGATAAAACTAAGCCCAAAAAACTTAAGAACAACTTCAAGAGTCCTTTTGTATCCTTTCCTTAAATAGAGATTTTGATGGGAGAATGCCTTTCAACGGTTTTTTTTTAATTAGATTTCTAAATATTGCCATCCTCTATCCTGAAATTCTTGCTAGCTTGCTTGCTAAAGATGGAGAGCTCTGTAGAGCGCGTTATAGAGGGTGTAAAAATATAGAGAGCGATAGTCATTTTGAAACTTCAGGGATGAAATTAAATTTGAGCTTCTTGCAAAATTATTTGCGCTATTGAAAACAGGAAGAACTTCCCTGATTGGGAAGATGCTGCTTATTGGCATTTCGGCACCATTTTAAAAGTTACTCTCTTTCCTGTAGGTGATTTGATCTTTGAACGCAAAAGTGAGAAAAGAGAAAGAGGTCCCAAGTTTGGTTAATTCAGGTCGAATAAACCTTTCTAAAATTTTCAGGTGGCAAACTATGATCATTAGTCTAAAAGCGTATGCTATTTCATATTATTGAAAGTACTAGTTAGCTGGTGGCGGCCGTGTAAGGTCCACACGGAATGCGTATATATAATTATATGAACTTTAGAAACTGAGATCGAGTCCATTGCAATTTGCATGGACAAACACGATGGCATATAAATGGGGAATTCATCATCGTACGTAGTGGACAAACTTTTTTTTTTTTTGCAGGTACAACGTTTGGATGAGCACAAGACGTCATATTGGCTCCAATTCTAGGCTCAATTACGGCGTTTGGATGAGCACAAGACTTCCATTGTGGAGTCATGCAGACTTTTAGAGTTGAGTGTTATGTTTCTGTTTGCTTCTCATGGGTGGAGTTTCTCTTATCGTCTTGGCCTTTAGTTTTATTTCTCTGGTTTCTTTTTTCTTTGTGTGCGTATTTATAATAATTGGTCTGATTCTTCCTCCATGAGAAATGATGAAGAAGCCGGAACTTTTGTTTCCATTATCTAAAAAAATATGTTTCTATTTGCTATACCACGGGTGCGTGCCACGGAACTAACTACACCTATCATGCATTGCGTGCCAAAAATATCATCAGCTAATAATTGTGCGTTTGACAACAACAAATATATTTTAGTTTGTTATTGTCAGAATTTGAGCTAACGGAATTTGATTCAGCTCATTATACCCACTTGTCACACATTGGACTCCTCTATGTCATCTTCGAAAGACATTTTTCAGGTCCTGAGTCTAACATTCCATGTCACATATAACTCGTGTGACCTTCGCTCGTGAGATTTTCTCAAGGGGATTTTTCGACCATGAGCTCCGTACAAAATTCGGTCTAGCTCATTTACCCAGGAATCAACACCCCTTGGCCGCATCTACATCGGAGCTCACAACATACCAAGGTTTTGTGGCTAACTCAACCTAAAGAAAAGAAACGTTAAGAGAGAAAATGACTCGGAACTTTTTAACTAGTCTAACGAAATATCGCCTACTGTACTAGTCCGTAGAAACATCTAAAAAGTTCTAGTTTCAAAAAGAAAATCTAGATTCTGATTCATCAAGTAATTAATTCTAATTCATCGTTGAAACATTTCTAAAGAAAACCTAGATTCAAATAAAATGTGTGTATGAGAATTTTAAACCTTGCCAAAATGGGTACCAGGGACGAATCCAGTATGTTTTATCAGGTCCGATGACCTCGACGAAATTTATAAATCCTTTAGTAAATTACTGTTTAAACTTAAGAAAATTTGTATTATACAACAAAGTTGACTCCGATGTATAGATGGGAAACGGGCCGGCCCGGCCCGATGGAGGTCGGGCCTAGAAGGCCCGCCGTGCCCTGCGGGCCGTGCCTACTAGGTCCGTGGGCCTGACCTCTGGCCCAGGCACGGCCCGATCAAAGGTCGGGCTGGCCCGAAGGCCCGCTAATAAAACTAGCTATTAATATGTGTATATATTTTTTATATTTACAAATATATATTCATATTTATTTATATGTAGTTATATATGTATTTATATATATATTTGTATATATATATTTATTTTTTTGTATATATATTTATATTTTTATATATATATGTATATAGCGGGCCGGACCGGCCCGTCGTGCCCAGGGTTCGGCCCAGGCACGGCCCAAGGGACGGGCCGGGCCGGCCCGGGCCCGACAGCCACCGGGCCAGGCCGTGCCAAAACAACGGGCCATGGGTCGAGCCGCGCGGGCCTAGGCCTTATGCCCATCTATACTCCGATGACCCTGTGGGGATATTACACCCGTATACCCCCATGACACGACTTGGGCTCTCCTGCAGACACGGCCCAACCAGAAGGCCTTGCGGCCCGCGACCAGGCCGTCGCCGTCGCCAAGGACTCTCCTGATGACTTGCTCGACAAGGAAGATCCGAATAGATAGACCCGGATTCCTTGCCAAAAGGAACTGATTGTAATCTGTTAGGATTCGACAAGTTGTATATAAGGCGAGCAGGGATCCCCTCCAAACTCACGCCATATTTCAATCCATCAATACAAACCAGCCACCAGAACACAGAACGTAGGGTATTACGGCGACTTGCCGGCCCGAACCTGTCTAAATCGCCGTCTCACGTTCCTGTGTCTACGTTTTGCAGTCGTCTCGTACGCCTCCACCGCTCAATCTACTACCTTGGGTATACCCCTCGGTAGACTATCGATCATATTTCGTTGACAGACCCCAATCATATTTTTGGTTAGATTCGCTACTGATGGGTACCTAATCCCTCGATTGGAATTCCTATTGACATCTCTAAGCATTTCACCATGGCATGATGGATGTTAGAAAAATTTCATAGGGACCAAACAGGTAGCCTTTCATGGTGTAAGAGAGCAAGAGTCTTCTGGTCTACAAAATTTCTTTATATGTTTTCATTCTCCCTTCTCCTTCTCTCATACACGTCAGTAAAAATACTAATGTTGTTTCGGGACCGAGACCCCGAAACAACGGTTTGTCGCACGAGCCAAGGCACTGAGCGAAAGCGTAAGTAGACGGAAGAAAGTGTTTCGGGACTGAGACCCCGAAACAGCGGGTTGTCGCACGAGCCAAGGCACTGAGCTAAAGCGTAGGTAGACGGAAGAAAGTGGGAAATTGGGTGAAGTGAACAGTGCTCCTCCCCCCCTTGGGAAGCTGGGAGCTTTTTATATTAATCTAAATCAGTTTGAAAGTACAAGAATGCCCTTCCAACCACTCTGTTATAATTACAATTACACCCTACTCAGCAACTCGGTGGCTGTTTGCCGCCCTCAGCGACCTGAGGGGCAATTTCGTAACTCCGTCCGTTGGCGGGCCCTGCGCCCCTCGGCTTCTTCTCCTGACCGGTGGGCCCGCTCCCTTTGACCGAGGCTTCCGGCGACCTGCAAAAACCTTTGAAGAAAACAAAGTTGCGGACGACGAATGCTTCCGACGGAGGCATCAGTCTCCTTTCGCACGAAAGTGACGCAGCTGCCATCGGCTCCCTTTCGCGCGATAGCGAGGCACGGCGGGCCTGCCCGGCCGCCGCTGCACTTCCCGCGCGAAAACGGTCCCTTCCTCGCGAATGATTGCTTTCGCACGAGAGCTCCGTCTTTCTTCGGTCTTACGTATCGGAGGCGGGCGCGTGCTTCCGCACGACGGCATGCTTTCGCGTGAATGCGCTCTTCCGCACGAAAGTTTCGTCTTCGTTCAGTCTCGCGGGCCGAAGGCGCCAGCGATCTGGGTACCACCCCAACAATAGCCCCTCACGGTCGGATCTGTAAGCTTGCGAAGTTCGACCGTGTCCTTTCGTTAGGCGCCTACGCCTGGGTGTTTTGGGCGGTATTCAGTGGTATTTGAGTGGCTACTACGGATGTCGTGACTGTGCCTTGGCCATCCTTGTTCGCGGCAACCGTTTCAGGATTGTCGACCGCCTTCGGCGCCTTCCTCGGTGGCATGGTAAGCTCGGACGATAACCACGGTGGGCGCCAAGGCTCTTAACCTTGTGGTCGTGGGTTCGAGCCCCACGGTGGGCGCCAATGTTGTTTCGGGACCGAGACCCCGAAACAGCGGGTTGTCGCACGAGCCAAGGCACTGAGCGAAAGCGTAAGTAGACGGAAGAAAGTGTTTCGGGACCGAGACCCCGAAACAGCGGGTTGTCGCACGAGCCAAGGCACTGAGCGAAAGCGTAAGTAGACGGAAGAAAGTGGGAAATCGGGAAATGAACAGTGCTTCCCTCCTTAGGAAGCTGGGAGCTTTTTATATTAATCTAGATAAGTTTGAAAGTACAAGAATGTCCTTCCAACCACTCTATTATAATTATAATTACACCCTACTCAGCAACTCTGTGGCTGTTTGCCGCCCTCAGCGACCTGAGGGGCAATTTCGTAACTTCGTCTGTTGGCGGGCCCTGCGCCCCCCGGCTTCTTCTCCTGACCGGTGGGTCCGCTCCCTTTGACCGAGGCTTCCGGCGACGTGCAAAAACCTTTGAAGAAAACAAAGTTGCGGACGACGAATGCTTCCGATGGAGGTATCAGTCTCCTTTCGCGCGAAAGTGACGCAGCTGCCATCGGCTCCCTTTCGCGCGATAGCGAGGCGCGGCGGGCCTGCCCGGCCGCCGCTGCACTTCCCGCGCGAATACGCGCTTTCGCGTGAATGACTGCTTTCACGCGAATGTCTGCTTTCGCACGAGAGCTCCGTCTTTCTTCGGTCTTACATATCGGAGGCGGACGCGTGCTTCCGCACGACGGCGTGCTTTCGCGCGAATGCGCTCTTCCGCACGAAAGTTCTGTCTTCGTTCAGTTTCGCGGGCCGAAGGCGCCAACGATCTGGGTACCGCACCAACAACTAACTAGCTTGGCGCTGTAATACAATTGTTGTACAGAAGTGCCCCTCTTGTTGGACATTTGGACCATCAACGTAACTAGGAGTATGGCGGGAATTGAATGGGTCGAAAACGAATCTTTTGGCGGCTTAGTTGGCACTCGCAGGCAATTACTAGTCCTGCTAGCTCTCCTACAAGTCTATTGAAAATTTTAGATCCAAGATTAAAATTTTAGCCGTATCACATCAAAGATTACGGTACTAGTGTAGTCTATTAAAAATATATTAACTATAAAACTAACCACACCATCATACGGTAATCAACAAAATGAATCTATTAGTCAAATTAATCCACCATTAGCTAATGTTTAGTGCAGCACCACATTATCAAAGCATAGACTAATTAAGCTTAATAGATTCGTCGCACAATAGCATATTATCAAACCATAGACTAATTAAGTTTAATAGATTCATCTCGCGAATTAGGCTGACAAATTAGTTTTATAATTAGTCTATTTTTAATAGACTAAATTAATACTCTGACATCCGATATGACAAGGCTAAAATTTTAGCTAAGCTAGCCTGCCCACTCTTTACCTCTATATAAATACACTCCTTGCCGCCAAACTTGGGAGCTAACTAAGCCATCTCCAGCTCCATCCAAGCTCCACAGCAAGTTCGATCGGTGCCGGCCGGCCGGTGCGTGCGGCGTGCCACACAGCAAGCAGCTAATTAATTAATGGACTGCTCCAGCGACACGGCCATCTGCACCGTGGCCGTGGCCGCGGCCGCGGCGCCGTCACCTCCGTCGTCGCCGCAGCCACAGCCGGCGGCGGCGGCGGTGGTGCTGAGCCCGTGCGCCGCGTGCAAGATCCTCCGCCGCCGCTGCGTCGACCGCTGCGTGCTGGCGCCCTACTTCCCGCCCACCGAGCCGCACAAGTTCGCCACCGCGCACCGGGTCTTCGGCGCCAGCAACATCATCAAGCTCCTCCAGGTCAGCCGTCTAGCTATCTGAATCTGATCCATTATCGATCGCCATTGGTGTGCTGCATGCATGCAGATGCAGCAAGCAAAGCAAGCACACGGCATGCATGGCGACTGATAGACTGACCGATGCGAGCATGCGCAGGAGCTGCCGGAGGAGCACCGTGCCGACACCGTGAGCAGCATGGTGTACGAGGCGGCGGCGCGCATCCGGGACCCCGTCTACGGCTGCGCCGGCGCCATCTGCCAGCTGCAGAAGCAGGTCAACGACCTCAAGGCGCAGCTGGCGCGCGCCCACGCCGAGCTCGCCGGCGCCCGCGCCCAGCACGCGCACCTCCTCGCGCTCCTCTGCGTCGAGGTCGCCGCCGGCGCCACCGCCTCCTCGCCGTCGTCCTACTGCGGCGGCGCCGCCGACCACTACTACTCCTCCACGCATCATCATCAGCTAGCGGTCGTCGCTAACCCCATGATGCATATGGCCGCCGCCGCGCAGGCCGACGCGCTCTACGTCGTCGACGGCGCCGCCAGTGCCTTGCAGATGCAGCAGGCCAGCCCCGTCAGCTGGGCCGACGACGCGCTCTGGACATGATGAGCTCCATCAATCCCTGCCCCTACGAGCTGCGCTCTGTTAGTCAATGCAACGAACGGCCAAGTCGTATAATTAATCTAGCTGATCCGTATATGCATCTGTATACAGTTCATACATACAGTATACGTACGTACGTACAGTCGGTATGTGTATGGGGATAAGTGTAAGTTTTATTTACTCGATCGGTTATAAGTGTCATAATTCCAAGTTAACCAAAGGGTTAACGTGGTTGGGGTTTTGCTGAAGCAATTGAGTGACCAATCCCTCTGAATGTTGAGCTTTTTGTTCGTTTGGGAACGAACGACAAACTTCTGTTCTTTAGTATATATATATAAAGAAAAATGTTGCTGTGTATGTATGACACTGCTTCTCTTTAACATTGTTGCTGTGTATGGAATAAATGCTACTTGTTCTGAATAAACAATGCCAAATTAAGAGTTTTCTCTGGTTCCTTTCTGGCTACATATACTGCGTGCTTGGTTCTGAAAACAGGCAAAAGGTTCAGACAACCTGCTGTCAGTTTGCCAATCATTAGGACAGCTGGGGACCTTGTTTTAACATTTCTGTTTGTATATATGTTCTACCTTCTAGGTAGGGGAATGATTCCAAAATCCTAACAATTGTTATATATCCACAAGGACTACCTAAACAAGACTAGCACTTTGTATATATGTTCTCTTGTGCAGAACTGAAGCCACAGAAACAATATTTAAGAACATGTTCAGTTCATCATTGGCACACAGCATGCATATTAAACGATTGATCGTTGAACCAGAACAACGTGAGAGATTGAAACAGAATCTAATTAATTCCCCCCAGTAGATGGACTTCATCATCATTCATCAGGTAGCGTCCAACTCCTGCTCATACCATACGCTGCAGGTCTTCAAATGTCCTATGAGAACGCTCGTGCTTTCAGACATCTACCTGCATCTTTTATTGCCTGTTTTGTCGCATCTAGATTAGCTAGCTTTCCTCGTCCCTGATGGACGATAATAGTAGTAATGTCAACAACTCAGCATGCACATCTATCGATCTCTCTCAAGCAAAAGGAACAATAATAATGCAGTTCACATCGTTCATTCATATTAATTGGTCAAGACAAATAGTACGGTGTATGCCAATATATTATAATTAGCCTATTTAATTTGATGCTCTCGATCTGAATGGTTATAACCAAGCTATATATATGAACACAGTACATACAGAGTACTAAAATAACAGACATCAGGCATGGATTTTTAGCTTAATAGTAACAGCTAGCTAGCAAGCAACCATGCACTGTACGCTGACCTAACTTGCCTGCTTCAGGAGTTCAGGTTCAGACTAATTTAAAGAACTATGTGGAGAAAATTTTGACTGTCAGATTTCAGATAATGAAAGAAAACTCTTCTAGAGCTCAACTGGGGAAGCTAAACTACACGACTGGGACTACTTGTCTTTTGTCCCTGCTGAATACTATAGGGTTCCTAGCTGGTAGGTTACATTACATGAATGTAAGTCCAATTTACAGTTCTTAACCTCTTTCAGTTACGTCTAATCATAGCAGGACAATACATGCTGCATAGGCAGGAGAAAAATTACCAAATAAACAAGTTAACCTACCTACCTTACGGCCTTATTATCTGGACCACATGCAGATGGTTACAAAGTCCAGTGCCAAACCAGCGAGAGCATGTACATGGCACATATATGATCCAGTAGTGAAATGACGCTCACTATTAGTCTGCTATATATATAGTTGGTCAACATGTATCTAATGTTAGTCTAATGGCTAATAGGAAATGTATTGTTGTATGTACTTATTAGTATTTGTTTAATTAGCAGATACATGGATCCTACAAAGCAGAGCTTTGCATGCGTTGCAGCATGAGTTCTAGTGGAGCTGACAGAACCAGTTCAGCTGTGTCGATCTGCAAACTGCAATTGCTGGTGCCTGCAATTTTCAGTGTCTCTCATTGCTTGCACTAGCTGAAAATGTCAAGACAGCTATAGCTGCAGTGGTATCAACACTCCATGCTGCATATATCTATCTGCATGCATGCCCATGCTGACACTTATTGAAACTTAATTGGCTACGTGTAGTGTGTGTACATGGTCGACATGCGACAGCCCGCAAGGAGATGATTTGCATCCAAAAGAATTTCAATGCCAATACAAGAATTTGTTGAGATGGATTTTTGTCGACGTACCCGCAGCTGTGTCAACAAGAATTAATGCCAAATTTGAGGATGAGAACCCTTTGCCGACATTTTCTTCGCCGAGTGCCCTTCGCCGAATGCGGCACTCGGCGAAGCCTTCGCCGAGTGCGAGAGGCCCTTTGCCGAGTGCTGACAGCACTCGGCAAAGCCGGAACCTCCTGTAGTGAGATCTAAGTCTGACTGAACTCATGCGGGGGCCCTGTCTAGCAAACAAGTTTGTAGCGACAAAGCATGATGAGATGCCATTTTTTGCTTAGAAACTAATATAAATGTCCAAAGAGTTGGTATCTACGCTGTCATGCAGATGCATATATATGCATGCAGGAGTGTGTGAAGATCTAGTACGTACAAGTAAACTAGCAACAAGGACTTCACGCTCGATCTTTGAGCATTATTAGTTGGTATGTCATGACCTTTTTGCCTCCAGAGTCCAAACTAAGTTCAAACAGCCTGTTCATGACTGGTGTGTTAGAATAATGTAGGAAATTAAAAACAGGACTGCTGAACCTTTGAAAACCTTGAGATTTCCGGGTCCCGCCGGCAGGTATTATATATACATAAATTCGATCGGAACGTAATCAGAATATATATAAATCCCTAGTTGATTGACCTAATTGCTTAGCAGTGGTCAGATTGCCGTACTGCCTGTTGAAAACTGAAATGCAACCAGAGTGTGGCCAAGCAATAGAGAGTTGCTGCTGCTGATGAGGAACTGAGGATGCAGCACGCGCATTCTCCAGGCTCTTACAATTTACTGGTCTTCCCTGCCCTTAAAAGCAGTTGTAGTTCCTACTACCACCAACATGCGTGTAGTCTATATCCTGTATCTTGAAATTAAGAAAAAGGGGGCAAATCCAATTGGTTTGATTCTTTAATTGGGTAGACAATTGCTGTACTGTACTGTGATAATCTAATTAATATACTAGTACGTAGCTCTCCCTCTCCTATCTACTATATGTATAATTGAGTGATCATGGACATCAACCAACATGAGCTAAATTAGCTCCTAGCATAGATGCGTTGGACATTGACCTAACCTAAGCTAGGTTCATCTAGCTAGATGAGGTGCCACATAAAGTTTTGTCCAGACACAGCTGGCAAGTTCAAAAGTAGTAATAACAAGAATCTAGCTTGTCCTTAATTACTCTAGCAATCATGGATGTGGCTAGTTCGGTCCTTTAGGGTTTTTAGATCGTTCGGTTTTTGAGGCGGTGGGAGGGGACCATATGAGGAGAAATAAAGCAAGAGGGACGGAGAATGTGTCCGGGAGGGGACATAGGATGAGGATAAATGCATGGTACATGAGCTCAATGTCATGGAGTACCAGGAGATAGGAGGTCATGTGTTGCTTGTTAGGCGGTGGGGCGGCCTAAAAAGAGTAGGGAGAAGGAAGCATCAAGTGTTCCTAGTGTTACATATGTTCCAAATTCAGGACGCTTGAGGGGTGCGGGGGGCTCGCCCCCGCGGAACGGTATACATACTCGTCGTTAGGGTTTCACCTTGATTGATTCACTTGTAAGCCGTCATACGACGTTGTACTTGGACTCTTGATTATAGTGAGGAGTGTTTGCTGGCTGACGTCTGTGGTTTTTACCTTCCGCATTGGGAGGGTTTTCCACGTTAAATCTTGTGTCTCTCTGTGGTTTGATCTTGTGTTCTTCCTCGTTTGTTCGTCGTCATTCACAACACCTAGGTGCAAAGCATGAGTACTCAAGCCAGTGTGGTAGGATATGGTGTCAAAACAACCCAATAAAACCATATGGGGGATTTGAACACTATTAAATGCTTTAAAGACTACAATATCAGGCTTATACGGTCAATTCATGAAGTCGGGAGTTATATAGACTTTTAACTATTGTTTGCTGACTCACCACTTGCTCGTACCCACATAATATGCCATGTCAGCTAAATTGTGTTCAAAACCATCTCAGGGGGTTATTTGGAAGGTTTAAAGTAGTTTATTAAGGGATAGAATACATGATTTTATAGGTGAAGGGGTGAAGTAAACAACCTCTAACAGTTAGGGGAGTAAGTATTCTTTTTCCGCTTTGGACATGGGCTTTGAAGCAACTCCCATGCAAGATGAGGCTCATTTGAGCTTGAATGGCTTTGTGCAAGTTGGCTTGTGAGGCTGATATGGATTATTAGCATAAAGGGAATCTAGAGCTTCAAAACCTTGAATCGATCTACCAAGCTCCAGGTGCAAAGAGGATGACATTTTAATTTACGCCCTCATGTTAAACGCTCAAGATCTAAAAACATACCTTGTTCACTTGAACTTATCAGCCATGGTAGTATTTTTCTCACACAACAAAACATCATAAGCCAGTTTCTCAGCCGCAGAAACCATCAACCGAACAATATTTTGGTCTCAAGCTTGTTTAGTTTTCATGGTTACTGATAACGTGATCAATGTGACTAACCCACATGTGCTACAATGCTATTCTTGTGTTGAATCATTGTGATAGGTTTATATCAGCATTCTTGGTCCCTTGTTTGGATTTCTTTGGCTAGGTTTCAGTCAAGTGAGAGTCTTTGCTTGTTACTCTGCTTGATGATTAGCATTATATCACCTAGACAGTCTGGTGTATTTCTCTTGGTGATCTTCCTTGAAGGTGGCTTGTCCAATGCCCAAGAAGACTTTTTCATATCACCCATACTCCATGCAAAGCTCCCAATCACACTTCTCTAGGTCCCGGTCATTGGGAGCATCTAGCTAGACCCCTAATTGGTATATGAACTCTTAAGTGTTTCGGCCAGGTAGTTTGGTGATGAATATACAGTTGTTATATTGTCTTGCTTTTTTCCATCTTGTATTTGCTAATCTTTGATTGTCATGTACGTAGAAATTCATCATTAAGTCTATGTTGTGAAAATTTTGTAACGGGTATAAAATTAGGTGCAAATCACTCGGGTACCATTACCTGAGGCAGGTGCAGTTCCGAGTGAATTTTTCTACCTGTAGGCCTTGTTTGGATGCGCATGTATCTACCCCAAACCACATGTGTTGAAGTGGATTGGAGTGAAATTTAGTTCAAATACACTCCAACACATGTGGATTGAGCTAAATACATGTACATCCAAACAAACCCGTATATGGGTATGGGTAACCCGACGAGTAAAAGATACCTGGTGGATGTAGGTATGGGGTAGCAGTACCAACGTACCCGTTGCAATCCGTATATGAGACACCAACGCTCCCAGCTGTATGAAGATCTTGAGGTACACGTAGCCATCAGCTTACTCAGCAGCTCGTTTACTTACAGAAAAAAGGAATTCACACCCATGAGAAAGTACATGCAAATATGCAATTACCCAAAGCAGAGATTGAACCTTTTCGAGTTATATATGTCTAATCATAGTAGCAGTTGATATGGAGTAGAGTAGTGGTAGTAGTAGGAAGCAAGGAAAAAGCAAAGAACAAACAACCTAACAAGATTGACGAGGAGTGTCGCCGGCCTTACCCCAGCTGTTTGTAAAGATAAACAACACATCACACTTGCATGCAAATGCTTCCAAATCCACAGCAATTAGACTACCCGTCAATCCACATGCAAATTAAACGCATCATCATCCGTCAATCAGATTGCCATCCATGCATGAACAGAAACGCGTGTGCATGCAGGCGCCGCATACCAGTTCAGATATTTCCCCCCGGCCCAGAATTCTAGGAGACCTGTCTGCTCTCCATCAGAGGACAGTCTGAGTCAACCATCTGCTGAACATCGTCAGCAGAAATGTCAACAGCAGTCAGTGTCCTTTCATGGCTTCTTCTTCTTCCAGCCTCTGACTTCCCTGCTACAGAACAAAACAGCATGAGGGCGCGCCGGAGAAATGAGCCACACAGGGTGCATGCCAAGTGCTCAAGTGCACACTGCTTTAGCTTGGTTCCATTATTTCAGTCTTGCAAATTCACATGGGTTAGTCACAGTCCCTGTCATTGATCAAAAATTCTTCTCTTTTCATGGAATAAAGCTCATCTGGTTTGAAACTTCCAGTGGGCTTTTGGGGCAGCAATGTCTAATGTCTACATGCCAATAGTTGGATTACCAGGAGTAACATGCTAATGAGCTGGGGGAGTTTATTTTCTGCTGTCTGATCAAATCAGTCAGCCAGTCAGTCAGTTAGTCCCTGCATTCTCACTGGCATGCGCGCCATGCATGTGTTGTGTTGTTGACGCGTGTGCCAACCCTTTCAGAACTCTTTATGTGGGCGGGCATATAAATGGTAAAGTGAGCTCAGCCATACGTTTTTCTAGAACTAGAATTTTTTTTTTAGATTGATTGGTTTATCCGGCGGCGTGAAATTTGGCAATATGGATCTTGCAAGTTGTAAATCATTTGTGATGGGCCTCAGATGCTAATTTGGACGTGGAACTCTGCGGCCTGTATACATTTACATTTATGGGCCTGGATGTGTTCTTGTTGGTGGGCTTGCATGGTTTGCACTCAGAAAAGGGTTTTTGTAGGCTGAAATGAGGGCCCACAGAGACCACCGGGGCCTTGGCCACTGACAATTGACAAATTGCAACAGCCGTCAGAAACAAAGCTGAACCACAAAACACGTGCCTGGCTGTAACTTGAGCAGTGAACAGTTTGTGAAGAAAATCAAAAAACAATTTGTGAAGAAAATTAAAAAAAAAAACAATTTGTGAAGAATCTTACATTCCCACTGGAACTGTAATAATCTAGTATTTCCATACAGTGAGAAATTCAGAAAATATTCCATCATGGCTGGCACCATCGTACAACTATCCCCCAGAATTCAAAAATCTCCAATACAGAACAGTTCCTAGATGATTTAACCTCTCTCTTGTTTCTTGCAGATCTCATATTGTACCCCCTACCACATAATAGGCCTACCCTAAACACTAAAGCAAACACAAACTCAAACCACACTGAACTTCCCCCTTTTCACCACCAAATGCAGTAGAATCCACATTTCAGTAAGATATAGCAAAGCCCAAGCCTTAGCACCACCTGTTGTGATCATTTGTACAAGGCAAAAGCTTCCGAACCCGCAGCAGCAGCTGCCTAGAACTGGAACCTGCTTGGATGGGACTTGGTCATCCGCGCCATGCCAATCGGCTCGTCGTTCTCCATCCTCTTGGCGTTGCGGAACGCAGCACAGCCCGCGACATAGACAATCACAAGGATGATCAACACCACGATGTTCAGGATGGCCACCTTGCGCCAGCTCTTCTTGATGCCCGCGAGGACGCCAGCCTTGCACGAGTCGCACTGGAAGCACAGCATCTGCTGGTCGTTGCTCCACCTGCTGCAGTCAGGGTCATTCATCACAGTCGGCACACCAGGGTTCTGTGTCCAGTTCGTCTCGTTCATATAGGTGAATGCACATGATGTCGGTGGCTTGCAGCATCCAGACTGCAGTAGTCATTCACAAAAAATGATATCAGTTAGTATCTTGAGAAATCGCACAGTTAATCAGTTGTTCTGAGAGAAAAGAACTCAATGCAATTTTGTAAACATAGAAACTAATTCTACCAACTAAACCAAATATAGCACACAAGAATCAAAAAACATTTACGCTTGCTTAGATGCTTGAAGTGTCTGAGGACAGCTCATCAACAAGAGAGACTCAGCGTCTAAACTCAAGTTCTTGCAGGCAATTGAACGTCTCAATTCAGACATAAAAGATGATGTATCTTCAAGCAAATTTACATTGAACAATAATTGAAATGAACACAAACCATACCGAGACCACACAATCTGTTACTCTTTGAGACAGAAGTCACTCCGGTAAACCCAAAACTCATTTCACTAGCAAACCAAAATGTAACATGGAAGCATTATGCTGTTTAAGAGCTTGGAGACAGTTCATTGCTCTGAAATACTTGGCCTCTGAACTAAAAATCTTTTGCAGCTAATTAACTTCCGAAAATTTTGACAGAACAGTCAGAAAACAGTTTATCTTCAAAGAAATCTACATCAAACAATAATTGATATGAGCAAAAACAGTAGCACTAAAATAGCAATAAGTTCCTTATGAGACTGATAGCATCAGGCTGGACAGTATGGCCTGGTTATCCATTATTATCAATTTATCATCACCTAGACTAACAATGTCTTGGCCTCCCAATCAAGATAGAAGTTGATTGCTACAAAAAAAAGGATGGGTCCCATACTCACTAGGAAACTATCAAAGCCTGTATAACTACAATTTGAAGAACCTAATACATAGTCCAGGTGTGCACGCACAAGAAAAAAACAAACTAACACCACTACAGAACCAAACATTTAACTAGCATTTGATGGGTTCCTGTACACTGCAACACACATCAAATGAACGATTGTCACAGGCCCTTACATTTTTACTCCACCCACTGACCAACCATCATATAGAATAAGTCATTTGACATGGACAATAGATATTCTGTGTCCCAGTATTAACAATGACATGTAATGTAGAGCATCATCTCTACAGATATTAAACAAAAGACTAAAGGTATATTTGTAAGTAATTTGTGAAACTGTAAAGTAAAGGAGGAAAAGAAAAAAAAACACTCACGGCTAGAGAAGACAGCAAGAGATTATGGCCTTGTTTAGATCCACCAATTTTGCAAAATTTTCTATCACATCAACCATCACATCAATGTTTGGACGCATGCATGAAGCATTAAATGTAGATAAAAAAAATAACTAATTGTACTTTTAGTATGTACATGTCGAGACGAATCTTTGGAGTCTACGTAGTCCATATTTGGACAAAGTTTGTCAAATAACAACGAAAACGCTACAGTAAATTTTTTTGCAAAATTGGTGGATCTAAACAAGCCCTATAATGACAAGCAAGGTAAGGCTTCCATGGTCCCAATTCCAACTCTGAAATGTAACACCTAGCAAGTGGCTTTTGGCTGTCCTGGTCACACTGGTGTATTTGGCAGGAAGCTGAGTCGCTGAGAGAAGCCCTGATTCCTCAATCATAAAATTATTATGGACCTCCTTGTCGTCTGGTATCCGGAAAGATGAGGAAAAAGCTAGGACAATGACATTATCCTTAGCCTCAGCAGACACCAGATTCTATTTACATACCACTGCAATAGTGTCAACTCCTAGTGCAGCTCGTCCTTTGCACTGCAGTGGTGACTGGAGGGGGTAAACAACTGACTGGACCACGACTCAATTGACCAATAAAAGTCATAGGGATGCTTACTGGTTAACCGTCTTAGGTGTACTGTCTACAGTTGAGTGGCAGTAAGTACGGCAGTACAGATTTGTTCAATGGAAAAAAAAAGAGGTTATTTTCTTTCGGAGATATATAGTTCCAAGTTTGTTTAGTGAAAAATATCAGTGACATGTTTCACCATCATGGAATGGATGATGCAGATTTATTTCCCCATCCATGATTTGAGTCTCTAATCAGCCAAAAGGGTATGTACTTACAGGTGCACGGAATTTCTTCCCGTCATGTAAAGCAATTCAGAGAACCAAAGCAAATCAGGAAAAAAAGGATTGCTTTTGAAGAAAGGTATATGCTGGAATCGAAGGGGCTGGCAAAGTCAGTGGCCCTTCTAGCTGCTTTGCTTTGCCCCAAATCAGGAGCAGGCAAAAGGCCCGATGAATTAACAAGTTCTGAAAGGTGGAAGTTGCTGCACGATGAATGAACAAATTAAATACTAGTAAAGGCCATGGCTTGCTAAAGAAGCGAAAGGGGGCTGGCTGCTGATGGAAGGGGCAAGCAAAGTTCATCTCGAGATCCACACTGGTGCCCGGTAGAAGTAGAAGAATATCCTAGGCCACCTTTGCAACAAGCAATCAAAGGCCAGGAAGAAGAACCTGGATTATTAGATGATTGTTTAACCTCTTGGTTGATGACCTCTTTCAGTGGGAAACTGATACAAAAATGCAGCTTTTTGTTTTGTTTTCCCCTAAACCAGTACTCCTACCTACGGAGTACTAGTTGGTAACTGCAGAGGACAGCAGCAAAACTGAATGGTGGAACTATAATAAATCGCTGCTGAATCGTCACACAATCCCGATTTTTGTGCACTAGTAGAACAATGGAACTTGAATAAATAAAATCCAACCTTTCCTTATCCTAGGAATTTTTGAATCACACATGGAAATCAAATGAATCACTCATGGAAAGCAAGGGTGGCAAGAACTGACGAATCTTTTTTGTTCCTTTTTATGGGGAAGAAAAGGAAAGAGAAAGAAGGAAAGAGGAAGATAATAAAGAAGGTAAACGAGGAGAGATGGATTGGGGATTGAAAAGGAAGAGGACCTGAATCGGGGAGAGGTTGCGGGAGTAGAACATGGCGGGCGTCTCCGGCATGAGCATGCCGGTGTTGGGGTCGCGCGCGAGGCGCCGCATGCCGGCGCAGGCGTGGCCGTCGCGGAGGCAGGCGCTGATGGTGGCCCAGTAGTGCGGGTCGGCGACGCGGTCGCGGAGCCAGCCGCTGTAGTCGGAGAGCTGGTACTCGGGGAAGCGGCGGTTCATGACGACCTGGCCGTCGCCGCGGTCGGTGACGGCGAAGGCGAAGACGATGAAGAAGAGGAGCGCGAGGACGACGAAGAACATGGCGAAGAGGTAGAGGCGGAGGAGCCAGGTCTGGCGGTAGCAGGCGCCGGCGAAGCCCATGAGGGAGATGACCATGAGGACGAGCCCCACGACGATGATGGGCCACTGCAGGAAGCGGATGCAGTCGGTGGAGTTGGCCCGCGACGCCAGCCAGATGCCGCCGCCCAGGATCGGGATCGAGATCAGGAAGGTGATGAAGTTGACGATCCCCAGCACGCTCGTGCCCCCGCGCAGCATCTTGCTCTTGCTCTTCCTCTTCCTCTTGCTCTTGCTCTTCCCCTTGTTGGTTGCTGCCTCCTCCTGGCCTTCTCTCCTCTTCCTCTTCCTCTTCTCTTCTTCCTCGACCTGCTGTTGTTGTTGCTCTGCTTCTTGGCTCTGCGCTTCTCTTTCTCTCTCCCTCTAGTCTCTCTACCTGCGCTGTGCTGTGCTGTGCTGTGCCGTTGCCTGCTCTGCGGTTGGCTACTTCTTGGCCTTTTGCGAGGTCGAGGAGCACGATGCGGCTGTACGAGAGATCAACGGGGCACGGATGAGGAGAAGCAAGAGTTGGCAGCACAAGGCAAGCCAGCAGGTTGGAGTTGATAAGCGCTTTTGGTAAAAGCCATTAGCCCATACCATAGCCACATGATTGATTTGCTTGGTACCAGTCATGGCTAAGGCTGCCCGGAAAACTCGGAGGTCGTTAGCTCGCTCGGCTCGTGGCTAGCTCGACTCGGCTCGTTACGGTAATGAGCCGAGCCAAGCCGAGCCAATATTTTAGCTCGTTAGCTATAACGAGCTAACTCGAGCCAGCTCGTGAGCCGCTCACGAACCAAACGAGCCAAATTTCTAAGAAAAAAACAACATATCTTATATTAATTTTTTGTATTATTTTGCATCTTGTACTTTATAATTGGTTGATGACTGCTCTAGACCCTATAAATTTGGTATTATTATAACTTCGTCATTTAATTTCTAATGGATATATGGTATAATAATCTCATATGTTATTATACTTGTATATATGTTAACATTTATTAATCTTTAGTTCTATTTAAGGTTGTTGGATGTGTTACTTTTATATTATTACTATTACTATTATTAAGCTTTGATAAATATAAATACTATATTTTGTATACTTTTTATATCTGGCTCGCGAGCTTAACGAACCAGCTCGAGCTTCTAACAAGCCGAGCCGAGCTGACATTCTGGCTCGTTAAGATAACGAGTCTGCCAGAACAAGCTGAGCCGAGCCAGCTCGACTCGATATCCAGCTTTAGTCATGGCCTAGCTCGTTTCACAGTGAAAACCAAAACCGACGGTCACTGCAGCTACACCTACAGTACACTTGCAGGTTAGGCCATGTTCAGTTGGCCAAAAGAGCCAAAATATTTTGCGCAATGTAATTTTTAGACACATGCATGAAGCATTATGTAGGTAAAAAAATAACTAATTGTACTTTTAGTCTGCTCATGTCGAAACGAATCTTTTGAGTCTAGTTGGGTCATGTTTGGATAAAGTTTGTCAAATAATAACGAAAGTGCTACAGTAACTTTTCGCCAAATATTTCGCGAACTGAACAAGGCCTTAGTACTGCTGTACAATGGACCATGTGGGCCGGCGTCGACGTGACGCTTCTGTTCTTCCACTCCCCTCCGGTACTTCCACTCCCCTCCGGTACAATTACCCAACCGTGGAAGAGGTCTTTGGAGCATATAAAAACACCAAAATTCTTAATGTGAATTTTTATAATCCTATGAGGATATGTAGGGCCGCTTCAATTGGATTATCCTAATTTTTAGATTAAAATCCCTTGTATCCAAACATGTTAGATCCTAGGATTTTTTTTTTCAGATGTTGGACTCCCTTACCCGCTCACTCCCCAACATCTGTCTTGTTCACCTCAACTTATCCATCTCACCGTCGGTCTACAACGCAACCATGTTCTTCCAGGATGGTCCTTACTCATTCACCATCTTTCTCCTTAGCAAGGGTGTAGTCGGATTGCAGGGTGTTAACCTCAACTCATCTAGCTCTCCCAAATCATACACTAGCATCTTCTGTTCTTCGTCTATCTTCATAGTCAGTGAGGCTGAGGGTCATCAAGCCTTTAAGGTGGTCAACGTGCCATAGAATTCACCTGATCCACAACGTCTTTGCATGGCAACGTGTCGACTCAAATAGGATCGAGGATCAAATCTGCTAGCCTGGTTGCAACACCCTTTTTGTGCACCACAAACAAATGGATCCGCAGTGCGAGGTGGTCGTGCTAAGGGTGCGCAAAAAATCTGAGACCAAAGATCAAGACCAAACCTGAAAACATCGATATTTCGATCATCAACCTCTAACATGGTTTTTGTTTTTCCTGGACCAATTCATACCTTATGCTTATGTTGTTCAGTTTATAAACTCCTACCTTATCTCCTTCAAACTTCGATCTGCAATGCCTTATCTAGTATCAACCTGTCCCAACCCCTATTCAACACTTCCTCACGTCATCCATCCCATGCTCCCCTTCGTTCTTCCCTCTCCGTCACATATTGTTGTTGAGAACACCACCCCAGTTGCAAGTGTCGGTATGCGGCGGTGCATCCCTTATCCCCATTGACTTCCTCCATTAAGCACTGGCAGGAAAGCGTATGTGGATGCCCAACGCCCATCCTCATCGAGGCGCCAACTTACTCCACCGAGCATCGTGGTGGCGACACATCCGTAGCTACTCTGAACCCTATCCCCACTAACTAACTCTGTCAGGAACGACGAGTGGTGGTGCATATATGGCTATGTCACCAAACGATGGTGCATTCATGGTTTCTCGACGCAAGGCTTCTCATATAGCGACCTTTATGGATCTACTTCCTCCACGACCTTCGATTTGTGAGCGGAGGGCTATATGCTATGTGGTATCATTTCATTTTTGTGCCTTTTGCTCTTCTAAATATTTGAGTGGTGCTTGGCCTCTCCCCATCACCCACCTCTATCCCCTAAGCTCAGTCGGAACGAAAAACTAACTCGAATGTTCATAATTGAGCTATCAGTCTTATTTTTATGACTCTAAGGTTGATTTACAACTTTCAAAGATTGAACTTTTGAAACATCAAACAAACTGACCCAAAAAATTAGATCAAATGAATGTCTGCCCTTGGTTGTGCAACTTCTCGCCTTCCCATCATGTGCCAGCATTACTTGTGGGTGTGTTCTAATGCTCATGTGCTAGGGTAGCAAGTGAGACTGCCTCTTTGTGTTTCGATTTGTTTTTATGGACTTGAATTTTGAAAGAGTATATATGTATGCATGAAATTTGGACTAATGTAGATGGAGATGTTGCATGTATATATGCATGTCGATTTAAAAGTGCACGACATCAGAAAATGCAATGATTAGGGGCATTTGGGGGGGGGGGAGGACTCAAAGACCTAGAATCCACAACTAAAATCTAAAGATTCAAACACTTAAAGATTTTTATTATACTCACACCTTAGAACAAAGGAACATTTCCCAACAATTTTATTCTCATTTATATCTTAAGATTCTATATGTCATTCAAACACTTTATTTGAATCTTTCTTGCATTCTAGATTCCTATAGGATTTCAATTATAGAGCATTCCAGTATTGTTCTTTCTATTCCTATATTTATGAATCTTGCATCATAATGAGGGACTAACTTGTAATCTAACAATAACTCAATAGGCTACAAATGAATGAAATGAGATACTACTCCGTACTCGTAAAAGAAGTCGTTTTGGACAAGGTTTTGGTCAAACATTAGAAATATAAATCATCAATAACTTTTTAGTTGTTGAGTTTGTAAATGTAAAAATTATATGAATAGATTTATCTTAAAAAATACTTTTATAAAAGTATACATATATCACTTTTCTATAAATGTTTTCATAAAAATAAGAGGTTAAAATTGTGTTTTGGAGACCGTATCGCTGTCCTAAACGACATCTTTTGCGAGTACGGAGGGGTTACTTTTACTGATTGATAATGTTGGCTCATAGTACATTATTTATGATAACACGGTGAACCGTCGAGGGGAAAGTGGAGCGGGTTGGCGTATAGTCAAGGATAACACTACGAAAAACGACACCTATATCCCCGGTGTGGATTGAAACGGACATTTGGCTTTACCACATCATTGATCAACACTTGTTAGCGGTTGATTACTTAACACAAACACTACAAAACACCCCCTTCTACATATTTTCAATGTGAACTCTTGAAATAATATTTCTCTCGTAATAAATTAGTCGTTTCAGCTTATCAATCGACTTAAAGTGCTGGCGAACAAAGCCAAAATCATTAAACGGAATTCCCTTTTCTTTTGGCAACTTCTTGGGATTCTAATTCCTTGTTTTAGAAACTTGTACATCTCTGAAAGCGAGGAAAAAAAACAGCTGTTCTGAGCAAACGCAGGGCTGGACAACGGACGACCTGCAGCAGAGCACATACAGAAACGAGGCTTTTGCGCACGAAATGCCGGATGCATTTCTTCAGGGCCGGCCAACGCTTTGTGCCCACAGACGCCATGTACTCCAGCTACACACACTGGGCCCCATGTGGATTCCTGAACTTCCTCATTTCCTTGGGAATTGGGATAATGTGAGTGTGATGGTGATGGGTGGCCGGTTCACCACTTGCTTCACCTGGAAGATACAGTAGTAGTAGCCTTGTTTAGATACCCACCAACTATCAACTTTTTTTCACTCTCTCCATCACATCACCATCATATCAATGTTTAGACGCATGCATGGAGCATTAAATGTTGGTAAAATAAATAAATAATTATATTTTTAGTATGTATATGTCGAGACGAATCTTTTGAGTCTACATAGTCCATATTTGAACAAAGTTTATCAAATAACAACAAAAATGCTACAATTGAGAAAAAAACTCACCCTTGGCATCTAAACCATCACCAGAGGACATTTCAGGCTCTGTGTTTTACCTGTGTTTTACGAAGACACCAAACAAATAGTGGAGGAAGAAGCAGGGAAATTCGGGCAGAGACAGCGGCATTGAGAGTGCTGCAGTGCACATCATGGGCGCCCAAAAAGATGACCTACCACATGGTAGATGGTACAATCCACGTCAGAGAGTGGGTCCGTTGGTTCATGGCTACTCAAGGCATAATAAAAACTTCGTTCTCTCTGACATCCAGGTTTTTTTTCCGTATAAATAATCTATGAGGATATTATTTTAGTTATCATCTTAATTTTTAGTAGAAGGTTTTCTATCTTTGGATTTTGCTCCCCTTCTCCCAAAAGAGGCTGAAAGGAAGGCGAAAATATCCTTCATCTTCATCTCACGGAATAGAGCATGTGTCAGTGTCACTCTCACACAGGTGAGAAGGATATGGCCTTCAGGTTGTAAAATATGACACACAAAACAAGTAATTAAATAACATTTCAGGGCTTGTTTAGTTCCAAAAAATATTTGGAATCTGCATTGTAGCACTTTCGTTGCTATTTGACAAACTTTGTCCAAATATAGACTAACTAGACTCAAAAGATTCGTCTCGACATGTAGATACTAAAAGTACAATCAGTTATTTTTTTTACCTACATTTAATGCTCCATGCATGCAGCTAAAGATTGATGTGATAGAGAATCTAGAAATATTTGGGGGAAGTTGGGGAAACTAAAAGCAACTCCAGCAATAGCCCCCAAATCAAGGCCCCTATTTTGGATTTGGGTGCTCACTCCTATTTTTATTGGCTCAATAAATTTCCTCCACTCCAACAGCAGTCCTCAAACAAAGCCCCCAAATTCATATGAGCAGTCACTCATACAAGGCACCCACATGTCATTGAGGAGTGGGCAGATTGAGGCTGTGCTGTTGGCCCAACAAATTTGTTGGAAGTGAGGTGTATTTTATTGGCCCAGCAAATTTTGGGTTTATAGTAGGGGCCCTGCTGGAGCTGGTTTTTTTACGTAAAACCCTATATTTAGCTATGAGGGCTCAAGTAGGGGCTGCTCAAGTTGCTCAACGAGGCCTCATTTGAGTTTTGTAATTTACAATGGAGACAATATGGGCACACAGATACTTTCTGAAACAAACAATCATACATATGCCATGTAGATCTTTCATAGACTGACAGGAGTGTACTATGCCAGTGGATGCTCTGAATCTGGATGATGATAAAATGAAGTCAAATTTCTCAGAGAAAAATAAAACGGAATCTAACAGGCATGCATGCTCCCTATGAGCCGTGTATATATGGATCTGATTTCCCTTTTCTAAAAAAAATGGATCTGATCTGAGCGGCGTGCCGACATGCACGGAGACGCTCCTACGCCATCCTCTCTGTCTGATGTGTCATCGCCAGATTGGCACGGCTCCAGTTTTTCCAATGCGTAAGCCATTTTGATAAATTGTGGATTCGACTGCTTTAGGCCTTATTAATATGCGGTGAAAAGTTACTATAGCACTTTCGTTGTTATTTGACAAATTTTGTCCAAACATTGACCAACTAGACTCAAAAGATTCGTCTCGACATGAGCAGACCAAAACTACAATTAGTTTTTTTTACCTACATTTAATGTTTCTTTCCTACGTGTAAAGATTCGATGTCACTGTTACTATGCAAAATATTTGGGTAAATGTGGGGAACTGAACATGGCCTTACTTACTGGAATATAAGTGTTAGAGTATTTTCTATAAAGTTTGTTAAATTTTAGAACTGTTTGACTCGAAATTTCAGTTCTCTTATTCATGTAATTTCAAATCCATTTTGTGCTGAACAATTGGAATCAGATTAAATAGATTGACGAGCAAGTGTCCCAGAAAATTGCAATTCTATGGTCATTGAGCAATAGTAATAATAATAGGCACTGGCTACTTGCCTGCTTGCAATTTGTGAGCTGCAGTGCCATCATGGTTCATGGGCACAGGTTCAGGCGTTTAGCTACTACCAGCACCACTGATGCATAAATGATGCATCAGTGTCAGCATCTTCTTTTTTCAATGGGAAAAAAACTCCATCATCTTGATCTTGCAGGCTTGCCTAGAGCATGTGAATCACACATACTCCCTCCGTCCCTGAAAAGACCGAATCAGCCTAGAGGGGGGCGAATAGGTGATTTTTAACAATCTGCAACTTCACAAACTAGAAGATGTAATTAGATATCAACTGGAGAGGCCGGTTTGTTTGGGTAGGTACTACCGGGTGAAGAACACCAGTACTACCGACACAAACAAACGGCACAACCGGGATCCTAAAGGAACTACAAATCCAATGTAAGTGAACTATGAATGAAATACAAGAATCTACCACACTTCCCTAAATATGATAGATAGCAAATCTATTCTAACCGAGCCTTGGAGCTTCCCTTGATGTAGATCGAGCCTTTCCAACCTAAGAAGAAGGTAGGAATAGGAAGAACTCGAAGAACACAATAACAAGTAAAGTAGAGAAAATAGAGACAACAACAACAAGCACACGGGGCGCGCGATTTATCCCGAGGTTCGGCCAATCCACAAAGGAGTGCCTACGTCCTCGTTGTTGAGGTGACCACAAAGGTCGGAGTCTATTTCACCTCCTCGCCTCACTCAAGCAACCACAAAGGCTACGAGAGTATCTCCACTAGAAATCTCAGGGTAATACAAACGCTTCGGGGAGCCCTCATAAGTAAATCAATACGGGCTACCACGAAGAACACCTAACCGGCTAGAGCTCAAAGAGCTCAAGAGTAAAAGACACAAATCAAGCCGGCTAAATGGAAACCAAGTGCTCAAGTCGTAGATTGAAGCTTCCCACTCTCTAATCTCACTTCCCTAGCTCAAATCTTGCAAGGGAATGAATCTCGGAGCAAAGGGGGAGAGAGAGGGGATGAGTCAATGCTTGGAGAGGGTTTGTCTCAAGTTAGGTCAGCAATAAGTGTATGGAGTGAGAGAGTGACCGTGGAAAGAGAAGAGAGGAAGCATTTATACTCCCTCAGTCCCGAGGCTGGTCGGTACCACCGACCACCCATGGTCGGTACCACCGACCAGTTCACAACGGTCGCATAAAATCAGATCTGACCAAAAAGGACAACTACCGACTTCAGGTCGGTACCACTGCGGGCGGTAGTACCGAGGTTATGGCGGTACTACCGTCAGGCCAAATTGGCCGCGAACAGAGAGCTCCGAAGTTAGAGACTTGGTTCCTCGGAAACTACCGACCAGCGTCGGTACCTCCGAGGTCGGTGGTACCGAGGTTATGGCGGTACCACCGCCAGGCCAAAAGCGAGTCAGTCCAGAGAGCCCTGCAAACTTTGATTACCACCGGCCTTGGGTCGGTAGCACCGGGGGCGGTACTACCGAGGTAATGGCGGTACTACCGCCAGGCCAAATTTCAGCGCGAACAGAGAGACTTGCAAACTTGGAAACCACCGGCCATGGGTCGGTACCACCGCGGGCGGTAGTACCGAGGTTATGGCGGTACCACCGCCAGGTCAAATCGAACTCTACACAGAGAGCTTCACAAAGCCAGGTTACTACTGACCAGGGTCGGTACCACCGAGGGCGGTAGTACTGAGGTTATAGCGGTACTACCGCTAGGTCATTTTTGACCAACACGGAGAGGGTGTTTGAGCGCTGCGCGGAGAAGCTGTGGTCGGTACCACCGACCAAGTAAAAATACCCTCTATGTGTTCGTGATCGTGCGGTGTCTCTCAAGCGAACTAAGGTTAGTTGATTTGAGCACTTTTCTC
This sequence comes from Coix lacryma-jobi var. lacryma-jobi, assembly GCA_009763385.1. Lineage (NCBI taxonomy): Eukaryota > Viridiplantae > Streptophyta > Magnoliopsida > Poales > Poaceae > Coix > Coix lacryma-jobi. The sequence continues at coordinate 156,611,051 of CM019826.1, forward strand.
CACATCAAGCCAACTTACTTTGTGACCCTCTTCATAGTCCGGCTTACCTATAACTCAAGTTTAAAATTGAAATTTTAAACTACCACTTGAGCTAGGCATCTTTGCGTCCAAATGTATCCTACGTGCTTTGTTCACGAGATTTCATCATTTCAAATCTTTCTTAGGACTAACACCTGCATTCATGCTTTTATAAACAGGTTAGTCCCTAATTTGATTGTCATTAATTAGCCAAAACCCACATTGGGGGCGAATGCACTTTCAAACTCCCCCTTTTTGGTAATTGATGACAACCAACTTAGGCTTACGATAAGGATAGAAAGAATTGAAGCTTTTGAATTCCAAAATTTAGTTGAAGCTCCCCCTTAGTGTATGCTTTGGATATGAATTTCAAATCTTGATTAGAAAGCAAGGTTGCATACATAAGAACAAGAACTCCCTCTAAATTTTGCAATCCTTGGGGTGCCTAAGTGTGTGTGACAATATCATATATATCAATTTTGTGATGCATGAACAATATGACATGGTGATCCACGAAACAATGAAATAAAGTAAAAACAACAATCACCATGACAAGAGCATAAATAATGAAGATGAATCATACATGAATATAACAATAAGCACAAATGTTTTACATCCTCATTAACACATCACAAATAAAATGTAGCATACCACACTTAGTTTTCAAAGATTACCCTCTCTCACAGCTAGCTATTACAACAAGATAAGCCTAACACTCCCCCTTTGGCATCAAGAACCAAAACGGGTAGGCCAAGATAAGCAAAGAGCTAGTAATAGCCGCTGGAAGATCCATCATGATAAGAACCACCGAAGAGAGAGGAGTAGGCACTCGCACCGACATCACCACCTGGATAGGACGACGAAGGAGCAGAAGGATCCGGCGGAGGAGTAGAGTCGCGAGGACCACCACTCCCAGCTAGATCACCGTCGGGGCCAGCAAAGCCCGTGTACGAGCCGCCACCACCACCTTGGTATGATGTAGATCCACCAGCAAAGGAAGGACCCATACCATAGTCAGGGTAGAATGGAGGCTGGTACTGAGGAGGTGGCGGAGGATAGAACTGATGGGGCTGATACAGCATGGAGGTGTAAAAACTAGCCTCACCACCTTCAGGATACTGGGGCTGCTGCTGGAGCTGCTGCTGGAAACCACCACCATCATCATCATCATCATCGTCATCGCGCCGGGCTTGAGCATCATACTCAGCAAACGGATCTGGATGGGGTCGGACCGGAGAGCGCGGAGGAAGACCGAGATGCTGACGCACCTCCTGCTGATGCCGCTCGTCACGATCGGCCCGGTAGCACATCCACTCAAAGATCTTGCCGAGGGCGGAGCGAAGACCGCCACTCCTACGCCTCTCACGACGCGGAGGAGGAGCGGTAGCAGGAGGAACCTCTCCACGAGCCTGCTCTGGGCCCTGAGCCTCGCCAGGCGCTGCTGCTGCTGCTGCTGCTGGTACTTCGTCGCCTACAGCACCCTTGTCCTTGGTGATCGAAACAAACTTCTGAACACTGTAGTCCTTAACCGACCGGTCATACTCAAAGGTGGCGCCAACCACATGCTCAATGATATGCATGAGATATGGAGCATAGGGAAGGGCCTTGTGGGGATCATTGTAGACATCTGAAATCTTCTGCCAGAGAAAATGTGAGATGCTAAACCGGCCATCTGGAGAAGCAAACTGGACAAGGACCTTGGCAGCATCATCTCTCAAATTGTCCTGGTCTCCAACCTTAGGATCTAGAGTTAGGCGCATCAGGTTGTTGAGCACATAGTAGGCAGGCTTCAGGCCTTGGACCTTGAAGGTTGCCTCGGCACCATCCATGTAGACACCTGAGTTCTGCAGCTGCTCGGTGTACATGCCCCTACCATACATCTCTGACAAGCGAGGGGCATCCCTGTCCACATGGTCGAAACCCAACAACCGGGCGAAAGTGACAAAGTTGCACCGGTAGTGGACCCCTTGGGTCATCCAGTGCAGCACCCGCGCCTCTTGATCAATAAAAAGGGTTGCCCAAAATTGACAAATAATCTCCTGGTTGTAGCTGCGCTCACCAGAGATCAACCCCAAGACCCTCCACTCCTCAAGCCTCTGCACCAAAGACTGAATCTCCTCTGAGTCCTTGTCTGTCAAGGAGCGGATAACCAACCGCTTGTGCTCAAAGAGAGGGGGATGGCCCTTAGCACAGAAACCCTTCCAGAGGACTGACACATAGTAGTCCTGCTGGAATCTTGTACAAAACCTCCGATCAACTGAAGCATCTCTGATAAAGAGGTATGGAAACTCCTCACGCTGCCTCCTCATCAGGTTCCCCCGTTTCCTGTCAGAGTAATCAATTGGATTCCCAAGATGTGCGGGGGAGACGGCGGTCATGACAGCTTCGGCTTCAGGGTGCATCTCAAAAGCCCGGTTGATAAGCATCAACCCAGAAGTCGGAGGGGATGCCGGTCCAACGTGTGGATCGATGGAGCGACCCTCACGATCGGGACCAGCCGGCGAAGCCACTCCGCCCACAATGACGCTATGCATGCGCCCGAGCGGACCAGCAGCAGGGGGCGGAGGAGCAGCATGCCCACCACGGGCATGGTGGCTTCCACTACCCCTGGCACTATCCACGCTGTGACGGCCTCCATGGCCCCCGGACGAGCGTCCACGGACCTGTCGAGGGAGTTCCTCCATACTCCCGCCAGTGGACCGAGCGCGGCGCGAAGGATTGCACCGCTGCGGCCCACCGGGCTGCACATCACCTTGCTCAAAGGTTGCATACTCTTCCTCTTCATCATCACTAGGGACACGAGCATGAGAGGGCCTCCGGCTCATCTAGAAAAAGATAGCATTGAAAGAACCGAAGTGAGACATAGGAGATGGAAAGACTACTTCAACGGATGTAGAAAAGACGATGATCGAAATCGGGGAGGAAAACGGCTCGCTGCGCGCGGGCGGTACTACCGACCCCAGGGGGCGGTACTACCGACCGCACAGCAGTGTGCGGTTTCCTTCAATCCAATCTACCAAATCGCCATGAACTTGCAAACCATACATCCTAGAAGCATCTACACACTAGATAGAACAAACCAACCAAAGGAATCGACCTAGAACAAGGTACATTTAGAGATCGGGCAAGAACACCCTAGTACCTTGCTATTCGAGAAGAAGAGGCCGAAAATCCAATGGAGGAAGAACTTCGGGCTTCAACAACACCACCAAGACGATCTCCACGCTCCAAAGCAACTTTCCACCGGAGGGATTTCAGATTTGGGTGGAGGAGGAGGGAGATCGGAGAGGAAGAAGTCGCGGCGGCTAGAACGGGCTCGGGAGACGGCGCAAGGAGGCAAGGACAGGTGGCGGCACGGTCAAAAAGAAATTGGCTTAGGGTTGAAAAGATTCACCGCGCCCTTTTATACTCGGGTCAAACCCGGTCGGTGGTACCGCCCATAGGGCCGGTACTACCGACGTCGGTACTACCGCCCCTATGGCGGTACCACCGACAATACAAAAACAGAGGGATCAGAGAGGAATTTCAAGAGAGCCTTGTGTGGTATACTACACATACTTCAAACATGTCCAGATTTCATATAACCAGTACATAGCCATGGACATAAGTGAAGCATGCAAAATAGATTTTGAAATCACACACAATATTTTGTCAAAGCATTTATCTAGGTCTCTAGGTGAAAACAAATATGTGCAAGACATCAAGCCACGTTACGAGAATCAATGATATTTAGTTCACTCCTCAAAGCACAAAATCTTGACTCATCTAAAGGCTTTGTGAAGATATCGGCTAGTTGTTTTTCGGTGCTCACATGGCGTATTGCGATATCTCCTTTGGCTTCATGGTCTCTCAAGAAATGGTGTCGGATGTCTATGTGTTTTGTGCGAGAATGGTTTACGAGATTGTGGGCTAGCTTGATAGCACTCTCATTGTCACACAAAAGTGAAATTTTGTTTTCCTCACATCCGAAGTCTTTTAGTGTTTGCTTCATCCAAAGTAGTTGAGCACAGCATGCGCCGGCCGCCACATACTCGGCTTCGGCGGTGGATAGGGCAACACTATTTTGTTTCTTAGAACTCCATGACACCAAAGACCTTCCAATAAATTGGCAAGTCCCGGTAGTGCTCTTTTGGTCTACCTTGCAACCGGCATAGTCCGAATCGGAATAGCCAAGTAGATCGAAAGTGGAGCCCTTGGGATACCACAAGCCAAGATTCGGAGTGTGCACTAAGTATCGAAAGATTCTCTTAACGGCCATAATATGACATTCTTTCGGATTAGCTTGAAACCTTGCACACATGCACACACTAAGCATGATATCGGGCCTAGATGCACAAAGATAAAGTAATGAACCGATCATAGAGCGATATACCTTTTGGTCCACTGACTTACCATCCACATTTAGATCAAGATGTCCATTGGTAGGCATAGGAGTCTTGATGGGTTTGGCCTTGTCCATCTCAAACTTCTTTAGCATGTCTCTTGTATACTTGGTTTGACTGATGAACGTGCCATCCTTGAGTTGCTTGATTTGGAATCCAAGAAAGTACTTCAACTCACCCATCATGGACATCTCGAACCTTTTGGTCATGATCCTACTAAATTTCTCACAAAAAGCCACATTAGTACTACCAAATATTATGTCATCGACATATATTTGACACACAAAGATATCATTATCAACTTTGCGAGTAAATAAAGTAGCATCGGCCCTTCCTATCTCAAAACCCTTTTTGAGTAGGAAGTCCTTAAGACAATCATACCAAGCTCTAGGGGCTTGTTTGAGCCCATAGAGCGCCTTGTCGAGCTTGTAGACGTGGTTGGGAAACTTTGGGTCCTCAAAACCCGGTGGTTGCTCCACATAAACCAACTCGGAGAGGGGGCCGTTGAGGAATGCACTTTTCACGTCCATTTGATATAGCTTGAAATCATGGTGAGTAGCAAAGGCAAGTAATATGCGAATTGATTCAAGCCTAGCTACAGGTGCATAGGTTTCCCCAAAATCCAAACCTTCGATTTGAGTGAAACCTTGAGCCACCAACCATGCTTTGTTCCTTGTTACCACGCCATGCTCGTCTTGCTTGTTGCGGAAGACCCATTTGGTTCCTATCACATTTTGCTTGGGCCTTTCCACCAAGGACCAGACTTCATTCCTGGTGAAGTTGTTCAGCTCTTCTTGCATAGCCATCACCCAGTCCGGATCATCAAGTGCTTCTTCCACCCTAAGAGGTTCCAAAGAGGAGACAAACAAGTAATGTTCACAAAAATTTGCTAAACGAGAGCGTGTCGTTACCCCACGCCGTATGCTCCCCAATATGTTGTCAACGGGATGATCCCGTTGAACTGTATGATGAACTCTTGGATGTGGCACAAGTGATCTCCTTTGGATGGGTCCATCTTCAACATATTCATCATATGTGTTGATGTCCCCATCTTCTTGTCGGACTTCATGTTGAGCTTGTGTTTGATCATCAACTTGGTGTATCACTTGATCATCACCCACACTACCACCATTCGGAGTTGCGGAAGCTTCATCATGCACATTTGGATGCACATGATGGATATGAGAATCTTGTGGAGTGTGTGATGGATCATCTTCATCATCTTCAATTTCAACGGGCCTCACATCACCTATCGCAAGCCTCTTGATAGCTTTGGATGGAGGCACGTCATTACCTACAAGCTCATCATTGACTTGCTCCTTTTGGGAGCCGTCGGATTCATCAAATGTCATGTCTACCGTTAATTCAATAGTGTCGGTGGCATTATTGAATACACGGTAGCCATGTTCGTTAGTACCATAACCAAGTAGAAAGCCTTCGTGTACCTTAGGTGCAAACTTTGAGCTTTTGGCCCTCTTGTTAAGTATGAAACACTTGCAGCCAAAGACTCTAAAGTAGTGCACCTTCGGTTTGTTACCGGTTAGAAGCTCATATGGCGTCTTCCCTCTTAGCTTGTGAAGGTAGAGGCGGTTGATTGCATGACACGTCGTGTTCATCGCCTCCGCCCAAAAGCCATGGGAAGTCTTGTACTCATCCAACATAGATCTTGCGGCTTCAACAAGAGTTCTATTCTTCCTTTCCACAACCCCATTTTGTTGTGGGGTATATGGAACGGAGAACTCATGCTTGATTCCTTCATCATCAAGATATTATTCTATGTTGGTGTTCCTAAACTCGGTCCCATTGTCGCTTCTCACTTTCTTGATCTTGATGTCAAACTCATTTTGTGCTCTTCTAGCAAACTTCTTGAAGATGCCTTGCGTTTCACTTTTATCTGCTAAAAAGAACACCCAAGTGAAGCGAGAATAGTCATCAACAATAACGAAACCGTATTTGTTACCGTCGATGCTTTGATAAGCAACGGGTCCGATGAGGTCCATATGAAAAAGCTCCAATGGTCTTGTGGTCGACACAATGTTCTTAATTGGATGCTTTGCTCCAACTTGCTTTCCGGCTTGGCATGCACTGCAAATCCTATCTTTCTCAAAAGAAACATTTGTTAGTCCAAGGATGTGCCCTTCTCTTTGAAGTTGGGCCAAGTTCCTCATCCCAACATGAGCTAGTCGGCGATGCCAAAGCCAACCCATGCTAGATTTTGCCATTAGACATGTTGTAGGTTCTACCTTACTAGTCGAGAAGTCAACTAAGTAAAGTTTTCCCTTCAACACGCATTTAAATGCAATAGAGGAATCCCTTCTTCTAGATACGGTCACACCCTTATCCGTAAAGAGACAAGCGTAACCCATTTCACAAAGTTGAGAAACGGATAACAAGTTGTAACTCAACGAATGCACAAGTAATACATTAGATATGGAATTGTCAGTTGACATAGCAATTTTACCCAAACCAAGCACTTCTCCTTTACCATTGTCACCAAACACAATGTTGTTGCATGAGTCGTTGCTTGGTTGGAAGGAGGAGAACATATCTTTTGCCCCGGTCATATGATTGGTGCATCCACTATCCAACACCCAACTTGACCCACTGGAGGCATATTCCTACAAAACAAGATTATGTTCTTGATTTAGGTACCCAAACGAGATTGGGTCCTTGGGGGTTAGTCACATAAGCTTTTGGTACCCAAACATTTCTCATAATTTTCCTCTTCTTGAGGGCGCCAACATACTTGACAACTATTTTGCCATCATCACCCCAACAACACAAATAATCACATGTATAGCTTCTTGATATGGGCTTTTGTTGCTTGGGGGCCTCCACTTGCTTCTCCTTGTTGATCTCACCATTAGCAAGTGGAGCCTTTGGATTGGCAATCTTGTTGGCCTTGTTCATTAGGTCAAAGAGAGGAACCCCTTTGTTAAAGTTAACAAAAGGTACCCCATTGACCATCTTCCTACCATTGGCCTTACCACCATACCTATTGTACCCAATTCCATCCTTGATGGATGGGTGTCTTGCGGTCTTGAGGATATCTTTTGGTTGTTGCACCTTACACTTGCAACCATTCCTCAAGATCATGTTCAACCTATGAATCTCCTTGTCTTTCTTCTCTAGCTCAACAAGGTTAGTTGCACAAGCATTTATATCAAGTTTATAACATCTTTTGCAACCATTACTAGTTGAGGCATTAGAGCCGTCGGAATCCTTAGGAGAGGTTGAAGAGGTGCTATTCCAAAGAGTGTTGTAGCTTAGTTCAAGAGTTTGATATTTATCTTGAAAGCTTGTGAGGCTTTCTTGAACCAAGTTAGCTTCATTCTTTAGTTTAGCAATTGAGTCATTGCTCGCGGAACACTCCTTAGCCAACTTCTTGTTAGAGTCATTGGCTAAAGATAATTCCACGGTCAATTTCTCAACCTTCAACTTCTCCTTGGCAAGAGAGGCTTCCAATGCACGGTTCTTTTCTCTCTCTTGAGAGATCAAGTCCCCTTGCATAGCAAGACTCTCATTCCGACTCTCTAATTTAGTGAGCAATTTTATAATTTTAGTTCCACCTTTCTTGCCAAATTTTCTAACTATGCTAAGCTCAAATTCATCTATTTCATCATCACTACATTCATCACTAGAACAAGTAGGAGAGTTGGATAATACCTTCTCATTCTTAGCCATGAAGCAAGAATGAGTGAAGTCATCCTCGTCGTCGGAGAGGCTCTCGAACAAGCGTGATGAAGTGGTCGATGTAGCCATGTTGGAGAAGAGGCTTGGAGAAGAGGTCTTGTGTATGGCAATGTTGGACGCTCCCTTCTCCTTCTCCTTGCTCTTGCTCTTCTCTTCATCACTTGAGTCATCTTCCGAGAACCACTCCTCACCAAGATGAGCTTCACCACCTCTTCTTCTTCTTTGCTTCTTGTCATCACTCTTGCTATACTTGTTCTTGTTCTTCTTTTGTGGACAATCGACAATGAAGTGATCATCCGCACCACACTCATAGCAATTTCTCTTCTTGGACTTCTTGAAATATCCACCTTTGCCCTTTTTGTGCATCTTCTTTCTCATGAATCTTCTAAAGTTCTTCACAATAAGGGCCAACTCATCATCGGAGTCTTCACTTCCTTCGCTTGAAGAGTCATCTCGGGCCTTGCTTCCTTCTACTTGATTAGCCTTGAGTGCTACTACCTTCTTGTTGCTTGCCTCTCGTTCTTCTATATCTTCATCATCCAAGACTTCATGATGCTTTATCTTGGCAAGCATCTCATGAGGTCCCATGCTCTCATAGTTGGGTCTCTCCATGATGATTGACGCAAGGTTCTTGTTCTTCTTTCTATACGCTCTCAATAGCTTTCTTGCAGCTGAGTTGTCATCCCATTTCTTGTCTCCGAGAGCTCTAATCTTGTTGATCAAGGTCATGAATCTATCAAACATTTGTTGAGTGGTTTCACCACTCCTGATAGCGAAGTTCTCAATCTTTCCTTGAAGAATCTCTATGTTGCACTTCCTCACACTTGCATCACCCTCATATGATATCCTGAGAGTGTCCCAAATCAACTTGGCATCTTCCATTCCATGTACCTTGTTGCTTTCTTCAGGCTTGAGGCATGATAGAATCAATGACGCAGCTTGGACATTTTGTTGAAACTCAACCACATCATTGTCCGTGAACTCTTGGCCTTCAACATGACTTGGTCCATTCTCTACAATTTCCCAAACTCTTGCGGCAAGAAGGTGTAGCTTCATCTTGTGTGCCCAATCATTGTAGTTGATTCCGTCAAAGGCGGGTGGTTTGCCTAGATTGACGCTAGGCAGTTGAATAACTTTGCCCATTTGGCTATAGTCATAAGGCACTCTAGTGAACTCGGTGTCTTTCTTGCCTTTCACTTCATCTTCCTTCTTCTTGTCATCCTTGGGTGGCAGATTGTCACCGCTTCCGGATGATTCGGCTTTGCTGTCCAAAGCTTGCCTCAAACTCTCCATCTCATCTTTCATCCTCTTCATCTCATCTTCATGCTTCTTTGCTTGATCTTGAATTACCTGAGCAGTAACCTTCTTGACAATCTCATCAAGCTGTTCTTGACTTATGGTAGACATGATTCTCCCTTGCGCGGTGAAGCGCTAACACAAGGGTTAGGCTCCGATACCAATTGAAAGGACCGAATCAGCCTAGAGGGGGGTGAATAGGTAATTTTTAACAATCTGCAACTTCACAAACTAGAAGATGTAATTAGATATCAACCGGAGAGGCCGGTTTGTTTGGGTAGGTACTACCGGGTGAAGAACACCAGTACTACCGACACAAACAAACGGCACAACCGGGATCCTAAAGGAACTACAAATCCAATGTAAGTGAACTATGAATGAAATACAAGAATCTACTCCACTTCCCTAAATATGATAGATAGCAAATCTATTCTAACCGAGCCTTGGAGCTTCCCTTGATGTAGATCGAGCCTTTCCAACCTAAGAAGAAGGTAGGAATAGGAAGAACTCGAAGAACACAATAACAGGTAAAGTAGAGAAAATAGAGACAACAACAACAAGCACACGGGACGCGCGATTTATCCCGAGGTTCGGCCAATCCACAAAGGAGTGCCTACGTCCTCGTTGTTGAGGTGACCACAAAGGTCGGAGTCTATTTCACCTCCTCGCCTCACTCAAGCAACCACAAAGGCTACGAGAGTATCTCCACTAGAAATCTCAGGGTAATACAAACGCTTCGGGGAGCCCTCACAAGTAAATCAATACGGGCTACCACGAAGAACACCTAACCAGCTAGAGCTCAAAGAGCTCAAGAGTAAAAGACACAAATCAAGCCGGTTAAATGGAAACCAAGTGCTCAAGTCATAGATTGAAGCTTCCCACTCTCTAATCTCACTTCCCTAGCTCAAATCTTGCAAGGGAATGAATCTCGGAGCAAAGGGGGAGAGAGAGGGGATGAGTCAATGCTTGGAGAGGGTTTGTCTCAAGTTAGGTCAGCAATAAGTGTATGGAGTGAGAGAGTGACCGTGGAAAGAGAAGAGAGGAAGCATTTATACTCCCTCAGTCCCGAGGCTGGTCGGTACCACCGACCACCCATGGTCGGTACCACCGACCAGTTCACAACGGTCGCATAAAACTAGATCTGACCAAAAAGGACAACTACTGACTTCAGGTCGGTACCACCGCGGGCGGTAGTACCGAGGTTATGGCGGTACTACCGTCAGGCCAAATTGGTCGCGAATAGAGAGCTCCGAAGTTAGAGACTTGGTTCCTCAGAAACTACCGACCAACGTCGGTACCTCCGAGGTCGGTGGTACCGAGGTTATGGCGGTACCACCGCCAGGCCAAAAGCGAGTCAGTCCAGAAAGCCCTGCAAACTTTGATTACCACCGGCCTTGGGTCGGTAGCACCGGGGGCGGTACTACCGAGGTAATGGCGGTACTACCGCCAGACCAAATTTCAGCGCGAACAGAGAGACTTGCAAACTTGGAAACCACCGGCCATGGGTCGGTACCACCGCGGGCGGTAGTACCGAGGTTATGGCGGTACCACCGCCAGGTCAAATTGAACTCTACACAGAGAGCTTCGCAAAGCCAGGTTACTACTGACCAGGGTCGGTACCACCGAGGGCGGTAGTACCGAGGTTATAGCGGTACTACCGCTAGGTCATTTTTGACCAACACAGAGAGGGTGTTTGAGCGCTGCGCGGAGAAGCTGTGGTCGGTACCACCGACCAAGTAAAAATACCCTCTATGTGTTCGTGATCGTGCGATGTCTCTCAAGCGAACTAAGGTTAGTTGATTTGAGCACTTTTCTCCACATCTAGCCAACTTACTTTGTGACCCTCTTCATAGTCCGGCTTACCTATAACTCAAGTTTAAAATTGAAATTTTAAACTACCACTTGAGCTAGGCATCTTTGCGTCCAAATGTATCCTACGTGCTTTGTTCACGAGATTTCATCGTTTCAAATCTTTCTTAGGACTAACACCTGCATTCATGCTTTTATAAACAGGTTAGTCCCTAATTTGATTGTCATTAATTAGCCAAAACCCACATTGGGGGCGAATGCACTTTCAGTCCCTAAATAAGTGTCGCCGTTGGTGTGCGTGCCACGCGTTTGACTCAATTTGTAGAAAATATGTGCAATATTTATATCTCCAAATAATTTTGTTAAAAAACTAGATGTAAAGATCTTTCCGATGATACTAATTACTTAACATAAATATTAATATATTTTAATATATAATTACCGGCAACTTTTTCTCGAGAAGCGAGAACGACACTTATTTAGGGACGGACGGAGTAGATGAGACTGACAGGTACATGGCATCCTTCAGGGTTTAAAATAGGACAAAAACCAAAAGATGGAAATAACGGGTCCTACAATACAAATTTTAATTTAGAAAGGAAGACAACAAAGTTCATGAAGAAAACAATAGGAGGGCCATATCTGATTATATACTTATAAATTGCTGAAACCTCCCTGTCATAACGAGATAAAGCGTTGATAGATACAATATATATAGTTAATTAGTTGCATTATTCTCTTATCAATTTCATTGCAACATAAACTCTCCCGTCTCAAAAAAAAAATCTCATTTTCAATGAGTCAGATTTTTAAATATAACCAACCAAATATATAACCAAAATCAGTAGATTAACTTTAGAATTCATTTTTATAACAAGTATATATATATTTGGCTTCTAGAAGAAGCAGTGTGTGTGTTATGGTCACCAACTGAATTATTATTATTATAAGAGTAGACCTGACCAATTTGCAATGTACTGCACTCACAGTGTGCCTAGACCCTAGTGGCAGCTGAGATGGGATAGGAGTCGCCAACAATGTGTATATTTTATTTTTATAAAAGTACTTTTCATGACAAATGTATTTATATGATTTTTACCTCTCTAAAGTCTAAACTCAATAATTGAAAAGTACTAATTACTAATGATAATCCAAATCAAAACGACGACTAAACATGCGGGTGGCTGTCAATTACAGAGTGGAGTGTACTACTAGCTCGGCCGTGTGTGTGTTGCTGCTGCTGTCAGCCGTCTACCAACCCGGGCGACCAATTAATGGACGTTTTGCGTGTTGTGACATGTCGCCGGTAGTAGACACGGTACGGCGAGCCGGCGAGGCATGGCCGGCACCGGCCGGCGCCGTCCGTAGCAGCACGTGTCCGCTGCCTGACAGCGGCCCACACGTAGGATCGGTGACAGGTTGACTATACTGGATCTGGATGAAGGCAATTCTATAACTCTAATAATTTCGTTATATTAACATCTATCTTTATACGCCATGGATCCGCCTCCATCCAAGGCTTCTGCGCAGGGGTGTTAATGGATCATGGCCCTTATCACTCCTTCACAATTCAACTTGACTTTTTTTATTTTTAATTCAAAATCATAGTATTACTGTCCGATCCTTATCGAGCTGCTTACTTGGCTAAATTTTAGGGCCTTTACCACCCCCGCCTCCACGGCGTTTCGCGGGCTAACGCGTGGCACGTGCGTGGAGTTGGCACCAAATCAAACCGTACCTCCTTCGTGTGAATGCATCGATTTGCTACACGGTGGAATGGATGGAGTTGAGTTTGAGCACAGAGCATGCGTGGGTACGTACTGTACGTGTCAGCTCACCTCACATGCGGCGCGCAGCGCGACGCCCCTGGGTCCGTGGCGCAAAAGGCGGTTCTCTGCTCTCCGGTTCACTCTGCGTGTTTTCTAATTTTGAAACAAAAGTAAACTATATACGCATGTGCTCTACTACCACCACATACTACCGCAACATGGACGCGTGGCTGCTACAGATCTGACCTCCGTGTCTCTGCTTGGAATGCCTCCGTGTCCAAGTTTTTTTTTTCTTTCCTGGCGCAGCCGGGAGTCATCAAAAGTTTCTATTCATCTATAACAAACTTTTCACCTATCACATCGAATATTTGACATATACATGAAGTACTAAATATAGATCTAAAAATAACTAATTACATAAATTGTGATAACTTTTACGAGACAATTTGGCTCTGTTCGCTTGAGCAAGAAGTCGTTTTGCCTGATTCGTACGACTGATTTTTTTTATGAGAGAAAAATATTGTTTCACGGCTAATTTGTACAGATTAAAGCCAGTAAAGTAGTACAAGCGAACAGAGCCAAAGTCTAATTAGTCTCTAATTTGACAGTGTTGCGCTACAATAAACATGTGCTAATGACAGATTAATTAGTCTTACTAAATTCGTTTAATAATTTTCTAACGGAATATGTAATTTATTATTTTATTAATCTATTTTTAATAGACTATATTAGTGTCGTAATATCTAGTATGATATCTAGAAACTTTTCACTGACCATCTAAACACTCCCTCGGTGTCGCCATTCCTCGCTGTTGTGGTGTCTGTCTCCGTCGTCCCTGTCGCCACGGCGGGGCCTGCCTCTGCCATCTTCGCCGTAGCGGAGATTGCCTCTGTTGTATTCACCGTCTGCTCCTTTCATTCTGTCACTCGCCTTCGCTTTGACGCTGCTATCCATGGTGCATTCTTTAAACCCATGCCAAAAACATATTAACCCATGCCAAAATTATATATACAAAGCTAAAACATCAAAATACTAATCATGGCCCAGACCAAAAAAAAAAAGAATTTAAGCCCAGATATCACCGTCATCAATAAACCCATGCAGATCACCCGGGCGGCGCACGCGAAACGCGCTTCCCGACCTAGTATATATACACGGGCATCCATGCATTATCGTGACGCGTACGTGTACATAACAGAGAATTGAAAAGGAGTTGCTAGCGCTTATCCTTCCGTTCCGTTCCGTGCGTGTGTGCATGGTTGGAATTTTTTTTTGAAATAATATTTTTTTATTGAAAATTGCAAATGTAGTAGCTGTGGAAGCGAAATTGTAGAAATAGGAGCCAGTCGGCGGGAGGGAAGCCGACAGGGGTCCTGTCGGCCGCTCGCTAGCCGATAGGATCTAGTCGGTAGCTTGACGGCCGACAGGGCCCTGTACCAGTGCCCGGCCCAGGGGGCGGCCCATGTGGCCGGCTCAGTCGGCCGGTGGGTGGCCTACAGGGCTCAATCGGCTGCTGGGGTGCCGACAGGACCCAGTCGGCCCCCTGGTGGCCGATAAGTTCCAATTTTTTCATTTGTTGAATAAAAAATAAAACCAAACAGTAGAATTAGATTGATGGTTGGAATGTTTGTAACTTGTAAAGTTGGAAGTATTTATAAAATTTATGGGGTGAAAGTATGGTACTGGAAAACTTCATTTGAATTAACTAAATTTGTTTTTCTTCGATATATTTAGTTGTTGTCTTAGAAATATTAATGTGTGTTAATGTTGGAAAAAAAACCTTACTAATATCAATGAACAAAGGCAATGTAATAATAATCCAGCGCAATACATTGACCAAACCTGCAACACTAAATGGCATGTGTGGAACTATACAAACCTAACCTAAATAGTCCCACCACTAATCCTAACATGCCTTAGGTAAAAGTAATACATATGACGACTACCAATGGCATATGTGTAACTCTGTACTTATAATGTTCAGAGGTTCACCAACATGCCTTAGAGAATTAAACTCGCTGGATGTATTACATTGTTCTACTGGGTGCATCATGGTTGTTTCCCCTTTCTGTCTCCCCGTGAAGATGATTCTCCTGCATATTTTGTGTTGTTGAGAGCTGCCTCCCGGACTTTAACCTCTTGCTCCTGTCGCTTGAGGGCTGATTCGCGCATAGATAACTGCTCTCTCCTCCTAGCTAGTTCATCCTCCTTCCCCTTTAGACGGATTTGGTCGACCCTAACGCGTCGCTCGTGCTCCTCTCTGATTTTTCTCGCCATCTCACACTCCTGGGTCATCTTCACCATGTATTGCCCTTTGTTTTCCACCTCACGTGGCCTATCTCCTGGCCATGCTGGGAACTTCTTGTCGACCCATTCCACCCACTTGCAAGGCTGCGTATATATATTAGTTGTTGACAAAAGAATCGAGGAACCAAAGGATTAGTAATTGTTCTTACCATGAAGTCGTCATCCAGACCAGGGCACGTGAAGTACCTGCAACCGTAGTGTTGGCCGAGATCAATGGACACTTGCAGGATCGTCCTAAAGCCACAATGGCACTTTGGTCGCTCACGCCACTTTGGGAGTTTAGTTGGGTCGGTCCTCCAGGACGACATTGTGGCAAAGTTGAATGGGGATGAGAGGCACAAGGTCTGTGTTGTGGTTAAACAATACGAGGCCTTCATATAGCCGGTTTGTGTGGTGCAGTGGACTTAGTCCATGTTATAAGTTGAATGTGGAAGGGAGCCGTAGTGGAGCACTTGCAGACGAGTAATGTACATGACTTTTCTGATGACATGACTGAACAGAAGAGTAGCCTTTTCAGTTATAGAATCTAGGCTTTGTTGCACATCAACCTTTTTTCAGTTACTTGTCTTTTCTGATAGCAGTGCCGCGTTAATTTTGTTGAGTTGGTGAGAACATTTATTTGGTTGAACAGTGCATCTTTTTTTGTTATATATACTGAAGCCATAGTGCTTCAAGAGCACTCAAGTTGAATGCAGTAAACATGTCTGGAGGTGTAGGGAGAGGAAAATGTTCATCCCAAATAATACACCATAATATGCTACACACTACGCCCGTCTAGACGTGCTTTTGTAGAGTTGCATTGTGAAATATGCCTAACTTCCGATCCATCTGGGAGCCTACTAGTGGGGTACATATCACAATTTTTTCTCAAATGGTTTCCACCACAAGCGAGACAGAACGGTCGCTTGTCTGAAGCCTCTGAAGCATCCATGTCATTTCTAATACGACGACTCTTACGACGACCCTTTGACTCAACTCTTTTTTCTGGATCCGGATACCAATAACGGTCGCATTCTTGAACTGCCTTAGTGAAATCTTCAACAACCCTCCAGCCTCTAAGCTCACCACACCAAGTGTTGAATACTGCCTCCTTCTTGAAATAATCAGACACAAAAGTCATTGGAATATTGGCTTTCCTACATGCTGCAAGCACATGAGAACACAGATAATGGTAGTACTTTGGCTTGTTGCATGTACACTCGCACTTGTTAACCTCTGGCCATAACTGACACTCCATAGTTATTTCGCTAGGACCAGTGCCAAGTCCACCATTGTCACGGACCATGACTTCGTATACAAGGTCCTGGTTCCCAACAGAGAACACCCTATGTAGGGATCCTTTCGCACTCTTCTCGTCAATGTATGCAGAAATCTTCCATGAATATATCATTTGTGGATTTTGAACAACTACCGCTGCCGCTTCACAACGCTCTCGCAAATACAACATTGTGCCCCTTAAGATACCCTCCACAATGGCAACCAAAGGAAGGGACCGTGTTCCTTTAAGCACCCAGTTGTAAACCTCAGCAAGATTCGTTGTCATTATGCCATAGTGTGCACCATATGTGTCATGCAACAATGACCATTTTTCCAGGCTCTCCTCTTTAATCCACTCTGAGAAACACTTTAAAGACCTTCCCCCCTTACGACATCGAGTTTTGCTTTTTGCCTCAGTAGGATCGGGAGGAAGGCCTTGTGGCTCCTCCTCTCGTGCCACAACTGGTTGCCGCCGTAACTCTTTAATATGGCTTGTGGTGAGCTCATCTAACCGCTGCCAAATGAAATCAAATTTTTTTTCTGGTTTTGCTTGCAGAGCCTCTTAAACAGGTCCATCAGACGCTTACTCTTGAACTGTTTGTAGAAATTACTAGCCAAATGCCTCATGCACCACCGACTTTGTATATCAGGCCACTGGACCTCTCATCTCTACCACTCTTCAACTTCTCCACTGCATTTAATAAACCTGCATTGCGATCATGCATCACACAGACATTCTCCCTTTGTTCTACAAGGGCACGTTTCAACAGCTTCAAGAACCACAACCAGCTTTCGTTGTTCTCTGATTCGACAAGACCGAAAGCAATAGGCACGACTTGATTGTTGCCATCAACACCTATGGCTGTTAGCAGCGTACCCCTATACTGCCCAGTTAAGAAAGTACCGTCAACACAAAGCAGAGGTCGGCAATGCTTGAATGCTTGTACCATACAACCGAAACACCAAAAAGCCCGCTTCAGAATACGGTCTCCCTTTGCGTTCATGTAGTCATCAATATCAATTATAGTACCAGGGTTTCTCCCTTGAATGGTTGCTAGAAGAGTCGGTAGGTGGTGATATGAGTCCTTATAATTACCGAACCTCTTCTCCAAAGCCAGCTGTTTTGCTCGCCAAGCCAAGTCATAACTAATCTCATAGCCATATCTGTTCTGAATAGCAAGCATTATCCAAAATGGAGACATGCCAACTTTCTCAACTATCTCGCCGTATAGCATATTTGCCACGAAGTCTACAGTCATGTTCCTATGCTTCTTCATCGTTCTCTGCAATAGGCAGTTGTGTGGTTCGACAATAGTGGCTATGAAGTTGCTCTCTGTACGTGGCATATGAGCATGAACACGCCATGAACAACCTGGGTTCACACACTTCACATCCCAGGTAGTGGGGTTAGAAATAACCACCTTAAACTGCCTCTTTTCAGAAAAAGCCTACCATCGAACTGCGTGCTGCAGATGAACCTTGTCGTGAAACATCTGCCCTTGAGTCACCTGAATTTTTGAGTACTCCCATGACGAATGATGGTCATCATCTACCATCATGACATTTGGTGCTACGTGAGCCCAATCCTTAGGGATATCGGTCTCGTCATCGAACCTCCTCCCTGCAAATTCATCCACGGACGCGACATGCTCTGCATCGTCATCCTCCATCTGCTGCACAATTGTTTCGTCCGCCTCACCCTGGTCAGCTTCCATACACATACCATAGTCTTCTGTTTCGCAATCCTCTGCCATGTTGGATACAAGCAAAGGATCATAAACATTGGTCTGTGTAGCATTTGTGTCATCAAAATTGTCCTCTCCAACCCCTAGGTTGCTCCTCTCACACTGCACTTCGCAATCCACAAAGTCTGATGCTCCTGTGTTGCTACTTTCACCGTGCATGCCACCGTCGACGAACTCAACAAGCATAATGTTGGCATAATGACGCTCCAACGCCTTCATCACGAGAAAATGCCACTTCTTCGTGTTACTTGCCTCATACAGCACCCACTTCCATCCAGTCTCCTGCTTTTTAGGCACCAACATGCTAATCCTAAATCGATGTTGGGAGGACGGGACACCAAAGTATTCATGCAGCCACGCTAATACTTGGTTGCGGCTATATTTTAATGGTGAATTCAATTCTGTGTCAAACATCTCAAACTCACTAAGGTCTACCCCACTGTCCACATATCTGATTTCACCCTTGCCATGGTAAATTCGGAAAGGGACTAAATCGGTCGACATTCCTGGTATAATTGCGCAACATAACGTGTCAGTGATTTCATTTTATGTACGAACGTACTCTAACTACAGAAGAGTAATGTATAAATTACATTAAATAATCCTAAAATAACGTAATCCGTCAATATAAATAACTAAAACTCTAAATAAATCGAACCATACACCATAACTAAAAAGCTAAGACTACAAAACTATAACTAGATTATTTAAGTAAACTAACTACAAATGCTAAAATACCGCAATTTGTCAATACAAATATCTAGAACCATAGATGTACCAACACAGAATTTAACTAACATAACTTATCTAAAGCAGAGTTCTAACCTAACTACTCTAACTGAACTAGCTACTTTTTCGATCTAAATACTACAAATATAAATAATTAAACTTATTCTAAATAAAACTAAGTCATCTAAAAAAATAGTCAACTAAATAAAACTAGGTCATCTAAAAAAATTAATCATCTAACTAATTCATGTAACTTGTTGTAAACTAATTACACTAACTAAAATCTAACTATACTAAAAAAAATAATTTAGCAACTACTAAAAAAATACCTCAAACGGCCGAGGGGCAGCCGATAGGCGCCGGCGCAGCTGCCTCCGGCCGCCGGTCGGCGGGGAGCGGCCGAGGGGCCCGGGCCGCCGCGCCTCCCCCGCTCCGCGCCTCCCCTCCGAGCGGGGGCCGCTCCGCGCCGCCGAGCAACAGAGAGGCGGCGGAGGGCTCGCCCAGCCTCTGCGCGCGGGAGGAGAGTGAGGAGGGAGACGAGTGGGAGGCGGGCGGCGGCAGGGGCGGCAGGGGAAAAAAGAGATGTGGGGCGGTGGTGGGCCCAGTCGGCCGGTGGAGAGCCGATAGGGCTCAGTCGGCCAGCAGCCGGACGACTGGGCCCGCATCCCACTGACAGCCACCGACAATCGTCGGCCCCTATCGGCTCCCCAGAGGCCGACAGGCCCCCATCCCCACAATTTCTCCAACTCAACTACTACTTTTGTAATTTTAAATAAAAAAATATTATTTCAAAAAAAAATTCTGCATGGTTGCAGGCTAGTGGCGAATCCAGTAACGGAATTATCGGGGTTATTATATTAACACAACAGGGTTAACAATATTAATGAACAACGATAAACAGTCATTCTCTGCCGATATGCTAAAGTTCATTGGCGTTGTGTAACCCCCATGATATGGGCTAGATTCGCAGGCTGCTCTTGCTTCCATCCCTTCCAACCAATGTTTTGAATCAGCGGCTATATCACTTAGAGGGTGTTTGCTTTCCAGCCACGTCTCGCTACCACCGCACTTGAGGCAGCCGACACTTATGCAGGCCGATGTTTGGTTGGTTACTATTTTTAGGCCGCCACATCTTTTAACACTTGTATGCAGTAGTAAAATTCGCCACAGTTTGTGGCGCAGCTTCTGCTCGCCTCCGCCATAGCTCGCCACAGTTTGGCGTGGCACATGAAGGCTGGAAACCAAGCAGATTAGGGCCTGTTTGAGATTGCTCCGCTCCATGTTTTCCAGCTCCGCTCTATATTTTTAGCCAAATGATTTCTGCTCCACACAATTTGTTCAAGAAAAAAAGTGTGGAGTTGTGAGAGCACCTAAAGATGTGCTCCATAAACACCAGGTTTTTGTGGAGCTGCTTCACAATGGAGTTTGTGGAGCAAAGTTCGTGGAGCAGTCCCAAACATGCCCTTAGCCTCCTCAAATAGTTAATCTTTAGTTAAATCAGACTATAACAACTAAATTGTAGTATACGTGAGCAAATAATGATACTTCTTCGTCCTAAAAATAATAAAGGGCATGTTTAGCACAACTCTAACAATATTTACAAAGGAACTATACCAAGCATTTTAAAAAGAGAAGCTATTTTCTAGCAAAAATAGTAGAGGAGTCAGAGCTGTTATTTTTAGTATTTGAGTTACAAGCCTACAAAGAGTGGCTCCTCCTCTAGTACTCCTTTCTAAATCTCATTTCTTGAAGAGCCCAACAATTATAAGTTTGACTATAGGTTTATACAATAATATGGTATTAACATTTATATCTTCCAATAAGTTAATCATGAAATATATTTATTTTTTGTGATTAATCTAGTGATGCTTATTATGTATTGTAACTATTAGTATTTTTTATTTTACATGTCAGGTTAAATTTATATTATTTGACTCTTTGAGAGGTGAGACTTTTCTTTTTTTAACGGAGAGAGTAGATCTTCAAATAGCTATATTATTCAAAGATATGACAAATTTATATGTGTCTGAGATTGCTTCGCTCTACGTTTTTAGCTTCGTTTTACGTTTTTAGCCAAACAGATTTACCTCCGTGCAACTCTGTTTCAAGAAAAAAAAATGTAAAATTATAAGAGCATCTAAAAAGATGTTCTACAAACTCTAGATTTGTTATAAACCTGCTTCACGGTAGAATTTATAGAGCAGTTTCAGACAAGACCTTATAAAAAAGATTTAAACCTCAGCTTCAATATAGGGTTGACCTTGAACATATGGCATGACATCATAGATTATTCATGGTACAACCTAGTACGGGTACTAGTATTCATGATTCCAACTGCTGGATCTTTGCTCCAAACAAGAGCGCGAGCAGTAATGAATCTGCAGTCAAACAAGGAGTGTCACACATGCGCACGTACACACAGTCACACACGTACAACTATACCAACTTCGTAAGAAAAATACTCTTTTTCGAGAATTAATCAGTTTGAAATTTGATCAAAAAAAATATAAAAAAATATTAACATTTATGATACCAAAAAAGTATCAACAATAATCAATTACAAAACATTTTTTCATAGTAAATGTAGTTGGAGATGTAAACATTAATATTGTTCACTATATTTATTTAAAGTCAAGCTAGTTTGATTGACACAAATCACGTAATTGCAATTTTTTGTACACAGAGAAAGTATATTTATTATTAGACTCCTTATCAAATATATTTTTTAAAATGTAACTTTTGGGAGTCATAAGTATTACAGTAAATTTTTTTATAGATTAGTGAAAGTTAAGATAATTTACCTCTGACAAATAGGATACATGACTACACAATCTGCACTCGAACGACGGAACAGAGAAATTAAAGAGGTGTTTGGAACTGCTCCGCTCTTATTTTTCCGCTCTAGCTCTATAGTGCCAAACGCGTCTAGTTGTAAGAACTCTGCTCCGCAAAAAACACTGAGCTAGAGGTCAACTCCACGTTTTTTCTGGAGCACCTCAAGGGGTACTCGAGTTTTTGTAGTTTTGTACTCCCACATGGAGTTGTGAGGTAATTACCCACCTTGCCACTCATTAATGACGGGTTATTTCTTCTAATCTTTTCCTCTCCCTATGGTTGTGTATTTATTTAAAAATGACGAGTGTTTGGTACTCTAGTTTTTTAATCTCTTCTAATTTTTTCTAATGTCTTCCCCTCAAAAATATTTATTTAAAATCTCAGTAATAATAATATCAAGTGCAATTTCAATTAGGGGTATAATGGACTATTCTCCTAGATTTGGAGCAGAGCTGTGTGCCAAACAAGATCATATGCTCCATAAACTCCACGGTAGAGCTGCTCTATGGTGTAGTTCGTAGAGCAGAGCAGCAAAAACTGGAGTGAACCATTCCTAAACACTCCCTAAGTGACAGGGTTCAAAGCAATGCACAGAGAATGGAGGATAAAGATATGCTGTCATCGAGGGAGGGTATTGAGGAGAAAAACTCTCTAGTGTTGTTTTCTCTCTCACTGAAGTTATAGTTACTTTATCTAAGTTTGAAATTTGAAAAATAGAAGAAATGTTTCCTAAAAAAGGAAAAAAAAGTAGAAGAAATACGAAAGAGAGAGAAATGGAAAAAGGAGAAAAATATGATTAGGTGGAATGAAAATCTTGTCACTAGGTACTTGGAACTTGTTAATGGAAAATAAAAGAAAGAGAAAAAGGGACAAATACAGGATAGAAAATAACTTGTGAAATAAAAATAAGAGGGGAAAAGTGGATGGAAAATAAAAATACAGATAAAAGTTAGCAATACATACAGGAAATATAAAATAACTTTGAAAATGGAAAGGAGGAAAAGGACTTGTGAAAAACAAAAGGAAGAGAGAATAGGAAATAATAGGAAAAAAACTCTAAAATGGTTAATAACAGACGCTAGAAGGAGGGCTTGAACCTCCGACCTTGTGGTTAACAGCCACACGCTCTAACCAACTGAGCTATTCCAGCAGATACAATTCTTGTTTGTGGTTGTTTATTTCTTCAAAGAACCAAGTGTCTACATTGCGATTCACAAGTAAATCGTTAATATTTCTCTAACCCCTCCTAGGAAGATTTGCATTGAAATATTTTGTGTACCTAATGTCGAGTGAGAAAAACAAAATTAAGGGTGTGTTTGGATCCAAGATAAAATTTTAGCCGTGTTACATCGAATATTACGGCACTAATTTAGCCTACTAAAAACAAACTAATTATAAAACTAATTACACTATCATACGGTAATTAACAAGACAAATCTATTAAGCCAAATTAATTCATCATTAGTAAATATTTACTATAGCATCATATTATCAAATCATAGACTAATTAAGTTTAATAGATTCGTCTTATGAATTAGTCTTGACTAACAAATTAGTTTTGTAATTAGTCTATTTTAATAGACTAAATTAAGATCGTAACATCCGAATAGGAAACAAACACCCGTGAATGTAGTTCCTATTTCTCTGAAGTACCAAAGTGTCTACACTTCCGCTTACGCATGAACAGTCCCTAACCTTTTGGTTTACATAAACTCTCGATAAGCAAACTTTGATCGTGTTAGGGACATACTTCCATGATTTCACCAACGGAGAAAACAAAACTGACTATTGAATATTAATAGTTGCGCCCAACCATGGCACACTATCATTTCCATTTGATTTAGTAAATTTCGTTTCATAGGAAATAAGCATCAGCATATGTCAAGTTTTGTTTTGTTTCTTAATTGATTTTCAGTAGGGGCTCTTCTGCCCCTCCTGTTCGTTCAAAAAAACTCTGCTAAGCAAGCGGAAAACACATGCTGATGCTTATTTCCTATGAAACGGATGGCAATAGTGAAATAAAAAAATGCAACCACTCAATCAGTCACCTTTCTTCAACATTGTTAAGGAGCAAAGTGCTCGGTGATGCAAAGCTAGCTCATGCATGATTACTCTGCAGAAAACTTCATTAAGAACTTTAACTGTTGCTATGCAGCCTTAAAAAAAAATCAGCACAGTACTACAGGCAGCATGTCGTGAACATGATACTCCTACAAAACATCAAGACAACAAGCATATTCACGACACAATAGCCGCTCTATAGTTACACATCATGTCATCAGTTTTCTGAAGGCACATCATGTCAGTGTCATCATCTCTTTGGTGCAGCAGAGGCAGATTTTTATCAGTGATGATGAATGCTAGATGATGATGTGGAAACGCACAACTTGCAGCTTGACTGAATCAGGTGCTTTCGTTCTGCACTTGGAACCATGCGAGCCCTGGCTGACCACATTGCCTCGACTCTGGGATGGGAACTATGTTAATAATCCTAGTATTCCTCTCATTCAGTTCAGTTCACTTTAGCATGTCTATTTTTAGCATCTGCACGCACACGAGGACCGACGTGTGGTTACCGTGTGCACAGGAGTCGTGGCCGAGATTAGCTCCCATGAACTCGAGCATGCAAGCAATGGCCGGCTGTTGCGGCGCATGGGGATGGACGTGTGCACTCCACGCAATCGTGAGCGCCGTGGCTTGTATCTCTACAGCTTTGTACTTCAATAAATAGCAATACAATCATCAGAAAAAGCTGCGCTTTTCAGGCAGCACCAAATTTCTTGTGTCCAAGTGTTCTCGCGTGCGTTCTTCCTGTCCACTCACCGCCGGCTTACCGCCGTTCGGTTTCTAACAAGTGGCATCGGAGCCAAGTTTCAACCGTCGCTATGTCGTCCTCGCCGTCCAAGAGGCCGGAGAAGGGCGATGGCTCCGGCAACAAGAAGGAACCTCCACCGCGTTCGCCACCACGCCGCCGACGAGGCCGTTCCCACAGCCGACGGTCTCGCGCCCGCAGCGGGTCGCGCGTCGTCGAGCACGTCATCGAGCGCTCATCCGCACACGTGCAATGGCCGATGCTCACGCGCAGCAACTACCTGGAGTGGGCGTTGGTCATGGAGGTGAACTTCCAGACGTTGCGAGTCTGGGACGTTGTCGTCCACGGCATCGATGACGACACAGACGACGAGGAGTACCACGACGACCGGCAGGCGATGGCGGGGCTGCTGCTCTCCGTTCCGTCCGAGCTATGGAACTGCCTTGCCGTCTGTCGCACCGCGAAAGAAGCTTGGGACACCGTGAAGGTTCTGCGAATTGGCGACGAGCGGGCGCGCGACGCCAGCGCTCAACAACTCCACCGCGACTTCGGCAACCTCTCCTTCAAGGAAGGCGAGTCTGTTGGCGACTTCGGCATTCGCATCACCTCGCTCGCCACCAACTTGCGCACCCTCGGCGACAACATCTCCGAGCCTGAGGTAGTGCGGAAGATGTTGCAGGTGGTACCGGACAAGCTGAACCAAGCCGCCTGCTCCATCGAGATGTTCTGCGACCTCAACACGATCTCGATTGAGGATGTGATCGGGCGCCTGCGGGTGTTCGAGGATCGCCAGAAGCCGAGGTCCGTCACGGACACCTTCGGCAAACTGCTACTCACTGAGGAGCAGTGGGTGGAGAAGTACAAGAAGAAGGCATCAGATGGCGGACACGGCGGTTCCGGTTCCGGCGGCCGTGGAAAAAGCCGTGGCCGAGGCCGCGGCCGCGGCGCCGGAGGCTCCAGCTCTTCACGACCGCCGCCAGACAACCCCTGTTCGCGCTGTGGCAAGAAGGGCCATTGGGCCAGCGACTGCCACATCAAGAAGAAGGAGAAGCCGGCCCAACAGGCCCATGTGGCCCAAGAAGAAGAGCAGACTCTGATGCTTGCCATCGGGTCGGTCCAGGAGAAGACTTTCTCCCCTTCGCCGCAGCCGCCGCACACCACCAAGCCGTCGTCGCCATCACCGCCGACACAGCATGAACTCCATCTCCTGGAGAAGAAGGTCCACCCCGAGCTCGATGATGAGGCGGACTGAGATCCATCGCGCTGGATCCTGGACACAGGCGCGTCCAACCACATGTCAGGATCCCGCGCCGCCTTCGCCAACATCGACACCGGCATCACCGGCTCCGTCCGTTTCGGGGATGGCTCCGTCGCAAGCATCGAGGGCGTCGGGACGGTGCTCTTCCACTGCAAGAACGGGGAGCACCGAGCACTCGCCAACGTCTACTTCCTACCCCGCCTCACCGCCAACATCATCTCCATCGGCCAGCTCGACGAGGGCGGCTACCAGGTGCTGGTGGAGGACGGCGTGATGCGGGTACGCGATGAAGACCGGCGCCTCCTCGCGAAGATCCCTCGGGGCCCAGGCCGGCTGTACAACCTCGACGTCACCATCGCCCGTCCGGTGTGTCTCGCGGCGCGCACGGACGACGACGCCTGGAGGTGGCACCAGCGCTTCGGCCACATCCACTTCGCCGCACTGCGCAAGATGGGGCGCGAGGAACTGGTCCGCGGGCTGCCCATCATCGACCAAGTTCAGCAGGTCTGTGATGCCTGCCTCGCCGGCAAGCAGAGGAGGACGCCGTTCCCGCAGAAGGCGCTCTGGCGTTCCACGGAGCCGCTCCAGCTTCTTCACGGAGACATCTGCGGTCCCATCTCTCCAGCAACCCCGAGTGGTAACAAGTATTTCCTTTTGCTTGTCGATGACTACTCACGCTACATGTGGATCGCCCTGCTACCATCCAAAGACGCCGCGGCCACCGCCATCAAGAACATTCAGGCCGCGGCGGAACGCAAGAGCAACAAGAAGCTGTTGATGCCGCGCACAGATCGTGGCGGAGAGTTCGCCGCCACCGACTTCGTCAACTACTGTGCCCAACTCGGTGTACGCAAGCAGCTCACGGCGCCGTACACACCTCAACAGAACGGCGTCGTCGAGCGCCGCAACCAAACCGTGGTGGGCACGACCAGAAGCATGATGAAGGCCAAGTCTCTCCCTGGTGCGTTCTGGGGGGAGGCAGTATCGACGGCGGTCTACTTGCTGAACAGGTCCTCCTGCAGGGCAATCGGTGGGCGCACCCCCTACGAACTCTGGAACGGGCGCACGCCGTCTGTCCAGCACCTGAGGACGTTCGGCTGTGTCGCCCACACGAAGGTGACCACGCCGCACCAGAAGAAGCTCGACGACCGCAGCCGCCGCATGATCTTCGTCGGCTACGAACCGGGGTCCAAGGCCTATCGGGTCTATGATCCCTCGACGCGACGTGTCCACATCAGCCGTGACGTCGTACTCGACGAAGCGGCAGCATGGGCGTGGTTTGCGACAGATCCCTCCGAGCCGAGCGACTTCACCGTCGAGGAGCAGGACCACGCGGAGCCCTCCGTGATCATCACCACTACAACGACTACGGAGGCCCCCCCTGCGTCAAGCTCGGCATCACCTGCTCCATCCGGCGCGGCTGTGATCCCAGACACCAGCTCACCGGCGACTCATGGTGTCTCATCAACACCCGGTTCCACCACACGCTCTCAGGTGGAGTTCGCATCCCCAACAGGAGCCGGGATGGAGGACTCCCTCGACGCCGATCACGACGACGACGCCCCTCTCCGCTTCCGCCGCATCGACAACATACTCGGGGAGGCGGAGACGCCCGAGCTCGCCCACCGCGAGCTGGAGGAGCGCCTGCTGCTGGCGAGCGACGCCGAGCCGACCACCTTCAACGAGGCAGCGCGCCACGAGTGCTGGCGTCACGCCATGCTCGACGAGATGACCTCCATCGAGGCCAGCGGTACATGGAGGCTGGTGGAACGCACGGCACACGTCCGGCCAATCGGCCTCAAATGGGTGTACAAGGCGAAAAAGGACGCCGCCGGTGTCATCAACAAGTACAAGGCCCGTCTCGTCGCGAAGGGCTACGTACAGCGGCAGGGTGTGGACTTCGACGAGGTCTTCGCCCCCGTCGCTCGCCTGGAATCTGTTCGGCTCCTGCTCGCCCACGCCGCCACTCAAGGATGGGTCGTGCATCATATGGACGTGAAGTCCGCGTTCCTGAACGGCGTGCTCCAGGAGGAGGTGTACGTCGAGCAACCTCCTGGGTTCGTCCTCCGTGGCCAAGAGAACAAGGTACTGCACCTCGTCAAGGCGCTCTATGGACTCCGTCAAGCTCCACGGGCGTGGTACGCCAAACTCGACGAGTCTCTTCTTGGGCTCGGGTTTCGGAGGAGTGCCTCGGAACATGCTGTCTACCTGCGCGGGACTGGAGCTCGCCGGCTGGTGGTTGGGGTCTACGTCGACGATCTGATCATCGCCGGCGGCAACCAAGTCGACATCAACACCTTCAAGGACCAGATGAAGGCCACCTTCAAGATGAGTGACCTGGGGCTGCTTCACTACTACCTCGGCTTGGAGGTGTCCCAGACCGAGGCTAGCATCACCATTTGTCAAAGCTCCTATGCAGCCAAAATCCTGGAAACGGCAGGGCTGACGGGCTGCAACTCCAGCGCAACACCAATGGAGCCCCGCCTGAAACTCAGCAAGGTGAGCTCAGCTCCATCCATTGATGCTACCATGTATCGTAGTGTGGTCGGCTCCCTGCGGTACCTGGTGAACACAAGACCCGACCTGTCGTACTCAGTGGGATTCATCAGTCGGTTCATGGAGAACCCAACCACTGAGCACCTGGCGGCCATGAAGCGTGTGCTGCGCTATGTTGCTGGCACCCTGCACTTCGGCTGCCACTACAAGAGGAAGAAGGATCCCCAACTTGTCGGCTACACGGACAGCGACCTGGCTGGGGACATTGACACGCGCAAGAGCACCTCAGGCATCCTCTTCTTCCTCGGCGACAACACCATCACTTGGCAGTCACAAAAACAGAAGATCGTGGCCCTGTCTTCGTGCGAAGCTGAGTACATTGCAGCGACGACAGGAGCATGCCTGTCTTCGTGCGAAGCTGAGTACATTGCAGCGACGACAGGAGCATGCCAGGGCATATGGCTGGCGCGGCTGCTCGCTAAGCTCAAGGGCGAGGTGGACATCGCCGTCACTCTGAAGATTGACAACCAATCTGCCATTGCACTCAGCAAAAACCCTGTCTTCCATGATTGCAGTAAGCATATCGATATCCGCTATCATTTCATTCGTGAATGTGTTGAAGAAGACAGGGTGAAGCTCCAGTCTATCGCGACAACGGAGCAGCTGGCGGACATACTCACTAAAGCTCTGGGGTGTGAACTCTTCTGTGAGATGCGCTCCAGGATCGGTGTAGTTGATGTACAGCACATACACTAGGATTAGGAGGAGAATTTGTTAATAATCCTAGTATTCCTCTCATTCAGTTCAGTTCACTTTAGCATGTCTATTTGTAGCATCTGCACGCACACGAGGACCGACGTGTGGTTACCGTGTGCACAGGAGTCGTGGCCGAGATTAGCTCCCATGAACTCGAGCATGCAAGCAATGGCCGGCTGTTGCGGCGCATGGGGATGGACGTGTGCACTCCACGCAATCGTGAGCGCCGTGGCTTGTATCTCTACAGCTTTGTACTTCAATAAATAGCAATACAATCATCAGAAAAAGCTGCGCTTTTCAGGCAGCACCAAATTTCTTGTGTCCAAGTGTTCTCGCGTGCGTTCTTCCTGTCCACTCACCGCTGGCTTACCGCCGTTCGGTTTCTAACAAACTATTGGCCCCAAGAATATGCGCCATAGGTCGAGTATTATCGTGACGAGCATTGCTGCGCCCGAAGAGTCAACAGCTACCCTGGACAGGTTCCACTTCTCATCTTTCTTATCAATCCTGGACCACAAGTAACAGAGGTACACTAAGTTGCTGAAAAAGTTATAATAAGCTCGTTTTCTGTATTTTCAATAAAACAGCACCAAATCAAATCATGGTCATCACATGTCTGCTAACATCAATCATGGGAAGTGCTATTGGTCTTCAGACGAGTGTCATTTGTCTCAACAATCAGAGTGCCATTTGTTCCATTATTTCATCAGGTGATGAGTGGGAACAGGGAAGACATAGCTTGCTACATAAGATTTGTTACTTAATCTCAGACTGAAGGAAAAATAAGTTACCAAGTTTACCATAAAAGCAAAAAATTCTCACATAGACAAAATACGAAACAATAAAATTCACAAAACTCAATGAGCCGAGACTCCTACAGACCCAACTGAAATGCTGAGCAAGTTCATCTATTTTGAGGTTCGAGACTTGACAGATGTTATACACACTCAATATATCTATCTATTTATTTAGTATAAATGGATCTTTTTGTGTAAACTTAAGGCTGGTAAACATAGTCTGATTTAGTCATTGAAGGAAAACAGACAGATGGATAAAGCACAAAAAGAAATAGTAGAAGCATCGTTGTTCTAAAGGAAATCAGCCGATTTTCATCGGAATGAAGAGCAAGTGAGTTCAAGTACAAGAAACCAAACTAATAGAATATGATTATGGAACTAGTTGGTCACATCTAAGCTCAGATTCATTTTACCTTGATAACATTGGGAAGCTGACGATGAAGTATATTGCGTAGAACAATGAACCTACTTTGTACATTATATCCCGGTCAACGAATTCATAGTATGGGAACTGCAAAAGTCCACACAGAATATCAACCATAAAGATGTGAAAAAAGAGAAAGTAATGGACACACACGCAAATTGGGGTGAACATTAAACTATTTAGTGTAATAAGACATTGATTTTTCAAACTATCTATACGAAAGGAAAACTGATTGTACTGTCAAAGCTATTAAAGCTATTAAAGCTGATTGTACTATTTAGTGTAATAATTCATAGTATGGGATTCAGAACTGTTGCAACAAACTTTCAACCCGGAAGATGCTCAGGCTATCAAAGCTATTAAGATTCATAGGGAGATGGATGATGTAGTGGGTTGGCATTTCGATAAAAAGGGGAATTTTTCAGTCAAGTCAGCTTACAAGGTACACCGGGATTTCTTGAGTCATGACCGAAGAGTTAAAGGGAGAGGTAGCTCCTGCAGCAGCTCAGGGTCTGATTTATGGAAACAGTTATGGAAGTTGGAATGTCCACCAAAGGTACGACACTTCCTGTGGAGGCTAACACACAATACCTTGGCTGTCAAGAGAGTGCTCGGCAGGAGGGGAATGAAGATAGACACCCTATGCACAGTTTGCAAACGTCTTGATGAAGATGGAGAGCATCTGTTTTTCAGTTGTAAGGAGGTGAAGAAAGCGTGGCATTAGCTGGGTTTGGAGCATATTAGAATTCGCCTCCAGGACAGGGGTTCAGCAAAACGTATGATGGAAGAAATCCTAAAGCTCAGGGGGAAAGAACAGATTACCACCATTATGCTGCTGTGGATGTGGTGGGATGAAAGGAACAAAAGAAGGGAGTTAAGCAAGTGCAGAAGACCGGATGAAATCGCGTGGACTGCAGCTGCGTTTGCTGAAGCTTTCATAAAATCTGAAGAAGCGCCAAGGCTGTTGTCGGAAACTCGGCAGTTGAAGAAGTGGGCAAGACCAGAGGCCGGTGTAATCAAAATCAACTCTGATGGCGCTTTCCATTCGGATACAAAGGATGGAGGATGGGGCTATGTGCTTAGAGATGAAGAAGGCCGAGTGATTAAGGCGGGTGCTGGACGTGAACCCCCGCTGCTACATGCTCTCCAGGCCGAGCTTTTAGGCTGTGCGGCTGGTGTAGGTGAAGCTGCTCGGATGTGCATATCAAACATTTGTGTTGAGGTGGATGCTACCCAGGTCAAATCGGATATAGAGTCTGACGACTATCGCCTCTCGGATGTGGGAGGTGTTGGCGCAAAAAGTGACACCTCGCGCCAAGCACACAGCAAGCCGAAAAGCTGGCTTCAATCGGGTGCCTGGAGTATGTTGATTCCGGAGACGTGCCAGTCGGTTTGACCTGAAAACCAACAAGGGATAAAAAACGTGACAATACCTCTGGAACATGTCGGGCGAGACCAGACAGTTCCATACGTACAGCTTTGAAAGCCAATCACGACGGCACACAGCTATAGAAGCTGTCTGTCAAGGCATGTTTGCAAAATCATTCGGCAAGTATGAAAACAGAGTGTGTAAAGCGTATTTAACTGCCGAATGTGTATGTAAAAAGAGACATACTTTGAATGAAAATAAAGATGTTATAAACAGGTAACTTGCAAAAATAGATCTATTTAAACAACACATGCATAGGCTAATCCAACTAATCTGCCGCACGTTTAGTTTTCATAAACCCGTCAGGCGTAAACTCAAGCGAAGCTAATCCACCGCATGATACCACTTGCTATAAGTCTACACCACTTCTTATAATTAGATTAATCCACCGCATGATACAATCTAATTATAACAAGCTAAAAGCATGCATATATTTGAATAGATCTATAAGAGCTCGCTACTCATGTAAGCATAACCAAAATCGGCAAACCAGCCGAATTGGGGTCCATGAAGAAGGAACAAACAAGCAAGCACGCTCAGACTAATCTAAAATCTGCATCTGCCGCACGATACCTAGTTTTATCAAAGCCTAACCATGATTGACATGCGTAAACCCACAACATGTGACAATCTAGATTGAAAGTTGATTCAGCCATCATGATTTCATGATTAAAAGAGAGCACAAGCAAACTCGTGCGACAAGGCCGAACAAAGATCAATCTAAATTAGGCAAAAGAGTGTTACAAGAATTAAATAAATAAAACATATAACACATGATAACTTAATGAATCTATTGGATCTGCCAAATCTAATAGAGCCGATAACTATTTTTACTCGTGACTTAATCCGCCGCACGATACAAGGCATAAGAAAAAACTTCCCGTCATAAGCTTAAATCCGCCGCACGATACTAAGCTTAACATACGAGACTACTTGCATCATATCTAAATCCACCGCATGATACTAGACATGATAGCAAGGTTGCCGGTACTTACGGAGGTCGACGGATCGATGTTTCCTCTAGAAGAACTCGACGACACGACTAAGGACTCGAAGGTGGCACGGGGCCGGTTTGTATTGATATGGTTGTGAACGATTTTACAATGGTCGAGGGTTTATATTTATACCCTGGACAAGACACAAGTCCCAGACGATTACGATTTATATAATAGAATATGGAAAGATACAAGTCCTATTCCTAATCTTTTCGGCGTCAAGTGTCTTCTCGTGCAAGCCGGTTTTATCCACAGCTCTGTAAAATAGCCGACCGCACAGACATTCACCGAAGCCCTGAGGACCAAATAGCCGTCCTGCTTACTTGTCATATCCATTTACCGAATGGAGCCGCCGCTTCGCAAAACAGCCGACCGCATAAACTCCGAATGCTAACCATCCTCGGTTGCTCACCGAATTCTTGAGAACCAACTGATCGTCCAATCGTTTGCCGAATCTCTTCCTTATTGTTGGCTGGGTCCTCTTGTCATCCTCCCATGCGTGCGAAATTCTGGTGTCAACAGGAGGCTTAGTGACCGAGATCAGACATAGTCTAGCTTCTGAGTTTTCCTCGAGTTTTGTCGCAGTTTGTAGGCGTGATGGTAATAGAGTCGCGCATGCTCTTGAAGCATTGGGTTGTAAGTTCCCGAGTGATCATGTTGATGCTTGGGAGGGTGTTCCTCTTGAGATGGAGGTCTTAGTGGCCAGCGATTTGGCTGGTTAGTAATAAAGCACCCAAAGTTCAAAAAAAAAAAAAACTGATTGTACTGTAACAAGAAAGTGGAAGTTAAATATAAGCTAGAGCATACATTTGGAATGGCTAGGGTCTCCAGGTACGCTATGAAGTATGACAGTGCTAGAATCCATGCAGCTTCAAATAACCAGCGAATAGACTGTGGTAAGTGAGCTGTAGAGTGACGTAATCTACGACGTGTCATATTTGATGCCATATGATAGAACAGGAAACAAGCATGGGTCAGGAGAAACATTGTATGAGGTACCTGAAACATGAAAGCAATTAAAAAAAACAAAAATAACACGGCAACTGTGATCAATCATTATCTTAGAAAAAATGGGAACAAGGTTCTTCTTGGACACATTTCTTCTTATTATTAAAATGAACGCAGAAATTACATGCCAGCTCAACTATCTAGTTTCTATTGTCAGTTTTTCTGAAAGTGCTAACACAGGTGAACCCTGCAAGCTTGGATTCAGATTCTGAAACCAGAGTGGTTCCACATACCATTTTCTTTCATTTACTGAAGGCAAGGAAACAGGAACATATCATCCAAAGCCTTGTTATAAAAAAATATGTTAACTAAACTAACAATCAGTTGCTCCAAATTGTGATGTGATCCAGGTGGCGGATTTCCCCTGTTCCAAAACCATCCTGGATCTTCCATTCTTCCTTGTCAATAAAATAATAACAATAACTTCTCTATTCACTTTTATCCAAGTAGACCTTAAGAACAGCACCAACCAGAAGTTATTGGTAGTACATAGTCATCTAACTATGACATCACATCAAATTTCAATAATTGAATTAGATGGAATTTATTTATGACAGAGAAAATTCAGTTTTAACTGCTGCGACATAGTATTGGTAACATGAAACCTCTAGTAGTCTAGTTGTACTATCACATGCATGTTGGACCACATGACAGCAACGTACACAAGCTGCAGTACTTGTAACTGTGCGTCTGCATAACAAAGATGTCACTGAAAATAAGGGAGAACATCTATAAATCATCAAGTCTTACATTATTCATCCTCCATGATGGAAAAGTATATGACGCGCCAAGAACTGTGAAGAAGTAATGTGTCCAGAAGTAGTTACCAACATAGCTAAAAATTATATCCAGATATTAGCCTGCAATGGCAAGATGTGTTTTGGATTTAGCAAATGGTTTCGAAGAGATAAACTGAACCAACAAATCTCACTAGTAAAAGGAAATCCATAAACAATTGCGAAGTACAGGTCTAGTTTCTTTGTATTGGTAGCTTGCTACAAAATCATTAGAGTAGCTGCACACTGAATTCAAATCATAATGATTTTAAAGTCCCAATTCATCAGAGGCAAACTGGTAAATATTCCCAAATTCGCCACATAGTTTTTGTGCACTCACTAGGTGAAAATAAAACCCATTGAAGTTAACTAGCTGAATATTCTAGGGTCTGAAAATTCATCAGAGGCAAACTGGAAAACCCATTAAAACTCATAGTTTTAAGAGGCAACAGAATGAAACAAATTTTTTGCCAAAAGCCAACTTTTGCCAACTTGTTTGGATTCTATGATAAAAAATTTGACAAAAAGTGCAAAATTAAAATTTTAGCTATAGAAACAAACATGCTCTAAGTTTAAATTGTTTCGCTATTTGTGAAGTAAGAATTTTATTATTTTGAAATGGAGGAAGTATATCTTTTGCAAACAACTATATTATTCGAAGATACGAGGATTTTGTAGTACTTTGAAATGGAGGGAGTAGATCTTTTGCGAACAGTTATATTATTCCAAGATACGACATAGAGGATTCATGAATCCGCGGTTAAACAAGGAGTCACACGCGCACATGCACACATACTACTCCGTTTCAGAAAGGATGACGTTTTAGCAATGAATCTGGACAATGTCATCCTTTTTGGGACGGAGGGAGTACATCTATAGTTCCTTGATCTCTGAATATAAATCAATTTTCAAAGTTGCCTTAAGTCAAACTTTACGTTTGACTAGATTTTAAAAAAACATGAATATTTATGATACCATTAAACATATTATAGAAATATAATTTATGATATGTCTAATAATACTAATTTAGTGTGATAAATCTGAGCTCTTTTGTATAAATTAAGTCAAAATCAAAAGATTAAGTTTGACTTCAGATAGCCCTGTGCAATTCTCACTTTTTTTTTGCAAAATCAATTAATTTAAAGTTCGATCATAGTTGTATAAAAAACACTAATATTTTATAATAAAAGTATCATTAAATTATTATAAAATATATTTTCTGATAAATCTAGTTGGATACCTAAATATTAATATTGTTCACTATGAACTTGATCAGAGTTAAACTAGTTTAATTGGCACAAATCAAATAGTTGCATTTTTCATGGATGGAGAAAGTATAATTTTACAATGGCACGAAACAAGTTCTTTATGCTAAAATATACTAATACTTATTATTAGCTATTAAATATATTTTTAAAAATATAACTGTAATTTGACTCGGATCTAAATTGCATTCTTTCCTCAACAAATAGGGTATACTAGCTTGATAGTGCGCGCTTCGCTGCGCAGACGAAGATTAAATTAATAAACAGATAATATAAAAAACATCTAATTATAAAATAATTTATATTTAGGAGGTGTTTATTTTTGGTGACTAAATTTTAACATGTGTAACATCGAAATGTTATGACACTAATTTAGAGTAATAAAACTAATTATACAAATAAAGACAAAGAATAGTGAACATAAAAGGAAAGGGAAAAATAACCTAAAGGAGGAGGAAAAGACAAAAAAGAGGAATGAACAGCAGCAGTGTAGCACTATAGAAAAAGAGGAATGAACAGTAGCGTTATAGTCCCTGGAGCTGTGAAAGCTCTCAAAAACTCATAGCTGAGAGATACTATTATGGGTGCATTGACGTCACACCGTTTTTTGAAAAGAGAAAAACCTATGCGGAAGTTTGTTAAAAAATATGTGCTAAATGAAAGGAAAAGAGAAAAAAACTCGTGGTTCAGGGATACTATTATGAGCGCTCTATGAACACGCTGATTTTTGAAAGGAAAAAACCTATACGGAAGTTTTTTTTAAGAAACCTATGCTAAAATAAGAGAAAAAGAGAAAAACAATAACCATAAAAGAAAATAAAAATAAAATAAATAGTAGACTAAGGCATGAAGATGTAAAAAGTAACTCCTCATTAAGAATATTATTATATCTTATAATACTATTGAACGCGCTACCGCGCATCGGTTTTTTAGAACGAAAATCATGAAAAAAGAAAAGAAGAAGAAAAAAAGTAGAAAAGAAACATAAAAGAAAAGGAAAAAAACGAAAGCAAAAAAGCAAAAAAAAAGCTACAATACATCAAGCGCTGGGAGGCCGCTAATCCTCCCGCGGTCATAGGTTTATATTATGTAATTAGTTTTGTTAATAGTATTTAATACTCTAAATTAGTGTTAAACACCCGATATGACATCCCAAAACTTTTTAATTTGGAACTAAACAATCTCTAAATATATCAGTTACTATATAAGTATAAACGCACGCAAGTATTGAGAGAACGTTGTCCCACAATTAGAGTTTATATTATTGGACGCGCTATCGTCACACTGGTTTTTAATAGAAAAAATTTCTGCAAAAATATTAAAAATAAAAAAAATAAAAAATAGAAAAAGTAAAATAAAAGAAAAAAGAAGAGAAAAAAAGCTACAATAGCCTACCCCGCGAGAGGGCGCCAATCCTCCCGCGGGTAGAGGTTGCATTATCCTCCCGCAGTCATAGGTTTATATTATGTAATTAGTTTTGTTAATAATATTTAATACTCTAAATTAGTGTTGAACACCCGATATGACATCCCAAAACTTTTTAATTTGGAACTAAACAATCTCTAAATATATCAGTTACTATATAAGTAAAAACGCACGTAAGTATTGAGAGAGCGTTGTCCCCACAATTAGTGTTTATATTATAGGACGCGCTATCGTCACACCGGTTTTTAATAAAAAAAGATGTCTACAAAAATATTAAAAAGAAAAAAATAAAAAATAGAAAAAGTAAAAGAAAAGAAAAAAAAAAGGCTACAGTAGCCTACCCCGCGGGAGGGCGTCAATCCTCCCGCGGGTAGAGGTTGTATTATAACTATTCTTTCCTCAACAATTAGGGTATATAACTACACCTTTTGCACTCGTGTCTCTGCGGTGGATGAGTAAAAACACCAATTCAAGTATGTGCAATAGACGAGAATGGAGGATAAAGATATATATGCTGTCACCGAGGATACTGGGGAGAACAACTCTCTACTTGGATATGCTGACAAGTTATATATTAGTGTTGATTTTTCTCTCACCGAAGTGTCAATCTATTTTGAAATCATGTGCTGAAGACCTGGAAACTTGGATATGGAAAAGGAGGAATTGGAAAATAAAATAAATAAAAAGAAAACAAAAAAAATAAAAAGAAGATAAATGGAAAATGTAAACTTGGATATGCAAAAGGAGGAATTGGAAAATAAAAGAAATCAAAAGAAAATTAAAAAAATAAAAAGAAGACAAATGGAAAAATACGCTAGAAGGAGGGCTTGAACCTCCGACCTTATGGTTAACAGCCACACGCTCTAACCAACTGAGCTATTCCAGCAGATGCACTTTTGTTCTGTATTACTATATTTGTCAATTACCAAAGGGTCTACGACTCGGCCTATTTGGTTAGACCTCTCTAAACTTTAGTCACTAAAACTAGTCACTAAAATACCAAATACCCCACTAAAGTTTAGGGATCTTTAGTCATGAAGAGATAGCTACTTTAGTGATTTTTAGTCACTATATAACCAAACAAAGTCACTAAACTTTAAGGTCACTAAACTCTAGGGGACACTAAATTTTAGAGGGGCTAACCAAACATGCCCTTAATATTTCTCCAACCTACAAGCGTGCTCCTGGGGATTCGCTCAGGTTTGCATTCAAATATTCTGTGAACCTAATGTCGACTGAAAGCTTGGTTTTAAGGACACTCTGGTACAGCTTATAAGGTGCCTATGGCCAAAATAAGTTGGAACTTGAAGATAAACTGATCATACAGCACCACAAGGAGTTTCAGAAATTAGAACAGTTTTACATAAACTATCAATAAGCAGACCTTGATCACGTTATGGACATACTTCCATGAATTCACCAAAGGAGAAAACAAATATAACTATTGAATGGCAACAGTTGCATCAAAAAGACGTGCTGCCATGATTTCTCTCAAGGGTCCAATTTGTTCGCCAATTATCCACTGCTCTTTTCACTGTGGTTCTGGCCTCCCGGACTTTCGCATGTGCAAATTTGTGCTCCACAATTCCTAGTGGACCCGGCTGGAGGACGTGGATTACAGTCTCAACATCTTGCTCCACCTGCCTGAGAGAGAGAGAGAGCAGCAAGAAAGAAAAATGAAAAGACAATTCCATTTCATTTCCAGTGAAATTATGGACACACAAAAATGAAGTATCTATCATACTGCAAATGATTAGTGAAAATTCAAAGTTAAAACTAAAAGATACCTGATAAGCCGGGGCAGTCTTTGAGGCAACAGTCGCAGGAAAGACATCACGGTAATATAGCTACTGAATAAACTGAAATTTGCCTGTTGATTTATCTATCAGACCAAAGAACAATTTCCAAACCAAGACACACACTGTATTCTGAAAAGAAGCAGATAAGCTGATTAGAGAACAACTGATTACTGTTAGCCACGGCGATCAAAGGTTAGATGCTATACTTAGGGAAGTCCACTAGAGCCAGTTATAATGTTGTAACTTAGGAGTTCTGGTTGTTCTGAACAACGTCAGTGTTCCCTGGCTTCAAAACAAATTACCCGCGCACTCCCGAGAGGCTTTTGCTTAAGCTGCTAGGGAAGCAATACAAGGGAGAAATGGTCTCGGAAGGATGGGATTGGGATTGGTCCCCTCCCACCATCCAATCCCCCTTCCACGCTGGGGTTGATTGAATTGAATCCTTTTCTCAATCTAATCATTTGGGATGGTTCGTCATGGTATAGTATGGCACTATGGCCCATCATCGTATACAGTGGCAGAGCTGAAGGCAGACCCAGGATTTCTATTCCACGTACAAAAAAAATTCCGACGCAAATGTGCAATAGTATTAAGCAAAGCACAAGTTCTGAACATAGTGACATTATCTCTCACAATTAAGAAAGTTTAGAATAGAAAACACTGAAACAGCAAGGTTACAAAAATCCAATGCAAAAAGAAAAAAGAAAAGAAAAGAAAGAAATTTTCAATTCTTACTCCGAAGAATGGATCTGGCTGTGCTCCCCTTGCTTCAAGCCGGAGCTTGAGCTGGGACGGGGAAAGCGAGAGCCGGAGGGGGCCGAGGGGGAGGGCCGCCGGATCGCTGGCGGGTGCTGCTGCTCGCCGCCGCCTTCGCCGGCCGCTGGGTGCTTGGGCCTTGGGCTGGGCGCGCAGAGCCGGAGGAGGACCCGTGACGGGCTCGTGTTCTCGGAGGCTTGGCGTTGTTAACTCCCAACGACGGGCCCGGCCCGGCCTAGTAAGCTCTGGGCTCTTCTAACCATCGGCCTCCTGGATAATCGCAGCGACCAACCGCCGCCGGCACGAGCTCGCACCACACCAGACCCGATCACGGCTCCTCCCCGTCCCCTCCTCTCCTCTCCTCGGCGGCCCCGAATTCCGGCGCTCTTCTCGGGTGGGAGGCGCCTCCTGCGGCGTGGTCCGCGTAGGGCATCCCAGTCCGCCCGAATCCTCGCTCGCCGTCTGCTTATCCAAGGTACGGTGCCGCCCTCCCCTCACTCGGAACCCCTCCTTCCCTACCGTAGGTATATGTACGCGTGTTAGTGATGCTTGGGAGTGCTAGCGACCCGGAACAGCACAGGCATGGATCGATTGAGACCGACCTCGTTGCGATTTCCCTGTTCGGCGTCGCTGCGAATTCGATTGTACAGTAGATCGCTGGCTTGCTGCTTACGGACGCTCGCTAGCTTAGTTGCTCTTTTCTGTACCATGATTGATTCCCCTTGTGATTTGTTTCCTGTCCTGTGGGTGTCGATGGAGCATCCAGTTTTACTTCACGTCTCATGCTCTTCTAACTCGGTCCCAATCGATCCTAGTACGCTTGTGAGAGCATGCGCAGCTAGGATTTTTCCTACTTTTTCCCCCTTTTGGGACGAAATTGGAAGGCGTTCAGAACTAGCACTCCTTTTTACAGGAGAATAGGAAATGGAATGCGCAGCTAGTAACTTGTGTCTTCCAGGAGAGGAAAGAGAGTTTAGAAGCAGTTTACAATTTACGCAAATGGCTATAGGGACCCCAAACAAATCCCTCCAAGACACGGCAAGGAGTTCAGAACTAGCATTCCTATTTACAGGAGAATAGGAGGTCCTGACGCTGGTCGATGTCGTCATCTTTAGCTTTTGATGAAGCCGCCTGCTGCGCAGTCTGGGATCTGTTTCCAAAGATCCTTAGGTTTTCGTCATTTCCAGATGTTCCACGTTATTTAGGTTCCTGAGCCATTGAAGCGTCCCGATCATCATCGTTTGGGACCTTCTGGGCTGTTGCCTCCACTCCAAGCACTGATAGCCGATGGTTCATTATCTTGCTGGGCTAACACAATGTTGAAGTGCTCACATTTCATAACCTGATTCCAAACGGTTTTGGCAAAAAGACAGAGTATGCATGCAGTCTTTGCCCAGTTCACTCAATCAGAGGTTGCGTGTGGATTTTCTAAGCGAGCTTCTGTGCTGTGCTTGTTCTTTTGTCTTTTGGTGATTAGCTATTTGTAATGAGTGTTGATGTGTTGTGGACTCCCATCCACAATGATATCAGTTGTCGATATATAAAGTAATAAGTTAGCTGGGCTGTATCTTGTCTTGTATTTACCTTCCTTGAGCTATCCTAATCCTTGTGATCTTGCTTCATATCTCGTTTTATGCTTTTGTTCTTCTGCCTCTGCTCATGCTACCCTTGCTAAACATCAGATGGTGATTACAGCAAGTGATGCTGAAGACAGTGGGACCAACAATTTCGGTCCAGAAGCACATTTTTTGTGCTCACTCAGCACAGAACAAAGAATCGCTTGGCAAGCCCAGATTCTACAAACAACAGCTGAGCACATGGCCAAACTCCAGGAGATTGTATCTGTACAAGCTTCAATTCTCAAGAGCTACAATGGTGTGCCCATTGTCAACTATCAGGAGAATCCATCCATGCCATCCCTACCCCCATTCAATAAGGGGAAGCTAGTAGCTATGCAGCACCCAGTATTGGAAGGAGTGACCCAACAGAAGAATTCTCATCAGTCTCAGGAGAAAGGCCAGATTGGCAGTCTAAAAAATACATTGAAGAGGCGAGTAGTAAAACCATTGGAAAACATGAAGTCTAATGAAGGTATTAGTGATAAGCCACTTGGAACTCAGCCCTGCCACTGTTGTAGGCATTACGGGTTTCCCTGTCTTCAGAACAACTCAAGCGAAGTCAAAGATAAGACAAGCCAGAATCACCACCCTGATGTTGACAAGAAGAGGAAGGCGATCTCACAGGAGCCACAGTTGGAAAGTAGTCAGCACCTGGGTCTTACGGCACCTTCACATGTTGACAAGAAGAGGAAGGTGGTCTCACAGGAGCCACAGTTGGAAAGTGGGCAGCACCTTGGTCTTACGGCACCGTCAGTTCTAGTGCAATGCTCTAGTAAGGAGGGTCCGAACCCTAAGGAGTCAGCAGTGCCTCAAGTCAGAGCTAATCCACACAAGATATTCCTAGATGGGTGGAGTATCACTTATAAGGAATTTCAGCCTCGGAAGGGTAAGCATGCTAAGAAGCAAACAAGTGAAATAAGTGAAGTGAAGATGGACTCTCAGAATCAGCAAGCCAGCGATAGTCTTCTTCCTCATGGTACATCATTAAAAGGTGCTCAATCTTATCAAGGTAGCACCCCAGTCAATGCATGTTTCCATTGTCAAGAAGAAGGACATTTTGTGGCTCATTGCCCAAAGAAGGATCGAGAATCTCATCATGGTAGCACTCCAGGCAAGGCTGCTGGTAAGGTTTGTTTCTGTTGTAAAGAAGGAGGACATTTCGTGGCTGCTTGCCCAAAGAAATACCAAGCCGGCGATAGTTTTGTACCTCATGGTACATCATTAAAAGGTGCTCAATCTCATCAGGGTATCTGCCCAGGCAAGGCTGCTGGTAAGGCTTGTTTCCGCTGTCAAGAAGAAGGACATTTGGTGGCTAATTGCCCAAAGAAGTATCCACTGTTATTTGGGAATAGGGGCGCTCAGAAGCAGAATTTGTCTCCATCAGAACGAAAGATTTGCAACCAGACTCCAGTACAAGTTCCGCAAAGTAGTTGCGTCAAGGGAAGTTTCATCTGCGGCGACATGGGTCACTCAATTAATCAATCCCCCAAGGCGTGCAAATCAGTTACAACGAAGTTACAACTGCCACAGCCTTCTAACACTCGAGGCCAGCACACTAGCTCTCAAGGACCATGTCAACCTATGTCAACCAGCACTTCTATGAAGAGCAACACCCTAAAGAAACCAGTTAAGAGAATTTGTTATCATTGTAGAGAGAAAGGGCATACTGCTAATTTGTGTCTGCAGAAGAATAAGCATTTGCTTGATGGAAGAAGTCAGAATCAGATCCCCATTGAACTTGAACCACCTGTTGTGAGTGATAGTGGCGCTCAAGGCCAATGCAGCCAAGTGCAGCAGAATCACACTGGAAATCAAGCTAATCTTGAGGTGGTCAAGGAGGATAAGAACACGCAGAGTGCCATATGAATTCGGTTTTGTTCAGTGGTCAGCCTGTTGAGGGCTCCCGTGTGAATTCAGACCAATCAAGTGGAGCTGTGAATAGAACTGTGCAATCAAATCCTGGAGTTGAGCATGGAGCAACAAGTCAGGGAACATTGGGTTTCCATATATCTGATGCTGCCAACGAAAGGCAGCAAATTGTAAGCAGTGATAGCAAATCCTGGAGTCTTCAGGCACACTGATGCAACATTGCCATCATGCTGGAAGCATGCTATTTCTTCCAATTGAGATGTTCCAGCCTGTCTTTGGCAGTTTGACTCTTTGCTCTTGTTGATGATGAAACGCTGGGTGACCTTGTATGTCTTATTTCTATCATCATGGAG
This sequence comes from Coix lacryma-jobi var. lacryma-jobi, assembly GCA_009763385.1. Taxonomy (NCBI): domain Eukaryota; kingdom Viridiplantae; phylum Streptophyta; class Magnoliopsida; order Poales; family Poaceae; genus Coix; species Coix lacryma-jobi. Next base: position 156,654,728 of record CM019826.1, read on the forward strand.
TCTCTGTGGAGGTATTTGTTGTTGATTTGGTATCATAAATTGTTGAGGATTGCCAATATTCAGTTGGTATATTTGTTGTTTATTTGTGCCGTTAGTTCTTCAATTAATAAAAAATAAATCTGGCTGTATCACTGCTACCATTAGCATGATGCTTCCGAGCAATATGACCATTTGGACGATTTTATCAGGCCAGCGTGATGGCAATGCATATTTTCTGCAAGATCATTGGCATATCATCAATTTTCCTATTTTGTGGTGTATGCTTTGATTTTTTGTGCAGTGCATGCTATCTATCTTTCCTCAGGACAAAACAAGATAAGAACAAAAAGTACTAGATTGTCTTATTTGCAGTGCCTCAAAGGCTGGACTCGAAGCTCCTCACAGCCTTTATCATGGCAACGCTACTAACTTGTAGCAACCTTTATCCTTAAATAACATTATCTGTGTCAATCAAGGCAGGTTTTTTGTGATTATTAAATGTTTAATGATGATTATGCTGTGCAATGTGTACATTTCGTACTGTTGTAACTCTTGGGTTGTGTTGTAGTTTGCCTAATGGTTCTGAAGAATCAAGGTAGCACTTAGGTTGTGCCTCTGCCTAATGGCTCCAATTATTCAGAGAAGAGTAACTTTGCATGTAGGGATTGCAGCAGTTTGTTAATTTGTTTTCTGTTCCATTTTCGTTGTCCAAATGAGGATGAATTGGGCATTTTCATAAATTTGCTTGCCTAGCTAGTAGCTACCACATTTTGTTACTTTGGAGTTTAGAGTGAAGAGATGACAGCATTGTCATTCAGCCTAATATCATCTTCAGAATGTAATGATGCTGTTCAAGATGGTTGTGATGTTATTATTGCTGTTGATGTTCTGTTGAGCTAAGATTCTCATTGAATGCTGTTCTGCTAAACTGAAAAGTAGTTAGACTATTCACATGAAAAGTAAAGCAGATGGAGATATTGCTTTGCATTTGGGTTTTCTCTAATGTAAGAGGTACACTTATCTGAATTCTTTGAACCAGAGCTCTTTGCCTGTTTTCTAATTGAGCTCCCGGAGTCCATTTGACAGGTGGAGTTGAATAAGGTCATCAGGTTTTGCTAACGCAAATTATAGCCTATTGCTGTAAGCGCACCATACTTCTAGTGATTCACCAAAATTTAGCGGTCACATTCAGCGCATTGTTGGTTGCCAGTCACAACGAAGAAAATATTTACCAATTGCCAATTCACATTCTGGTCTGACAAGTGACGCTGATGTTTACCACAAGGCACTCCGAAAATGCATTGATCAGTAGATTCATTTTGATTATGTACCAATTCCTGCAGATTCTGGAGCCGTCCAAGGAAGATGGAACTGGGTCTGCAACATCAGCCAACAAGGAAGCTGGGACATGGGCAGACGGAGCAAGGCCTGCACCATGGCTATGTGTGACTGCGCTGCTGCTGCAAGACGAGTGCTACCTGGAGGAGGCTCTGCGCTAGGCAAGGAAATACAAGGTACGTGCCCGGGTCGATGAGGATGAGATTTTTCCTGTGTCCGCGGTGGCATAGCTTCGATTTGTTCCTTTCCCCTTCACTCGCTGCCAGAGAAATGTTTTTGTTGCGTGGGATCACTGACGTGAGGGCTCGTCCAGGTTATTACCGTGCGGCCTGCCCTTTTCCTGGAGAAGGCCATGGCAAATGCCCAGAACCTGGCAGTGGTGCTGAGACTGAGCTGATTCTTGTGGTATGTATCTGCCTTGTGTTCCGATGACCCACGAAGCTAAACATTGCCCTGCCTTGCAGTTGCAGAGGTACCAGGGCATGTTTGTGGTAGCTTCTTGAAATATACAGTACTATCTATAGTCAGCAACACAGAAAGGTTATGGTATGTGTCTGGATCTCTGTTTTTTTTTTGGCATATTTTTCTGGTTAAAGTTTGGGGATTTTTGGGCACACAAAGCCAGCAGAAACTACGTTGAGATCATCAGGGTCCATACCTTCCTTGCCTTCTTTTGTTCCGGAAAAATAAGATAGCCTTCCTCTAGTTGTGGAAACAAGCGTGGGCGCGTGGCACGGGCAGTAAACTGTCATTTTGCCCTGACATTTTATATCGGCCACCGCGACATCCATGAAAGAGTTCACCCCACTCAAAAATGGTGGATGGTAGGGGTGGTGTCTAGGTACATCAAACTTTTATCTGCGTCTGCAAATTGTGAAAAAAAAAACAATCTTTTGTTTTAGCAATTAATTGTGGTAATCGTGTGACTAAGTATGTGAATATACTGGAATAAAAAAGGTAGGTCAGGCAAATATAAACCATGACCTAGCAAAAATACAATCCTTCTGTACTAAGCTGTGAGATAAACATGCAAAAGTTAATAATTGTATTGAGTGTAAAAGTACAACTAAATGCGAGCCATAGGGAAGGATAATAAAGGGAGAAGTATGGCAGGAAAAGGGTAGATACAGACCTAATAAGCAATCTAATATCCAACTCAAAATTTGACCAAAACTGCTAAAATGCAAAGTCACTTTCTTTCCTTTGTCACTAGCACGCGTTTTCGCACACATTAGTAATTAGGCATGAGATTTAACTAAGCACACGTAGGCTGGGCACGCGTCCTAGAAGCAAGGCCAGGTGTCGCACCAGTGAAGCTCAGCGCTGCCACGTCTTCTCTCTGCTGGCACTGCTGGCAGCTTTCTTTGATCCTTTCCCTGGGATCAGCATCTGCTTGCCATTACGCTTCATCATCTGCTGGCATTGGCGTCTTCTCCCCTTCCCTGGGGCCTGAGCTGAGCCGGGGCAAAACTTTGCACCGAGAGATTGAGCTGCTCACTACTACCTCCTCCCGGCTCTTGGGCACCTAGAGTAGAACAGAACCACTGTAGAATATACAGCTAGAACTAGAAGGCGGCGAGCGCATCGGCGGTGGCAATGGGGTCGGAGACGTTTGTGGAGATCCTGCTGGCCATCCTGCTGCCGCCGGTCGGCGTCTTCCTCCGCTACGGCATCGGGGTAACTCAGCTTAGCATCTGATGCATCTGTATTCGTCAGGTGCAAGTGTAAGTAATTGCTTGCGGTATATACATATCTACTTTGTGTGTCTGTGCCTGCAGGTTGAGTTCTGGATCTGCCTGCTGCTCACCATCCTGGGCTACATCCCGGGCATCATCTACGCTGTCTACGTCCTTGTCGCATGATTATTGTCTACAATATGATATGATGATGACCGGTCGACGAGGAGCTGGATTACTTCGAGACCAGAGGTTCTGAATTCTGATCCGTCCGTTATACATATATCTATGTTCATAGATGTAGCCCATCCTGTATGTCATCATCTTGTTAGCTTAGCTTGCCGTTTGCTTCTCTTGTATGTCTCCTGATCCATTTGTTGTACTTGCCCATGGACATGGATGGGAGCCGAGGAGCTGTAGCTTCGATGCTTCATCTATGCACGTGTACTAGAGTTTGCACTCCTGTACTAATTCTGAGTTGAGAAATGCTCCTGGAATCTGCATACTGCTTTTGTTTCATCGAAAAAACTGCATACTGCTTCTGAATTCTCATGATGTGGGAAAAAAAAAGCAGAGATTCATGTCATGCACTGCGACGTTTGTTTAATGTGTGTGATGATGAACGAATCTTATCGCCCATGCTAATCCTCTACGTGCTAATCCCACAGCCACGATGAGGATGGATCGATCGGAGGTAGAAGAAGAGAGATCGCTCCCCTACATCCAAATCGTCAGCCCTTCCTTTCAGACAACTGACTCATTTGATGTGTATAGCTTAGCTTCTGAAGGGAAAATAAAAACGCTCCAAAAACATGAAAAGAACAGCAAATATCTGGGATTCTAGCTGAATGGATCATCATCATAGTAATAAGGTACAGAATAGGCAGCCAAAAGCAGCTGCTCCTCAACACAAGGTTCATTCAAGTACCAGCCAAAGACAAATGTTAATAAGACGATCATGCTTGATTCCTACCAGCTAGTCTTGTCCGTCCAGCTGCGTTCATCAGCTCACCACTACTCATCCTCCTGCTGCTGCTGTTGCACCTCGCACCTACCACTGCTAACCATACCCCCATCCACCCCTCTCACTTGGGGCTCTTCTTCCACAGCCCGCTCATCCTCCGTAGCACGCCGCCGCCGCTGCTGTTGCGACGCTTGGGCGACTCCTCGTCCACCTCGTCCGAGAACGGCGAGCTCATCAACTTCCCGCCGATGGAGTTGTTGTACTCGGGCTCCAGCGACCCGGTCCTCTCCACCGTCCTTCCGCCACCAGCGTTCTTCTCCCCACCGCCACCGCCACCACCGAGCACGGCGGCGGCCGCCTCCGCGGCCTTGCGCCACTGGTCGGACTGCACGCGCAGCCGCCGCAGCTCCGCCTCCATCTCCCCGCTGGCAGCCTGCGCCGCGTCCAGCTGCTCCGAGGCCCGCGCCGCGCGGCGGCTGCTCTTGTCCGCCTCCTCGGTCACCAGCCCCAGCCGCATCCGGACGTCCTGCTCCGCGGCCTTGGCCAGCTCCAGCTCCGCCACCGCTGCCTCATACCTCTGCTGCAGCTCCGCCTCCGCCCTGCCCGCCTGCGCCTTCAGGGACTCGTTCTCCTCCGCCAGGCTCTGCAGCGCGTTCTCCTTGTCCATCAGGCACGCCTTTAGCTCCGCGACGTCCGTGATCGACTTCATCAGCTTCGCCTCCAGCTCCGGCGGCAGCATGGCGTCTGCCCTGTGAGGATCCTGCTGTGCTTTGCCCGCTGCACAGGCTCCAGCTGCCACTGCCTCCATGAGTTCATCGTTCTTGCTCTTCAGCTCGAGCCTAAGGTCACACAGTTTGCGGGCGCACTCAGCCTTCACACTCTCCAGTACCTCGTACAGGCCCTTAGTCTCAATAGTCATCCGAGTTTGCTGCTCCTGGTACCTGATCTCAGCAACCTCAAGAGCAGTTCGCAACTGCTCAATCTCTGGGTCTGAACTTTCACAGCACCCGTTGTTGGCATCAGCATCGCTAGTGGTCATCAGGACCTTCTTCAGAGCCTCAGGCTCAGGGTTGCCAAAGCTGACATCAGTATTGGCCATCTCCTGTGCCTTCTTCAGATCCTCTTGGAGCGACGCCATGCGAGCCTTGGAGTCATTGAGCTCCGTGTCCTTTGACCTGAGGCATTCTTGCATGCGGACACCCTCGGCTACAAGTGAGTCAATAGTAGCCTTTGCTGCCTCCAGCTGCTGCTTGGTCTCATTTGCCATGGCATTTGCCTCAGCTACGGCCTTGTCACTCTCGCTGACATTGACCTTCAGGCCCTCGATTGTCGCTAGACGGATCTCCATCTCCTGCCTTAAGCCCTCAATCTCAGCCTCCACATACTCACATTGTTTCGCACGGGCTGCGTCAGACTCCGCTGAAGCCTCCAGCTGCTGCTTCAGCCTCTGAATCTCGGCCATGGCTGAGCTGAGTGCAGCTGCATCTACTGATTTCTGCTTCTGTACTGCCTCGAGTTCTGACTCCCAGGCACGGTCTCGTTCCTGTGAGATCTTGCGCAGTTCCTGGAGACGGGATTCCTCTGCAGCTGAGCACTCGTCGAGCTGGCGCTGCAAGTCCTCCAGCTTCGAGGTTGCAGCCTGCTCTTGCATTTTTGCTTCCTCAGCTTCCTGCTGCACATGGCGCCTTCGTGCCTCTGATGAGCTAAGTTGCTCCTTGGCCTTCTTCAGTTCATCTTGCAGCTGGCTGACCTTGGTCTCCAATTCAGATAGCCTACTTGGGCGCTTCTTCTGAAACGGACATAAATCATGTGAGTAAATTATTCAACATGACGCAAGCCATGGTTACAGACAATCATGTAGTTTCTATGATTGCAGATGTTGAAACAATCGTAACAAAATAGAGTTATTTGCTCAAAATAAAATTGAGTGGTAGTGTAGAGGTTTCCAATCATGCTGGTAACACAAGGAAAACTGAATGTTCGAAAATAAAACAAGGAGTGAAGATAATGCGCTAGCTGCAAGATATATCACTACCTCAGTAATTGGGCTTCTTGGAGACCGCCTCTCAGTGACCTTAGGGCTCCTCTCCGTAGGTGTTCTTGTTGGGGTAACTCCTGTAGAGTCAGTTTCATTTCCTCCAGTTTTGGCCACACGAGATGCCCGCGGTGTCCTTGGAGAAGCCCTCTGTGGGGCATCTGAAGGCCCACTCCTGCAGAGATCAAACGTAAACACCTAGCATCATGTCGTGATAAAAGGAGCACTCAAAGAAATGAACAATCTAAAACAGGTTAAACATACTTTACAAAACATTGATTTAGAAATCAAAGATTTTATCAATTGTGAATGCCAACATGCACATACTAATCAAGTTGAGTGCATATTATACAAAGTATGGCTACAGCCTACAGAGAAACATGTACATATTAAAATATCTATTATCCTAGCATCTACGCAGTGAAATTTGAAAATCCTTTTGTGTGTGTGTGTGTGTGTGTAAATGGGGACTTTTAGTACTAGGAAATGTCTGGTACCAAAGCCCAACTCCAACTAAATCCAGATAATATAAATATACAAAGGTGTTGCAACCTTAGTGCACTAAAGGAGATGTGAATTCAGGAAATGAACATGGCAAGATGACATCTTTTTATTTTTATTTTATGAACTGGAAATGCTTGAACCCAACTGTTTTGACTCTTAAAAGGACAGTCAATCTGATGCCTCTTCTTTGAATAGGTTCAAGCTAGAACAATCCCATTATCTAAAAAAACACAGTTTACCTTTGCAGATTCACAATGATGCAATGACAACAAATATTCAGGTACTTTAGAAAACCTTATAATGTTGGAAGCATGCAGTTTTGTGTGAAAACAGGACACGGTTCATTTATTAATAAAATGAGCTGCCCAAAGAACTAATACAACAGCTGTATGACACTAAGACGCAAGACAAACAAAAAGATTGGAGTCCTACATATCTATATTTCAGCATAGTACTTGCATAGATCACAGCTCGAGAAAAGATAATATTGGTACAGATAAATGAGGCCCAATTCACTTGGTGGGTACAAGGACCGATGTAACAAAAATGCACCTTAGTGCTAGTCACTACATCCAGTAATGTCAAGTCTTAGGCAAAATGGTAAGTAGTACGTAAGTTCCTAGCTTCACATACAAAAATGGACCTAGCGTCCTAGCCTACAACAGTAGCATGTCATCCTTAAACTACACTACTAGTTAACTCAATGGCTTCACTAGGGTAAAGAGCAATAAGGATCTAGGCAATAGCAGATTTCAAATTCGTAAATTGTTTTCATGCTTCCAGAAATGGTCCTGCAGATCACAGCTTGAGAAAAAAAAAAAGGCATGTGTACAGATGCATGACTCACTTGTTTGTGTTGTGTACAAGAACCAATGTAACATAAATGCAATTAGTACTAGTCAGTACATTCAGCACATCTGCTAGCTTGGTAGGGCAGTAAACTCTTTAAGAAAAACGGGACATAGGTTCCTAGCAGCTTCAGATACAAATATGGGCCTAACCTATGGTAGTATGTCACCCTCAAAATTTTAAATTATTTTCACATTTCCATACATGGTGGTGCTGCAGTTGCAAAATGCATACTGATTCGATTAACAACAGGAGCAAAACTAAAATGTACTACAAGTATTTTGACTCCCTAAAAACAAAAAATGACCTGCATTGGCCCACGGCCACAGTGCAATATTAGATCCATTAAATACGAACCAGGTATTAATCCTTGGATGCCCACTGTCTACTGCGGTCGTAAACAGGGTCACCCAGAAATGCACATGCTTGATGCATGTGCAGAACTCCAGTGCAGCAGTTCTTGGGCACACACAAAAAGGAGAGAAGGAAATACAACCCAAGAAAGTTCCAGGGCATCTAGAGAGAGAAGGGTGAGTGAGAGAGCGCGCTAACCTTGTTTTTGAAGTCTGCATGATGAGATTCCTCACAGAGTCCTTATGCACAACTCAGCAAGCTGCTGGGGCAAACAAGAAAGCAGTGATAATTGAGTACAAAAATTGCACAACTTTCTTCTTTCTTTTATGCACTACTACGTACTGTACAAGGAAAAGCATGCCTAGTTACTGCTGTACTACAAGCAAAAGCATCTGTAATAAGACACGAAAGCTGAAGGGCTAAATGGCATCTAAACTTCCTTTTCAAAATCAAAATGAAAAAGGGGGCATCTATGAATGAACATGAAATCTTTCGCTATCTCTGCCTCCCTTCACATCAAAATTGAAAACTTTTGAAAAGTAGTATGATGAGGTGTCGTTTCCCTATAGAGGCAGAGGCAACACCAACAGTGGCAACACCAGCAGCAAGGACCCCCAATCCAAGGACGCCTGTGGAGGGAATCCAGCAAGGAGCCAGGAGCCCACTTCCACGACAAACCTAAAATATTGGAAACATACCAAACTGCCCTCGGTTCAACTTCAACCACCCCCAGCACACCTCGGCTCCGCGGCGAGGGCCAGAACGGGGATTCCCTCCGGGGGTTGCAGAACTGGAGGAGGAGAGACAGCGATGGCAGCCTTTTCTCCTACAAGGAGTGGATGAGGAGCAACAGCATGCTGGGCCTCATGGCTCAAAGTACTGTACTGTAATGAACGAGCTAGGAGGTCGGAGGAGAGAGTCGAAAATTCAAATGGGGAAGGCGCAGTAACTCGCGCTGTTTACTTTACTGTCTCCAAAGAAGAAGGGGGGAGAAAAAAAACTAGACTTGCACGGTTTTACATAGAAGGAAGGACATTGTTGGTGGTAGATCCTGAACGAAGCGTGCAGCCTGCTCACTTCCCAGCTGTCATGGTTGTCGATGGAGTTGCCGAAGAAGAACAGCGCCAGGGAAGTGAAGTGCAGACGGCAGATCGATGCAGGTAATGTGGTCGATGCAACATCAGATCAGAGAGACACAGAGGGAGGTTTCTTTCTTTAAAAGACGAAGCTTTTGAAGAAGAAGAAGAAGAAGAAGAAGAAGAAGAGCTGAAGCAGCAGCAACGCAACGCCTGCAATCGTTTAGTTTAGTTAAGGAAGGAAGTGTAGTACGAGCAGCGGATGCCTGCGCTGTACTGTAATGACGCATTGGCTGCGGATTAAAGCAAATAATACACGCCGTACCAGCGGTACCACGGCACTGTCTTAGTTTAGCAGCATAATATGCTGTAGATAGCATGGTTTTTGAGTTGTGGGTGTTAGCTAGTGTGGCCAGCAACAGCAAGAGCACAGCATAGCAGAGGACGAATGGCAGATGCAACGGAGCTGAGCATTAATAAGAGGAAAAGGAACTCCAAACTTGAATCTGAAACTTAAAGCGCACCCAAAAAAGAACAATGACAGGCATGATGAAACCAAGCCATTCAGATATGAACAAAAGGGGGGGGGGGGGGGGGGGGGGGGATGGGATAAACAGAAGCACAGAGCATGGTCATGGAGAACAAAGAATTCTTGAGGTCCCATCCGAGATAGCAGCACTCGATGCGGCGAGCCGGAGGGTAGGTACTAGGGAAGGCAAGAACAGACATGAACAGCTTGCATTTTTTTTTTCCTGCGACTGCGAGGGAAGGAGAGGAACGAGATTGGAAGGATGCTGCCGAGTGCTCACCTCTGCTTCTTCTTCTTCTTCAAGAATCCTGGGGTCTCCTCCCTCTCTCTCTCTCTCTCTCTCTCTCTCTCTCTCTCTCTCTCCTGCAGCAGCTGATGCTGTGGGTACAGTGGGTCTCCTCCCACTCCACTCCGAACTGAAAAGGGAAGGGAGGAGTTCCCGGGCTCGCTTTCGCTTGCTTCTATGGCGGGGTCGCACTCGCAGGGTGGGGGTGGGCCCGCCGCCGGGGGGCGTCGTCGATGCTGCGCGGTGCGGCCGCTGCGCTGCGCCTGTGCGTGCGTGCGTGCCGCTGCAGCCGCCTACTACTACTACTACCCGGCTCGGCGCCCCCGCCCCCGCCCCCGCCCCCGCACGAGCCGGAGCGTGCGGGAACCGCGGGCCATGGGGCCCACGTGGCAGCGACCCGGGCGGGCCTGGCTCACCTTCCGTCTCGAGGGCTCCCTCTTCCTTTCCCGGAGACGAGGGAACCTGGCGCGTCACGGACAGGTGGGGACGGATCGGTGTCCGGGCCCAGATGTCGGCGTGATGCGTAGGGACGGCGCCCGGTGCGGCGCGCGGGCGGGCCCCGCCGCTCCCGACAAGCACTGGCCAGTCAAACGAACGAGGATCTGTCGCCGCTGCACTCACTGACCCTAGTAGTACGCGCAGCGCAGCGCACACGAAAACAAAAGGGTAAAAAAAAAAGTTCCTTTGTCTTGTTTAGGCCTTTTTAAAAAGTTTTTTAAAAACTAAATGAGTTCTGGAACTGACATGTAAAAACTTTTTACGTTTCAACTCAACTAAACAAGTTTTTTTTTTTTTGTCTTTTCTTGCCAAAATGAAACTGGTTTCTTTCTGAATTCCATGTATCTTTCCTGTGAAAATGAGCTGCTTCTTTAGCAATGCCCGTTATCAAATCAAATAGACAGAAAAAAAATCCCCTAGCCTTCGTATCTCTCTATTAATTATGCGCTGCTTACACGAAAAGATGGCACCAGGACAAAGAGAGAGAGATCTCAAAGGAATCACTAGTCCACTTTGTCTGATTGTTTCTAGAAAGTCGGTCAGGCGTATATTTTGTGCATGCAATGTGCATGCAAGGGCCTACGATCTCAAACTTCCACTCGTGTCTAATCCATCTCCACCGAGTCAACTGCAGTTCAATGTACTAGCTTTGTTATTATAAATCGAACTTATATCCAACTCTGACCATGCTTTTAATTAGACGGAAACGTGTTATGAAAAATATATTTTTATAGAGGATTTAATGAAACCAGTTTCATCATATTATAATTGGTAGATAGGAAAATCTCCATAAGTTTAACTTACGATAGATGTAAATTGGAATGGTCCAATATTGTTGTAGTGCCAAGCTCACCATATAGCTTACTCAGCACATGAATACATGAAAGATTGCCACGGTAAACTAAACCACATATATACTACATCGCTGGCGGTGCTGCCTCTCATTCTCCCCTGTAGACACGTCCTTTTTTGTTGGACTATGCAATGGTACAAAAATGGATTTTAAGGACGGTTTGTTGTCCACACGTAAGTCCAAGTCCAAGTCCAAGTACACTCCTCCATCTTATAAAAGACGACAGGGCATTCAAATTAGAGCGGGCGAGGTACGAAAGCCAGCACAAGATTTTAGCTCCAGTCTCTTCTAACTAATAAAGCCCAGCATCTGTTCGACACGGCGCGGAGTGGAGGCCCACGGTATGGCCGGTCCATGGGCTACAGGTGTGTTCACTGGCGGTGTGCAAGAAGCCCATGTTGAAAAGATGCACGTAGCCCAGTCCCTGCACAGTCCAGTCGTCATCACAGTCCTGCAAGAAGCCCATGTTGAAAAGATGCACGTAGCCCAGTCCATGGCATGAGGAGTATCGACGACGAACAAGGTCGATTCGGTGCTGCCATGGTTATGGAAAAAAAAAAAACACTGCTGCTGTTGCAATGTGGGGGGCGCTTTATTTGCCGATAACAAACCACCGGCTCTTTGCTTCTGCTGCTCTGGGATGATGCATCTGCATGACAGGAGCAGACCAGCAGGCAAAAAAAAAAAAAAATCGGAGATGGCAGTTTTAATCGGTTAGTTACCGAGATGCATATGCATGCTTCTGGCTCCATCATTTTTGCAATTTTTCTTCTTCCCTTTTTTCTTCTTTGATGACAACAGTCCCCGATCTGCTTCAATTAGGTACGGTCTTAGTAATAACGACGCTGTTTGGCAGGACTTAAAGCGACATTTTGCTGATTTATATGACTACTAATTTGTTGTGAGAGGAAAACACTGTTTCGTTCCAATTCCATCGCATGACGATAGAAAGATAATCCACAGGCAAATAAAATATCTCCGAATCTATGAAATTCCACTTTGGTCAAATAGACTTGTATGTAAATTAAACATGGATGGAATTCACAGGGACAACCGTGTTTCCGAATTAGGAACATGCATGCGCACTCACTCAACCAGTCAACCCGTTTCTACAGCCGGGGGGTGGGGGGACCTTTTTTAAGCTGAACCATGTAAAATGTATACCGCAATTTGCTGCAGCACATCATCTAACAAGTATTAATCCAAGTCCGCCACACTCAGAACCGATTGCGTTGGACTATCCTAACCAAATTCCTCGACATTCTTGAACGCCAAGTTGAGAGGAGAAACGGGCCAGGAATCGGTTGGATAAAGCAGATGCTCTCCTGCAATCTACAGGGTATCAGTAACTTGCCTCTCTGAAACCGGAACGGAACAACAACAAAAGAGATCAAACCCCAGCTGGCTTGGAGGGAGGACACAATGCAACTCGATCTGCACCAAAACACACACACACCACGCCCACGTACAGAAGATGCAGACAAATCCAGACAAAGAAAATGGGACTTCGGAGAGATATATATATACAGAGAGAGAGAGATCAAAGGCTCTGAAATGAAAAGCAACCTGAGTGTGTGCACCAGCCAACTTTCATGTTGGTACAGAACATTTCATCCCAAACCGCACAACCACACCGGCTGCATTGTCCTTTTGAAATTTTCTTGCATTGCTTGTCACAAATTCACAAAACAAGCTACCTACCATTCCAAATCAAATGGCAGCCACAGTCCACAGACCACAAGACCATACTTTCATAGTACTACTACTACTACTTTAAAAGGCTTTTTTTTTTCAAAACTAAAAAAAAAGAAGAAGGCAAAAACAAAACGAAAAGAAGGAAGAAAGTACTGTAGTCTCTGCACAACTTCACTGCAGTCTGCAGACGTGAGAGAGACAGAACTCATGCTCATGCAAGAATCTTCTTTCTTTTTTGCACTAAGCCCCCTTGCCTACCCACAATCACACACTCCACCCCCACCCACCTTCTCCTCGTCTCCTCCGCTCTCTTCTCCTTCCTGCCCTGCCGCGCCCCCCCCCTCCCAAACCAAACCCCCCAACCAAAACCCCACCACCTCCTCCCTCTCGCGCGCGGTCTCGCTGGCTTCCGCCGCCACCCGTCGCGGCGTTCTCTCGCCCCATACGCCCGCCCGCGCCGCACCAGTCCGGCCGATCCTCGGTAAGCGCCTCGATCGCCGTCTCCCTCCGCCGTCCGTACGTTTTCCCCCTCTCCCTCTCCATGCCTCGTGTCCCAAGTCCCAACCCAAGGAAGGAGGGCCGGCCGCGGAGGAGGAGCTCGCGCCATGCGCTGATCGTGTTTTCTTTCTTCCTTCCCAGGCGTGTCGCGCTACATGGCGTCGTCGGCGCCGGCGGAGGTGGTGGCGGCGGAGGAGGGCGACGCCGCGACGGCGCTTCCCGGAAAGGACGCTTCTTTCGGGTCCGGGAGCACGGTGCGGCGCCCGGGGAGGCTGCGCGTCATGCACCCGCACGTGGCGGAGCTCCTGCGGAACCCGCGCCGGCACACGCGTCCGGCGGCGGCGAAGCCCGCGCCGCGTCCGACGCAGCAGCAGGCGCCGGGCCCCGAGCGCGCGAGGTACGCGTGCGCGTTCGAGGACGGCGACGGGGCCGTCGCGGCGCCCGGCCGCCTCGTGTGGGCCAAGGTCAGGGACCACCCGTGGTGGCCAGGCCAGGTGTTCGACGCGGCGGACGCGTCGGGGGACGCGCGGGCGCTCCGCAGGCCGCGCGGCGCCGTCCTCGTCGCCTACTTCTGGGACAAGACCTTCGCGTGGAACGAGGCCGCGGCGCTGCTCCCGCTCCGCGCCGGGTTCCCGCGCCTCGCCGCCGTGGCCCCCGTCGCCGCCGCCGTGGACGCCGCGCTGGCCGAGGTCGCGCGCCGCGTGGCCGCCGGCCTCTCGTGCGGCTGCGAGGGCGGCGCCCGCGCCAGCAGGCAGGTGATCGACAACGCCGGCGTCCGTGACGGCGCGTACGGGGCGCCCGTGGACGCGGCCTTCGCCAGGGGCGCGCTCCAGGCCGAGTCCCTCGTCGGGTACGTCTCCGCGCTCGCCACCAGCCCGCGCGCCGCCGGGGCCGACAGGGTGGACCTCGCCGTCGCCGCGGCGCAGCTCGAGGCGCTCGGCCGGTGGAGGGGCTCCACGAGGGGCCTTCCCGGGTACACGCTCGTCCACGGCATCGATGGCGTCGGCGTCGCTGCCGCCCCTCCGAGAGCCAAGCGGAGGAGGTCAGGAGGCGGCGGTGACGGTTCTTCTGCCAAACGGAGGGTGACCAGCAGCAGCCGCAGCCGCAGCCGCAGCCGCAGCGCGGCGAAAGCAGGGAACGCGGCCGGAGACACCGGCGACTACGAAGCCCTGGAACGGGAGGAGGATCTCCCGCGACAGCCCACGCCCCAGCAGATGTGCACAAAGATCGGGAAGCTCATGAGCCGTGCCGCGCAGCAGATGTCGCTCTCGCAGGTGATCCTCGGCAACTCCTGTCCTCCACCTCCTCCTCCGGCAGTGCTAGTGCCAGTGCCAGCGCCACACATGGCAAGGTGTGCGATTCCTGCACATGAGCAGCTTCCTCCAGTGACGAGCAAGAACAATGGCGGCGGCGATCACGAGGCTGGGCTCCTGCTCAACTTCAGCAGCGCAAACGCCGTGCCTTCGGCGCGTCACCTGGCCATGATCTTCAGCCGGTTCGGGCCTGTCAAGGATGTCCGCCGGGCAGACAACTCTACTGCTGCTCTGGTGATCTTCAGGAACGCCGCGCATGCCGACGAGGCCTTCTCGGGCACCGCCAAGATCGGCTCCATCAGGGCATCCCTGGTCAGCTTCCGTGTCACCTCGTCGCTTCCGGCCGCACCACCAGTGGATCCTCCACAGCCACAGAGCACGCCGTCGGACGCCTCGCCTGTCCAAGCTCTTCAGTAGCTGGTTCTTCGATCGGTTCGCGTGGTCTGTCTACTCATGGTAATTTCTTCTTCTGTTGTATTGATTACTATATATGATAATGTAGCTTCATTAGCTGTTCATGTACTCTTGTTTTTACTTTGGTTATTAGTAGTTACAACTTACAAATCATGTTTTTCTTTCAGGTGAGATGGAGATGAGGAGGCTGTGAAGAGGTTGCTCGTTCATCCATGCATCGATTTTTTTTGGTTGCCAGGGGATGGTAGTTCGTGAGAGGAGATTTTTTTTGGATTAGAACCTTAGGAAGTAGTCCATCAAGTTGAACTTCTGATGTTCCATATAGGCCAAGCAGTAAATTGGTCGCTTTATATTTATACATATATATACTACTAGTAGTATATCCTTTTTGGCTGTCCTCTACACGGTGACATTTAAATTCACATGCTGCAGATGATGTAAAAACATCTGAGTGGTGGTGTTTTATGCTTTATAAGACTATGATATGAAACATCTGAATTTAATTAATGGTTTGGCCTCCTATTGAGTTTTGATGCCACCGGCAGATCGTTCTGAATGTCATCTTTATTTCCCCGTCTGAAATTTAGCAGAGTTTACTTGTTATCATGCAG
Organism: Coix lacryma-jobi var. lacryma-jobi; assembly: GCA_009763385.1. NCBI lineage: Eukaryota > Viridiplantae > Streptophyta > Magnoliopsida > Poales > Poaceae > Coix > Coix lacryma-jobi. The sequence continues at coordinate 156,670,200 of CM019826.1, forward strand.
GTTTCATACACCACGCAGTGAGTGCTACCAATAACAAAACAATTCCATGTTACTAGACAATAAATATTATCGCTGAGATTCAGAAGAAGTCATTTGCATATTCTTTGACAACAAATCACTAAATAGCAGCGATGAAAATGGAAGGGCGTTCGATGCAGTAGTTATTATATACATATACAAGTACATAAGCGAATTATTCTGGAGGGAGAGAAAACTTGAGCTACGCCTCTAGCAACTAATCTGATCCCCAACCAGAAAAATAGATAAATTTTAGTTCAAAAAATAGCTAAATCAGAATATTGAGAGGTCTAATGGCTATTCACATCAAGTCTAGATCTGTCGTGTGATTCTTTCCAATAAATCACCAATACTCAGTTGCTATCTACCCCTTCTATAATGTACACTGTTCTTGCATCATCTTGTGGAATTGTCTTGTTATCATGATAAGTGGAAGGAGCCTAGACCCTCTGTAATAGCATATTTGAGCTTCTTTCTCATTATCTCCTGCGATCAAGAAACAGATACCAGCGATAAATCGGTCTCAGTTTTCCATGTTTGTGAAAACGAAACAGATAACTAAACTGATATGATTTTTGTGGTACCTTCGACGAGTAAGGAGGGAGCTTGATAAAGTGCCGGCAGGTATTGACACTTGGCAATTCGTCGTCTACATTGCCGTCACATTGCTGCCGAGCAGGATGCATGACAGATAAGTATTCATCAAAAGGATAGGTCTGTGCCCTAGTGGTATAATTTGCTATGCTGACAAACCTTGCGTGCGACAGTGAGCTTGGGATCGAGCGAAGCTAGGCCACCAAGCGGGAGTTGAGGGGCTCCAGTACTGAATTGTATGAAAGCCCGCTGCTCCTCTCTTCCAAACTCTCGAAATATCTCCAGGAACTGCAAATCGTTACAGTTGAGCTCTTAAGCAGTTGGTTAGAGTTCAAGGAATACAAAGGCTAGTAGGCATATACTACTTACATTAATAATCGGTTGGCTGCTCATATCGTAGCCATGCTCAAATTCCATGTGATCCTCAGGGTTCTTTAACTGCAAAAGGTAAACACAATTAGAATAACGAAAGGATCCTGTTTGCACAAGACTTTGGGAGTACAGAAAGACACGTACAGCCCAAGCATCCTGTTCACCACATAGTATGTGTTCCATTTCCTCCTCTGTAAACATTTTGAGGGCCTTAAGAGCAAAAACCTGCAAATGGTAGACCTAAATTAGTATTTGCTGTTTGCATAGGAGAGAGAAACGCATTTAGCTCTATTCCATTAGAAACAAACCTCATTGATTCCAGACTTGAAAGCCTCGATCTGCTTGGCAATCCCGCTCTTCAGTGTTGCATCAACAACCAAAGATACATATTCATCTAAACTGTCTAGAGTTACCAACTTCTCTGAGCCTCCAGGAACAAGCTCATATCCCGGATTTCCAGGAAGAGTGAAGTCAAGGCACAAATCCTCCAATTTCACGTTTTTATAGGACAAATCACCCATACGGTTAGATGCTCTGGAAGAGGTTTCCAAAAATTTCTTCCTGCTAACAAGTGCTTGAAACTCTATAACTGTCTTGCCCAGCTCAGGGTCAAACAATGCGATGTCATATATATCGAGCTCCTAATAAAACAAAAAAAATGCAGTAATTAGAACAAAGGAGAAGGAATTCAGAATCAGAAATTTGTAATCAGAAGGGGCAAAGCATGGGCGATTGCTGAAAGAATTACCTGCTCAAGCATGACCTTGTAAAATGCTTTAGAAAGTGGAATATCCAGGATCCTTCCATCCAGAACTGCTCTCGCTACAAGATTCCCTAAAAGCTTGAATTTTTGTAGCATATTAGTAAAATCAATTCCTTGTGATGAAGTGTCTGATGGTGACCACGGCTTCGGAAATAGTCCAAAAGGAGCATGAATGAATCCATGTTCGCCACTGTCTCCTCTCCACATCCCAAGCCCGGTCCTTTGAAGTTCATGACTAGCTGTAGTGTAGAATTCAAATGTTGGACCTCGCCCAGTCCCAACCTCTCCTTCGAACTCCACCTCAACGATTCTACTGCTTGGGCCATGACTGGTCATCACTGATACAGCACCTTCAAGGATAGCACTTCGGGTTACCCTGTACTTTTTACTTTGTGGAGGACTCTTCACCTGGTCTGAGTGACCATTAACTTGGTCTAAAATATTGTGAACCTGTTCTGGAGAACTGTTAACCTTGTCCGGAAAGAATGAGCGATGTGCAGTGAGGCAGAAATACTTCCACCGTGTGTCGAAGGACAACAGGAATGGGCAGGTCTCAACCAGATAGACACACCACGAGGGTATAAGGCCATCCTCAAACAAGGCATCTTGCATTTGCACCTCTAGCTTATTTACGAGAAGGCTACTGATGAACTGATGCCGTGGAACTGGATATATTGCCACCTCAAGACCATTGATATCTTGCAGACTTCCTTCAGCAAATTTGTTTATCTGTTCATCCATCAACAGTTGGTATGAAAAACGGTTCAGCCCTTCAAGAACTTTCAGCATGAACAAGAGATTGTATGACAGATCAGACACATCCAGATCACCAGGAAGTTTGCCATGAAGTATGGCATTAAAAAAAGGGTCCTTTAACCATGCGCGTTGAAGATTTTCTTGCACGTGGGATAGCTGAGTATAGTAGGAACTCTGAGAAGAGATCTCCTTGATTTTGTTCCTTTTCCTATAGGTTATGCTGTGTTCTTCATCCCAGAAAGATGTGTCGATCAAGAGATCAGATTGTCCCTTGTTCATCAGACGGAGGATCGATTCGAAAAATGTAACAGATGGTTTGAGTGTCACGCCGTTGTACAAGAATCTCAGTCTTGAGGATCTGTTCCCATCATCTGGAAGATACATGGGTGTTACTTTATTTACGTTGCTATCTTATCAAGTTATCATAATCAATAATCAAGCAGGACTAACATAATAAGGAAAGCATGAGGGAATGAGACAAGACTAACATAATAAGGAAAGCATGAGGGAATGAGACATGAAAGAGATAAGACGGTATATACCATTTTTGGACTCTACTAAATTTTTGCTTCCATTTGCTTCCTTCTCTTGATTGGAATTCTGCAATCATAGAAAAAGGAGGGAATTGTTAAATATTGCATGTATGGAAGTTTACAATACTGAAGATAAAAGCAAAACAGGCAAGATTTATCCTGATAAGAATAATTTCAAGAGAAACTTAGAAGGGAATAATTCAAGTTCAAGTAGCCCATTTTTGCATTAACATTGAGGAAAAACATTTTTAGCAACTGTGTATTTATGAATACCTTGGATGCAGGTTCCTGATCAGTTCTTCTAAAGACCTCAGGAAATAGAATTGATTCAGTGGTATCTGGCGTCGAGAAAAGGTCGACACTAAGAACACCATTATAGTTGCGTAATTCTCTCTCCTTCTGCGACCTTCGAAATTTTAATTCCAATGACGTTTTCTGGGCCTCAGGATATCTCAGCGGAATCATCATGCTCTCACGTGAAATCTGTTCATCAGATAGCATTACAGGAAAACTGTCATAGCACATGTGCAAAGTGTCTAGAAGCTTCTCCACCAAAATCCCAAGTGGATTTGCGGAACTTTCATTGGAGAGAGTGAGAGCCAAATTAGCAAATTTCTGCAGCCGACTCTGCACCTTACTAAACCGCTCAAGTACAGGTCCATCATTGAGGTCTGCATTGAAGTATGCCCCGTTTGAGAGATAAACTGCCAAACATTTGATAGACCCACTCTGCACAAACTCAAAAGTAGAAGTAACTGGCAGTTCATCTGACAATAATCTCCTTGAAAGATCAGACAACTGCTTGCAGCTATCAGGATTTTCAGCAGGGTGTGTCAAGGCATATACATTCAACCTAGCAAAAAGGTCCCTCACACTTTTGAGAGTAAATCCAAACCTATGTGGAGATTTTTTGCTCCCTTTTACCGACAAGAAGTTTTTCTTTATCTCCTCTGCTAGTTCCATGACAGCATCATTCTCAATGCTGCATGCCTCAACAGTCGAGGAAGATTCCAGGTCAAAGCAAAGACAACTTTCTTTCATGCTGTTGTTTCTTTCAGACTGGCGACTGGTGTTTTTTGATTGTGATACTATATACTCAATTGCATGCTTTACACCCTCCTTGGTAAAGGTCTCCAAGGAAAAGCGCTGGTCTTTTTCCAGAAGGGTCCTTGAAATCTTGAGTGTTTCGAATAAGATGTGGTGGTTTTTCCGAGCCAACAAACAATTAAGAAAGCTGATACAAAGACGAGACATAAACATCAACAGCATGCATGGTAACAACAAGGCAGCAAATTTCAAAGATCAAAATATTATCTTACTAAAGAAAAAAAAAGTAAATTTTGTAGAAATTTTACCTTGAGAGATTTACGGTCTTCTGTAACTCCACTAGGAAATAAGGTGGGCTTAATTCAACAATGTTGCCAATCACAACAACACAGCTGTAGCAAATTGATGATACTGCAGATTTTGCAACCTACATTGGACAAAAGAAATGCACAAGTCAAGGGAAATTCTGTACTTCTGATGGCACCTAGAGGTCGTAGAGGACCTGAAAAAATACCTCGTACCTGTACTATAAGGGCAACGATGCTAGCAAGCTGGTCCAGGTATCTACGTTGTCGCATGATGAGTTTCCTCTTTGCAGTGACTAGTTTAGCATGTTGACCAGAGGTTTCAAGAGGTGGCATAAGCTGGTAAACGAGCCCCACAAGCATCTGGACCTGCAGTTGGGAATTGAATAATGTCAATTGTCAAGAGATTCACCAAGATGTTTGCAGGTGCTTGATAACATGCACGCAGATGGCATCCACATATCTACTATCTTGTGACATTACAGAAGTCTACTGGTGGTTTGGATGTAAGAGGTCTGCCCTTTGTGCACTCCCTAAAAGTAAATGAAACTATACTCTGATTTACTTTTTTATATAAATACGTGACACATGATGTTAACATTCCCACATGGAACTTGGCACATTAGGCAGGGGTTAAGGCACTTAAATCACAGGCGCATGACCACAAAATTGCGCTAAGTAATGCAAAGGGAAGAAGTAGAGTACCTTATCACTATCATGGTGCAAGCAGCTGTAATAAGTTATCATCTGCTCAAGCAATTCACAAAAGTTTAACTCAAAAACAGACTTCACAGCCTTTGCGGAGACAGAAGCAAGACTTCTAAGCAGATCCAGAATGCCCTGTCAAACATGTTCGATTGAGTCCTCGGGTTCCAAGAAAGCTAAAAGATAAAAACGAAATCAAGGATGATGAGACATACATTTAAGGTGGCATCACTGAGGCTCTTCCACCCTTCATTATCCATCAAGGTCATTGTTACCTCGATCACATTCGAATTGCAGAGCTTACTCATGTGTGCAGCGTTTCCGGAAGCACCAGCAGCAACCAATGCCAAGCACGAAATAGCAGATTCGAGAATCTAGCATCCACAAGGATCAACAGTCAATCAATACATTTTCCCACAATAAAAAAATGAACAAGGAAAACATCCATATATAATCCTACTTACCATCCTATCAGAATACTGCAGGAGGTTGCACAGTGCAGGCACGGCCTCCATAGCCTTAGGTGCATTCACTTCATCATAATCATTGAAGATGTTCGAGACGATCTGGAGCGCCACTTTCTGTAGGCATTTGCACAAACAGTTGGTGAGCACAGGACATATGAAGGCAGAGAAGAGAACGAACAGTGCAGAAGCAGATCAAGCCACAAAACATTCGCTCATGTGCCATCACCTGCTTGTTCGTCGAGAAGAAGTCGAAGAACTGTAGCACAGCAGCTGCCACCCCCCGGCTGAGACACTCTTCAGGGCATTCCACAGATATGGTGTTCAGAGCTCGCAAGCACTGTCAAAGTGAAAGCAAAAATAAGAACAGTAAGCGAAGGTGGAAGGACCAGTAGCTTAATTACTTATTGCAACACAAGTAGTTGAATTTTACCAAATATAACCGAACTGTAAACAAATATATACACCTGCACTTGTGCAAGAGGAGTAGTAAAGGAAACCAGACTAGTAGACAACCATCCTGCTTTTCATCGGGTCACACACACCCATGACCCAACTGAGGGCCTGTTGGTACAGCTCACTTGGGAGCTGTTTTTTTTTTTTGTCAAACACCATTTTACAAAACAGCTTCACCCATGAAGCTGTTTTATCCCCTCTCACAAAAACAGTTTCACCTATGAAGCTGAAAAAAGTAGTTTTTCACAGCTTATACCTCTATTTCTCTCTCCCAACCATGCATGAAGTTGCTAGTAAAACTGTTTTGCCAAACACTTTTTTCAAAACAGCTCAGCTTCGCTTCACCTAGTAAGTTGCTCATGAAGCTATTTTCTAAAAAAAACAGCTTCACTAGTGAAGCTGAGCTCTACCAAACGGAACCTGAGTTTATGCCCACTGCAATTTTCTACTATGCCTTTGGTGAAGTGGAGTGTGTGTAAACCACCTACCTACCACAGTCCAGTCAAATTTAATTTAAAACTTGACCACCACACAACAACAACTGTTTTACACGATCGTGGAACAAATCCTGTCAATACTAATGGCAGCTCCACGTATATGAACAGAGACAGGCTCAGAGATGATTAGCCGGGGTGACTACACGGCACATACCATATAGATGGAAACTAACCAGATTATGAGCTGCATACTAAGAAAATACAATCCGGCCTAATCATAGCCCGCGACACTCATATAAATGGATCTGTACGACTAATCTAAACGAACAACCTTAATTAGGAGCAAAGACAACCTTAATTACGATCGAGATAAGCAGACGTACGCCAGACAGGGTTTAAGCAACATGGCCCATGGGTGCGAGGTTTAGGTTTATGCAGCTGAGGATTAATGGGGTTTAGTACGACGGCACGGCACGGCACTGGGGTAAAAAAGGAAAAGAAAACAGCAGCAGCAAAGGCGCAAAGCCAACCAACCTCCTCGGCGAGTTCGATGCAGTCGACGGCGAGGAGCCTATCCCGGAGCGCCTCGACGGCGCCGTGGCGCGCGAAGCGCGTGGCCCACTGGGGCGCCGCCTCGCAGGCCTCGGCGATGGCGCGCGCGGCGAGCAGCGGCACGTCGCCGCCGCCGCCGCCGGTGCCGGCGAGGAGGGCGGGGAGGCGCGCGGCGAGGCCCGCGTGCGGGATGGCGAGGATGAAGTCCGGGCCGGACATGGCGAGCACGTCGCAGAGCGCGGCGAGCGCGGCCGCCGCCTCCCCCGCGCCCGCGGACTCGTCGGCGATCGCCGCCAGCGCGTACTGCAGCACCGCGTCATCGCCTGCGTCCATGGCGTGGCGAGACGGACGCGCGCGCGGCTGGCTCGCTGGCTCCCGCGCTCGAGATACTACGCTAGCAGCGGGGCCGCCTGGGGCACCGCAGCAGGTCGGAAGTGCCCGCCGCCAAGCCCGGAGGCTGGCGCTAGGGCGCGCGCCGGCGCGCGCGCGGCGAAGCGAAGCGGAGCGCGGGGGCGATCGCGATCGGTCGGTCGGTCGGTGCGGGGGCTGGCTGGGGGTCGCTGCGAATCTCGCGATCGTTCGTTCGCGGGCGCGCGACGCCGGCCGTGCGCCGCGGAGTCTCGGGCCGCCGTTGGTTAGTTGGTGACGCGGGGTAGGGTACGGTGGTAGAGCGCGGCGAGGGCGAAGAAGGCTATATCGCGGCGGCGAGAGGGAAAGGGCGGCGGACCCGGACCCGGACTCCGATGTGGCGCGCGGCGCGGTGCATGCATGGGACCCACCCCTCACCCGAGAGGCGGCAGGGCAGAGTCACGTCACGGCCCGGCCCGGCACGGGAGCCCGTGACGCCTCCGGCTCGGGCTCGGCGGGTGGTGCCTCGTCGCACGGGTCCGTATTCCGTATCCGACTGGCTCGCGCGCGGCCGAGCCCGGGCGGGGCGCGTGCCACGTCAGCACGCGGGCCGAGCGGCGGGTCCACACGCTGCGAGAGCGCCGATGGAACACGACTTGGCAGCCACGGGAAGGTCGACGAGAGACGAAGAGGGGACCCGCGCCACCTGGGTGGGACGGTCGCCGCCGGGAGCTCGCCAGCGCGGGGCCGCCGGCCGCCCGCCCGTCACGGCGTCACCGTGGAAGCAGGAAGCTCACACTTTTGTTTTTGTACATAGTTGTTTGACCTTTTTTGTTATATAAATTTATTTTATCACTAGAGATACTTTAATAATGAATTATTAATTTTATTATTTATATAAAAAATTAAATAAGACGAACGTTCAAACGAGAAGTTTAAAAGTAAAAAAAAAATACTTTTATTGAGATGAAGGGAGTATGTATGATATCTTGTTACAATTAGATATAACTGAAAGAATTAAAATATATATGAGCGGATGGGCGAATTGAGCCAATTTAAATTCTTGCGAAATTTAAAACTATCGCTTAACCAAAATCATCCATGCGCTTAAAAATTATGCTCCGATCTTTTTTTGAATGCAAACTAGTGGGGAGAGTTCAGCACCTGAATTGAATATGCTCCGACAATTTGAAATTTGCCATTATAATTTTGCAAAGTTGGAGATATGCCACTGGTATCTCACTGACATGTGGGGCACACATGAGTCAATGACATGTGGGCCAGGATGGCATATTTCCAATTTAGCAAAATTGTAATGGCAATCTTCAAATTTTCCCATAAAAGTTATCCACCATAAATTCTAACCCTACGATAGCATAACAATTCTAGGCAAATGTTGTGATAACGTAAATGCATAATTAAAAAAGAAAAAAGCGCATGGCGAGGTTTCTCTGAGATATCAGAGAGTTGTCACTCTCCACTAGTTCTCGCTGGAGCAGCTATGTAAAGATACTATCCACCTTGATTCAAGGATCAAGTGCTATCTAGTGGTCGATCCTTCTCTACTTTGGAATGTACAACAGTAAGAACAATTTGGGTCTCTCGCAGTCGCACCGAGATATCACAAAAGGCTCCTCAACACCACCAAACTATCTAGGTAATACCGATCATCAATAGTAATAAACATAAACTATCACTTAATAACCTTACCAAACCTAATGAGAAAGAGTGGGCAACACACGTACTTGTCGGCCCTTAAGCACTAATGGAGACCATACCGCAACGATACAAGAGTAACTCTTACGGTAGTACTACACACTGCGGTTATTGTTCGTTACTTAGAGTAACACGTGCGATACTATTTTATAATTAATCTTTCCGGTAACATTATTGCATCTAGGTACCTAATCCCCCACTACTTCGCCGACGCCGTAAGTTAGAAGGAGTGTGTCTCCTATTTGTCTCGGACACTCTGTTGTTACTGTTTCTAGCTTCCCATCACCGTCCATGCGCCTCTGAAACCATCGTCCGTTTGCGACACATGCTCGAGGTGTATGTGCAATCAAGTTTTTAGTGGCCACGAAGCTTCATGCAGATGTTCGTCGTACCACTACTTTGTGGCGGCGCGATGTACCAATACATGGTGTGTGGGAATGACTACAACATGGTTACGCTGTATCGAGCGTGAATGATTGTCTCGAACAACCCGCATACATCGACCAGTGAAAAATGCCGCCACCGTCGATGCATTCGGCAGTGGTACCGTCTTAGTGTATAACTCCATAACTTGTGTGGTTACAGTTCGGGCAACGACTACCAACCATTAGATCTCCATCTAATGGTATAAATCTATTAGGCCTGGTTCAGTTGATGAAATTTGTGGTGAAAAAATTATGTAGCATTTTCGTTGTTATTTGACAAACTTTATCCAAACATAACCTAACTAGACTCAAAAGATTCGTCTCGACATAAACAGACTAAAGGAGGGACGAGAGTGGTTTGAGATCGAATACAAGACGTGCGATCCGTGAACTTTGCGATGATCCCGTCGTCAAACCCTGTGGGGGCGGCATACATGCATGTGAACGAATGGACGAATGGCGAGTGAGAGAATGGATAAACTAAGACATCGTGCTGCTGCGTGCGTGCCTGAGGTGTTTGCCGTCTTTCAATTCTATATACCATCATCATTAGTATACAATAATAATACTCCTACATTGAATTTGCACACGTACTAGTACGTGGTGCATTTCATTGTAGAGTACTTTATTGAGTTTTCCCGGCGTTATCGTGTCGTTTTTTCCACCTCTCGAAGACGCGTCCGCGCCCCGTACGGGAGGTGAGGTCCGGGAGCAGGTGACAGGTGAGGTGGTGTGTGAACTGTGAAGAGCGACGACGTCGTCGTCTCCTCCTCCTCTGTCTAGCCTCTCGATGCCGGTGTTCCCCCTTCACGTCGCTGCACGCCGCGTTGCTGTTGACTAGCACTAGTACGTGACAGCCTGCCCCCGTGCCTGTGCGAGTGCGATGGCGCAAACGTTCTTCGGCTAGCGGAGTACTATGTTCCAGCCGTACGTACGTCATCACGCTATGCGGACCTTGGTTAGGTTAACGAGGAGAACGGTGGATTAATTGAATTGAATTAGTTACTGTACTATGTATATGTAGTGTTGGTGTATACTTACTGGCTACGGAAACGGAGCAGGTAGCCCGTGTCACGACTGACGAAGGCGTGCCGCTGCCGTCCCCGTTGCCGGAGCCGGACAGGACAGGCAGCGCCCGCCGTTTGGCGTGTCGTCTCGTCTCGTCTCGTGTGTGTCCCGCCACCCGCGCCGGGGCCCCGCAGCAGCACAGTTGAGCCCGCACGCCACGTGTCCCCCTCGCCCCCACCACCACGCCGAACTGCAGGCTGCAGGCTGCAGCCCCGCCCCTGACACGCCATTAGCGCCTCCAGCCGCCTACTTTAGCAGGCCATTACCACACAAGCAGCAACCCCCCTCCCAATCTCCACTCTCCAGCCGGCGGAAAAGCCCCTCTCCTCCGCCCCCGCGCCCGCGTCCGGTTCCGAGATCGATGGGGCAGCAGGGGGCTCACACCCACCCGGACGAGGCGGCGGCGCTCGCGCTCCCGACAACAGCCGCCGCGGCTCCTCCCTCCTCCTCGAGGCTCTTCACGGCGTGGCTGGTGGCGTCGTGGTACGCCTCCAACATCGGCGTGCTGCTGCTCAACAAGTACCTCCTCTCCGTCTACGGCTTCCGCTTCCCGGTCCTCCTCACCGCCTGCCACATGTCCGCCTGCGCGCTGCTCGCCACGCTCGCCCACCACGCCTCCTCCCCGTCGTACCCCCACCCCCACCACCACCACCGCAGCAGCAGCCCCCGCTCCCGCCGCCAGCTCGCCCGCGTCGCGCTCCTCGGCGCCGTCTTCTGCGCCTCCGTCGTCGCGGGCAACGTCTCGCTCCGCTACCTCCCCGTCTCCTTCAACCAGGCCGTCGGCGCCACCACGCCCTTCTTCACCGCGCTCCTCGCCTACGCCGTCGCCGCCCGCCGCGAGGCCTGCGCCACCTACGCCGCGCTCCTCCCCGTCGTCGCCGGCGTCGTCATCGCCACCGGGGTCAGTAGTCGTCACCGCCAGATTGGGATTGGGATTGGAATCCTGACAGTACTCGCGACAAAATGCTGGTGCAGGGCGAGCCGAGCTTCCACCTCTTCGGCTTCATCATGTGCGTCGCCGCCACGGCCGGCCGCGCGCTCAAGTCCGTGCTGCAGGGGATCCTGCTGTCGTCCGAGGAGTGAGGAGTTTCCTAGTTTCCCTTCCCTTCCCCCTGCCCCATTCAATCATTGTGCTGGACCATTCTCTCACACGGACGGCGGCGCCAACAACAACGACGCGCGCAGGGAGAAGATGGACTCCATGGACCTCCTCCGCTACATGGCGCCGGTGGCCGTGCTGCTGCTGGTGCCGGCGACGCTGGCCATGGAGCGCGACGCGTTCCGCGTGGTGGCGGACCTCGCGCGGGAGGACCCCAGCTTCCTCTGGATCCTGCTCTGCAACTCCTGCCTCGCCTACTTCGTCAACCTCACCAACTTCCTCGTCACCAAGCACACCAGTCCGCTCACGCTCCAGGTAACCAATCCATCGATCAAATCCTCCAGCGCTGCAGGATGCAAATGCGAATGCAATGCAAGCCGAGCGCCCGAACTGCTGGTGCTGCATTACACGTACAGGTGGGTGATGCCTGCTGATGCCCTTCGTTCGATCCCCCCTCCTCTGTCGTCCGTTGCAGGTCCTCGGGAACGCCAAAGGCGCCGTCGCGGTGGTCGTCTCCATCCTTATCTTCAGGAACCCCGTGACGGTCGTCGGGATGCTGGGCTACGGGGTCACGGTCGCCGGCGTCGTCTTGTACGGCGAGGCCAAGAAGAGGAGCAAGTGAAGCGAGGAGCCTGCTCCAAACTTGCTCCTGTACCTGTACATTGCTTGCCGGTGTTGGCCTGAGGCTTGTTCTGATAGAAATAGAATGCAACGCCGCCGCGGCGATGATAGCAGCAAAGTTTGAGCTCCAAAACTGTAGGGAATTTTTAGTATTACAAAAAAATTGCATATCGTCCTATAACAAGAGTAGTTAACTTGGCAGTTGGCACATGCGCTGATCCTTTTGTAACAGTGTTTATTTATTTATGTACTCCCTCCATTCCAAATTATAAGACGTTCCAAGAATCTTGGAGAGTCAAAGTTTTTCAACTTTGACCAAAATTATAGAGAAAAATACAAAGATTTATAGCATCAAGTATGTATATTATGAAAATATAACTAATGAAGAATCTAATTATGCTTAGTTGGAATCATAAATATTATTATCTTATCATATAAATTTGGTCAAAGTTGAAAAACTTTGACTCTCCAAGATTCTTGGAATGCCTTATAATTTGGGATGGAGGGAGTACATTCCAAATGTACGACAAGGGAACTCGATGATGTTCGTACAGTGAGATTTTCTACAGAATCGGAGACCATGGTGGCTGGCTGCAAAAGGCTGTGCCTCTATTTGCTAAGACTATCCGCACTCGTCGCCTCTAAAAGGAATATTTTGTCCTGGTCATCGAGATTTTTTCCTCTATACAACTTTCTCTCGCACTCATTCCTCCTCTATATAAAAAAAGCCCACGTGTCAGAACTATTTCTCCCCCCCCCCTTCTTCTTCTCTCCCTCCGCCCGCTCCTCTCTCTCACCTCCATCCCCAGGCACCGGCGACCTCCATCCCCAGGTTTGCGACCTCGGCGGAGCTCGGCGGCCTCCATTCCTCGCGCCAGCGCCAGCGCGTCGGCAGGTTGGAGGGCGGCGGATCTGCCTCCGACGGGTCTCGTGCACCAGCGCGTCGGCGGGTCCGAGGGCGGCAGGTCCGACTCCGGCGGGTCTCGTGCACCAGCGCGCCGGCGGGTCCGAGGGCGGCGGATCCGCCTTCGGTGGGTCTCCGGCGGCTCCGAGGGCGGCGGATCTGCCTCCGAGGGCGCGGAGACGGCTTCCTCCTCCGCTGAGGCGAGGGCGAGGCGGAGCTTCGTCGGCGAGCGCGGCGGAGCGTCCTCGTCCTGCGGTTGGTGGCGGCGGAGCGTCCTCGTCCGGCGGGCAAGCGGCGCGGGAACGGCCTCCTCCTCCGGCGCGCGGGCTGGTTGCTCCTCCAGGGCGCAGACGGCTTCCTCGCGCGGGCGGCTGCTCCTCGACTCGCTCCAGCCCTCCTCCCTGCGCCACCGCAACCCCCCTCGTCGCCGGCGCGGGCTTCCCTTTCTCTCCCCTCCTGTCGTGGCTCCCGCGTGGCGTTTAGAGCATGGACGCTATGTCCGCTTCATTTACCGAACAAGCGTGTTTCCTGAATGGTACCGGACAGGATAGAGGAAGCCGCTGCAGGAATTTTTTACGCTACCTGCGTTTACAGGATGCGTATACAGGTCCCGGTGCGGTTCGTCTAAGGCTTTAAACCGTATAGTATAAATCAACCGTAGATCCAGTGCTTCACTTCACTGCTTGCTTTCCATCACAGTTCATGCAATGCACTCCACGATAACTAGCGGTTCAGTTTGATGCATTTGGAATTGGAGGTGGCCGCTGAAGGATATGATGCTAGCTCGGATTCAGATTCAGTCGGTATTGTTCTTCCATTCCTTACTGTTCAGCAGCAGCTGGGTATGGTGGTTGCTCATCGCGTCGCTGCTGCCACGTCCCTGCCGGCTGCCGCCGATTCGGGTAATCTGGGGGAGGATTCGGGTTCGGCCATGACGTGCATACTGGGCCTGGCCTTCTCCGCTAGACGGCCCGATTTCCTTGTTTCTTCTAACTTTAAAAATTCTATTTATGAATGGATTTTAGACATTTCTAAAGTCCATTCAGAAAAAAATTGATTCATCTTATTGGCACGCACGAGGATAGAAACAAGGTCTACGCAATGGAAGAAACGTGACAAGGAAAATTTTGACATCTAACATTGAGATGTTTTGACTCTGCATGAAAGTTAGAACCGATAGAGTACTATCCATGCACATCTAACATTATAGTACGACAATATATACGGATACGGCCACAAGTCATTTCCGTACCCAAAATGCAAATTTATTTACTCATGACTAGCGTGGTGCTCAGAAGATATCTTGCATGCTCATTTATCGTTCACCTTTGCTCTTGTAACATCTTTTTGCTTAATGCAACTCCCTGAAGGTTCTGCATTCTTTTTTATCCACGGGTGCTTCATAATGTCATCAAGACAAAGCCTCTTGCTTGAATCCTTAACTAGCAGCTGCAAACACAATCACACCAAAAAGGTCAATAGTCCAGCCCACAGCCATTTAAATTACTAGGAACCCAGGCGCGCTTCGCCGCGCGTATAGGGCAGTCTCTGTTAAAAAATGATTGGTTTCATGTGTGATACAACTATATATCTATCGGTCCACGCGTGTATGTATATATATATACTAATTGCCTCAAGTTGAACTGCACCGCATACGGCGAGCAGGCTGGATTCATTGAACTTGAACATAGGCGCTGGACAGGTACGACGCACCGCTGCTGGGCCATTTGGAATGGATCATGGATTACCAAGTGCAGCCTGCATGCAGCAGGAAGGGGAAAGCGCAGTCTACGTGCAGCAGCAAAGAGGCAAAAAAGCTACAGGGTAACAGTAACTCGCGTCCGTACCTCTACAACTGTATATATTAGTATAGATTAATCTCCTATATAGTCACTACTTTTAGATGTCACCTTGGAAATGAGATCCTTAGCCTCTGAAGATACATGAGGAGTTGAAGGGAATGCCAAATCCACCCTAACTATCCTGCACAAAATTCATGTGCCACAGAATGTTAAGGAATGGAGACCAGGGAGACAAAAAAAAACAGATGTTTCAGCCCATACCTTCTCAAGGTATCATCCTGTTCGTCGGCTTCAAAAGGAGGTGAACCATATAAGAACTCATAGCACAGGATTCCTAGAGTCCAGTTGTCCACAGCATGGTCATGGGCTTTTTTCTCAATCATCTCTGGTGCCAGATAATCGATTGTGCCACAGAGCGTGTGTCGTTTAGCATTTGTACGAGCTGCCCATCCAAAATCAGCAATTTTAAGCCGGCCCTGGAGAAAAAAGAAAGCTAGTTATCCTACTGATGCATCAACGCCTAGCATTTGGTGCACCAAGAGTAATACCCATCACGACAGTAGCAGTTCTTCAGAAATACTACTGATGCATTCAAGAAGCATTTGTATAACCATTTCTCCACATATGTTAGGGAATCAGCAACAATTTTTGTGTTTCCAGATTCATTCATGGAGGCATGATATGTATCCTATCCAGGTCACAAGCTTCAGGGAAACAACTACAGTTGTGTTCTATGCAGTAACAATATTGAGGAAACTGCATTTCATTTGTTCTTCAGCTGCCCTTTTAGTCAAGCCTGCTGGCAACACCTTGGCATAAATTGGGACTTCACTCTGAATTTCCTCCGGATGATGCAGCAAGCCAAGGTCCAGCATAACAACCCCTTTTTTATGGAAACTTTCATCATTGCCACCTGGCAGATTTGGAAGCAGAGAAACAACTTTATCTTCGACAGAGGCTGGCCATCATTTGATTCTTGGAAAAGCTCCTTCTATGAAGAAGTTAGACTACAGGCCCATAGATTCAGTCCTGCTAAGCGCTCTGTTTTCCTTTCTTGTACAGCTGCTCTAGTTTAGCTTTGTTTCTCTCCTCAAGCTTGCTTTCTTGCTCAACTACTCTAGTTTAGCTTTGCTGCCGACCTCTGACTTGTTTTTCTCTCCTTTTTTTCTTTTCTTTTTTTTTCTCTCCTCTTGTACATAATTTTTGTTGCACTTTTTGTTCAATAAAAAGTCTACAGTGGGGGTCTCCCCTGCTGTATTTTTCGCTCAAAAAAAAAAGGTGTGATTTGTATGCAAGATGAATTATCCCTACCCCTATCGAGATGTAACAACAACTATCATCTGCATCGTACATCAGTAAATGTATACAGTGCCTTGAGTTTCTTCTTTTTTATGGTCAATGGTAGGAGACAATCCCAACCTGATTCATTCATTCATCGCTAAGCTCAGGTTCAGCAGTTTTACAAGAACAAAAAAAGAAGGGAAAGATCAAGCACATGGACTAAGTATTTGAAGTAAACGCTGAGGACCATGTCTCAATGGTAGCTAGACCATCTGCGCAGCAATCTAACATTTCTAACTTGATTTTCACATTTTAACATTGTCTATGAATTGTTCTTCCTAATCCTAACTTCTTAAAAAAAAAGTCCTTCCTAGCACGACCGTGCAAGAGCACATATTTCATTAAGATGGAAACAATTACAGCACAGACTGGTAAGCCTGAGCTTACCAAAACACTTAAGGAAAAAATACAGAGAAAAAACTGAAAAAAAAACAAATAACACCACATGCAAAAGACTTAGAGAACTAAATTACTAACAGAACTAGTGACCAAGGCAAAGGTGCCAATGAAAGCAGCCACACATGCAAAAGAGCCCGTGCACGCTCCAACACTTACAAAGAGCCAAGTCTTACAGTCTGCATTGTTTGCATAGACACTGAAATACTTTTATAATGTAACAGGGGCAAAACATTTAGAGAAAATTTCCAACCTATGAGATCAGCTGTAGATTAGATTCTTAAGCAAACTTAAAGCAATGGTTTTATTAGATCCTATTATATGCAGAAACAAGACCATCAGCCTATTCAAATTATAACAAAATGGAGGAAAAACTACGGGCACTACCCTTGAGCCAAGTATTTTACAGTATGCTTATGTTAGAATCCATTTTGTGTAGAATAAGACCATCTGGTGAGGAAAAAATACAACATGAAAAACAGTAAATACACAAAGGCAGGCACAGCGACAGCCAACAATAAATAATACCAGAATAAATGCATAAATCAAATATGGTGCTAGATATAATAACAACCGCAGCAGCTTCATAGCGAAGAAGAACCAACCTCAAGATCGAGCAGCAAATTCTCAGGCTTGATATCCCTATGAATGACTCCCTTCTTGTGGCAGTATGCCAGTGCACCAGCAAGGCTCGCGACATACTAAAACACATAAGATTCAATGGCATCACAGTCTAACAAAAGAATGGCAAATCAAAATGAAAGCTGCATATGTATATCATGCTCTAGAGTGTGGCATGGCAATGCCAGCACAAGTTCTTGGCCATTAATGGCATCATCACAAGTGGAGACTAGACAGTCATGCTAAAAGAGATGTCATGAATGCTCACATTGTTTCGTGTATAAATGTATAATATGGGTTCAGAGGAATAAAGTCATAAACTACAGGGTGCACCGTGCACTGCATGTGCAACACATGGGTGGTGATTCATATAAAAAATTGGATTGATCCTTTGCCTTGCATTTCTTGGAAATGCACTACAGTTTCTGTTTCTAAAGAATACTTAATACTACAGTCAGATAATGCAAATATCATTTTGAAAGCTCAAAAAATGGCACTGCAATTTTCAACATCAACCTCCTTTTAGTTGAGCTGCAACTTTAACTTGTAACCATTACATAGAATGTACCAGCAGTTAATGGGCCATTCTGTCATACATATCTGATTCCAGTAAAATCAAGTTGCTGCCATTCAATTTTTTTTGAGTAGAAGTAATATCCTACAATTGCCAACCAAAGACCTACTCGTCTCATGGGCTAGCTTCCTAGTTCTCTGAAACTTTGTTTGTAAAGATCCTCTCCCTCTCCCTGCCCCTCTCTCCTCTGTATTTTTCATCCTATTTTTGTTTTAATCAAGTAACAGTCGGAGCTCCTCACTGTATCTCTACAACTAAAAAATATCAAAGGCAATCGTCCCCCGGCGCTCTTCGCTTCGCTTCCTCGATATCGTGCGACCCGGCGATTCGCTCGCTCCTTCAATACTGTGCATCCATCCTGCGTGATTGATCCGCCTACCATTTCCGCTTGCGTAAAAAGAAGGAAACTCATCTGGTCAGCTCAATTTCCGGTCGCACCAGCAGTCTCTTGCCCTTGAGCCGCGTGCCGCGGCATGCATCGGCCGCTATCACCACGAGTGCCGCAGGCCACGCTGGTCACCATCACCACGCCCCCATGACCCATGAGCGCCATCACGTTGCCACACACTTCGCGCTCTAGCGGCAGCTCATCCAAGCGGCGAACGCCCAGGTCGAAGGAGTGGAATGGGGCGGCGGAAGCCGTTCATGAAGCCAGCGGCGTGTGAAGATGGTGGCCGAGTGAACAAACAACGGCTTAGAGTGAAGACCGTGTTGGAGGCGGACCCAGCGGCAAGTCCTTCTCCATCAGCCGCCGAGTGAAGACCATGTGGACTGAAGATGGTGGCTGAGTGAATGAACGGCGACCAAGTGAATGGAATTGCCCACAATGGCGACGACAGAAACGGCGCTGCCTGTCCTCTTATTGGATAAATCAAGACCAATCAGGTACGTCTCTCACCACATATCACTAATGCATGCTAGGTGCTTGATAAAATTACCATTTGGAACACCTGTGATTTGACTGCCAGGTTCCAAATTAGCAAATGCCTAGAGCCCATAAACAAAAACTCAGCTCCATTTCAAAAGGTGGGCTATTGTAATAACTAAGAAAAAGATGAGATCTATTTCACTGCAAAAAGTTAGTCCTCGTTGAGTTTCCAACCTTCCTTGATGTGCCGAATTAATTATGTTATGTATATGCAGCGGTTCTGCATTGCTGTAGTTTTTTAGTGTTCCAAATTTTGAGGTCCACGATAATCTTTTATATATATATATATAACTAGGTCCACGATTATTGATCAGCATTTTGTGCCCTTGTATGCAGGTGATAGCTTCCCAAGCATAAACAACATAATTTCCTCTGATAATGCAAGTTCAATTTTTTATGCCTGGATGGTGTGTGTACATTCTTAGATTTACACAGTGGAATGTGGTAATAGACTTGGTTTCAAATTTGCTAGCTCTAAGTTAGTGTAGATCCTACTTATGTCCATGATCCTTCTTGTGGCCTTTCAGTGCAGTGCCACTATTAACTGCCATGTCTGAACTTGTTTGTTTTCTTTTCAATGAAGGATCACCCGAATGATTCAAGGTTGCTGAATGGGCCTATTCAGGATTTGTCTTCGGCAGTGAATATGATCCATCAGCAGCTGGATTTCAGTTTGAAAAGGGGCCAAAACATGTACTTTGACGGTAGTAAGATATCTGAAGATCCCATGAAGAAAAAACAGGTAATGTGGATATCAGCTACTACTTAGTTTTGAAGATTGGAGAGTTAATAGATGCTTTAAAAATCTTGAAGAGACTTATGGAAAACGGTTATAGGTCGCAACTACAAACAGACGATGGCAATCACTGCATTTGTCAGACCTTCGCAATGAATCCTTAGCTAAGTATTTTTATAGCCTTCTGTAACAGTAGTTCAGTATTTTCGTTTTTACTTTTTTTGTATTGGGAAATGGGAACTACACTTTCAATTATGATTCTTGAAATTTGTACTAACATAAGGCGCGTTGGAAGGCTCCAACACGCTGGATTTCGACACCGACATTGAGACAGGGTCCAACATGCTGTATTTGTTTTATTTAAAACTTACAAGGTACATCATTGATTTTTACATAGCTATCATTTTCATACATGGTTCTGAATTTCTGATTGATGAACACTGAGAAACAATTGTTTGTGGAATAAACTTTCAAGTGGCATTACTTGAATTCTAAGGTTTTCTTGCACAGAGGTTGTCTTAGTGATCAGACTTCAAGGTTATGATTTGGTCATCAATGATAATTTCTTAAAGTGGAACCTGAATATAGGCTCGCCATGAAAGCGCAATGCTCTAATGGAACAATAGTATTTTCTTCTCTCTTTTTTGGAAAACTATAGTTCCATGTGGTATTCCATTTGACACACGTAAGATTCTTTGAACCACCTCCGCGGAACAAATGTACTAAACTATATTATAAAAATAGTTAACAACTTAATTTTGCTAGAGAAGTTTATCTGACTTCCAAGTCAGCAACTCATGCCAGCATGCAATAATCGACAACTCGTGCGGATCTATGTGTTGTTCATGGTCATTTGGACCTTGAGTTTATAAGTATATGATATAATTTATGATTTATTATCTGATTTTGCACATGATGGTTGAAGGATGCAAATGGACTTCATAATCCAGCTATGGACTTATGATGGGAATTTTAAGAGAATTTCAATTCATGCAGGGCTACAGGACTATCTTAAGCGTATCACAAACAAAGCGTCCTACGATATATAGTTGTAATGAACACTGCTATGGTATGAACTAGATTGTTTTAATTTTACATCAAAACTTTAATTATATTCTACTGATTCTTGCATGCTTTGAGTAAACTCAAATAATAGGAATGAATGAGTATTGTTGTGAACATCACACTTAATTTTTTTGGTAAGTATAACATGCATTGAAACTTAAATTATTGTGACAGTATTTTATTCCCGTTGCAACGCACGGGCATTGACCTAGTTTTACCTAAAAAATATCACACAGTTGCGGTAACAAGAGACTTTGCCTCCACTATTATGGTTCAGGACTTCAGGTTAACATAATTTAGGTCCAATAATAGTAGGAGGAATGGCAATCCAACCGCAGCGCAGCCGGGAAATCACAGTGAACAAAGCAAAAGGGAAATGGGAAAGGTGGTTCTTACTGTGGCGGCCGTGCGCTCGGAGAAGCGGCCAGCGGCGCGAAGGACCTTGTAGAGCTCGCCACGGGCCGCATACTCGAGGACGAGGACGAATTTCTCTTCGTCGTGGAACCAGGCGAAGAGGCGGAGCACGTTAGGGTGGTCGAGGTCGCGCTGGATCTCGATCTCCCGCCGCAGGTGCGCGTGGAAGCGGTACTTCTCCAGCTTCGCCTTGTGAATCACCTTCAGCGCCACCACGTACCCGCTCTGGATCGTCGCCACGCGCAGATTAACTCCCATCGGAGGTGAAATTTTAGGGTAATCGAGAGAATCGGAGGTACAAGGTGATCGGGCCGACCTGCTTCTCGCGGGCGAGGTACACCTTGCCGAACTTGCCCTCGCCGATGTACTTGCCGATCTCGAAGTCGGACATGCTCCACTCCTCGCGGGTCGCCATCGTAGGCGGGAGCGGCGAATGGCGGAGCGAGGTGCGAGCCGAAGAAGACGGCGACGGGCTGCGTCGAGGAGGATCCGGAACCGGAGAAGGGGACGCCGACGCCGGGATGGAACGGGTTTGGGATTTTTTTTTTTTTTTTGACACAAACGGGTCTGGGATTTGAAATGGAGAGCGCCGGACGCCGGATTTTTTTTTGAAAATTGCTACCCAACAACCGGTTGTTTTGGGAGCTGTCAACAACCAGATTTTGGGTCGTCAGATCGGAGCGGGTGGGCGCGCGCAGCCAAGGCGCGGCTGGCCTCGGAGCTCCCGGCCCTGGCTGGCCATGGCGGGCGCAGCGCGGGGCTGCGAGGGGTAGGCTGGCGGCTGTCGACAAGGAGGGCAAGTTCGGTCCGGCGGGCGCAGCGCGATGCCGGCGGCCGGACGAGGAGGACGAGTGGCGAGGGCAGCCCAGTGCGGAACCAACCAGGGACCGAGGACGAGGGCGGCGGACGTGAGGATGGTGGCTGGGGTACCGGGGAAAGGCCAGAAGGGAAGAGAAAGGAAGGATAAGGTCGAGGAGTGTGGGCCCCACTGAAATTTGTAAAGGTTTATAATTTGTTCTGAAATTTTTTGAATAATTTAAATATAGTAATAAGATAATATAACACGGTGTAAATGTATGCGTAAAATCTGGTTGCTAGGATCTCTAGAAGGAAAAAGTCTAATTTTTCTCTCTCAACTTTTGCGAAAGTCTGATTTTCCTCCCTAAACTTCAAAACTAGACAGAACGCCTTCCTTAACTATTGAAATAATATAACTTACCTCCCTGAGTGGTTTTGAACAGTGGTTTTGCTGCAGTTAAAGCGGTTTTGCTACAGTAACGATGGTTCTGTTTTGTTCTTTTTTATTTATTTCTGCTGAATCTTTTAAAAAATTATAGTAAATCATAGAAAAATCATAAAATATAAAATTCAATTTTGTTGAACTCCACATGAGTAGATCTACACAGCGATCATATAATATGGTATGCTTTAGAACAAAGTTTTTATTGTACCTTTATATTTATGCTTTTTTGTAAATAAAATAAATTTATAATTAAGTTATACATGATCCAATGAGTATGAAATTTTACTACAGTTCAAACATACAATAATTAGTCCACCATAAAAATTTCACCATAATTGGACTGTAGAAACTACAGTGATTAATTATTTCAATTAATTTCATACAATTATATGTTTTTCTGTAATTAATTAGAATAATTCATAGTTGTAGATAATATAGTCCAATTATGGTGGAATTTTTATGGTAGGCTAATTATTACAATCTTAAATTGTAATAAAAATTTTATACTCATTAGATTATGTATAACATAGTTATAAATTTATTTTAATTACAAAAAACATTTATCTAAAGCTACAACAAAAACATTGTACTAAAGTATATCATATTATATATTCATTGTGTAGATCTACTCATGTGGAGTCCAACAAAATTAGATTTTCTATTTTATGATTTTTCTGTGATTTACTATGATTTTTTAAAAAAAATAGCGGAAATAAATAATTTTTTTTAAAAAAAAGACAAAAGCATCGCTACTGTAGCAAAACCGTCTTACCTGTAGCAAAACCACTGTTCAAAACCACTCAGAGAGGTAAGTTGCATTGTTTCAATAGTTAAGGGAGACGTTCTATCTGGTTTTAGAGTTTAGAGAGGAAAATTAGACTTTCGCAAAAGTTGAGGGAGTAAAAGTAGACTTTTTCACTCCTAAAACAACCACATGTTTGCTTGGGGCCTTGGGGGGGCGCGGGAAGGGGGGGGGGGGGGGGGGGGTGGGGTCGCGAAGACGCCAACTGCCGAAAGGCCGGAAGGGAAGGAAAGTGCAGGCTTCGCGGTCCAGTCTACTGTACCATCACGACCATTATAATGTTTCTTTGAACAGCACGGCCCATTTATATTTTACTATCTCGGCATCCGCCTAGGCGCCGCGCGTAGACTGGCCCACCAGTAAATAGGCCTTTTGGCGCGTACACGAGTCAACAAGAAAAAGACAGCAACTCCAGCAGGCCCTACTTTGGCCCTCATAGTTAAATATGAGAACTCAGGTGAAAAAACGAGCTCCAGCAGGGGCCCTATTAGGGTCCTGAAATTTGAGTGAGCTCTCAGATTCTTCCCTCAGTTCTCCTTCATGTTGGGTCAATAGCTCGACCCTCATCCGTGATTTTGCGCTCTCACCCCTCTCCCACCTCCCGCAACCGGCCGAGTTTATGTGAAAAGTCTCGACTTAACCTCCCATGACCGAGTTAGTCTATGACAACCAAACCCCACATGTCATTGACAGTCTAAATAATTTTGAGTGCTCTATTTTGAGGGTCATTGCTGGAGTGCAGCCCAAAAAACAGGACCCTCAAAAGTAGGGAAAGCTCCTCAATTATTTATGTTGTGTGAGCTCTCGATTTGTCCGAAAACCAGATTTTAAACTCCCATCTTTTAAAACCATGGGAATTGGCTGGCTCGCGCATCTGACGTGAACGCATCTCGTTCGATGTGACTGTTTTTGCCGTAGCTCGTCCATTTGGTTTTGGATCTGAGTTCCGACTTTTGCGTTGGGTCTCCGGATTCCGTGCTCTACAGAAATTTGGCTTCCTAGGTGCCTCCGACAGCCGTCGTCGGCACGGCCAGGCTCCGCGCGCCGCAAGGCGCGCCCCTTGGGGCGCCGTGCTGCCTTTGGACCGTTTTTGGGAAAGTTTTGGTTACTTTCACGCTTTGTGCACTTTCGGTTGCCATCCTCGCAAGTAGACTCGTCATGCCTAGCGCGTCGGGATGTTTTGGATGGCTTAACCGTTGTGGCTACGCTGGCGCATGTCTTAGAGACTGACACTCTCATGGTACAACAAGTATTTGAGTATGATGGGTGCTTGCTGTCTCCATTAGGTTTTATTTGGCTACACACAAATACATATTAATTTACGTGGATAGAAGTGGATTTGAATGAGACTTGAACTGAATTACATATCAACCCCTCACAAAATATGTGGATTATAGGGTCAAACAAGCTGGTTGAGGAGTTGAGATCTCTTGTTGTATCAAATTTCCTAAGTTTTTGGTGTGTGTTTAGGCCTCGTAATTGTGATTGAGCAGCTTATAGGATGAATTTCCTTTTTATTAAATTCATACTCTATGTTTTTCTTATAATGTAGAAAAATATGAAACCAACTTTATATATTTTTCTTTCTAAGATTGTGTCCTGTGTTTTTCTTTTGATGACCGAAGGAGGGAAACCCTATCTATTTTTCTTTTTTATTAACCAAAGTCAGGGAAACCTCAGCCTATTCTTTTTATAATTTTTTGTTATTCCAGACCCATTTTTTAATTCTCTCCCATAAAGAGTTGCTGAATGTAAACCTGCTGAATGTGCTCTAATAACTAGGCTAGAGACTCGCCCTTTTCACTTATCTATTTTTCTTAGTTAGATACCATAGTATAGAGCATTGATTTTTATAAAAACACATGAAGTATGACATTTCGAGCATGTGCAAACCGTCTTCATAATTCACATGTTTACTCATAACCTCACTGTCAGGTTCCTAGTAATTACCCGTGGGTACAATTAAATACTACTATGTTCATTTCAAATTATATATTTTGGTTTTTTAGATACATAAGCTTTTATATAGGCTTAGATACATAATATGTTTAGATACACAATAAAAATAATATATCCAAAAAAATCAGAAGGTCTTATTATTTGAAATGAACAGAATAGCACCTTAGTAGTCTCTCATCGTAGACATTCAACCCGAATAATCTTCTTGTCAAAAAAAACCCGAATAATCCGAACCCGTCGAATATAAAACGTGCTAGCTACACATCCACGAGTCTAATTGCCACCCCTAGTCTAATTACCAACTACCAGGAACATGGAATGGAATCTGTTTTCCTATAAGCTAGAAGAACGTCTCTCACGTTATTACGGAAATTATTGATGAAATTATACTATTTATATTTGCATTCTAGTGGACGTTGATGTATAGATACTTCATATGACAAGAGAAATTGGTAATAGTTTTTTTCTTTATAAGAGTTATATAGATTCTACGTCAATTCATGTATTACATTTTTTCGTTACAAATATGACAAAAATACGCTTGGTAGCTGTGGACTGTGGTAGAGTAGGAATTAAATTGGATGTACCCCGGATGCCTCCAATAACGGTAGACCCCTGTGGTACCGGAATTAAATTGGGTGCACCCTACACTAGCACTAGCACAAGAGAGCGCGCAAACAAAACATTTCGAATCCCAATTCCCCTAAACGCCAACACCCCTCCTCGTCGCCGTCGTGCCCCGCCGCCTCGAGCTCCTCTCTCTCTCGGTGATCGCGATGGCGAACATGCCGGTCTCGGAGATGCGGCTTCCTCCCCACATCGCCCACCTCCTCGCCGCGCGCCGCCTCGACACCGCCAAGGTCAGCCTCCCGACTCCACTGCCTCCATTGCTGCCTCCGCCAAAACCCCACCTCCCTAACCGCGCGCGCCTCGGGCCTGCGCTCTGTCCCTACCCAGGACGTGCTGTCGCTGCCGGAGGTGGAGCTCATGGCCATCCTCGACGCCGGCCTCCCCACCGCACGCGCCGCCGTCGCCCTTGTCAGCGAGGCCGCCTGCCCGCCCTGCCAGACGGTACCCTCTCACCCACCTGTGCTCCGCTTGCGCCCCTGCCTCGGATTTGGTGGGGTTCGACTCAGTGGCAGAGGTCGATTTCGGGTTGTAGTCTGTGACTCTGGGCTAGGGTTTACACTGCATTGACCTGCCCTGGCGCTGCGCAGGCGCTCGCGCTTCTGGAGGAGCGCGTCAGGTTAGGAGGCGGCGGTCGGTTGGCCACCACGCTCTGCGGGTTGGACGAGGCATTGGGCGGAGGAATTCCCGTGGGAAAGCTCACTGAGGTCGTTGGGCCCTCGGGGATCGGCAAAACGCAGGTGAACTGCTGATCTCGGAGATTCAAAGCTTAATTTGCGCACTTCGTAGTATTAGTGGTGCTGTTGTCTGTTGATGCATGGATTTACAGTGTGCGCATGTGCACATCAGGTGTTTGTGAAAATGTACATGCCACGTCTTCATGAGCTTTGTTATGCTTGATGTGACGTTGCATCATACCTGCATGTGTTATGATTCCTATTCCAATGATCCTGGGCATCTTGATTGAGGCCACCGATCAATTGCCATTTTGTTGAGCCAAATGGTTATCGAGCCAGAACATTTTATGCTAACTTTATTGCACATTATCTCATTGTGTTGCTTGTCTTGTATTTTTTTTTAAAAAAATCTGTAGTTATGGTTTTGCACATGCAGTTCTGCCTGAAGCTTGCGTTGTTAGCAGCATTGCCGGAATATTATGGCGGTTTAGATGGTCGAGTTGTGTATGTTGACACGGAATTCAAGTTCTCTTCACGGAGGTAGCTGAAGTTAATGAGTACTATTTACTACTCCCAAGTATATTTAATATTTTTTCTTTATTCGAACTTCTCAATTCTCATGTTGCCATTGACATGTTGCAGGATGATTGAGATTGGTCAGAAAAGCTTTCCTCAAATATTTCGACAAGAAGGCTTGGCACAAAAGGTTCTCATACTCCACATGCTTATACTTGGGAACCTCACCAAGAAACAATGCTAGGGAACATTGCTAATATTTCTTTCAGTTGCAGTACTGTTCTCACAATCCTGAAATGTCTTGCCTGTCGTTTCATATCCTTTGTTTATTTTTGCAGATGGCTGGGAGGATCCTAGTAACGCGACCAACATCTTTAGCTGATTTCACCAAGAGGTATAGCTGTTCTTGAAATCAGTGAACTTCATTACCAGCGCTCTTTCCTTTATTTGCAGACTGATGTTTTGAGTATTTTAGTTCTTAGGCGCATGAAGGACAAAAACTTCCTTAAAGTACCTTTGAGATTCTAGTACCATGCTGTTCAAAATTTGGAATGCTTGTCTTCTGCTCACTCATGCCATCATAGTTTAGATCTTGTGCTTTAGGTTTATGCTCCTCATTAAACTCGACCACCCCTCTTTTTCTGTCTTTCTACAGTTTGGAAGAGATGAAGGTGACTCTTCTTCAACATGATGTGAAGTTACTCATTGTTGATAGCATGGCTGCTCTTATGTCTCTGTATGTATGGACATGGAATTCCTTAGTCTAGTTTGCAAATAGCTTGCTGTATATTTTAAAAGGTTGAAGTATATTCTTGTAGACACTGTTTTACATATATAAGTATCTTCTTTTGATAGCAACCAGATCGTCAAAATATCCAATTTCAGATTGAAGTATGTTTGACTATATAATAGCATATTGTCCAAACTGCTATTTTGTAGCAAAACAAGAGCCACGGCCGCTATGTAATTGACTAGTTTCTGTGCCATCTCACTGCCTTATACACCTCCAATGCTGGCTATGTTTAGGAGCATTTCACATGTATAGGCTTTAGGCTTTACATAAGCTGACTTTATAGTTCTTGAATAGTTGTGCTATCAGTTGATGGAAAATTAATCATCCTGTCTGTAACAGGGAGAATGAGAAGGCTACAGCAGGTTTCAGGCAACACCCTTCAAGATGGACCCTTTCTTTTCTTAAGTGTGTCTCCCAGTCTCTTGATGCTCACAGAACTTTCTCTATATTGTTTTAGTTTACCAATATTCATCCTGCTGAAATACCTTTTATTTCCTATTTCTTTTTTCCTTGTGTAGGTCTATAGCAGAGTTCTCAAGAATTCCAGTCGTGGTTACAAACCAAGTACGCAGCCAAAGTAATGATGATGGTTACCATTTTTCCTTTGAAGGTTTGGACTTTCTTCCTATAACAGCTATGCTTCAGACAATTTGTTGAATTTGATTAACGTATCTGTCAAAATCATCTGCAGTGAACAAAAAGGATGGTAATAAATGTGCTGAAAGGTTTGATTCTCATCTTGTTGCTGCACTAGGGATTCAGTGGGCTCATGCCGTAACTGTCCGTCTAGTCTTTGAATCTCATTCAGGTTTGTCCTGATTTTTTTTTTCTAAATACAGAATGGGCCTATGTTCACTTTTCATCTGCCATTTATTATGGATTGCAAGTTTGCAACACTCATACCTGGATTTTTGAATTCATATCACATCAGTACCTATTATTAAGATTATATGATTATATGAATGTTTGGTGTTTTTTTTCTATATTTCAGTTTCAACCGGTTTGATATGCTGCCTATTTATTATTGCATCACATTGGTTTTATCTTAGAACCTGATTTCAGTTTTGATGTTTGCTTGAAGCACTCAGAAGCACAACTAAACATGAGGAACTTTTAAAAATGCATTGCCTGTTTTTTAATCTTGCAACATAGCAATACATCAGTGAGTGTAGAAGATTAGAGTTTGGGGGCAATTGGCCACACCTCAATGGGAGGGGGCGCCTTCTATTATATAGGGCTGGCTGGCCTTGCTTTACAAGGCAAGGGTAACTCCCTTGATTTACATTTGCTAATTATAGCAACTAATCCCTGATTTACATCTGCTAATTATAGCAGCTAATCCCTGATTTACATGCGGCATATTCCTGATTTACATGCGGCATATTCTATTGCCTAACAGTGAGTGACATTTAGTGCTGCATCATATTATGGCAAATTTGACGTCACTTGGTAAAAAATGGTAGGATATGAATAATGATGAAGAAAATGACATCTATGTTTAGGAGTCTTGCTCTTTTTTTCAACGTAAGTGGCAGGAGCTTTGCCTTTCAAATAAGATAGAAAAGAACTTCTAAATTATACCAATACAGGATGCAGCCTCAAAAAAAAAAAAAACCAACACTCAAGGCACTCTAGGACCAACCTATTGGCACCACTAGACCATGGGCCAACACAAACATGAAACCTAGAAATTAATTAGGATACAAATCCAAAAGCCCTCTTACATTTGTCAATTTCATCCTTCACCCTCCAAGCCACTTCCTTGTCCGTTTGAAAGTTGTTTTCGAATATGCATCAGATTCGCTCTTTCCAAACGTTCCACATGATATAGATTGCTATATTGTTGAACTTGCGCCACTGATCTTTTGGGAATCCTCTCGCTGTTTCCTCCCACCAAGAAATGATGGTTATGCACTCACTTGATTGTGAGGGTAGCACCACATTGCAATGTTCCCAAGTTGCAACTTGTGACCAAACCGCTTGGACAAAGGAGCAGAGTAGGCACAGGTGGTGACCTGTCTAATGATCCATGACATAAGACACACACGTCCTAATGAGGCAAGCCTCACAAGTTTGAAGTGTCCGCAGTGAGGATCTTGTCTTGGATTAGTATCCAAGTGAAAAGTCTGCACTTATTTTCTGTGTGTGCCTTCCATATTAGATTGCTATTGTACTTGATGTAGGATCCTTTGAATTGTATGTGGTATGCTAAGCGTGTGGAGTACTGACCATCCGAGGTGCACCTCCAGCTGATTGCGTCATGCATTTCAGACTGTAAGCTCACATCTTGTAAACGATTCCATAAAGAAACGAATCCTTGGAGTTGGACCGTGGTAGTTATATTGTTGCAGAGAGCATTGATCCAAGCATCGTTCCTCATCTCTTGCCCAACGGTTTTGTTTTTTATCATGACAAGCTCAAAAATGTGTGGCGCGAGGTTCCTAGGTGCTTCTCCATCAAGGAGGCTTGCTCTGACAGTAAAATCTTTATATGACTTGCTGAAGATGTGCATTTTTGCTTACTAAAATACTCACTGTTTGCTATCATGTTTAGTCTTTGTCACTTAATATTTTACTAACCAAATAGCAATTCACATTTATCCATCATATCATTTTAGATGAAACAATTATAAATTGTGTTCACCATAGGCCACAGGTTCATCAAGGTGGCAAAATCACCTATGTCTCCAGCAGTAGCATTTCCATTCGTTGTTGAGTCATCAGGCATTACATTACTAAGTGACGAAAGCATTGATGTGACAGGTCCTGAGATTACCTCAATTCGTTGTCAAGGTACAATCTATGTTTGTTTTTCAGATAATGGGCTTAAGCTTGCAGTCTTCTTGTTATTTGTCCTTCTAACACAGATATTTCTCCAGGTCAAAATGTTCTGGCTCGATAACCATTTAAATGCTACTATATCTACTGAGGTGTAATCCTACGCTCTTTGTTGTCTACTGGACAATATGAATATATTTAATTTAATTTCAGTGCACTCTCCTCAAAGTTCAGGAGTAGTCTTGCTTCTGTATCCTGTTTTCTCTACATAGTGTACAATGTAAAAGATATAAGAGCGTTTTCGAATAGCTGTGGCTATAAAAGGGGTTAAATGCTTTGCATTTGTTTGGTTGGGGCCATTAAGGAGATGAAAATATTTTTGACCTAAAACTATGGGGTCAGTTCCCCACATGAGATATTTTTTTCATTAAATAAAAGAATACAAAATATGTACCAAGGGAGTTTCATGGGCTGGAGGTCCATTAAAAGTGGAAAGGAAAGAAACATCAAGAGAAGCTATTAAGCTAATTAGACTTTGCGTGGTACAGCTCACAACAACTTCATGAGTTGTTTTTTATGCCAAACAACTTTTTCCAAAACAGCTTCATCCATGAAGTTGTTTTATTCCCCCTCTCACAAAAGTATAAGCTAAGATGAAGCTGAAAAGAGTAGCTTTTCACAGCTTACACTCTTATTTCTCTCTCCCAACCATGTATAAAGTTGTTGGTGAAGCTATTTTACCAAACACTTTTTTCAAAATAACTCAGCTTCACCTAGGAAAATGCTGGTGAAGCTATTTTCTAAAAAACAGCTTCACTAGTAAAACTGAGTTGTACCAAACGGAACCTTACTAAGGAAATGCATATTTGAAGGTTTTGCTCTAAGTAAATCCGAACAAATTTAACTTTGAATTCTTTCTACCATTTTGGCAGACAAAGGACACGTCCATAGACTTTTTTTCTACTTCTGTGACACAGATGAACCAGAAAGTCACACTGAGTATTTCTCTGCAACAGCATTTCCAAATCTTTGCGTTCCTTCAATGAACAATTGGTATAGGTTAAGGGTCCATTGAATGTTCACTAGCTGGCAGTGCCAGCATCACTGGCTAGTGGCTAAATATATTCTAACACTGCCTTTTGTTAACCATAGAGAATAAGAGATTCGTTGGGATGTCTGAATTGACTCCCATCAATTTGTTTTACCAATTACAAGCTTGATCTGTGAACTGTCAGTTCATGTCTTTTATTCCTATTGCTTGCAGAAAACTGATATCACAGGCATGATAATTTAACAGTTTTGCTTGAAAAGGGAACACATTCATTGACTGGTCCTAAGCTCCTGATCTGTTTATTTTCTGAAATACCTTGTCCTTCTGAGTTTCAGTACCCATCTTTCCAGTCATACAGACAGTTAAAGGTAATATTCAATCGTTGCCACTCTGTACGTGCCTATCCAAAAGTGATAATATAGAAGTTATCAGTCCTAAATATCTTGGTCCTAGGTGTTCTTTTGTGTTGCAATTGTCACCTGTAGGTATCATTCCAGTGTTGTATAATTATGGCACCAACATGATTAACTCCAGTAATGATCTGGTTCTTTATTTTGCATTATGGGCCGTATTGGAATAAGGTTCACCTGCGTGGGTCAAATTGGTTGATGTCAAATCTGGTTATTGTGGGTGGTATGGTTTCTTTTGTTTTCAGTTAGTGGGAAGGGTATTCCTGCTGCTGTCTACTTTATTCTGCATAAAAAAACGAAAATTATGTCAATCTTTTCCATTATGTTTCATTGAAACTTCCCTCCTGCAACTGTCCAATCAATTTGAAAAGATCAATTCTTTGTAAAGAAATTTATTTCCTTTGACAATTTGCAGGTCTCTATCCTTCTTTGATCAGTTCTGTTCGAGTGTAATGATTGAGTGCTTTTCCATGCGGATTGAGGAAGATTGACATAGATGGTATTCAGTTGATGTTTCATTCCAAGTATCCATTTGTGGTAACCTAGCAGGAACAAGATAAACTGATATCCTTCAGGGTGAAAACCAGACATGGCCTGCTTTATGAAACTTTGTTTAGATTGGTCCTTCATAACAAGAGGTAAATACTTGTGTAACGATACGTCATGAATTTTTCTGCAACCATTAGCTCAACGATTTCAGAAGCAGATCTTTTTTTTCTGGAAGGGGAAATAGCTATAGTACCTGAAATCGAGAACTGTCATAGGAGCATAATATGATAAAGCTAAACACTGTGTGAAGAATGCTAGTAAATTATGAGATCATGTCATATATACAAGAGAAAAATCACCTTGATGCAGTTCTGTGTAACTCATGTAGAAGGTCAAAGCAGTACCTTTTACTGAATTGACTGATTTCACTTTTGTATGTATGTACTCTGATGAACTTGTAGGTTTCGCACTACCTGCACCTGATGGCGACGGGATCTGCTGTTTTCGTTTGTCTCGGAATCAATAAACGGTACAACAATTTTACTCATGAGCTTTGCAGAAAATTCAATTCTCCGTGTTTTCTTATGCATGACTCTGCTGCCTGATCCATTACTCATTAGATAATGTATAAAATCTCATAGAATCCGTGATTGGACATTGAATATCATATACACAGAACCATGACATTTTTAGTGGAGATGATGTCTGACCTGTGCGTTTAATTTGGTCTGGAGTTGTGGACTTTCTAAGAATGGATACCAATCCTCCACGTCTTGCGATAACATTTTTTATATCTCGATAACCTCGTATGGTGTGTGCGCCACATCATGTCCGCTTTCCGTTTCCACCCACAGAAAAGAACAGCCCACAGTTGTCAGCTTGTGGGCTCCTTTTTTCTTTCCAGCAGTCACCGAATCATATGAATCCTTCTTGGCTTTTGTTTACTTCAATCTAGGACTTGGCTCTTCTCGCCTGTTCACCCTAACCAATCCTCCTGAACACAAAAGAAGCTGCTCACCGGGGGAAACTTTTGCGCACATCATCACACCGCCACTAATACGCATAGGGAGCCTAGCTGCTGGGGGTTGCTGTGTTTTACCGAAGGGACAGTGCCAGTGCTTGCTTTTGGGAGGTTAAAGAAACGGAACTAGGTTCTAGGGGAACCAACTGAGGCGAAGCAACTGAACTGTCTTGTTAGTAGACAAGAAGAATCACTTTATTAGGGCTCTGCTGATCGCTCGGACAATTATAAAAATATAATCTAAAAGCCCAATGCTTCCTTTCGTGCGATTTTGACAGAACACTGTCGATCAGGGTCACTTTTGGGAGTGGTGGTTTATCCTGATTGGACGAAAGGGGTATGTCTCTAGAAGCAACATATTTTGATCATGCATGCATGAGACTCATTATTGATAGGTCATGGGGAGCACCACCAGGACAACACACACTGTGCATTGTGCAATCGCGACTGCAAAGACCTAACAACAACGTCGTATTCCTCCCCACATGACCTGAAAAGGCAGGAAATTATTCACCATATATATGTGCTAGTGCGTTTCCGCATTTGGCCATATAGGGTATATTTTAACAATAGCCCTGGCCACTGCTATTTTGAGTGAGGACATAAGAATCTTTACCTGGGGGGCATCCGAAAGAAACATCATGAGACGCGTGAAGACTGGATTCTGTCTAGAAACAGCTGACTTTTAATTGTTCCTGGGGCAGCCGATTCTCGTAATCGTGTTGTGCACCGTCTGGTTGGAGAGACAATTGGGCTAGGTGGTTGTAGATCGAGTTAGGTATTTGACCATGCTGTTATGTCTGATGACGCAGATTTTTTTATAATCTCATTTTAGTACTTTATAACTAGCCGTGGGGCCCTCCTGAACCACCCACTTGGCCGGGTTGATTGCATGCTCTAGCTAGTGTCGAGTCAGCTAATGACCAAAGTTAAACTTTAGTTTCCGTTGGGTCCCGCTGCAGACCTAATAATCATCATCATAGTACTACTGCTAACATGGTACTAGTACTACTAGCACGCAGCATGGCAGTACAAAAGTTCTGGAAAAAGTGTTACCCCCAGGTTTCTATTCTACGTAGGTGGGAGTCCAATCCAACACGGCCCTGTTTGATCCCGGGGGCTAGAGTTAGTTTGAGCTATTTGGAGCTCAACTAGCCCTAAAGTATCCAAACATGAGGGCTAGTTTGAGCTAGTTGAGCTAGTTGCATCTAACCCATCAAAAAAACTATCCCCACCAAGAGGTGATTATTTGGGCTAGTTCTAGTTGAGACCACTACAAAAGTGGTTTCTCTCTCTACCTTCATCCTACCAAATGATTGAAAAAGTACATTTATTGTCAATCTAACCTTTTCATCCAAACACCACAAGAGCTAGAGTTAGTTTAGGGCTAGTTTAGAGTTAGAAAATAGCTCTAGCTCTAGCTGAGTTAGAGGATCCAAACAGGGGACTTTGGCAGACGTTTATTGGCTATTATATTAGTTGCTGCCTGGGTCCACCAAGGTTTGTATGGAGGCCAGCCAGAGAGAGCCCCCCGCCAGCCTAGCAAAAAAAAAAAGCGTGCTTAAGAGCGAAACGTGAACCGATCTGATTGGGTGGTTGCTGAAGGAAGCGGCCGAGGAATAGGAGTAGGACCATCCTATCCTACTCCCGATCCGTAGCCGTAGGTAATTACGTACTCCTCTTTTTCCACGAGAGTAGGTGTTACAAGTACACCCTCTCCCTTGCCATCTCCTCCCATGGCCATGAAATGATTCATCAGTTGCATCGCCCGTAACCCCCCCCGGCCCGGCTGCTCCTTTGCCTTATCCGCGTGGTCCGTGCGGCCCCAACGGGCTCCAGGCGGCTGTCCGCTGTGTCACAACGGCGGCGTCTGCACTGTGCTTGTGGCCTCGTGCAGAAAAGCAAAGCAACCCGGCTGCAAGTTGCGAGCCCAGTGCATGCAATGCAATGCCCCTGCGTGTGTGATTGCCTGCCTGCGCAAGTTGCACCGGTCCAGTAGTAGTCCAGGCCGGCCAAAGGTTGAAGCCACCACCAGCATCCCCTTTAAGCTTTAACCACCTGACCTGACGCTTTGCATTGCATTCATTCTGGCATGTTTAGTTTCAAAAAAAATTACAAGATTCTCCATCATATCGAATCTTTAGATGCATGCATGAAGTATTTAAATATAGTTTAAAAAAGAACTAATTGCACAGTTTATCTGTATCGAGACGAATCTTTTGAGTCTAGTTAGTCCATGTTTGGATAAAGTTTGTCAAATAACAACGAAAGTGCTACAGTAACTATGCATCCAAAATTTATTCAACTAAACATGCCTGCTCGTATACCTACTATTTTCGGCAGGTGTAGACAGACGCTAAAGCGCACAGGCAACTGCATCGTTTGGGAAATTAAAGCATCACCAGTGGGACATTAAAGTATCATCAGTACCATATCGCTTCGAGGTCGTTTCCAGAGCGTCGTCTGGGGCTGATGAATCAATTCAGTTCGGTTCTGGAGATAGTAAGCGCGCCCTCCCAGAATTAGCCATGCAATTATCATTATTTAGTGGATGGGTGGATGGGCTGAGGTGACCGGCAAACCATAATGTCCACAACTCGTCCAGATTGAAACTTTATGCAATTCTGACACCGTAGCACTTTCGTTTGTATTTGACAAATATTGTTCAATCATATGCTAACTAGGCTTAAAAGATTCGTCTCGTGATTTACAACTAATATGTGTAATTAGTTATTTATTTTACCAATATTTAATGTTCTATGTATGCGTCTAAAGATTGATGTGATGGTGATGTAACGGAGAGAGTGAAAAAAATTGACCGGCAGCCGTAGTAGTCTCGTATCATTTGATTTGAGTCAGCTGTTTTTTTTATTCGGCTAGGAATGGACAGTGTGTTTTTTTTTTTTGGGAAAGGGGGACAGTATGTGATTGATTGATGTGGTGTGTGTGCGCTATTTCGAAACTGTTTCATCCTGACTTCAAATCTACTCTCTTTATACCTAAATAATTATCATCTCCCTTCCTACCACTAGTTTAACTTGATTTATAAAAAAACACATGTAATATTTTTCTCTCTACATAACTTTTTTAACAAAATATTTTTAATAATACTAATTATGCATCATAAATATTAATACTTTAATATATATCTAATCAAAGCTGTTTCTTAAAAAGCAGAAACAACAGTTGTTTAGAGACAAGAGTACCTATCCTACGTACAGGACAAGCATAGCATAGCATTTTAGCTAGGCAATGGCATCCTAGTGGTTGGCTGGTTGCCTTGTCCTCCACTTGTGCTTTGTCTCTGCATCCTACTGTGTCGGCACTCGGGCACTAGCGCTACTTCTCTGGCTGGTTTCAGTGACCGTGTCCACGGTAGCAGATGCTACCAGAAATCATACGACACATCGCACATATAGTATAGTCCATCAGTACTAAAATAATTTTTTTGGACAGTAACACGGTGCAAAACATAATTTTAACTCTTTATTTCTATATAAAAATATTTATTAAAAAATGACATATATATTTTTATTAAAGTACTTTTAAGATGAATTTATTCATATAGCTGTTATATTTTTAAAACTTAATCACTTAAAAGTTTTTTATAATTTATATTTTCGATGTTTAACTTAATTCTTGTCAAAAACGATTTCCTTAAGCACACGTCACCACTAATAATTCTGCAGTGGTTGGCCTCGTGATAGATAAGGTCGCGCCGGCCCGCCGTACTACGCGCGGCACGGCCTCCATACTAGCGTCTCAGCCGGGCAACTCTTTTTTTACTGGCTTAATTTGGGTATAAGATCATCTCAGCGGTAGAGTGTAGACTCAGATCTTGTTTGGCTGGGAAGTTTAGTTCAAGTTTTACTTTAATCTACTTCAACTACTCACGCGGAGTGGGCGTGCGGCCAAATAAAACCTATCCTACCCGAATGCACGTAGTAACACTGTAACAGTAACCATGGGTGTATGTGTATGGTGTGCGTGCCGCTTGTGTGTGTACTATGGATATGTGCGGCGCCGGTGCCCCCATCTCTTTTTTGTGCAGGCCACGCTAGCTAGAGCCGAGCTACGCGTGGATGACGGATCGCGTACCTGTCTCCTCCCGGGTGTACAGCAGTGCACGTACTGTGGTTCTGTTCGATAGAGCTCAGCTTTATCAGTAAAATTGTTTTTTTAGAAAATACTTTTATAAGCAGCTTTATAGCTGAACCTGAGTTGTTTTAAAAAAACATTTAAAAAAATAGCTTCACTAATAATTTTATGTATGGTTGGAAGACTGTTGGAGTTGCTCGTTTGTTTGGGAAGCGGGCATCTCGGTGTTTGAACGTATCAATTTTTAGATAGAAAATCTTCTAACATAGATTGAAAACAATTTTTAGAAAATCTGCTAACATAGATTGGAAACATATCTCACATGGGCCTTCTAACCACCGTATTATAATTGATGATTAGAAGATCTATAAACGTATCAATTTGTAGATACATCTCATATAGATTGAAAACATGATGAAAAAACAAAACAAATACGGGTCAATTCAGGATATAAATAAGATTCCGTATAAACAGATAAAAATAAACCCCACTTCCGAGATTCCATAAATATGAAACCAAAATAGAAAACGGGACAGGATTTTTCCGGTCCGTTTTCAGTCCTATTTAGCTAGGCCTCGTTTGGATTGCAACTTTTTACAATTCTAACACCGTAGCACTTTCGTTTGTATCTGACAAATATTGTCCAATCATGTACTAGCTAGGCTCAAAAAATTCATCTCGTGATTTACAATTAATTTGTGCAACTAGTTATTTATTTTACTGACATGTAATACTTCATGCGTGTGTCTAAATATTGATGTGATGGAGAGAGAGTGAAGAAAGTTGGAAGTTGAAATGAATCTAGACAACGTCCAGTCTTGTAGTTTCAAAGGCACGGAGATGCCGTACAAAACAGCCCTGGAATCAAGCGGCGGGACAGTGAAATCAACAGAGATGGGGCAACTGGCTAGCTAGCTAGGATGTGGTTTACACGAGTACACGACGCCGACGACTTGACGACGGAGGAGGAGCAGCAGGAGAATTTTTTTTTATTAATAACCCAATTAAATAAAAAATTTCATAATTAACACTGTTTAATTTTTTTTTCAAAACTAACCCTTTTGCCGCGCCGTGCCGCATGGCGCGGCAAAAGCGTTAGCCGCGCCATGCATGGCGGCGCGGCAAAAGTGCCACCGTGGCACCGGCCGGCCACGCAGGCCCGCTTGGGCCCCGCCTGTCAGTTTGCCGCGCCAGGCGGGCTGGCGCGGCTAGTGCGTTTGCCGCGCCAGGCGGCCTGGCGCGGCCAACGGCTTTGCCGCGCCAGGCGGGGTGGCGCGGCAAAGCCAATCTAGATCTGGCCGCCGCGCCGAGCAGCAGGCTCCTCCTCATTCCTCTCTTCTCCCAAACCAATTCAATCCAATCCAATCCATTTCATTCCTCCTCTCTTCATCTCCCTCCCCCAATCAAACTTGTCTACAAGAGGTATTTTGATCCATATGATTGTTCTTTATCCATATTTGCAATGTAGGATTGAACCATATTTTTGTAAGTTAGGGTTTGTAGACAATATTTATTTTGATACTGTCGTGACGTTAGTTGTTAATTAATGATGGATTTGTTCATGTATTAGACTTTTATATCTGTTTTGCTTAATATTTTGTTCATTTTGTGTACATTTTTTTGTGTAATATTTGTTACGTCATTATGTAGATTTATAATTAATCATGAATGTATGTGTAGCGTTGACATATTTTTTATTGTTAGGATGCCGCGGCGTGGCAAAGCTAGTAAGGCAAGGTAAGATCGGTACATTGTTGATTTATTTGTCTGTTTTAATGAAGTAATTTTGTGTTATGTTCATTTGTTATTGCGTTGATGATTGTAGGCAGCCTCTCACGGGCAATGCCTTTGCCCGTTTGCCATTGCCTAGCGGTGTTCCGGTGCCCATGTGCTACTGCGGCGATGATTGTAAGGTCGCAATATCTGATGAGGAGCACACATACGGTCAGAGGTATTGGATGTGTGAGAATTATGCCTTTGACCCTACACCTAAACAGATCCGTATTGGACTGATGGTGAGAAGCTGATGACTTGTTCTATACATGAATGACAAATCATTTATATTTTATTACCTAATTGACTTAGTCGTATTTTGCAGGAGCCTCCACCACTATGTGACTTCGAGCAGTGGATCGACACTGAGATGAAGCCGGAGGACAAGGAGCACGTAGAGAGGATGAAAAAGTGGGCTGCGGAGGACAAGGAGCGTTTGGAGAAGAGACGCAAAGAAGAGGCAGCACAAAAGCAGCATGAGGAAGAGGCAAGAATGAGGGATGCAGCTAAGCGTAGGGGGGAGAGGGAGAAGAGGCTTGAGCGTGTGCGCCGTGCCAAGGCTGCCATGGAGCAGGATCCGGATGCTGTGAGGAAGGGAAAGTGGCCTCGTTGCACTCAGTAGTGTGGTAGGTTCAGTAGTCATTATTGAGTAATGAACATCGTTGTCATTTGGTGGACTTGTTAGTCTATTGTACTGTTGGCTTGTACTCCCCTGTACCGTTTATTTCGGATCCTCGATAATGTAGTCTTGAACTGCACTTTGTTCGGCTTTATTATATGTTGTTGTATTGTTTGCGGTAGTTCATGTGTCGTTGATTTTTTGTGGGATAAAGTACGAGAAATAGAATAGAGCAAACCATTACACGAACAACAAACTAGTACATGGCATGTGAGGACCTTTTACCGTAACTTGGTTAAAAGGTCCTAGACTAATCCTAACATGCCTTAGGTAATTGATTGTCACAACACAACACGCACATAGTGATCTAAGTAGTCTAGAAGCCGTCCCACATAGCAAACTGAGTAGACCCTTCTCCGTAATAGCCTCCCATTGCGGGTGGTGGTGGTGGTGGCGGTGGTGGGGGCGGCGGTGGAGGCCCCTTGTTCTTGTGATGCGGGCAGTTGCAATATGGATCAAGGCATATTGCTTCATCTGAACCGCCTGCATCGTTGTCGTCATCATCATAGTCCTTGAGCATGCTTTTAACTTCTCTTTCAAGATCGTCGATACGACGCTGCAGATAATAGATGTATTCCTGATGCGGCCATATTGGAGGAGGATCCACCCATCTGGTGAAGCCGCAGTTTTCTTCGGAAATAGAAGACTGTCATTCACAAAATGACTAAGTATTAGCAAACATGAGAGGCATAGCAACAACAATTAAATAAAGTTACCCATGCTCGCGGGCATTTGAAGAAACGTCGGCCTGCCTCCAGGTCGTCGTGGAGCATCTGCACCAAACAGTCCTCACCATGGCGGCATTTTGGCCAGTCCTCTAAACGGTTATCGTATCCCCTAAGAGGACGGTCCCGGCTGAAATCCTTTTTGCTCTCAACG
The DNA here is from genome assembly GCA_009763385.1 of Coix lacryma-jobi var. lacryma-jobi. NCBI lineage: Eukaryota > Viridiplantae > Streptophyta > Magnoliopsida > Poales > Poaceae > Coix > Coix lacryma-jobi. The sequence goes on from CM019826.1 coordinate 156,711,054, forward strand.
GGAAAGTCATATAGTGCCTCTAAGAATAAATCAGGACCAAGAGATCCCTCCCACACAATGGGAGGTCCCTTCCTCCCACCCTTTCCTCTCCCGCCTTTGGACGAACCTCCAGACATCTCTACTACGAACCTCGCAAGCTCTGCTGAAGGTGTTGAATATGCAAGGCACTGATGGGTTTATATAGGCGGGGCCCTGGTTTTGAACTTGTGAATTATCTCAGCTGCATTGTGAGTGTGTAGTTAATGCAACTGAAAAGGCTATTCGCTGAAAAATCTAATCACTGAAAAGCCTATATACTGAAAAGCCTACAAACTGAAAAGCCTATACACTGAAAAGTCTATGGGAATCAAAACTGCAGAGCACTTATGAGGACAGGACACGACACTGAAAAGGCTGTGCAACAAGATGCCAGCTTTTGTCGCGCCAACCCTGGTGGCGCGGCTGATGCTTTTGCAGGGCCTTCTCGCAACCGCCTTCCTTGCTCTTGCGATGCGCGTCGTCCTCCTCCATCTCGAGAGAAGATTCTTTTTGAACAAGTACTGCTGGCACAGAAACGATGAGTTGAGAACATTGCTTCCTCTTCCACTTCCGGCAGGTAAGCACCAGCACTTGAGCGTGACTGAAAAGTACTGCACACATGACAGAAAAAGAGTACCATTCGATCAAACAGAGAGAGAAAAATCCTTACTAATGTTCATCGTAGGGACAGTCGGCATGCCAGCTTTTGCCGCGCCAACCCTGGGGGCGCGGCTGACGCTTTTGCCGCGCCAGGCGGGCTGGCGCGGCTAATGCATTTGCCGCGCCAGGACGCCTGGCGCGGCAAAAGCGTCAGCCGCGCCCCCAGGGTTGGCGCGGCAAAAGCTGGCATGGTCGCCACGCAAAGCCCCAAGGTTTCCCGCCGACTGACTGGTCAGGTTTCCCGCCGACTGACTGGTCGAGTTCCTGATCGATCTTCGTCCTAATGTGTTGTCTCTGTTCAGTTCCTGCTCGATCTTCGTCCTAATGTGTTGTCTCTGTTTGATCGAATGTGTTTTTCCGTTTTTCCTGTCTTTTTCCGCAAACGGAATAACAAGGAACCAAACATTGACACAATTTGAATAAACGGAAACATAATAGCGCTCATAAAAACCAGGCTTAGTGGCTCAAGCTCCACGAAGTACATAATAGGGTTCTCAAACAAGTTATCTAACATATACATCACCTATCCATATAGTCTAACACTAAGCCTAGCTAGGTGTGTACGGCTGACGAGGCCGCCTCCGACGCCTCGGCTGCGACAGATCCATGTTCGGCGTGAATGTGACGTCCGTGCGGTCTCGTGCGCGTGGCTGCCGGCGTGGTGACCCCTGCGTCTGACTAGGTCCCTGCAACATTCAAAATAAATGTTAGCACACAACTTAAATATATCTGACGAACTTAAATGTATAGCGGTCAACTTATGTACCTGCACGTCCTCCTGAGTAGGTAGTGGAGCTCCACCTAGCTGTGAGTACCCCAGCTCATGTGCTGCGCCCTGCTCTGGCCAAGGCTGCCAGCCAGGGCCGGTGTAGTAGCCACTAGGGTAGTCGTAAGCACCAGGTACCTGCCACGCCGTGTCGTCCAGGCCACCTCTGGAGGAGGACCCTCCAGCGTAGTGCGAGCTATGGCCGAGGGCCATGTAGCCTGCACTAGCCGTGTAGGGTGGTGTCGTGCGCTCGACGTACTGCTCCTCGTCCTCCTCCTCCTCCCCCTCCTCCTCGGGCTGCTCCTCTGCAGCGGGGCCCTTTCCGCGTGGATCCGCAGAAGTGCCTCCCGTCCGAGCGTCGGACGACGCTGCTGCTGGTACAGTGTCTGACACCAAAGGGCTCGAAGGCTGAGGAAGGTGCGGTGGGGCCCACGCTGTGTCCATGCACCCAAGCTTCTGAGCAAGCTTCCTGCAGCCCTTCCTGATTTTCTGCAAATAAGAAAATAATAATAATAAATATTAGTACAGTTTATGACTTCTTAAAATTTACACGTGCAGTTCGAATGGGTTATGATACCTGCAGAAAAGCCTGTACCGGGGCGTGGTCCCCAGTAGAGCTGGTGTGGTGTATAAGCTGCGCTGCCTCGTCGGAGTACCGAGACAGCTGCGACGCCTGCCGACACAAGACCAGGGGGTAAGTGCACCAAGTACAGAAACACAAACAATAGTTGAAGGACATGATATATTACCACGTAGCTGTGTAGAGGGGCTCTGTCAGGCTGAGTCGATGCCCTAGTGGTAGCATCGTACGGGTCCTCGTCGTCGTCCGACTCGTCCTCAGCAGTGACCTCGTAGTACGGTGGCTTAATGTGCAACCGGGTGCTCCGGTGCAGCCACTGTAGGTACTGGTCGAAGACGCCCTGGTCGTACGGCTCGCCGTCGTCAACGTCCTGCTGGTACCTGTTTGTCCAACTCAGGACATGATCGGGGTGCTCCGCGCGCCAATCAACGGGATTCTTCCGTCTGCTTTGGCGCTTCACCCTGCATTGCAAAGGAAACCCATCTGTTAGAGCATAAGATAGAATTTACTAGAGTAACTGAACAACACTGTGGAGGATACTTACTTGTGCAACCTCTGATCCGTGCTAATCAGAGGTGGAGGAAACTCCTGTCGTAGGCCGAACTGACGCATCACCCTGATGGGCAAGTGCATCTCGACCACGTAGAAGCAGATAAGAGGGACGGTGCAACGCCAATCTAAACGGTCCAGCTCCGTGGCGGGGTCGAACACGTTGTCGTACAGGTCCCAGGGGTCCCAACTGACCTGTTTGTAATGAACAGACATAGTTAGTCATGTTCCTTTTTCAATATAAAAAATTGAACTCATTCCGGAATTACCTGGTGCTGTGTCAGGACGTCCAGCAAGTCCGTGTACAGGTGGTAGCGGCGCTGGGGGTTGCCTCTAACTGCCTCTGCCGTGGACCAGACAAACAGAGCAGTGGGTCGGGTGTCCGGGTGCGTCCACACCTGCATTCCAATTCGAATCAGTTAAATGACTGTAAATTTGTAAAAGCACACGCACGCACGCAAGAGGTATGTACTTACCGCCTCCTCTCGTACGCGGGGACGACCCACAGGCAGCCGCTGCCAGGCCCAAACCTGGAGCAGGGGCAGACACCCTCCCAAGCTAGAGGAGGCCTGCCTCCGCCGGCACCCCTCGCACAGCTGTCTGTACAGCCATGCTAGAACAGCGCTCCCCCAGCTGTAGCCGGCGATGTTCTCCCACGGCTGTGCGAGGATGGGGACGAACATCCAGCTGATGGTGTTCCCCGATGAGTCGGGAAACAGGAAGGCCCCAATAAAGTGCCAGAGCCACACTCTGGCATACCTCTCGACTACCTGTGGGTCAGCGTTGAGGGGGCAATACGAAAAGTGCTGGGTGATCCACGACGAAGGCACCCCAGTAGTCTTCCTGTTTGTTTACAAAAAGTAAAAGTTAGGAAAGGATAGTAGCACATCGTATGCAACTAAATTAGAAAAAAAATTAGCTTACTTGTTCCTCTTAGCGTCTGCGTCGTCGGGGGGCGTACGACCACAGAACTGGTGGACGGTGTCCATCCACGTGTCGGTGTCAAGAATCCCCGTCACGGGGAGGCCGCCCAGGCGTAGACCAAAAATCTTGGCCACGTCCTGTAACGTCACGGTCATCTCCCCACAGGCTAGGTGGAAGGTGTGCGTCTCGGGACGCCACCTGTCCGCCAGCGCGGTGAGGAGCGCGGGGTCGAGCTGCAACCCCACGTCGTTGGCAACGCGGGCTAGCACCAAGAAGCCCGCGCGCCGCAGGAAGGGTGCGTAGCGCTCGTCCCACCGGTGCCATAGGTGGGTGCGCGGCCTCAGCAAAGACAACCTCTCCGGAGGGGCGTAGTCGGTGAGCCTGTGCGCCCGGTGCTCGCCGTCGTAGAACGGCTCAAGGAGAGGGTACGCCGGAGGGTTCGCCATCCTGTTTAAACAAAACATGGTAACAAGTTAGTACAGCGTCAAAAATAATAAAGCATTAAAACAAATGAAAGACATATGTACAATAATAGCAAAAGCATTCAAATAATTAATATAAGTAAAGATAACAATAATAAAGCATTAAAACAAATGAAGACATATGTACACCTGTTGTGTTTGTCTACGATGGAAGGCTGCATTATGCCCTGGCATGTGGCAAACAGAGCATAAGTTCGTGCTCGGTGTCTGGTCAAAGTCCCCCCCGCCATACCTATCCATATTGTCCATGTCACCCTTTAGTCTCTTCTTCCTCCTCCTACCCTTACCTAACTTCAGCAGCTCAGGATCAGGCATGAAGTCTCTACCCAAGTATGGAGGCCATTGAGTGGGATCAAGGTAAGGCTCGAAGCTGCTCTGCCATATTGCGACGGTGTTGCTCCGGCGATAGTACTCGGACATATATGGTACGGCCTTGTAGTTATATCCGCGCGCTCTACAGGACGCAATCATGTGAGAGCAAGGGGCATGCATTATCTGCGGCACGTTACAACTGCATTCCACTCTTTGAAGATCGATCCGATAGTTGCGACCACCGTAGCGTTCCCCGCCCATGGTAGTTCCACCCTTTGCTCGAACATTATAGATTTGTCTGGTTGGTCCATAAGCCTCACAAGTTAGCTGCGTTGCCCAGATCTCATTTTCCTGAATGTGCTCATTTCCCGCCTTTCCAAATTCACCATCCGTTTGTAGGTTGTCTTGAGCAATGGACCACCTTTTCACAAAATACTCGTTGGTCTTGTGAAACGAGTACTCAACGATTCCAGAAACGGGCAAGGCTCTAACACCGGTGAATACCTTGTTGAAAGACTCCGATGAGTTGGTGGTCATTATGCCGAACCGGAAACCGCCCTCATCGTAAGCAAGCGCCCACTTCTCCTTGTGTTCCATCTGTCTCTCGATCCAGGCCCTGGCAGCACTGTTTAACATTTTGTCCAACTCTTCCATTGTTTCTTTGAATTTGTGCTCAGTTTTAACACAACATAGCTCTTTCACCTTGGCACAAACCTCCTTTTTTCTCTGCCGACGCCAGAAATTGGCGGCAAAGTGACGCATGCACCATCTGTGCACTAGAGGAGGACAACCCTCTATCTCCTCCTCTGCGGCACGAAGCAACCCAACATGACGGTCCGAAATCAAACATATTGTCCGAGAAGGCCCTAACACTTGTATCCGTAGCAGGGCCATGAACCAAGACCAAGACTCAACGTTCTCCCCCTCAGCCAAGGCGAAAGCAATTGGAACTATCTGGTCCTCGGGATCAACAGCCGCCGCCATCATCAACACACCCTTGTACGCTCCGGTCAGGAAAGTACCGTCCACAAGTATGACTGGACGGCAGTACTGATAAGCATGCTCTGTTTGTGCAAAAGACCAAAATACACGCTGAAGCACATGTGTAACCTTGCCGGTGTTGCGGTCTATATACTGCCCATTGGTGTGTGGAAACCATTTTAGGCCAGGGTTATAGTATGCCATTGCACACAAAATCCGTGGAATCCTGTTGTACGCTTCATCCCAACCACCCCAACGAATTGCAAGGGCGATCTGCTTCGCACGCCACGCCTTTCCATAAGTCACCTTATAGCCTGTGAATCCAAATATGGAGATAAGCAATTGTGAAACAGATACGTCGGCGTCATCATCAACAAATGCCAAAATGCGCCGTGCAAGGTATCTTGCCGTCAACTGAGGATGTTTTTCTTGTCCCTTATTTGTAAAACAGGTATGCGGTTGTACTACTTTACTGATTCTCCACTTGCCATCAGTTCTCTTGCGAGCATTCAGCCTCCAGGGACAACTATGATGCATACACCTGATGTGGTACCTCAAACTAATATCAGAATGGCTGACCGTGTACGGTCGATGATGATGCACAGCATAGTGCTGAAGGAAAAGCTTCAGCTCACTCATAGTGTTGAAAATCATACCCTTCTGAAGAATACAATCTGTATGGTCATGCAGTGTTTGCTTGCACAGGTTCAATCCAGTATCACAAACAGCCTGGTCCACCATACTGACATCCCTATAACTTGGAACGCCTCTAAACTGCATGTTAACCGACCTCAATTGCTGCAGCTCTGTCTCAGTCAAAGGATCAGGCGGAACATAATACCGTGCTTCGCTAAAACGCCCCCACGCATCAAAATGTGTATGATCCTCTGGTATATCAGTGACTAGTCTCCCTGGAGGATGCATATTCTGAGGAACCGGCTGTGGCATAGCACGAACCGGTTGTGGAATAGCACGAACCGGCTCTGGCATAGCAGAAATATAACTGTCCTCTTCTTCGTCATAGTCTGAATCATCATCAGAATCATAGTTTTCATCAAATAGTTGTGCCTCATGCTCCTCCTGCTCCTCCCGCTCTATGTCGGCCACATCAAAATCATTGTTTATTTGACCGACGTCAGCGTGGGCATCTTCAGTTGCATACACCGTCTCCTGCGTGGGGTGACCATCAACGTCCATAGTCATCGGAGCTGCATCGTCATCATCCCCTACCTCCTGTGCTTCACCATCGTTGCCATCATCGGACGCCTCTGCCTGCTTCCTCAAACCATCCACTACCACGATCTCACCCATTGTCGAATTGGATGCCATAACGATCGCCTGGTATTTTGCCCAGTCAGCCTGGTTGCGCAAGGGCAACAACGCATAGTTCGACCTAATCTTGCCACTGTCAAATCTCCCTTTCAACGAGAAATCACCATCAAACTTCTCCTTCAGACGCAACATAAGGTCCGTAAAGGAAGGCCGCTCATCAAATACTTCGAGTTCTTGTTCCATGTTATCATCAAACAACCCGTCTCGTTTACTAACTGTGCCTCCATAAAACAATGTGAATACAGTGTCCATCTACAAAGTCAATAGTGCAACTAAGGTCAAGTGATGGTCAAGTGATGGTCTTCTCTAAAATACAGAATGACATAAATACTATGTTGTCTTCACTAACCTAACTAACATATTAACGTAAACCCTAAACCCTAAACCCTAGACTAAGTAACTAACCTAACTAAGTAACTAACTAACTAAACCTAACCTAACTAACCTACCTAACTAACTAACTAACTAACTAACTAACTAAAACTAACCTAACATAAACCTAACTAACTAGCTAGCTAACTAACTAACTAACACACTAACTAACTATATAACTAACTAACTAACCACCTAAACTAACCTAACCTAACTAACTAATCTAACCTAACTAACCTAACTAACTAACTAGATAACTAACTAAGCAAATAAATAAATAAATAACTAAATTACTAACCTATTTAACTAACTAATTAACGCAAACTACAAAAAAAAAATAACAAAAAGAAAAAAAAATACCTTCCGGTCGTGGACGATGGTGGAGACGGTGGTGGAGGGGGGCGCCGGTGGCGGCCGGGGCGGCCGGTGTCGCCGGGGGCGCCCGGGGGCGGCCGGTGGCGGCCGGGGGCGCCGGTGCGCACGGGGGCGGCCGGCCGGGACGGGGACGGGGACGAGGCTCGGGGGCGCCCGGGGGCGGGGACGAGGCACGGGGACAGGGACGAGGCACGGGGGCGGCGGCGGCCGGCCGGGACGGGGACGGGGACGGGGGCGCCCGGGAGCGGCCGGTGACGGCGGCGGCGGCGGGGCTCGACGGCGGCGGCGGCGGGACGGAGGCGCGGGCGGCCGAGAAGGAGGAGAAAGGAGGAAGAAGCCGCGGGCGCCAGATCTAGATCGGCTTTGCCGCGCCACCCCGCCTGGCGCGGCAAAGCCGTTGGCCGCGCCAGGCCGCCTGGCGCGGCAAACGCACTAGCCGCGCCAGCCCGCCTGGCGCGGCAAACTGACAGGCGGGGCCCACGCGGGCCTGCGTGGCCGGCCGGTGCCACGGTGGCACTTTTGCCGCGCCGCCATGCATGGCGCGGCTAACGCTTTTGCCGCGCCATGCGGCACGGCGCGGCAAAAGGGTTAGTTTTGAAAAAAAAAATTAAACAGTGTTAATTATGAAATTTTTTATTTAATTGGGTTATTAATAAAAAAAAATTCCAGCAGGAGAAGGAACAGGCACGCAACGCAACAATGGCCGTCCGTCCACACGCCGTACAGCAACGGCGACGAGGATGGACGATGATGGCCTGATGTGATGAGAGGGAAATCGTCATTAAGGAAGAAAAACACCAAGTACGGTGGGCCCCGCCCCGCAGTGGCGTCGCTGTCCGGAACCGAACCCAAAGCCGATCGAAGGCCGCCGTAGCACCAGCGGCGGGCTTGCAGCCTCACCGAGTCACCGGCTGCGGCCGGTGATGGGTGTCGCCGTCGGTGGGGAAAGGGGCGGCTTTCCGGACTCGGAAAGTCCGGCAGCCGTATACGAGGAGGATGATCATCCGGCCGCAGATTGGTTGCAGAAAACAAAAATATTATTTCGCGACTTATACGTACTCCCTCTCTATGGCTTTTATTTAGATGACGTTTTAGACAAGTTTTGAGTCAAATATTGAGAATATAAATCATGAATAAATTTTAAATTATTGGCGTCCACACACTACATACCCGGCCAGTACCCACTCTGCACCTCACCTTTCAGGATTCAAGCACCATATATGATGATGAGTCCATGGCCATGACCATGCTGCATGCTCTAAATTAAATTCTAATATGGCTGCCGTTCTGCTCTAAATTCTAATTTGGCATCTTGACTATGTCTGTGTGTGTCTCTGTCTGTATGTACAGTACGTACAATTTCACATGACTTCGAGTTCAGTCAAATTTGGCTACGTCTACGTACCTTTGTTTCTTCTATTCATCTTCGTTTCGTGGCTTGATGGTATCCCCCACCCACACACACGAATAAACACATATGTACCACTGCTCTCTCTCTCTCCCTCTCTCCATGTCGATATCCAAGTCTCCATTTAGTTCGAGTCATCTATTATTAGTCAAATACTCAAAAAAGGTCTTTGTTTTGAAGCATGCAGTCGACCAAAGCAATGTTAATTATGGTCAGTCGATCGGTCCCCAAAGCATATGCAGACGACTCTAAGGAGTACTACTTGACTAATGGACATTTACCATATACGTACATATGGTTACTTGATTGATTGATTTTCTAATCGGGTTGGGCTTGATTTAGAGCCTGTTTGGATGCACCAACTTAATTTTACTTGGCTAAATTTAGCGGCCATACATGTAAACAACCTAGCTAATTATAAAGGGATTGTTAAATTGTTTTTGTGCCGACAGATATAAGATTTTTGTCAAGTTTGTGGTTTTGTTTAAGGGCCCGTTTGGATCTTTAGAATTGAATTCACTTTAAGAATTATAATTTAGATACATATTAACACTACTAGAGAACAGGCCTTTGAACGATCTATCAACTGAACTTTAGTCTCGGCAAAAATTTGCGTCCGGGACTAAATATTACCAACCGGGACTAAAGGTTCACCTTTAGTCTCGGTTGGTTTTACCAACCCGGACTAAAGGTCACCCTTTAATCCCGGTTGTTATTACCAACCGGGACTAAAGGCCCTTCACGAGTGAATTCAAAAGGAAAACGTCTAGAACTGTATCACGTGGGTTGTGTAGCTCAGTTGGTAAGCGTGCCTGAGACGAGATATGCTGAGTTTGAATCTCACACAACACACATTTATTTTTTTCTCCTAGAACCTCTAGCCCCGGTTGAAAGCACCCGGGACTAAAGGCCTGGGACTAAAGGGCCCCGGTTGAAAGCACCCCCGGTTGAAAGCACCCGGGACTAAAGGTCTACCTTTAGCCCCGGTTAAAAGCACCCGGGGGACTAAAGGTACACCTCAACTGGGGCCTGGGACTAAAGGGACTAAAGGTCCACCTTTAGCCAGGGACTAAAGGTCTACCTTTAGCCCCGGTTGAAAGCACCCGGGGGACTAAAGGTCCACCTCAACCGGGGCCTGGGACTAAAGGGACTAAAGGTCCACCTTTAGCCCCGGTTGAAAGCACCCGGGACTAAAGGCCTGGCCTGAGACCTTTAGTCCCGGGCAGGATACCCGGGGCTAAAGGCCTGTTATATGCTTATACATGAACTTTGAAAAGTGGTGGAATATCAAATTTCTTGCCAAATAGCAGATTGTTTGAGGATCCAAACGCTTCTTAACCGTTTTTTATTCTCAAAACCAAAAAAATTATAGACTGTGTAGGTTTACAGAAATTGCAACAAACCAAAATTATATTTGTAATACAAAACGTATATGTAATAATAGTCGTCTGAAAGGAAATTGAAATTGAGGCACCTGAAAATGTTTTTCATTAATATATGCTATCAAACCTCAAAAATAGGTGTCAGGGAAAGATTCTTTCAATTTCGCCTTTCAGCTGTATATATGCGTTGGAAACCTTCTTATGTAGCCACTAAATAAACTATGCTTTCTTTATCTGCCACCTTATTTCCTTATCATGTCTATGCATAGAGCATGGACAACTATGAAATAAGATCAATCGGTCGTGTATGCTTTATAATTTAGGATGGAGAGAGTATTTTCGACAGGTACCTTATATATCATCATGTGGTATACACGAGATACATATAGAGAGAGAGGACTACTCTCCATGCATGTTTTTCTTAAAGAAATTTCTAGATATGTGTATATGAATGCGTGCATATCATTAATTTTGATTCGACTTCCTTTCTGCTTTTTGCAAAGTTCATGCAGTAGTGTGTCGCTGCGCGCCGCGAGAGGTAAATGTTACTTTTGGTACCTACTAAGGGCAGTCCCAATAGTGAATTTATAATGATTTCTATGTCTATTAATTAACTTGATAGTTCAGCTTTTTGCTGGTGTGGCGTAAGAATTAACGAAGAGAGAGAGCACCAGATGTAGAAACCGATGCCGCACGAAACCACCGAATCGCCGTTGGGAAGACTCGACTCGTTTCGATAGCCTTCAATCCTGATCCGCTGCGCCGCCGCCGCACCGAGTGCTCTTGTGCGCGCTTGCCCTCCCCCGTGCTTCTCCCGCCTCCGAGATTTTTCGCGCACGCGATGAGCTGCCGCGCGAGGACGGGTGTGATAGCCGTAGCAGCGAGCGGTGCACGAGGACGGCGAAGGCGGAGGCGGAAGCGGGGTGGGCGGATCTAGGAAGCAGCAAATCTGGCAGGCGCCGTGGTGGAGCCGCGAGCACGGGGTAGAGCGGGGGGCTGGGCGGACGGCGCGGAGGCCGGGGAGGGAGGGGAGGACTGCGGCAGATTCAGGCACAGGCGTAGGAGGCTGCTCGCGTCCATGGCGCTCTCATGGCCCTCGGTCGTCTGCCTCGCCATCATCGTTGTCGGTGTCGCACTCTTCCCGCTCCCCGTCGAGAAGGTTCATGTTTCTCTGTTCCCCACTCCGCTAGCTAAATCGGTCTATTGATGATTCCATCCATATTGGGATTATCAGAGTACACACGTTTGGGATGATCTATATGCAACTTATATCGTGTAATGGAACAAATTGTTTTTGTTGTTCTAGAGACTACATAGATGATTGCCACAGTTGATCCACTCTCTTTTTGTGTTGCATTTAATTTATGCTTTATATGAACATTGATATAGAAACCATGGGTTGGAAGAGATAGTTTCTACTAGATATTAATTGCTCACTTTCTTTCTTGGAAACTACATCTAGAAACTTCTTATTGGGACTGCCTAAGTATACAGTACTAACTACCGGACTATGGAGTCCGGAATCCGGGCAGAATAATTGGACGGTATAGCACGTGTCTTTACTGATGATGGATAATTCTGTAAAAACCAATTTTAGACGAGTCATATGCTAGGTAACTAGGGTGAAACAAAAGAACGAAAGAGTACGTGATTATTGTCTCATCCATATTTTATTGTATTTTGCCTTTTTTTAAAAAAACAACAACACACTATAAAGCCATTCACTGAAAATGGTCTAATAAATATTACTAAATTAATTCTGTAATAGGTTTCCATATTAATCCTACTGTAGGATATAAATATCTTTTTTTTGAGACCAAAGAATCGTAATAAATTATAGCTAGGTACATCATCGTATTACACGTACTCTGCAAAAAATATGTATCCAGAAACTGATTCTCATCTATATTATACCCACGCTGTGAAAGACTCAAACTCTCAAATCCAAACTTGATTGACGCTTCGTATAGATGACCGCACAGGCAAATACTCGGCAACAGTTGTTTTTTGCCTGAGAACAGATGCCCAACGGACGCCAACATTTCTGCAGACGGAGTTGAGAAACTTGTTATTCCTTGTGTCTTCCTTCTTCTTCTTTCTGCCACCGAAAAATGAGGAAGACTGATCTGAAAATTATTCTCCCTAGTCCTTCATCGTGGTCAGATCCAACCACAACAAAATGAAGAAGAGACCGAAGAAAATTATTCCATGACGACGACATCATCTCTTGTCTTATGCCGAAGCCTGAAAACAAAAGTCTCCATGTTGTCTTATCGATGTAGATGTTGACGCCGAAGTTATCGCCCTCATCTTTAACAGAGCCACCATGCAGAGACCAGATCCACCCTACCTCCTCGCCGTCGCCGGGGAGGAAGAGGAGGAAATATACTCCCAATACCAAGATTTTTGGCATGGAGAAACTCTAACTCTAAAAGACTCGATCTACTAGAAAACTTATTAAAAACAATGGATCCCCACTCCCTCCGACCTCCGGTGAGATACCGGAGAGGGAGAAAGGGAGACCAACGGTGAAGAAAATAGAAGCGGCGGCGGCGGCAGTCACGCCTAAGCCCTAGGGCGGCATCTGAAACTGATGGTATGCATGCCAATTAAATATTTATAATTAAAAACCATAAAATGGAACTTGTACCGAGCGCAGGTGTTTTGTACATATTTAATTTCGATACGATGCCGTACGGCAGTCTTGAAAATAATAACGTCGTTCGTTGCATTATTTACCGTGACAGCTGAATTTAAAGTCTCTGCATGTAGCAGTACTCTGCTCCGTTGGATTTTCTCCGCGGTAGTACGTACGTGCGCCGTTGATTCGATTGGGTGGCCGTGGTGGTTGCCGCGTCGAAACCCCAGGGCCCAGGCATGCATGCAAGTACACACACGCAGACGAGACGAGCAAGCAAAAACGGCACGCGAAACACACGCGACATCGGCTGCGGGGGCCACGTACCTACACGCGCGTTTCCATTTCTAGCAGGCCGCCGTGGTCCTGCACCGGCACCGGCGCCGGCCCACCACTGCTCAGCGTATGCAGTAGTGTACCGTATGTACACTTTTGCCAGCCCCTGTCATTCAGTGGCGCGGGAAAAACGTAGTACGCATAAACCGTGTTCGTTTCCCAGCAAAAAAAAAAATCTAGATATTGCAGCACTAGTTTACTTTGTTAAAAATAAATTATTTATAAAATTAATTACACCACTATATATACTAATTAACCAGATGAATCTATTAAAGTAGATTAATCTATCATTAGTGAATGTTTACTGTAGCACCATATATTATCAAATCACGAAACAATTAAAGTTAATAGATTCATCTCATGAATTAGTTTCCGGCTGACAAATTAGTTTTGTAATTGGTTTATTTTAATACACTAAATTAGAGCCGTAATATCCGATGTGACAAAGCTAAAACTTTTGCCAGGAAACGAACACACCTGTACTAATAGGATAAAATTTTAGTATCTATCACAACGGATATTGCGGTCTTAATTTAGTACAACACTAACTTGTCAACTGGAGGCTAATTCACGAGGAAAATCTATATTAAACTTAATTAGCTCATAATTTGACAATACGGTGCTACAGTAAATACTTACTAATGATGGACTAATTTAACTTCATAGATTCGTCTTGTTAAGTACCGTATAACAGTGTAATTAGTTTTATAATTGGTCTATTTTAATATATTAAATTATTGTTGCTACATACAATCTATGACACGGCTAAAATTTTAGTCTACAAAACTAATTCATCCGGTTTATTCATTTTATTGTTTTTTTTGTGATAGACGACGTGCACGTTCATAGCTTATGTATCACTTTGTCAATTTTAAGATCGATCTGTTAGCTAGCTCTCAGTCTTTCGAAGAGAGAGAATGAGAGTGGATACGTATAAGGGTGTAAATTAGTGATCCTTAGGAGCATCTTTAATCCTCTTTAGTTTAAATATTTATACTATACAAATAAATATTTGTACTGTACAAATATTTGAACTAAAGAGAAACTAAAAAAGTAGGTTAGAGGTGTTTCTAAAGATTATCCATTTGCACCCTTGATACGCATGTACTCCGTATGCAAGTGTTATTGGCTTATATACTGCATACAGTACGATCGGAGAGGAAAGTTTTCCGCAAATACGCTGGTGCCATGGTGTACCTTGTACGTTGGTGCGTGCAGCAGGTTAACACGTACGTACTGGCTACTAGTATGGTTTTTCTTTTTTGGGTGTATTCCTATATTTACTTTTGGAAGTTAATTGGAATAACGAAAATCATGGATGACATTCAGGGCACTCATAATACAAACTTTATCATAGAGTCTAACTCTATTTATTGCTCTTCTATTTATAGTATTTTACTGATGTGACAGTATATTTATTAAAGAGAAAAAAAACCAAGACTCGAAATCTTATTTCTCTAAATCTATAATATCTTCAAGGTAATAAATACTCCATCCGCCCATAAAAACATGCAACTATGGGTTTATATCCAGAAAAGTACTTCACGTTTGACGACGTTTTTAGTGAATAGTATTAATATTTATTAATCCAAAAAATTACTATAAAAGTACATTTCTTCATCAATCTAATGATGTTATTTGATATCATAAACATTAATATATTTTTATCTATAATTGTTTAAACTTAAGATACTAAAACGTGACACTGTGCTAAAATTGCATGTTTTGTTGAACGGAGGGAGTACGTTTAAACTCTATGATAGAGTCTGCATTATAAGTACTCCCTCCATAACGAAAATAGATGCTATTTTGGACAAGGTTTATTTGAGTCAAGCCCAGAGAATATAAATCATGAATAACTTTTAAATTGTTGAGTTTAGAGATGTAAAAATTGTATAAGTAAATTTGTCTTTAAAAGTACATATATATCACTTTACAAGAAATATTTTTTTAAAAAAAATAAGTGATCAAAGTTACAATTTAGAGACCATGTCGTTGTCCGACATCTAAAATGATACGAAGGAAGTACACTCATCCAAACGGACGGCCCCAGCGAGTCGTTTATGGTAGAATTTTTTTTACACTGTCCTCATCATTCGTTACCATCTGTGGGCCCACACGCCCGGGCGGTGAGCTGTCCATTCACGATTGGCGCATACCGGCCCGGGACAGCGTCGTTTTTAGGGGCTGTTTTTGGACTGCTCCAGTCTAGTTCCACCGTGAAGTTTGTGGAGCAAATAATCTTGTTTGGCATACAGCTCTGCTCCAGCTCTAGGAATGAGTTGTTTTCATACAAATAGTCCATTATACCCCTAATTGAAATTGCACTTGATATTATTATTACTGAGATTTTAAATAAGGCAACGTATCCTATGCAAACTAGACTTCTGTGCAAACTATGCAAACTCTAAACAAGACCACAAGAATCTAATCCGATGACTGGTAATTTTAGCACTCAAACCCCCCACTCATCCTATCATGAGTGGAGGGGTTTAAGTGCTAAAATTACCAACCATCAGATTAGATTCTTGTGGTCTTGATTATAGTTTGCATAGTTTGCACAAGAGTCTAGTTTGCATAGGATACGTTGGTTTTAAATAAATATTTTGAGGGGAAGAGATTAGAAAAAATTAGAAAACTAGAGTACCAAACACCTGTCATTTTTAAATAAATACACAGCCACGGGGAGGAAAAGAGATTAGAAGAAATAACCCGTCATTAATGAGTGGCAAGGTGAGTAATTATCTCACAACTCCATGTGGGAGTACAAAACTCCAAAAACTGGAGTACCCCTTGAGGTGCTCCAGAAAAAACGTGGAGTTGGCCTCTAGCTCCATGTTTTTTGCGGAGCAGAGTTTTTAGAGCTGGACGCGTTTGGCACTTCGAGCTGGAGCGGAGCAGCAAAAACGGGAGCGGAGCAGTCCCAAACACCCCCTTAATGGCGCCGTTGCTGCTGTAGGTGACCGTACCGCCCGGGCAAGGTCCCGGCGGTGGGCCCAACAAGAATACGTATATTATGTATAAGTATTGTACAATATATAATATATACTTTATCAGGAATATGTACAGTATATACATACGAGAAGAAAAAAGGGTAAAAATAGGGGATAGTAAAAAGCATATTTTTCGCCTATCTAGCTAGTCTCTTGGGTTCCGGGCTGTTTGGATTTCATAGACTAAAATTTAGTTCCATACTTAATTTTTGTCTATTTTTTAGTTCATATAAGGATTTAATTAGATGAGCTAAAAGGTGTGCAAGTGGAAAGAAAAGTTTAGTCCATTTGCTCTAGAAGAGGAGGAAAGGTCTACAAGTGCCTTTGGAGGCAGGGGCAAATCTATATTCATGGCAAGGGGTGCGACTGCACCCATAAAAAGTTTGAAAAACAGTGATTACATTTAATTTTTCATCATAATATATGCACACATATGATAAAATTATATGCATCCACAGGGCTAGCGCACCCCTCTTAAATTTTCTTTAGCTCCGCCACTGTTTGGAGGGAGCAAAGGACGCCTCATGCCACCCACTGCACCCACCCACCCCCGCACGTGCATGACTTAATTAGAGGCAAATCTGTCAATATAGAATTAAAGAGCTAAGTTTAGCTCATTGATCCAATCCGTCCAGCAAGACTAAAGTTTAGAAACTACAGTTTAGGAGCTAAACTTTAGTTCATGGACTAGTGATCGAAACCGACCCTCAGCCAGAGTAGTCTTGCCCTTATTAGCAGAGAGTAGTAGTTATGGCTCGCCCCACCCGAGTAGCAAGATTGTTTTGGATTATTAAACCAAGCACATCTTTTCTTGCTCAGCATGGCAAAGCAAGCCACAATTAGCAGAGACTACGCTAGTTCTGGCTTCAATGTGTGGACATCATCCATGTCTACGATGTGTTTCGTGAATAATAAAGAAAAGAAAATGAAGGAGCTAGTATGTACATGCATATGCATGTAGCATATATAAAGTAAAAAAAGGAGCGGGAGGAGATGCGTAGCGTAGATCCTTCATTCCCTTTTGTTACGTTTGCCTAGGTTCACACATTTGTAGAAGATGCCTGAAGTAGAAGGTGCTCATGAACATGATGCATGCATCAAGGATAGGGAGCCACCACCGGGACCCCTGGACCCCCATCCATCGCCGCTGGCTCTGCTTATCCACAAGTGGGCATACGTAAGACCCCGTTTAGAACGCGGCATTTTTTTTTCCTATTCCTATGTTTTTCCTGTGAAATTGAACTGTTTCATGTAAAATTCCTGCGTTCCAAACAAGCCCTAAAAATTAAAGTCTACACATATACTATAAGCTATACTATATACTCCTACAGTACTATATACTATATAGGCGTATCCGGTGCCCTGCATCAAGCAAGGCTGGTACTGTGCAGAAACAACTTATTAGGCTCTATTTGGCAGGGCTTATAAAGTTATAAGCTGACTGAAAAGTTGAAACCATTGTTTTTTTATATGAGAGAAAAATTCCGTTCTAGCGGTCGGTAGAGGTAACGTTGCCCACAAGAGATATTTGTTCGCTCCAATTTCTAGCTAGATAGCTAGGCGCGCAAGGGTCGATCGAAAGCAACTAATCCGCGACCAATCGATTATATTAATACATAATATATAATAGTCACGTGCACAGTTCACGTGTCCTATTCTGGTCCGCTTCATTTGCTGATGAATATGCTAGCTATAGCTTTATCATTCATACATTGATGAACAATAATATTATATAAAAATATATATACTACAAGAGGATCATCCTCTCTGCAGGTAAAATAAGAAGATACTGATCCATGGATCGAGCGTACAAATCCTACACTACTACGTACTTGCTTGCATCATTGCATGCATGAGGCAACCTAGCTAGGCATCATATGGGGGGGTGATGGGGAAACTCCGGCCGGCGCGGCGGCCGGCGGCGAGAAACCTAGGCACGCATGCAGCCAGCGTAGGTAACTCCGACAGAGTCCGATGTCGGACCGGCCGGCCGGCGGTGGCCCGCGACGATGAATATTATCCTAAGCTATAGCTGTCCGGCAGGGGCAAGTGGCCTTGCAACTTGGTACAGAGGATCAGTGGATATATATATAGGGCAGAGCTCCTGCATCTATCACGTCCTCTCATTTTTATTTGCTACTTCCTCTGATACAGTAGGAAATAATTAAATATAAGTCTGATTAGCCGGTCCAAATCGAGTTTTATATATTGTCATCTAATAATGCTGTGATATAATAGTATCACCAAATGCTGATCGAGCTGCTGGTAGATTAATTATGGAGAGAGGCATATATAGAGATTTGACTATTGCCACCACAGTTACATACCAACATAAAAGAGGGCGTGACAGTCTTGGTAACTATGTTATGAAACTTTCGATGGAGATTGGCCTTAAGATATCAACAACGCATGCTAGTTAATAAGTTTCTAAGGCCATTTTCGATGGAAAATTTCATATATAGGGTTGTTTCCAGTTAAGAATATAGAAAATACAATGAAACATGCATGCATGGATAAAACAATCACTGGCAATGTATAATCATTTTATTCTATGACTCATTTAGAGTTAGAAACCTGAGCTAAGAGAGTTTCATCCTCTATAAAAACTCACATCTTCTCTCTTTTCTTAGAAATGTTGCCGCGCCATAAAAAATGCTCATGAGTCAAGCTATTCAATACATATAGAACTCTGAATGGAACTACCACCTCTAAGAATACTGGCCAAAATATGACACTTCGACTAGAGTATGAAATTATATTAGCTGAAAATAAAAAAGTTATTATCTACTCTAAAATGCATTTGCTATTATAAATTTAACAACATTATTAATCAACTAGAGATTTTGTGTAAGTTGTCGTTAAATCAAAATGGTTTGATTTAGAACAGATGGAACCATATTTTTCTAACAAAATCGGATGAACTAACGAAATTAAATAAATACTAGGTAGATAATCACTACTACAAAAAGCCTTTGTACATGCGGCTCCAGAAGATTTGTATGGGTGGTTGGGCCAGCCGCCTCTACCCAACCATTTCTACAAATCACTGATTTGTAGGGGCGGTTGGCCAGTCGCCCCTAGAAATCGATTTGTAGGACCGACCCTACAAATGATTTTCGAAATAATGATTCCAGATTTTAAAAAACCCCAAAAAATAGAAAAAAACCCGAAAAAATAGCAAAACATTTTTTTAATCAGGGAACAACCCCAACCACCCAGCCCACCCATCTTTGTGATTTTTTTGAAGTCAGCCCACCCATCTTTGCGACTTTTTTGAGGTCACAACTATTTTTTGCGCGAACATCATGCATTCGCAGATAGTGGGGATTCGAACTCACAAGTCACAGCTATTTTTTGCGCGAACATCGTGCATTCGCAGATAGTGGGGATTCGAACTCACGACCTCACCCTCACGCGTACCCTCCTCTACCACTGCACCTCACCATCACTTGTGTCTATATTGGATTTCGGGTCTACTCATATTATACTAAATCAAGTTTAAATTAAGTGTTTGAGACCCTAAACGAATTCAAATCAAAAAGTGGTCAACTACAAATTTGTGTAACTTTTCAAGATCTACAACTTTTATTTAGATTGTTTCTCCATCCGAGGTAATTTAAAAATTTTGAATTTTAAATTTGATAAATTGAAACATAGATTTCTATGACAACATGAATTCGAATCAAAAAGTGGTCAACTACAAAGTTGTGTAACTTTTTAAGATCTAAAACTTTTATTTAGGTTGTTTCTCCATCCGAGGTAGTTTTCAAAAATTTGAATTTTAAATTTGACAAATTCAAAAGTAGATTTCTACGACAAGATGAATTCAATTAAAAAAGTGGTCAACTACAAAGTTGTTGAATTACACTAAGCCGAACCCACGCACGTGTGCAGGAGCGAAGCGAAGGTAATTAACTGTCTGTGCTAAAAGCGAAGGTAATGGAAGACAGGTTGAGAAAAGTACTCATTAGAAAATTCCTCCTCTTCTCTTTTCACTGTTCATTCCCTGGTATTTATAAGGTATACCAAGGATCACCGTTCAATTTACAAAAGGGTACAAAAGATTCTCCGGTATCATACAGAAATGAGGGGGGGGGGGGGGGGGGGTAAAAACGTAAAAACACGAAGAGCGCCAAAACCCTAGCTTTCCTTCCTTCCGCCCGCCGCCACCGGACGTGCGCGCACCTTCGCGAGGGCAAGGGAAGCAGCCTCGCGCCCAAAAGACCTTCGCCCCCGGGGCTGAAGCCAAGCTTCGCTCGCCGTGTGTCGATCCCCCGCGCTCCTCCGGTTTCCCTCCCTGCAGTTCAAAAAGGATCGCAAACCAGCCTGCAGGCCGAGTCAGTGGCGAGGGTTGTCGAAGGCTGTCGGGTATGCGAGGGTGGTTTCTCCATAACGCACAACTCAACCCTCGGGTCGAGTCTTTGGCGAGGGTTGTCGGAGGCTCTCGAAGGGTGGTTTCTCCAATACGGCTCGCGTGGCGTCGCCTTCCGAGGGTCTCTCTCTCCCCAACAGTAGCCCCTCGATGGCTTTGGGTCAAACGAGGACGGTCTTTGGGCCCAAGTAGTGTTCCTTGTTGTAAAATGTGTGGAGTTCCTCGGCAGCGACGCCCGGGCGACTGCTTGTGGGCCGGGTCGTCAAAATTATGTCTGTTATGATACGGTCCGTTTCGTTTTTTGCGCCGCATTTTGGGGAATCGTTCTGAGTTTTCTGGTTTGGCTCTTCACCCTCTTGCCTATAAATAGATGGGGTAGGTGAGTTGGTTATGCACGTGCCGTTTTCGCGCTCTAGCCCACTTGCTGCTGCATCTTGTTCCCTGCGAGGGTTTTGAGCTTTCTTGCTTCTGCGAAGGTTTTCTGTTTATGCCCTGTTTAGGTCATGGCTAGGTCCAAGCAGACTGCTCGTGTTGCGTCTCCATCTGCCGCAGGTGATGGGGTGACCTTCGAGTTTCGACTCAGTCGGGTTTGTGATTCGGATCTGGCGTCGTATGTTAGGCGAGGCTGGATTGAAGAGGGGAAGGCGAGGGCCAGCAAAGGAGAGGCCATTCCGGAGCCGGGGCCTGATGAGGTTGTAGTTTTTGAAGAGTTCTTTGCAGCTGGCCTTCACTTTCCAGTGGTTTCTTTTGTCACTTCGGTTCTACAAAGGTTCAATTTGAAGTTCCATCAGCTCACGCCATCGTGCTTTACCAAGCTTTCCATTTTTGTCTGGGCCTGTCGCTCTCAGGGGGTTGTTCCGCACGTTGAAGGTTTCGTGCGGACTCATCGCGTGCATATGCAGCCTCGAAAGGTTACCGATGGTGAAGGGAACACCAGCTTTGGTCAGTTTGCGGTGTATACCTTTTGCCATCGTGTTGGTTCGGAGCTTCCAGTGCAGGCTCAGAAGAATAAATGGCTGAGCGGATGGCAAGAGCACTGGTTCTACTACAAGCTCGGCGAGGTTGCCGAGCTTTATGGCGAGCTTCCACCCCTTGGAGATGTGACTGCGGAAGCTTTGATGAATGACGAAGCACATGCTGCAGTCGATTGTTTGAGGGTGATTGCTCGTTCCCAGTGCGCCCGGGACCTGGTGGAGGAGTATTGTTGTGCTAAGGTATGGCCTCTTAGCCGCAAATAACCGTGGTTCGAAGTAGTGGATGATTCTAAGTATGAGAAGAGGGGTTTGAAGAGGCCGAAGCTTGATTTGAATAAGCTATGGGAACCGACGCTTAGAAAGTTTCCCGGCCGAAAAAAGCGGTGTTGAGGCTGTTTTGAAGAGGGTTCAACAGACGGTGGAAGATCTTGTTGGGAAACTCTCTACATTAGAAATTAAGGCCATTCATAGCACAATAGGGAGCAGAGGTAGAGTTAACAAGCTTTTTGACATGTTTGGCATCTCCTATCCAGATTGGTCGGTACCATCGAGTGACAATGCACCGAAAAAGAGAAAACGCTCGTCCAAGGACGAAGGCGATGTTGAAGCGGCTGCGAAGAGGGGTCGAGGCCGTGGACGCGGAGGTGGTGGAGGCGATTGTGCGAAGACTTTGGCTAGGAAAGTAGTTGTTGCGGCGTCCGCTGCTGGTGCGGCATGTTCCTCGGCCGCGGTGCAAGTTGCGGGTAGCCGCGACATTGTTGGGTCCGGGTCTGGCGCAATTGTGCGCGTGCCGCGAGTCGGTGGCATTGGCTCACTCATCCGAATCTCGGATGACGAGGCTTCTTCCGACGATGATGAGAGAGATGAGGAGAGAGATACTGGAAAGGGGGCCAGCTCCGAGGGTGGGTCATCTGACGAGGTTAGCGATACCTCCGGTAATGGGGGAGGTTCAGAAGAGGAGGTGTCCATTGGTGATGATCGGGGGAAAAGGGTAATTTCATCATCTGGCGATGTGGTGGCCTCGGCTGATATTGATGAGGTGCTTCGGGAACTTGAACCTGAAAGTCCCGCGCGAGGGTCTGTGCCTGAGTTCGCTGGGTCGCATATCTGGGTTGATGGTTTCGAGGCGCCGGGAGTTTTTGATTCCGAGCGGAATCCTAGCAAGAGGCCATATGGGGAAGCATGCCGTTCTAGTCTTCCTTACTTCACCAAGAAGATTGGTGTATCCGACCCATCAACAGAGCTTTTTACAAGCCCGGACCTTCGCTCATGCCATCTGTAGTGTGCTCCGGAACAAAGGTGTTTCCTTGGCAGAGTGTTTGGCCGTGTTTGTGTGCCAGAGGCTGAGCTTCGACTTGCCAACTAGCCTTTGGGAGACATACTAGATGATGTTGATGTCAAGGTGGCCGAGTTGATGCTCCTTAGTCGTTCGGCTCGGCGGAGGGCTGGTTACAACCATGAGTACCTGAGTGGTCGGGTAGCTGAGCTTGAAAAAGAGAATAGGGAGCTTCGGCGAAGTTTGGATAATAAGGAGATTGAGCTCAAAAATGCTACGGATAAAGTTAAGAAATCTCGAGAGGAAGCGCAAGAGGTTTTGAGCCGTAATGTTGATTTAGTTTTGGCCGGCCGCGAGAAGGACCAGGCTCTGGCGTCGGTGAACAGACGCATATCAGATCTTACTTCGGAGCTGGCTTCCCAGGCTGAGTCATGGCGAAGTAGCATGGAGAGGATAAAGGCTAAGTTTGATGATTGTTTGGTTGAAGCTGGTGGTTCTGCTGGGGAGCCGCTTCCTGCTGCCGATGCAAACGCCTTCGGAGATTGGCTATCAAATGGGCTTGATGTTTTTAGCTCACTGGTGGAGAATGCGGCCGACTTCGGGGGCTATGCTGGGGCTCTGGCCATGGCCGACACTCTTCGCCAAGCGGGTTGTGACCACCTTCGTAAGGTGAAGAGGCCGAGTCATGTCTTTCTGACTGTCGATGAGGTGCGTGCAATGAGAGTAGGTGATGCGGAGGTTCGCAATTGCGCAATGCGCTTATTACGGAGATTTTGGATTGCTGGTGGAGGTCGTGCAATTGCTTTTGAAGAGGCCGCCGAAGCTACCCGTCAGGTTGGTATAATATGGGATGCGCTATTTTTGCTTGTCTTTTTGGTGTGGGTTTACTTTGGAATTGTATAGTGTTGTGGAAGTTTTTTATTTTGGTACGGGTTATTTTGCAGGCTCGAAAAGACGCGCTTCCTTCGCCATCAGCCGCTGAGGACGCCCTGGGTTGCTCGAAGCCCATTCCTACGCAAGAGTCTGCGGATGCGCCGCCGACGGAGAGAGCTATCGAGGCTGAAAACATTGAAACCTTCGCTGAAGCTCTGGATGTGGTTGGGGCTGTTGACGTCAGCCACGCTGCGGCGGAGACTTCCGCGACCGGCCAGGCTGACGCGGAGGTCCTTGAAACTTCTGAGCAGGTGTGAGAGTTTTGAAAGAACTTTGGTTTGGTTGTGAGAGAGGTTCTTTGTTGTAGTGGATGATGGTTGTTTAGAACTGAAAATGTTTGTTTTATTGTTTGGCGTGCAGGTTCCTGATGGAACCGTGCATGAGGTGTTTGATGTGACGCCCCTTATGTTGAATTATCAGGATGTTTTTATTTTCGGTGAATCATGGGCTCGTGCTAAGCACAAGCATCCTTCGCTGTCCTTCGAACATTTCTGGTGGTCTAAGGTGCGGAGATATGACATTAAAAACAGCGGATCGAGTTCCTTTTGGCGTGATGCCGATTATACAGATCGGCAAGCTTCGCGAATTTTGTTTGGTTCTTCTTCTCAACCTTCTGTGGATGATGATATTGATGAGGACGATGCGTTAGGCTTTTTGTTTGGTCGTAGCAACCTTGCACTTGACTCAAGCGGTGCTCTTGTCATTCCGAAGGAGGAACCTGTAGAAATTAGTGAGAGGGATCGTAGATACATGTATAGAGCGCGGGTTTTGACAGGTGATCTGCCAATTGTTCCCGCTGCTCCCTTGCTATGGGGTCCGATTGTTCCTCTGGATTTTGAAATCGAAGGAAAACCTGAAGGGAGTGATGAGGACTAGATTTTGGTTTTGTTAAGTTGAGTTGTAAATTGAGACCTTGTAAAGTTCATTTGCTTGTTCATTTTGAAAACAATCTTATGAAGCTTCGCGATTGCGGAGTTGTTTTGTAGATGTTTGTGAGTGTTGTTGGCAAAGCAACGACGCTTCTCATTTCTTTCGTTGAGGTTCACTTTTACAGAGTTTAGGATTGTTGTTTGTAGGACAGCGACGCTCCCGCCTTGTTTTTGGCGAGGCTCGCTTTTAAAAATGTTCAGGAGAGTCGTTTTGAAACAGCGATGCCCCCCTTTCCTCTTAGCGAGGCTCGCTTTTTAAAATTGTTCAGGAGAGTTGTTTTGAAACAGCGATGCCCCCCTTTCCTCTTAGCGAGGCTCGCTTTTTAAAAATGTTCAGGAGAGTTGTTTTGAAACAGCGACGCCCTCCTTTCCTCTTAGCGAGGCTCGCTTTTATACCCTTGGGGGTATCAGTGCTTATCTTTTTTGGACTTCGCACCTCCCCTTATTTTAGGTGGAGGTGAAGTTTGCCTTTGCAAGCCCCTGGCATCTTTGCAAGGGTGCTTGTCTTTTTTGGACTTCGGGCCTCCCCTTATTTTAGGTGGGGGTGAAGTTTGCATGTGGAAGCCCCTGGCATCTTTGCGAGGGTGCTTGTCTTTTTTGAACTTCACGCCTCCCCTTATTTTAGGTGGAGGTGAAGTTTGCCTTTGCAAACCCCTGGCCTCTTTGCGAGGGTGCTTGTCTTTTTTTGGACTTCGCGCCTCCCCTTATTTTAGGTGGAGGTGAAGTTTGCCTTTACAAGCCCCTGGCCTCTTTGCGAGGGTGCTTGTCTTTTTGGACTTCGCGCCTCCCCTTATTTTAGGTGGAGGTGAAGTTTGCCTTTGCAAGCCCCTGACCTCTTTGCGAGGGTGCTTGTCTTTTTTGGACTTCGCGCCTCCCTTTATTTTAGGTGGAGGTGAAGTTTGCCTTTGCAAGCCCCTGACCTATTTGCGAGGGTGCTTGTCTTTTTTGGACTTCGCGCCTCCCCTTATTTTAGGTGGAGGTGAAGTTTGCCTTCCGAAATTTGATTTGGAATGTTTATGTTTCGAAACAATTTTCCGGGGTTTTTCATCGATGTAAGCGCTCTGGTTGAAGAGAAGCTTTTTTCGATGTTGATAGAAAAGAAAAGGTTTATGTTTATTTTCTGGGGATTTTCCTGCTTGTATTTATTGTTTTGGTTGCTGCCTCGTTAAAAAACCTTACGCCCCTTCGAAAGGAAAAAGAGTGCAGAACCTTTGGAACTTGTTACAACGCATGGTAGTAAAGAGAAAAACAAAGGAAGGAAGTCAAATTACATAATGCGAGGGCTCACTAAGGCCCCACTAAGGGTAGTATTTGCGGAGGTCGTCAACATTCCAGGTATGAGGTAGACGGTTTCCTTCGCTGTCGGATAGATGGAAGGAACCTGGACGATTTGATTCTATTATCAAGTATGGTCCTGTCTATTTTGGCTGTAACTTTCCTGCCATATGGGCGTTTTGTTTCCGAACGAGGACGAAGTCTCCCTTCTTCAAATCTTTGACTTTCACTTTTTGTCTCTCCATCTTTTGGTTTCTTCTTGATACTTGCGAAGGTTGTGCACTGCATTGCATCTTGTTTCTTCGAGCAAATCTTTGTCTGTTAATTGAGTTTGCTCGCTTGATTCGAGGGTTGTTCTGAGTGAACCATGTTTCAGTTCTTCTGGTAACATTGGTTCTTCTCCAAAGAGTAACCTAAATGGTGTGAACTTTGTTGCTCTGCACTCTGACGTGTTATGGGACCAGGTGACCGAGGTTAGCTCTTCTGCCCATTTGCCTTTGGGCCTGCCGTGGAGTTTTTTGGAAATTGCTTGAAAAATTGTAGCGTTAGCTCTTTCGACAAGGCCATTTGATTGTGGGTGCCGAACTGAGGCGAAGCATAAAGCTGTACAGATTTGAGCACAGAACTCCTTGAAAACCTCGCTGTCAAATTGGGTACCATTGTCGACGGTTAAGTGTCTTGGAACTCCGAAACGAAAAACTATTTGCTGCCAGAAAAATTTTTTCACGGCTTGCGAAGTTATGGATGCCAGTGGTCTTGTTTCAATCCACTTTGTGAAATATTCCACAGCTACGACTGCGTAGCGAAGGTTTCCAGGGGCTGCTGGTAAGGGTCCAACTAGGTCCATTGCCCACCTTTGCAGGGGCCATGTCGGGCAGATCAGTGTTGTTGTTGCACCTGGTGCACTTTGCGTTTTCGCTGTTAGTTGGCATCCTTGACAATGCTTGACTAGCTCTTCTGCGTCGCGTAGTGTTGTTGGCCAGAAAACACCTTGGCGGAAAGCTTTTCTCACCAACGTTCTTGGGCCGTTATGTGACCCACATATACCTTCGTGGATTAGTCTAAGTATGTCCCTTCCCTGGTTTTGTGGTACACACTTTAACCATGGGCTAGTTACTGAAGCTTTGAATAGGGTGTTGTCAACTATTTTGTATCCTCGAGCTCTCTGGCTGAGTCTGTTTTCTTCTTCTTTGGAGTTTGGTTCGTACAGACCATTGATGAATGCCATGATTGGAGCTCTCCAATCTTTACTTTGTATTGCATTGATCTGCTTTCCAGTTTTCTCAAAGGCTTCGGTCACTGGTTGTGTTGCCACCTCGTAAAAGATGTCTGGGGGTAATTGCGACTGTTGTGCTGCTGCTTTGGCCAGCTCATCTGCCTCGCTATTTTCAGCCCTTGGTATTGCTTTCGTTGTTATGCCTAAGAAAAAAACTTCTAACCTTCGGACCAGTTGTAAGTACTTTTGCATCTCTGTGTCTTTTGCTTTATAATTTTTCTCAATGTGTCCCGCGATGATTTGGGAATCTGTGTTGATGACTGCCCTTCGTACTGATAGTGCTCTGAGCTTCGAGAGTGCCAAAATTATAGCTTTGTACTCTGCTGAATTATTTGTGCATTTAAAATCGAGCCTGATTGCGTAACGTAGCTTTGACCCGGATGGCGAAATCAGAATGGCTGATGCTCCTGCTCTAGCTGTTCCCAAGCTCCATCGACGTATACCACCCAAAATGGGTTTGCTTTGACTCCTTCTTTGCGAGGGTCTGGAGTCCATTCAGCTATGAAGTCTGCTAGGGCCTGTGATTTGATTGCTGATCTTCCCACGAAGATTATGGTGTAGCTATTCAGCTCGACTGCCCATCTTGCAATTCTCCCGATAGCTTCATTGTTTTTGAAAATGTTTTCAAGTGGGTAAGTCGAGGGCACTTGGACTTCGTGTGACTGGAAATAGTGTTTGAGTTTCCTTGACGCCATAACAACAGCATATGCTATTTTTTCAAGCTCGGAATAGTGCCGCTTGGGACCCTCGAGGGTTTCCGAAACATAATAGATGGGGGCTTGTTTGGTCTTGTTGCCATCGTGCAACTCCTTTATCAACACTGCGCTGACTGCGTGAGGCGAGGCCGCAATGTACAAAAGTAGAGTGTCCCCTATGCTGGGGCTGGTCAGGGTGGTCATGTTGGTGAGATACTTTTTCAAGTCTTCGAAAGCTTCCTGCTGTCGAGGTCCCCAGTTGAATGGAGCGGTGATTCTCAGGGTTTCGAAGAAAGGTAACCCTCGTTCAGCTGATCTTGAAATGAATCTGCTGAGAGCCGCTAAGCGACCTGACAACCGCTGAGCTGCTTTCTTGCTTGTTGGTGGTTCCATATTGAGGATGGCATCTATTTTTTCTAGATTAGCTTCGATCCCCCTTGCTGACACGATGCAACCTAGGAGTTTTCCTTCGCTGACTCCGAAGACGCATTTTTTGGGGTTTAGAATCCCGCCGATCGAAGGTTGGAGAAGACTCTTGAGAGGTCTGATATGTGATTCTCTCTTTGCTGGCTTTGTACAATCAAATCATCGATGTAAGCAGAGATTGCCCGCTCGTCTTTGAAGACTTCAGATGTCATGCGAGCGAAGGTGGACCCTGCGTTTCTTAGGTCTTCTGCCATCCGTCGGAAACAATATGTTCTGGAAGGAGTGATGAAACTTGTTTTTTCTTCGTCATCCTCATTCATCCAGATTTAGTGGTAACCCAAGAAATAGTCAAGGAGAGAAAGCATATGATAGCCAGCTGCTATGTCTACTAGAGTGCTTATATTTGGTAGAGGAAAGTCATCCTTCGGGCAGGCTTTATTCAAGCAAGTGAAGTCCACGCACATTCTCCATTTTTGTTTTTTTTCTGGACCAGGACCACGTTTGAGAGCCATGCCAGATACTTGACAGGCCGGATAACCCCCGCATCCAGGAGTCTCTTTACCTCTGCCCTCGCTGCTTCTTTCCTCTCTTCGGACATTTTGCGGAGCTTTTGCTTGATTGGTCGGTACCCTTGTTTGATGTTTAAGCTGTGCTCAATCAAGGACCTGTTAACTCCTTTGAGGTCTTCGGCAGACCAAGCGAAGGTATCAGAATTCTCTTTGAGAAAAGAAGTAAGGTTCTTCTCTGTTTGGGGGTCAAGGTGAGCTGAGATGATTACTTTCTTCTCCGTGTTTCCATCGAAGAGTTGTACTGATTTGGTTTCCTCCTTGGGAGAAGCTCTTGTTTGATCATTACGTATTCTATCTTCACTTTCAAGGCTTGATGTCGGAGGCTTTGTTAGGTTATGTACGTTGCGTTGCCCCGGGGCCACTGTTCCTTCTGCGGCTCTTGCAGCGTCTTGGTCCCCATACACTGCAACAACTCCCTTCGGAGCAGGAAGTTTCATACAGCGGGGTGGATTACCGCATTGAAGGCATTGGTGACCCCTCGACCAAAGATAGCATTGTAAGGATAAAACATATCCACCACATCGAAGGTTATGTGTTCTGTTCTACAATTTATTTGATCTCCGAAGGTGATTGGTAATGAGATTTTCCCGACTGCCCTGACTTGCTGACCGCCGAAACCGTAAAAAGGGTTGTCGGCAGGCTGTAGGAGGTTCCTATCTAGCTTCATGTTATCGAAGGTCGAGGCGAATAAAATATCCGCGGAACTGCCAGTGTCTACCAGAATTTTGGTGACAGTCCAACCTGCGAGGTTGGTCTCAATTACCATGGCATCGGTGTGTGGATAATCCCTCAGCTTCATGTCACTGGCGTCGAAGGTTATTGGGATGTGGGACCATCGTCCAAACTTGTGTGGGCCTTCGACTGCCACGTGATGTACTCTTCTGGCGTGTTCCTTTCTCTGTCTTTTGTTACCGTGGTCTTCGTTTGAACCCCAGTGATAGCGAGGATTACTCCAAAGGTAGAGGTTGGGTTGTTGATGGTTGTTTGGGTTTGGGTTTGGGTTTGGGACTCGGCTTTGACAGGTTGAGGAGACGGTAAAGCGGGTATCGGGGGTGGTGGTGGTAGAGCACTGTTTGTATGCTGATGTGTGTGGGTTTGTTGAGTGGCTGGGAACAAAATGGTGTAAGGCGTGTTTTGACGTTGGAGGGTTGTAGATGGTTGATATGGGGTTTGGTTGAAGTGGGGGTGATGTGCGTAGAAAGGTTGATGCGAGGGTAAACCGTAGTTGACAGGGGTGTATTGGTATGGAAGGTGGGTAGGGTGGAAAGTTGGCTTTCTGGTATGATTGATGGTTCGGTTTTCTGCCGAGGCGACTCTTTTAGATTCCTGGTACTCTTTGCCCTTGGCGAAGCATTCACATTGTTTGGTGATGTGACCCTTCGCTGGTCCACAGAAATGGCAGTACATTTTTGCAGGGTCCCTCTGCTGGTTTCTTTGTTCTGGCGGCGGCGGTAGTCCTTGCGGGGGTTGATTGCTTGAAGTTTGAGTGCTTCTTCTCTGGTCCTCTGTTAGTCCTGCTCTATTGATGGCGCTAATGTTGCCTGGGTCTTGCCGAGAGTTGTTTTCTCGTGTTTGAGATCTCGCCTGTGGTTTTTGCTGTGTCCTACGGGCATCGGTTTTTGCTCTAAAATCCATGTCCGCTCTGCAATATCTTTCCATTGTTTCGTGTAGTTCCTCGATTGTTGTTGCCGGTTTCCTGGCAAACTTTGAGGAGCAAGGGCCTGGTCACAGACCGCTCACGGCTGCGAGGATTACAGCTTCGTCAGATATTCTCGGGGTTCTTGCTCTGATTTGGATGAACCTTCGCCAATAATCTTGCAGCGGTTCACGCTCTTCTTGTTTGCAATTGAACAGCTCGATGGGGTTTGATGGGGCTGCTGTGATACCTTTGAAGTTTGTGCAGATCTTGTCTCTGAGATTTGCCTAGGAATCCACAGTTCCAGGGCGTAGGTTGTTGTACCATGTTTGTGCGATGTCCCGTAGGATGATTACAAACGACTTAGCCATTGTTGATTCATCTCCCCCGGCCGCAGCGACCGCTGCTTCATAGTTCATAACAAATTGTCGAGGGTCAGAGTGCCCGTCATAGAGGGGCAAATTTTGTGGGTTATAGGATGGGGGCCAGGGTTGGGTTTGTAGTATTTGGGAAAGTGGTGATTTTGGGTCATAAGGCATTTGGTGTTGTTGGGCCCTCCGCGGATTGCGAAGGTTTGGCTCTCTCTCTTCTGGGTAAAGTTTACGGAAATTTGGTTGCCTTTCTGGGTGCAGGTGATTAAACGACTGAGGGTTTTCGTGGTGGGGTGGTGGTGGTTGCTGGTGAAGGTTGCCTTCTCGTAGGACAACATTCTCCTCGTGAAACGGTGGCGCTTCTCTCTCATTCCATCCTTTAGCTTCAGCCTCAGCTGCGGCTAGAGATTCTTCCATGCGGCGAAGCTGCTCTCTGGCTTCGTCCGCCTTCTGCCTGATCGCACGCAGCCGGTTGTGCCTTTCAAGCTGGTCCAAACGTCTCCTCTTTTCCTGTAGCTCAGTGTGAAGCCTCTCCAAAGCCTCGAGGCCTAGCTCTTCTTCATCCTCTCTTTCACCTTCCCCAGAGGTGTGAGGGTGCTGCCGAGGCGCTGGCCGAGGGTGCAGGCCCGGGAGCTCAGTCTCCGGGTCGACCTCTTCTGCCCCCGAGGGTTCAGTGTTGTCTCTTGTTGCTTGCACTGCCGCGGTGGCTTCGCCAGCTGGGCGATGGTCCCTACTTGAAATTGTTCTCCTGGTCCCCGCCATTGTACCAGAAACGCTCCCCACGGACGGCGCCAAACTGTTGAATTACACTAAGCCGAACCCACGCACGTGTGCAGGACTGAAGTGAAGGTAATTAACTGTCTGTGCTAAAAGCGAAGGTAAAGGAAGACAGGTTGAGAAAAGTACTCATTAGAAAATTCCTCCTCTTCTCTTTTCACTATTCATTCCCTGGTATTTATAGGGTATACCAAGGGTCACCGTTCAATTTACAAAAGGGTACAAAAGATTCCCCGGTATCATACAGAAATGAGGGGGGGGGGGGGGGGTAAAAACGTAAAAACACGAAGAGCGCCAAAACCCTAGCTTTCCTTCCTTCCGCCCGCCGCCACCGGACGTGCGCGCACCTTCGCGAGGGCAAGGGAAGCAGCCTCGCGCCCAAAAGACCTTCGCCCCCGGGGCTGAAGCCAAGCTTCGCTCGCCGTGTGTCGATCCCCCGCGCTCCTCCGGTTTCCCTCCCTGCAGTTCAAAAAGGATCGCAAACCAGCCTGCGGGCCGAGTCAGTGGCGAGGGTTGTCGAAGGCTGTCGGGTATGCGAGGGTGGTTTCTCCATAACGCACAACTCAACCCTCGGGTCGAGTCTTTGGCGAGGGTTGTCGGAGGCTGTCGAAGGGTGGTTTCTCCAATACGGCTCGCGTGGCGTCACCTTGCGAGGGTCTCTCTCTCCCCAACAAAAGTTGTGTAACTTTTTAAGATCTACAACTTTTATTTAGGTTATTTCTCCATCCAAGGTAATTTAAAAAATTTAAATTTTAAATTTGACAAATTCAAACATAGATTTCTATGACAAGATGAATTCAAATAAAAATATTGTATACATCAAAGTTGTATAACTTTTTAAGACCTACAACTTTTGTTTTTGTTGTTTCTTCATCTGAGATTATTTGAAAAAAATAAATTTATGTACTTAATTTAATTATTCGGCGTCTATTTGTAGGGGCGACTAAATATAGAACCGCCCCTAGAAATAAGATTTGTAGGGGCGGCTGGATATTGAGCCGCCTCTACAAATCCGAGCTATTTGTAGGGGCGGCTCAAAACAAGTAGAGGCGGCTCGTCTGGAGGCATTTGTAGGAGCGGCTCTATATAGAGCCGTCCCTATAAAAAAGTGAGGCGTTGCTACAAATGCTTTTTGTAGTAGTGAATGCATATGTAAGCGTGCGCACACATACAACGCGCGAGTTCTAGGTATAGTTAATAGAGCATATTGATGCAGTATCTCCAGCCGTTCTAAATTATAAGTTGTTATATTTTTTTCTAGATACATAAGTTTTTACTGTACTTTATATTTAAACATAATATGTATTTAGCTTCAGCCTACCAAAAACTATATATGTACACTAAAAAAATAGAGACTAAGGGATTATATATACTCCCCTTTATCCTTAAATAATTATAGTTATTGGTGTACGTACCATAAGTTGGACTTAATTTATGGTAAATACTCTTTAAATAATTTTGTTAAAAACTAGATTCAAAGATATCTTTTCAATAATACTAGTTGTGTAGAATAATTTATACTTTAATATATATTTAGTTAAAAATGTTTGTTAGAAAGTAAAAATGATAGGTATTTAAGGACGGAGGGAGTATTTATTTACGAAGTAGCTAGAGGAAAAAGTACACACTGTATACGTACTACGTGCGTACAGAGATCGAAAACGAGAAGGCAGGCAGGCAGCTAGGCATGTGATCGCGATCCGGTGCGTGCTCCTCGTGGTGCATACAGTAACAAATTTAGGACAACGCGCATCGGGGAACAATTAAAAATTGCTTAAATACGCAGCTGATAGTGAGCCACGTCGTCGCTGTGCGGATCGTCGTCAACACGTCGCATGATCATATTCTTTTCTTTTTTGATTGACAAACCTTGCTTGCAATATACTCACATACGTATGGGTACTATAATATAATATAATCAAACACATGCATGTACTTTTTACCATTAACTTTTATTTGTTACAACAATAAACACATACTAAAAATATATGTTACATTTTTTTGCGCGCGAGCTCCAAAAACATATATATATATATATATAATATTACTATATATATATATGTTATATATTAAGTACTTCTCACACAAGCACTAAAAAGGTAGTTTGTTTTTATCAAAGTTTATAGTGGATACTTTTTATTCTACTATTCTTCAGGAATATCATCTTATTTCTGACTGGAGTAAGCAATACACTTCATAGAGATTTTGGTGTGCTTCGAAATGACTCTACTTGCCCGTGAAATATCTTTCTTTAAAACAGATCCATTAACATATATGTTCATTTGAGATGGTTAATCAAAAAATAAAATAAATAAATCCTAGGCGAGTTCATTTTAATTTGTTCTTATTCAAATGGTTATTTTTGTTTTAAAAAGTCTAGGGTTAAAAATGGTACTAGAATATAGAATCCAACTGCAGTGTTACGTACGGGACTTAATTTTCTTTTTTTTAATCAAAATATCTAATAAAAATGGTTTAAAACGGTTTGCGCTAAAGTTTAAAACAACTTTCATATATATATATATATATATATATATATATATATATATATATATATATATATAGGTCCCGTTTGGCAAGGCTCCTCCATCGGCTTCTGGAGCCGTTTGAAGTCGTTTTGTGCCAAACGGGGTAAAATAAAACGGCTTCACGTAGAAACCCCTTAAATCGTGCTCTCACAGAGGTTTGAGGTGAGATAAAGCTAAAAATAGTGGCTTCATCCGGTTTCACCTCATCCTACGTGGCATTCTGTGAGAGCATGTTTCAAGAAACTTTACACGTGGAGCTATTTTGCTTGGAACGATTTATCACAATTGCTTCAGCTTCACATGTGTTCATGGAGCCGAAGCCCTAAAAAATAGTTTCACTAGTGAAGTGGAGCCGTGCCAAACAGAGTTTAGATAAAAACAGAAACGGTTAGAAAAGGTATCATAATACATAAAACAATATCAATTGGTACGGTATTTCGTTCCCTGTATTAATTGTTGTCACCCATGAAAATATAAGCTAACAGGTAGAAATGAGCAATTAATTAACCAATTTAGAAGCCATGAATGATTCAAACTCGAGTTCTTTAGGCTTAAAAACATATTGAATTGTACGTACAAGACGGTTGACCCAAAATGATAAGTTAGCAAATGATAAAGATTAGACAATCCACTTGTGCTAAAGATAGACATATTGTACGTGTACAAGACGGTTGCCTAAAAAATACTTAAAGATTAGAACTTTTTAGGCAAAGAACAACTTAAACACATAATCCAATTAACTCGTTGCAGTTAAAAAAATAACTATTAGCTTTTAAAAAACACGTAGGAGAACCTATAAGACGGTTTAGAGATCGAATTCCGACAAAACTAGCTGGTGGCCATTTCGATCCGATGGATGGAGAGGAGAGGTGAACACGACAGAAAGAATCGGTTTCTCCCACACAAAGTACGTGTGTGTGTCTCTTCAAGAATCAACAAGGCAAACGGCCGGGGAGCTAAAGTCAATACAAGAGAAACCCCATAGCTCAAGTCTCAAGTCCAAGGGTAGATGTAGATGCCGCCCCATGCATACCGTAGGCAGCAGGCAGGAGAGAAGAAGCATCTGCCAAACACAGAAAGAGAGGATCACTACCGGAAAAACGGCCTTTGCCGAGAGGAAAAGAACGGACGCTCGGCAGAAAAAACATTTGCCGAGAGCACCTTTCGGAAACGAAAGGCAGCCGGCAAAACTTACCTTTACTGTGGGCCTAGATCTCGGCAAAAAGTAACACTCGGCGAAATGTAACTTTTGCCGAGAGCCCCTCTCGGCAAAGAAAAGACCACAGCAAAATTCCTCTTTGCCGTATGCCGCCCTCTCGGCAAAAAATGCTCTCGGCAAAAAGGTGACGCCGTGAGTCTTTGCCGAGAGCCCAAACGGTTTCTCCCAGCACACAGCATAGCATAGCACATGCACATAGCATAACGTATAGCATGGCATGGCATGGCAAAGTATCATCCTCATCAATCATCATCATCATCGCACCCATGACTTTTTCTTCTTCTTCTTTTCTCTCATAACGTATAGCATGGCATGGCATGGCAAAGTATCATCCTCATCAATCATCATCATCATCGCACCCATGACTTTTTCTTCTTCTTCTTTTCTCTCCTCGTGTGGGTGTGGGTGTGGGTGGAGTGGAGAAATGACAAATCCAGGCCCGCATACAGGCAGCCACCCACCAAATCGGACGACGCAGGGTGCCCAAATCAGGAAGGATTTTAAGGTTAACCGGCTGCCACCGGCCACCGCCGGTGGCCCCCTCCTTTTCGACGCCTCACCCGTTCTATATATTACCCGCCTCTTTTTCTCCCTCCCTCCGCCCCACCACCTCCTCCTCCTCCTCCTTCTTCCTCAGCTCCGTCGTCCCCCGCCGCCACCGCGCCACCGCCGGCCGCCCGAAAGGCCCCGCCTTTCCTGTAAAAACCCCACCTTTTAGCTTGAAGGAAGGAAGGAGATCGAGGGTAGCAGCTAGCTAGCTGAGACAGTTGTTGATTGGTGGTCCGGGGTACGGTGTTCTTGAGTCGTGAAGCGACCGTACAGTGGCTAGGGCGTCTCCGCCGGGTTGCGTGCAGCATGGTCGTCAAGGATCGGGAGTGAGGGAGGGAGGCAGCTGCTCGTGGTCGTGGAGGCTAAATGTACCGCAAGAACGACTCGGCACTCTCCTGCTTCTACCTCTTCCTCCTCTGGTTCTTCTTCTTGAAATAGACCAGCAGCAGCAGCTCACCAGGTAGCTACTACTAGCTAGCAGCAGCCCAGTTGCGACTGCGATTGGGGATCGGGAGTCGCGGGCGCTAGGTCGATCGATCTCGTTTATTTGCAAGTTGGAATCTAGCTTGGAGAGGAGGAGCGAGACCGGAGATGGAGCTGGACCTGAACGTGGCCGAGGTGGCGCCGGCGGAGAAGCCGGCGGCGACGGAGGCCAGCGACTCGGGGTCCTCGGAGTCGTCGGTGCTGAACGCGGAGGCCGCGTCCGCGGGCGCCGGGGCCGCGCCGCCGGCGGAGGAGGGCTCCAGCTCGACGCCGGCCGTGCTCGAGTTCAGCATCCTCAGGAGCGACAGCGACGCGGCGGGCGCCGACGACGACGACGACGCCACGCCGTCGCCTCCTCGCCACCGCCACCAGCAGCAGCAGCTCGTCACCCGGGAGCTCTTCCCGGCCGGCGCCGGCGCTGGCCCGCCGCTCCCGGCGCCGCAGCATTGGGCCGAGCTCGGCTTCTTCCGCGCCGCCGACCCGCCGCGCCCGCAGCAGCAGCACCAGCAGCCGGACATCAGGATCCTGCCGCACCCGCACGCCACGCCGCCCGCGCCCCCGCCGCCGGTGCAGCCGCAGCCGGCCAAGAAGAGCCGCCGCGGCCCGCGCTCCCGCAGCTCGCAGTACCGCGGCGTCACCTTCTACCGCCGCACCGGCCGCTGGGAGTCCCACATCTGGTCAGTGCTCATCAGTACAAGCTGTTTCCTTTCACCCACCAACCAATCGCTTCTCCACAGTCTTCATCTGACAGACACAAACGTTTTCTCAATCAATCGAAATGCAGGGATTGCGGAAAGCAGGTCTACTTAGGTGAGCAAGCAGATTTCCAGCTCCTCCCTGCATAAATTTCCCGTTAATTCCTGATCTCGAATGCCCTAACTAACCGATTCAGTGATCTGGTTCTGGTTGGCCAATACATACAGGTGGATTCGACACGGCTCATGCTGCTGCAAGGTACGCAGTACGCAGACGCACAGAATTCATTCTGCTCTGAACCCGGCCTGTACTGAATTCTTAATGAATCGCTCTTGCAAACCTGCAGGGCGTACGATCGAGCGGCGATCAAATTCCGCGGCGTCGACGCCGACATAAACTTCAATCTCAGCGACTACGAGGACGACATGAAGCAGGTCGGTCGGTCGGTCTACATGGATATGGATGAATGTTTTTGCAACATCCACTGAAACATCTGCAGCTGCTGAACTGAACATATATTTGGCCGTCCTGTTTGGTGCGCCAGATGAAGAGCCTATCCAAGGAGGAGTTCGTGCACGTCCTGCGGCGGCAGAGCACCGGCTTCTCGAGGGGCAGCTCCAAGTACAGAGGCGTCACCCTGCACAAGTGCGGCCGCTGGGAGGCGCGCATGGGGCAGTTCCTCGGCAAGAAGTAAGAACACTTCATTTGATTATTTGCAGACTGAATTATTATACTACCGGGATTTTTTTTCTCTCTCGATACCGCTATGCTTGCTGTAAATTCATCCTTGTGTCTTTCCTTGCTCTGCCAGTTAGTTCATATGCATGATATAGTCTTGATCGAGTTCAATTCGTTCCTAGGCTCCTAGCAGATGAACTCCTGTGTATGATTTAGTACTAGTAGTTTATGTATTGTTCAGTAACAGTATAGGTTAGATGCATGTATGTAGCTTGATTAGTGGCTGTTTCAATCAAAAGATAAAAAAGGAATTAATAGAAAAAAGGGAAGTGGCTAGGGAATTCCTCATTCCTCACCGGTGCGAACGCCATGCTTGGGTGCAGGTACATATATCTTGGGCTATTCGACAGCGAAGTAGAGGCTGCAAGGTTGTTCATCTTGGATTCTGCCATTCATATATGCAAACAACAAGAAAAAATGTTTTTTTTAATCATGTCTTTTGATTTCCAAAGGGTTGAGTACCGACTCGATTCTCGTTTCTGTTCTTGTCATTCAAAATCCAGGGCTTACGATAAGGCCGCGATCAAATGCAATGGTAGAGAGGCCGTGACGAATTTCGAGCCGAGCACATACGATGGGGAGCTGCTAACTGAAGTTAGCGCTGAAGGTAGTGGCTCGTTGATGATTGTTTTTTTGCATATAACCTTCAGTTGACGTTGGTAATTAGCTGATCAGCTGATGAACTTGTTTGGATTGAACCGAAGTATTGTTAATTGGCTAATAAACTGCTTGGATTTGTTTTTTTTTTTTTTGCTTCTACAGTTGCTGATGTTGATCTGAACCTGAGCATATCTCAACCGGCATCTCAGAGCCCAAAAAGAGATAAGAACTGCCTAGGTCTGCAGCTCCACCATGGATCATTTGAGGGCTCCGAATTGAAAAAAACAAAGGCAAGCACTAACGCTACCTTGACAAGTATCAAAATCAGTATAATTTTCTTCTCGTGTAAATTTGATTGGCTACCCGATGCACTATTGCACAAAATAACCCAAGTTTCACTCTCACCATGCTAGTGACGTAACATAACTACCGTGGCTCTTGTGGATCAAGTCCTTTTCATAGCTTAGCTCCATCCTGTTTCTACAGCTGTTAGTGGCCCGGTTTTCATCACAAGTCGGAATCATTAGGCAAATTATTTTATCGCATAGTAACAGGTTTCTCTTTCTGGGTGATCACGACAGTTGAGCGGGACAATTTTTTTTCCTACCAAAAATGAATTGTTTAAGGAATTATAGAGCATGGACAACTTTGGAGCTGCAGATAATTCAACTGAAAATCTTTTGCTTCTGATGCAGATTGATACTCCCTCTGAGCTGTCGGGCCGCCCTCACCGGTTCCCTCTTATGACTGAGCATCCACCGGCCTGGCCTGCTCAATCTCACCCCTTCTTCACAAATCATGAGGTTAGATGGTACTGAATTACTGAAATACAGGCAGTTAAAATATATAGCTCCCTAAATCTTACAGTTCCAAGGATTGTCTGAGCATCGCATGTGTTTTGGTCAAATTGTTAGTGCGGAAATCTGGCTTATTGACTGTATGATGAACAGATTGTGCAGCCTGAAGGTGTACTTTCAGATTTTTAGTTGGTTTCATCCTGTTGCCTTTCTTGTGCGGCTGTCAATTTAGCTCTTGTCTTACATCGCTTCCTCATTTCTTGGATTCTAGAGTCCACATGTTCCCTGTCGATTTCAGTGATATTAATGCGCTGCACGATTTTTCTTATAGGATGATGTTGAATATTTCTTGGGTTGGCCTAATATGGGAATAATAGTACTAGCAGCTTTATGAATAGAGAGTATGTACACGTGTTTGATTTTTTTCCTTCAAAAGGAACATCCTAGACTGGCTGACACTTCAACGTTAAGCTAATCAAATCATCGGTCAACTATGCCTGCCGCCTGCACCCAAGAACTTTTCAATAATGTTCCTTTTCATGTAGTATTGTCTGTTATATACACAAGTGTGGCTATTTTTCAAACCTTCGTTGAAAATGAAAACAAAAGATGATATACTTGGGAATTTGACATCTTTTTCTATTGGTGCGATCATTGAACTAGTATAGAAGTACTAAGTTTGCAGTTTGTTTGAAACAAAACATGATTTAATTTACCAATCAACTGGTTCTTCTTCAAACTGATAAACTCTCGAACCTTTCATGATTCAGCTAACTTTAAGGTCGGTCTCACAAATGTCGTTATCTTATACTATTGGACGGAAAGTTGAGCTTGACATTTTCTGTCCGACTGAACTGATGGAAACACTAATTTGGAACAAGTTCCAACTTAATCAAAAGGCAGATCAAGCTCCTGCATATTTTCTTCAACAAATAAACAAGACAAAACAAAATAAAACAGGAACAGGCTTCCATCATCAGAAAGCTTCAAAGATTACTGAACTGTTCAATTTGTTCTTGAACTGATATCCTAATACTATATCAGTAATAAGCAAGCATGCTGAATGAACTTCTTTTGCACCATGCAGAGTGCATCATCGAGAGATCTTAACAGGAGGCCTGAGGGAGGTGTTCCCAGCTGGGCATGGAAGGTGACAGCAGCTGCTCCTGCCACCCTGCCGTTGCCGCTGTTCTCGTCGTCGTCGTCCACCGCAGCATCATCAGGATTCTCCAATACCGCCACGACAGCTGCCCCATCGGCCTCCCTCCGGTTCGACGCACCGCCATCGTCGTCGTCGAGCCATCATCGCCGCTGAGAATCAAGAAACCACACTGTAAATCTGCTGGGAAGCTGGCACTTTTTCCCCGCTCTGGGCGTTGCAACTTTTTCGGTTTTGCGCCGGTCGGGGTGGTTTCTTGTAGTGGATCGCGATTGACTGTATTTGCATACTGCTTACACTGCCCAAGTGAAAAATGCTTCTGTCTTTACACACACTGCTGTTCTTGGAGTTGCTGCTAGAGATTGGCTAACTTCATTCGACATCTGGGATATATACATAGATCTATATAAACATTGTGTAGAGAATATATACATCATTGCTGAAACTATTAACAGAGAAGGATATACAGGTTTCATAAGGTTACAGAGACCCCCTCTGCTTGTGGACAAAGTTCATGAGGATTCATATTCGAGTTCCTTTCTTTGGCTGTCAATTCGGTTCTTGTCGTCCTTGCTTGCTTTGGAGCCAATTGTGCAATGCTACTGCACACAGTGACACATGCATTTTGTGCAAGGATATATGCTACTCCCTCCATCTGTTCTAAATTATAAGTCATTCTACCTTTCCTAGATACATAGTAAAAGCTGTATCTAGAAAAAAAAATGTGTATATCTAGATGCTTTGTAATTAGCTTTTCTAGATGCTTTGTTCGATTCTGCGTTCTAAATTGTAATTAGCTTTTCTAGACATAATGTGTACAGTGGCGGAGCCAGGAATAATACATGAGGGGGGCCGGTCGAAAATAGTCAACGTGTAAAAAACTCAAACGATTAGATTATTCGTGGTGATATTTTGAGTTAAATTATCAATTTGACGCTGTCGCTCGTATTTTTTTACATTATTCTGGATCTAATCTATTATTCTTTCAGTGGTGGGTGATATGTCTAATGATAACAAGGCTCTGTGGTAATTTAAAAAATCTTAAGACCTATCAATTTTGTATTTTGGAGGTATTTATACAGATGATTTGTGTATCTAGCTATGTTTTGTATGACTTTATATCTACTCCATCCATCTCACAAAAAGTATTGCTATGAGATTCATGTTAGTTAAACTTTTTAAAATTTATCTTGATTTATAGAAAATATTATTAATCTATATGTGTAAATAGGTTTATTATGAAAATATATCCAACGATGTAGCTAGTGATACTAATTATGTACTATAAATACTAATATTTTCTTTTATATATTTGCTCAAAATTAAAAATATTTTATTTCTCGGAAAG
Source organism: Coix lacryma-jobi var. lacryma-jobi (assembly GCA_009763385.1). Lineage (NCBI taxonomy): Eukaryota > Viridiplantae > Streptophyta > Magnoliopsida > Poales > Poaceae > Coix > Coix lacryma-jobi. The sequence goes on from CM019826.1 coordinate 156,752,788, forward strand.
TAAGAATGATACTTTTTATTGAACAAAGTACAAGATACTAATAGATTTATATGTCTATAATTTTGTTATATTGTACCTCTCAATATAAATAAAAATTCTAATATTATATAGTACTAAAAAAATTATTGTGAAATGTTAGGGGGGGCCGTGGCCCCTGCCAGACCCCCTTGGCTCCGCCACTGAATGTGTATAACTAGATATGCGTAACAAAAACTATATATCAAGAAACAACGGAACGACTTACAACCAGAATGACTTGCACAATTTGAAATGGAGAGAGAGTATAGCTCGTAGCTCGTACCTGTATTAGAACTACTGACCCACACATGACTTCTTTTCCTGACCGGCTGGCCAGCTTAAGACTGTTTACTTTTGTCATTTTGAAGTAATAAGACCAGAAACGAGAATCCATCATATACCTCAGCCTTTCACATGCTTTGGTCATGGACATCAAAAGAGAAACTTTTGTCAAGGAAAGGATTAAGAGAAAACGCCGACAGCTAGCTTACCACCGTCGTCAGCGAAAAAGCCAATGCAAGGAATCGACCTGTCTGTCATGTGAAGGGAGCATAATTTTTTTGACGCCCACTAGATACAGTACTAGATTACTCAGCTTAGATAGATAGATTCCATTTCAAACTCGAGGCCGGGCGCATCGAGATTCGAGCGCTGCCGCCGGCCTGTTCATCGATCGATCCATTCCCCTCTCCAAGCAAATATAATGCAATGAGAGGAACTGATGCTGGTGATGAAAAGATAAGAGTGCACGCCAACATGTGCATGGGTGCAGTGTGATGATGCATCGAATTTGGTATGGTGCTAATACTAGGACCAATCCCATGACTACGTTTGATCTCTTGTTTACTCGTCCCCATGTGCCTCTGAAAGTGTATACTAATTGCGGCACACACAAGTTGGCAGTTGTTTGTTGTTTCAGTGAGGAAGAAAGAGGCCAGCACTATCATCATCAGCATCATCAACAACTTTACTATGAAACTAAGCAACATTATATATGGGATCTAACCCATAGATAAATAATGTCAAGTGTGTACTATATAGATATTTGTGCCATAGCTGCTAGCTTCGCACGGTTGGTTCAGGATGCTGCTTGTGTTATTATACTGGTATTTTGTCACAACATGACCACATATTATATTGACCTTCCTTTTGTTGGAAGAGATAATAACATAAATGGATTTTCTTGTACATATATAGGTCATCTATCACTTTCTACTTTTCTCTAGATAAGAAAAGAGCTTGAGCCTCTGAGTTTTGCTAATTAATACAGTATGTCTCAAACTTCAAATTCATCTTGGTATTATTGATTGATGTTAGTTAGTTCTTGCATGTTTAATTTTGAGCAATGAGGTGTAATAATATATTTCCTGTGTTGGAACCATCATTGGTTATTCCCTTGGTCCAAGAGAGACTTGTCAACAATATAGAAAGGTTTAACCACTCAGGGATTCTGAAAACATCAAATAAAGAAATAGCCAACAGCGAGAAGTAGCACCTAGAAAGGTCTCTGATACCTGTAAGTCTGTCCCTTCATTATTCCGTCTAGATCACCGACAAACGACCGTCCGGTACCATAGGAAAAATAGCCGCAAAGTAAGAGCACGACCGCCCATTTGCAACTTAACATAGAGATCAACAATATATACTAGTAATAATCACTAAGCAACAAACGACAAGCAGTACAGATAATATATGTGCGCCCTCTTAATTAATAATGCCAGTTTTTTCTGTTGAAAGTGTCGCCTTGACCCTGTTGTAATGTCGGCAAGAAAAATAAAAAAACAAAATTGATCAGCATATTAACAGATACACGAGCTAATACATATACTTCTTCAAATAGAAAAATCTCGTGTTTTTCTAAATTTGTTCTAGAAATTATTCGGATCTTTTAATGGTAGGAGGATCGGACATTGCATGACCATCGATAATGAGGTACGACGATGTGGCAGCTCTTACATGCGTATTTGTGAACATCTACATTGGTATTATACTTCTGTGTAATTCAAAAGAAAATAACACTCACCTTAAGTTTCATGAACTAAACTTAGCTACTTCCTCTGTTTAATTTGTCTTACGTCAAATATTATTATCTTTGGCTATTCATTTCAAAAAAAACGATGACCAAAATACAAATGTTTGAGTTAGAACAAACCTAATAGGATGACATGTAAACAAAAACAGAGGAATATTTTTTTAGTAAAAAAATCTCGGGGGCCTCCGACGTCAGTGACCTCGTGTGCTCTCGTGATGAGACATATTGTAGGAAATTGCTTGTGCCTGTAGCAATTGGGAGAAGAATATAATAAAAAATGGACAGCACACTATTTGGATTTTTTAAGGATTGGATTGGAGAAGACTAGAAGAGGCGTCCTTTGTTTGTTTGTTTTTTTTTTTTTTTTGCATGTGGTGTGGGTCTCTCTCTCCTTTTGGCATGCATGATTCCATTCTTGCTCCGAGAGGAAATATATTGCTATTTTATACGGCGCCGAGTTACGTCACTGCTTACGTTAATTCCCAATCGATAGTAATAATCTAACAACCTTATTGCATGACATGCATCAAGGACCAACATATACAATTATTTATAATTAACTAGTTAAAACAAATCAGACAGGTACCGGGTAGTACTAGTACTTATATCAGCCCAGAGCCCTGTTGGCGTTTGTTTAATCTTCTGTTGCTGTGATTGATTCCTTGTATTAGGTGTTGTACTCGAAGGATCAGTCAGGTTCCTTTTTAAAAGTAGTCATATATGTATATTATTTGAATGCTCTTTGTTGGGTGGAGATAATCTTTTCAACTATCTGTGGAAAAAGAGTAATATAATAATGTATGCACACTGCACACATATGTCCAGCTACTTGTTTTAGTATGATGTTATACTCTTTCTATCTAGTTAATTAATTAAACAACATGATTACTGCTAAGCCCTACCTTTGGTCATATGTGTGAGAGATGGTATGTACGGTCTTAAACTTTGTATACTCCAACTCCATATTATATATATGTATATTCTTCCTGCCAAAGTAATTGTTATATATTAATAGGTACGGTTGTAGTACTAAGCTAGGCATCCACGTATATATATATGTATATCAACCTGCAGCTCAAACAAGCTAGCTGCAAATAAATCAAAGATGATGATACATACTATATGAAATAATACATGCGGCAGGGAGCTGAGTCAGATGACAGATGTGAGTTGAACCAGCCTGCTGTGTGTATTTCTTAATAATGTCTCGATTGGTGATCTGATGCTGATTCCTCTTTGGTTGCAAACACTCCTTTATTTGTTAATAATTTTCTGATGATCCAGTTGATGGAGATTAAATAAAGCCAATTGTAGTCTAACTTGAATAGTACGATATATAGTACGATCAGGATTGGCCGGCGTTAGCAAATTATAATTTGAAATATGTACAATAAGTTGTTAATATATATGGCAGCTACAAATACAAATGAAGTAGTGTCCTCTTAGGATTTGTTTGGTACGTTTAGCATTAGTTAACTGTGGAAATATTATTGGCTTCGTCCCGTAGGGTGCGGCTGAAAAGTAGGTCTAATTTGTTATGGAAGAAAATATTGTTCTATGCCTGAAAAGTAGACTGATTTTGATGAATATGCTCAAATGAATAGAGCCGCTATAAACTATAAGTTGTGAAAAAGTTGTTACGAGCTATGTGTTGTGAGAAAACTATTAGTTATTTAATCGAAACAACTATGAAGCTTATCCCCCTCTGTTCATCTTCCTTGAAATAGTTGTAAATCATCTTTTTATTTCTAACCATTTTAGAAAAGCGCATAGAAAACTAAAAGTCGAAAGCCAAAAGCAGAATCCAAAGCGGTACAAAAATTATGCTACATGGAAGTTCTAGAAAAAAAAAAAGCTTTAGATTCCACATGTTTGGTAGCGTTCTACTTTTTTCAGAATTACTACTTTAGAGGAGTTGAAACAAACGCAACCTTAAAACACTTTATATGTAGTATATAGGAAGAGCTAGCTGCCAAAAGAAGACATGGATGTCACTCCATGCACGCGGATGTATGGAGTTATGCGCCTGTTAACCTCGGTTGACACGACGTGATAGCTAGGCGAGAGGCCAGCAGCAAACCTAAAATTGGATGTAGAGCTAACATGCATATTTCAGTGTTGACAGAGACGCCGCACCAATAGCAGTAGCAGTGAACAGTGATGCACAATCCATCCATCTGTACGTCGGCATCTCGCTTGTGTGCCTGCTGTCACTCTCAAAATTGCTTGCTCCTATAGTAATACATAGTCGTCATTGGATTCACACGTGGACCACTGTGTGTGGTCGAGTGATATTATCCTCGTGAAATATATTTTCAGATTTGGATGTACTAAGCAGGAGGGGACCAAATCCTGAGAAAAATCGAATTAAACAAAAACCTCGATCCGTGGTGGCCAGACAGCCACGCAAATCGCGAAAATCCCCGAACACATGTCCTACCCTTTGATGAAATCCTTTATCTTAGGATTCTTAGAAATACACATTCATTTGAAGAAAACAAGATTGTTGTTTTATCTTTTTAAGCGCAGAGGCAAAATAGTCTTTTTACCCAACACTTGACACTGTTATGTCCTCAAATCTAACATAAGGCCAAAATAAGTAACAAAGTTTCGTTTTGAGGTCATATACACAACTTTTTTTTAAAAAAAGGGCTAAATAAGTAAACAGAGTTTTTTTTAGGGCCAAATAAATAATTCTCTCTTTTTTTTCTAAATAAAAATTTAAAAACAAATAGGGCCTCGAGATAACTGGATCCAGCACCAGGGTAAGGCCATTTAGTATGGTCAGTGTATTCAGCCCAACAAGGATCGGACAAGAAACATCCTGGGCTTGTCGAAGGTCCAGCAATAAGCACTTTTCCAGCCCATTCGATATATAATGTATTGTTGTAGCCCTTTAACCTTTGAAGCCCATTACTTCAGGTATTAGGCTTTGAGCCCACTGCTGCAACTACTGGGCTTCAATGAAGCCCATCATCGCAGTAGAAAGGAAGCCCGCGATCCATCTCTCATCGTGGCAAGCAAGAGATCACACAAGCACGCGCACTCGCATCCCAGGCAGAACCCTCGCCGCCGCCGCCGATGACGTCCGTGCGCAGCTCCGCCGCGTCGCTAGCCCCGTCGATCCGCGGGGCGGCGGAGCTGGTCCGCCAGGAGGCGCTCCGGCGCGAGCTGGACGGGTGCCAGCTGCTGGCGGGCATCTGGTGCCACGGGTTCACGGTGGCGCAGCTGCGGAGCATCCGCGCGTCGCTGCCCTCCACGGCGCGGCTGGTGGTGACCAAGAACTCGGACATGGCGGCGGCCGTGGCGGGCACCCGGTGGGAGGCGCTCAGGCCCTGCGCGCGGGGCATGAACGCGTGGCTCTTCGTGCGCTCCGACGAGATCCCGCCGGCGCTCAAACCCTACCGCGACTTCCAGAAGGAGTGGAAGCTGCAGCTCAACGACTTCACCGGCGCCGTCTACGAGGGCCGCCTCTACGGGCCCGACGACTTCGCGCAGCTCGAGTCCATGCCCACCAGGGTGCAGTCCTACCAGTACCTCCTCGGATGCCTGCAGATGCCCGCCGTCAACGTCCTCGCCGTCCTGCGAGCGCGGCAGGAGGAGCTGGCGGCGGAGGCCGACAAGCCGCCCGCTGAGGGAGAGGCGGCAGCGCCGGCGCCGGCGCCGGCTGAGGAGAAGTGACCCGTCGATGAGGTTTCTTGGCGTTCGTCTCACTCTGCCTCTCTCTGCCTCCTTGTATGTTTTTGCAGCTGCGGCTTGGCTTAAAGCAAGGGAATTCCTTAAAGCAAGCTCCTTTTTTCCCGTTCCTCTTGCGCAAATTTATGCTCCTCAAATTTGTTCAGTTTGGGATACATGTAGTAGAAAAACTGATATATATCATAACGGCACATTTCTATCATGTTCATGAACTGCATTTCAGAAGTTGCCATTACTGGTTCAGAAACCAGACACCACAAGAATTTGCCTTGGTCCAGCTCTCAGCTGTGCTGGTGCGTTTCAGTTGAAAATTAAGTTTGCTATTGTGAATGTGTAGTTATTCAAAAATTAAATTTGGTAATTGCTGCGGTGTATTATTTGAAATAAGTAGTTTTGCCATTGAGCGTCTGCAAATTGGAATGAAGTGTGCTGGCTCCAAACGTTCTAAACAGGTATCTGGAAACAGTACCAGAACATGTTCCCAAGCTGTTCTGAAGCGTGAAGCCTGAGCATTTGAAGACACAAAGATCTAATTATCACAAGCAACTGCTCTTTGATGTCAAAATTTAGCCAATACGTGGCATATTTGCCTTTATACTGATGGTCCAATGATCTTTCTGATACCCTACATAAACATATACATAATAACATACTACATACGTTCCTCTTCCTATACATGCAAGTAAATTGCGGAAGTTTCCAACTACACAAGTGTGCTTGAGTGTCCAACGATATCTTGCATCTCTTCCTCTTCGGGACCAAGACAATCAACCCGATAGAAGCCACCTCAAATACTCAGTTCCATCAGCATGAGCAGGCCCATCATCAGGAGCGGCTACCCTCTTCCGCATCAAACTCTCAACAGATACAGGTTTCCTCTTGCGCCCACCTACTGAGCGTGGTCGTTGCTCATCAGCCTCGACAAAATCACCCTGCAAACAGTTGATGGGAAATCATAAACATCACCTTGCAAGGTGCATTTCTGAAGGAGAAAGCACAATGTCTGATTTCGAGAAAACTGTTATCTGGTGATCATTTGTCATGCCCACCTCAGTGTGCACATGAGCGCTTGACTTCTCATGATTGTCCCTTACATGCTTGTAAGAAAACCTTTCGCCGCACCCAGAAAATTGGCACACAAATGGACGGCGCTGCTCATGGACCGCCTTAACATGCTTGTCCAAATTGGATTTCTGCAGTCTCAAGTTCACCAAGAATGAATAACAGTGTTTTTCCTGATAAATTTGATGGAAACAAACCATAAGAGAATCAGATAGTGTTAAGATTAGAAACCACACCTTTGAAAATGAACATTTGCAGTCCTCGAAGTGGCATTTAACCTTCTCAGTGACGCAGGAACCTTCATGCATCCGACGATGGCGCTGGAAATTCTTCTTTAGCTGTTTCGTGCCACAGATATCACACTGAACATGTTGATGGCAGGATTGGTTATGTGCCTTGAGGCATTCTATGTTTGAAAAGAATTTCATGCAGCCTGGTTCACAGCAGACAACTTCTGTGTATTCCAGCTGGACTGCACCACAAGTACCAAAACTTTATCATGACAGAGAAAATACTATCAACATTGATAATAAGCACTTGCATACATATTATTACGCAGAATACACAAAAAAACATGCACCGAGGCAGAAGATAAAATAATCATATCAGAAAGACAATTTTTGTAAAGACTGGGCTCAGAGCATGTCATAGACCAGAACTACGTACTACAAATATCATCAATATACTATCAATTGGGCTTTCAAAGTGTGAAATTTAAATACAGTATCAGAAATATGGAAATGGTTGTAAAGTGTGTTTCTCACCATGTGATTCTTCATGCTTCTTTAACTTGGAAGCATATTTGAAAGTCTTTCCACAGTTAACCTCTGGACAGATGAATTGTTTCTTACTTTCACAAGGAGAGCCATCTTTGTGCATTTCCTGAACATGTCTCTGCATATTACCCTTGATATTGAACTTACGGCCACATCCTTCAATAGGGCACACAAATAGTTTCCCTTCATGAGTAAGTAAATGTCTGTTCAAATGATCCTTCCTGCTATAGCTCAAGGGGCAACCATCAACGGTGCAGGAAAAGGGCCTCTGCAGTAGTTTTGGAAAGACATGTATTACAATATAGTATGAAAGCAAGCTTCACAAGCAATAATGTAAGAGCTGCAAACAGTACCACAGGGGCAACCAAGCACACTACGACATGATCTTGAATTAGTGTGAAAATAATAGAAAATGCAATTATAAAAAGCACAATTACATAACAACATAAAAGGAAAATCTTAGAATGAAAAGGCTGGAACAAAATGAGCAAACCTGAAGAAGCGCGTGAACAAGGCACTCTTGAGGGAGCTTCTCAGGACGGTCTCCCGATCCTGATACTAGTCCATTCAAGGCCTTGACGCATTTTGGAGTTCTTTGGGATCCAATGCTTCACGCATTCATATGTCAACAAATAGCCTACAAAAACCAGCGAATCAAATGCCATACAATAGTGCACCCCAAAACAGGGCCAAGTAGCAACTACATCTTATCCGCATAACTCACCTTCAAATGATAATTAATTTGGTTTTTACATGAAATGTATCATTCCACTAAGGAAGATCATGATCCAATCATTTCGGTAAACACATACTAAAGTTGAGCATATATGCTTACACACAACAGGAGTTATGTTTCTCCATGCCTGCTAAATCTATCCCTTTTACTATTTGATAGTGAGGCCATCCAGTGGTGACAGCTAGTTACACTCAAACGGTATTACAACATCAATACGTCAGATGCCAAACTGCAGATGCCAAACTGCTGACACTAGACCGCATATGCCATGTAACAGCAACATAATAACAAACAGCAAGCAGCTCAGGACAGCACAGAATAGACAACCTGAAAGAGTAGCGTGAATGGAGGCACACTTGATGGAGCTTCTCAGGAGGGTCTCCCCATCCCGGTACTGGTCCATTCAAGGCCTTCCCACATTTTGGAGTTCTTTGGGATCCAATGCTTCACACATCCATATCTGAACAAACAGACTGCAAAAGTCAGCATAATTAATAATTACAATGGACTAAAAAAAGCCCATGAGATACAGAGTCATCCACAGAACCAACTGTTATAATTATAACAGGGTTGTAGTTGTAGCAACCACACCAAAAAGTCAAAAGAGCATGTAGCTAGCAGTTCAGTCTTTTCTAAACATTGATAATAACAAATCAGGTGAGCACTACTAGCCTGAGCATTCACTGAGCGTATACCATAACCCAACATAAACCAGATCAGTACCTCGAGCGAATGGCTCTGCATATGCTGCTTCAAATGCGCCGGCTTCTTGAAGCTCATCCCACACTGCTGGCACTCACGGCTGAGCTCTTTGCGCGGATCACCATCTCCACCTTCCCAGCAACCCCCCAAAGCATCCACCTCATCCTACACACACACCCCACCGGTGTTACCCCCGAGAACAAAACATAGGCGAACGCGCGCATCTCTGAAGTCTGAACCAATCGACGGCGAGCGAGCGAGCGAGCAAGCAGCACCGCTGGGCCTAGTACCTTGTGGTGCTCGAGCACGTGGGCGCGGAGCAAGCACTTCTTGGACCGAACCACGTCGCAGAACCCGCACTTGTAACGCCTTATATCCCTCAGCGGCGATGCCGTGGTCGCCCCGCCTCCACCGCCGCCGCCGCCGCCGCTCTCTGTCCCTTCCCCCATCTGAATCTGACTAACCCCCAAAAATCACAATCACAACAAAATAAATAAACGAAAAATTGAGACGGGATTCCCAGAATTAGCGCCACGCGCAACACCAATCGGAGGAAACTGACCTCGAATCGCGGAGGGAGCCGCGGGATCTGCAGGATCGCCCGCCGCCGCCGTGGAGAGGGGGAGAGCCGCTGCGCAGGAGAGAAACCCTCGAGGCCTCGACTCGCGAGTGGTCAAGCGTAGTGGACTAGTGGGCGAACAAAGCCCACTAGCTAAAAAGCCAACCACTGGCAGATGGGCCTGAGGAGCATCAGGCCCACCTGGCAGTGACCGCAGAGAAGCATCACCACAACCAGTATAGAGAGCCTTATCGGGTTCGGGTTCGTTAACGGGTTGCGGGTCCCTCTGCCGGCGGCGCACGTGCGCTCCGTATGGGTGGGGGGGTGGGCTGCCAACCGCAGCCGGTGTGGCTGAAGTGAGCTCCGCTCCGCATGCACCCGCGGCCGTACGCTCCCGAGCTCCACCCGTCACCGAGCTCGTCGCTGGTGATGGCTTCGGCGGTGGCCGCTTCGCCCGCCACGCGGTTCCTGCCGCGGCTCCCGGACTCGTGGTGGCCGCGTCGTGCGCGCGCGGCGCTCCCGCCGCTCACGTGGCGGCCTCCCGCGGTCACGGTGGTCGCCGCGTCGTCCCGCCCTGGGGAAGCGGAAGGTGGGCGGCGGGGGAGGACGCGGAGGCGCCGCGCCAGGGGGGCGGAACAGGAGGAAGGCGTCTCGCTAAGCTCTGGTGAGCCCCAGCTAGGCGGCAGCCATGGCCCAGCATGGGCGCATAGTTTGGTTTGCAACCAACATCAGAAATATGCAATAGCTTCTTCAGACGGGGAATTCGCATGTTTGTTTGATGATTTGATTTCTAGGCATAGCGTCCATGTGATTTTGCTAGCGACCAAGCAAGCAAGCTACCTGCTGAGTTCATTTCTGTTGATTTCGTGAGATTATTACTCGTTCCTCACTGAGACTGATGGCTCACAGTGGATATGTATGCAGAAAAGGAGACGATAAATTCTACTCCACGTGCTCAAACCAACAAGGGTGCGGAGCCCGTACCGGTGTCCAGCAAGAACGGGAAAGGTGCTGCCATTAGAAGGGTGACACTGGTGGTCGGTTTCTTCTGTCTACCTACCATTTTGTTGATTCAGCTTAGAGTTAGTTCTACTCATGGAGCTAATATATTGGGTTGGTTCAGGTTCTCGCTGCGTTGGTTTTTGGAGTTAGCATTGCGTTGAGGGACGGTGCCGAAAAGGCGTCGGAGTATTTTGCTGGGTATGCCCTTTGTATTTAGCATCGGCACTGTTTTACGAAATGGTTATAAGTTGAGCTGTTTGTCTCCCTTTTGCATTAGGATTTCCAGGATCACATATCAATAACTTTAGCTTGTGTTTGTTTTCGAATGCACCCTCTGTTGTTTCGTGCAAGTTAGTTTAGTTTTGTCTCATACACATCTAGTCATACATCTTGCTATCTCGCTATTTCCATCTTCCTATAATCATTTTCACACTTGAAGAATTTTATGTTTTTTATATAACATGACCAATCATGACAGCGCTTTCCTTAAACTTTTTACATAACAATCTAATCTTGTCCTGTTATGTAACAGGTATTTATTGGAACAGAGTTTGTCAGTGGACAATCTCTTTGTTTTTGTTCTGGTCTTTAAGTATTTCAAAGTGCCAAATGAATACCAGGTATGTCTCAATGGCTATTGCGACAGTTGAAATTCTAGTCAACTTTGTGCCTTTTCTCATCAATTCTGATGTCTGTAACAAGAATCGAGTACTTTCTTATGGTATTGCTGGAGCAGTGGTCTTTCGGGCAGTGATGATCATCCTGGGAACAGCTACCATTCAGGTTGATTGTTCTCTCATGCTACTACTGTTGGCTATGTTTTCCATTTATCATATTATATTGACTGTTACAGTCTTCTAATTTTCTATAGAAATTTGAGGCGGTGAACTTGCTGTTGGCTTTGATCCTGTTATTCACTTCTTACAAGGTATTTCACGGAAAAAAGATGGGTCACACTTTATTTAAGCCCCTTTTGGTAAACTTGTTATTTTAGCATGTTTAATATTAGCATAATAGTGGCTACCATGCATGATTAACTTGAGAATGGTAAACTCATAAAGTCCTGTCTTTTGACAGCTTCAATGAATGCTTCTTTCTGCAATGTAATGTTATAAACTATTCGGTGTATCTGTTCCCTCATTCAGTAGTAGTAGTAGTATCAATATGCCATAATGGCATGCTTCTTTTCTGGATCTATTCTGGTTCCGCCTGCATTGTTACATTTCAACCTTATGCATATGTAAGTAAGTTAACCCTCAGAAGGAAAAACAGAAAACAATCATAACACTTCATTCCCAATTTGTTTCCACTTTTGTTATGTCGAAAAGTCTCTTCAAGATAGTCGTCCGGAGCTTCTTTAAGTGACTTCAAGATATCCAACAAGGGCCACAGCACTAATACTATAGTCTTAACATAATGGCAGTTATTTGCTCAAGAAGAAGAAGAATCTGATCTATCCGATAACTTCATTGTGAAAACATGCCAAAAGTTCATTCCAGTCACTGGTAACCAACTTTATTCAATGATTTTCAGTTTTCCTTACCTATCTACTTTTTAGTTATTAACATGCCCCCATTGTTCACTCCAGATTACACAACTAAAATGACCAACTCCTCACCTAAATTCTTGAATCACGTATCTTTAAAGTTTTTATATTTAGGGGTAGTATTCAGTAATTTACTTGCTTCATGTCTAGTTGAGCTCATTCCCATGTTTCTCCTGTCAGATTCTTATGATGATGATCGGTTTTTCACAACTCAAGATGGTTTATGGAAAGTAAGTGTTGTCCATTTTACCTTGGATCTTTACTAAAACTAAATGAGCTTTGTCCTTTAATATGATTTTTTATCTGTTCCCAATCATTTAAATGTGTTACTATTTCAGCATTCATTGTTATGTAATTATGTTTCTGTTCACACCACATAGATGCATGGTTGGGTGGACAATTTAAAGGAATTATTCTGTCTTCGTAAAGTTATATATGTTCCTGAAGATGTGATACTTCTTTTGGTTAATATCTGCAGGCTACACCATTGCTGTTGACTTTGGCAGTGATTGAGCTGAGTGATATTGCTTTTGCCGTAGGTTCCTTAACGCAAGTTGTTTTCATCTGCGGTTCTTCCTTTTCTATTTTATGATTCCATGTATAGGTATTAACATTTCTGTTATACAGATTGACTCGATACCAGCAGTTTTTGGTGTCACAAGGGATCCACTTATAATACTATCATCAAATATTTTTGCTATTTCTGGTAAATATTCTGCCTTTTTATGTTGCAAGCTTAAAGCTTTTACACAAAATACTTCAGCCATATTGGTGAATTTTCTGTATGCTTGACCTAAATCTTGTGTCTGGTACAATTTCTGCACTTCTAAAGAATGTCACGAGCTAACTTGATGGGACTATTGTTATGCCAGGTTTGCGGTCGCTCTATGTGCTCATTTCTGAAAGCATGGGTGAATTGGAGTATCTACAGGTGAATATCAACAATCAACTTTCTTTCTTAAGGTTTCTTCAGATATTTTCTATTTACCTTTCAGTATTGAATATTTAAGTATTATTTATTTTTTTCTTCTGTTATCTTGCTTTAGAACAAACAAATCATTCAGTTTTACATCACCCATTGTGAAAATTAGGTCTGTGTTAGTGATAATTGGAGGTATTGGATATTTGTCATTTACTAATATCAAATACCACCTGTTACCGCTAGCATTGCAAATGTGATTGGTCAATGGCCGAGCAGGTTCATATATTGCTCTATGATCTAACAGCACCACTTACTTCTATTGGCAATTTGCTCTGCAGCCTGCCATTGGTATTGTGTTGGGCTTCATAGGGACAAAGATGATCTTTGACTTTTTTGGTGAGCAATTAAAAACATTATCTAACTTATTTTCTCGCATTCATATTCATTACACTCACCTAATGTTTTGATCTCATTTTTAGCAGCATGCAAAAGTGACATTGCTGTTTTTTAAGTGCTTTTCGTCTCATCTAATTACCGGTTTCCACTTATGGCAGGTTATCATATACCAACAGAAGCTTCGCTTGCTATTGTAACTACCTGTCTTAGTGGAGGCGTCATATTAAGTCTTAGGAAAGCATCAAAAGAGGAGGGGGACAAGTAGACTAATGCAACAACACATGCAGGTTATCAACTTGGTCCCATTTTTTGGCAGATGATCAAGCTACAAAAGAAATTATAATAAAAATCTAACCTGACAGAATATGTTGTGATCTGTATATGTAGTCTTAGCTAATGCCTTGTTCATTTAAAATAGATTCAATATCTTCTTTATGTTCTAGATTTGAGGTAAATTTAGGAGTCACCAATAACAAGGATAAACTACTCTGATTTTCCAGGCCACACAAAATTGCGCTCTTTAGATGCTTCCATTCGATTAGTATCATCTGACCACCATACCATCCAGTCCCACAGGTTAGCTGCACATGACATGGTGCCTGTAATGCCTCCACAGGGTTTGCCATGTTGCGAATAGGATTGCCTAAAGTGTAGTTTGGGGATAACCTTACAAACCTTTTTGCAGAGAAAGCTCTCAAATGGGTTCACTTTGAGCTTTAGTGTTAGGGTTGAATATCATCACCATGGCTTACGGTGCCACTGCCCTTTACTAATTTCAACCATCGAGACATCATCATACTGAAACCCCTGCATCGCCTCAGATAGAGCATTGGATTGTACCATAATAAGCATTTAAGTCTTAGTTATTGCAAATTCTAGATGTGTCAAATGCCAACCATGTTTGAAACCGATGCCGCCTTAGGCAAACTATCATTGCTCAGAGTTCTACTGAATTTCTTTTCTGCCTTTTCTTTCTGGCGTTTTTACAAATCATCTGATTCGCTTTTTTTCTTTAGAGGTGTTCAGATTCATCAGCTGTTCTCATTGCATCTAAGTCCAATAGTTAGTTCCCAAATGCTGCATCATTCATGCAATATGTATTTTCTTTTGAATATTCATGATGTGAATCTTGAGAAAAAAAAAATGGTCCCAACGAATTATCCAGCATTCCTCCTTGGCAGACCATGCATATCGAAAAAAGATGCTTTAGGTGGCTACATACCTTGCTCTCTTCTGAGTGGAAATCTTGATTCCTATTCTACATATACTGTCACTTACATCCAAACTGTTCCTTTTTCCCTGGTGCAGTTTGGTTCATTCACTGTTCGGTTTACATGAACAGAGGTAGAAGGCCTTGCAATCTGCATAAGGGTTGCGCTAGTGGTAGCCTCCACCACTTAGCTGACTGACTGACTTGAAAACAATTTAGCTGATGGCTGCAATCTCAGTATAGAATCACAGACATGATCAATGCAAGGCATGGCAATGGCATTGGTGCCTGATCCTAATCTGGACGTTCCATAAGCATCTGAAGCCAAAGATTTTGGCCTTTTGGGGCCACGTTATGGTGAGTGGCCCTACTGAAGACTGCAGCATGAAGAGCTAGGATTCCCCTCCTTGGAATGGCTGTTTTTTTCTTAACCTAGCACATACAGTATATTCTGAATATGATGGATTACGAGCCTTGATTTTACAGTGTATATCAAACATTGATATGCCGTATGCTCAAGCTTTCTACATTACAACTGTATGAAATTTATCATTATATTTCATTCTTGTAGCTAACGCTTTTGACAATGTAGGACCATATGTGTGTAATATTCTAAGATTCGGCCCCAGTATAGCGCCATTCAGACACCAGAACTCTGATATTTGGAACAAGCTTCCAGAATTAGTCACAGAACAAAGAAGAGCTGCATAGCACAAGGATAAGCTCACTATGAGAAGTAGCAAACCAATTGTACTGAGAATACTGTTTATTGGTCACTGAAACCTGAAAATGCAGAATAACCACCAGCCTTATGTAAGACTTTGCAACTTATATACAAATTTACGAGCGCTAAAGCGACTTTGCTGATGACATAATATAGTTAAGTGACACTAATCACAGAACCCTGTCGAGCATGACCACAGGCTCAGACCTTTGAGCCATCGACTTCAGCAGCGTAAACCTGGCCATATTCTCCCTTGTTGTCATCCTCGTCCAGGTAATCTGCCCTTGCATTGAGGGCCAGCATCTGGCAAACAAGCCAGAAGAGAGCAGCGTCAAGGGCAAGGAAAGCAGCGCCACCAAACAGGCCAGTCTTTGCAGTAGGGCACTGGTAATTCATGTCGTCGTGGATGTTCTTGCTGCGGTGAAGGCCCTCGGTGACAGTTGCCCACAACAGCATTGCAAAAGCCAGGGCTGAGACAAGCCTGGTTCCACATAAAGGGAACAGAATCAACAATGTGCATTTTTGTTACTACAAAGAGACTAAAGTGCAAAAAATAGCATGGTGCAGTGTACTCATTCAAAATAGTTATACAATGGCACTAATGGAAATAAAATATTGATAGCTCATACACCAAAACTCTAAATCAGTGTAAAAATGGTTCATGATACAAGATTTAAGCATGATTGTTCGACTGATTAACACAATAAAAATAATCCTAAAAATAATTAGTTCTCTGTGATCTTCTAGAGGGGTAATCTATGTTATTAGCATTGGTTAATATACAGAACAAATTAAAAGATTTCAGGGTTCAGAAAGACAATTCTGGAATGCAAAAGTTAGATGGGTCAGTTTGCAGCTCACCCCAAATGGTACGAGGGCTTGACAAGAAAACATAAGAATACAAGGCATATTGTTTTAATAGCACATGGGACTCTTAGTCATGTAGCTGAAAGGATACTCACTCAGCAACAACAAAGAACACTGTCAAGCTGGTGCTTTGAAACAGTGCTCCGCGAGGAACTGACTTGCCCGAGTATGGGAAAAAGATAGCAACATGGCCTACAATGGCAGCTATCACAAGTGCCACAATGGACAGGCTTCCCATTGCAAGAGTTGGATCACTTGGAAACTTGCAGATGACGACATCCTTTCCTGGGATAGGAGTCCCAGAAGCAGGCTGCAACAAAGACAGTATAAAATTTACAAACATGCTTATAAAAATTCATAACAACTCTCTGTTCGACAGGACTTATAAGCCGGCTGATAAACTAAAACGGTTTATTTGCTGTGAGAGAAAAACACTGTTCTACGGCTGATTTGTACGGATTAAAGCCGGCTTATTGGTTGAAAGAGAAGACAGTAAGCATAAGCTATGAGCTGTGCCATAATTTATGCTTTTTTGCCTATAGTGCTACCATGGTTCCAAAGCAAAACTTGAGGATGAAGAAAAAAAACTAGTGCAAGGAGAAACAAAATAGAAATTCACATGGCGCGAATTCCGTATTTTGTTTCTCCTTGTATAAGTTTATATTAATAAGATGATACGGGTTTATACTAAGAAGATAAAATAGGGTCTCTTTACCCCTTTTTCATCTTCTTAATATAAAGGTACGCACCTCTCCTGCGTGCTCAAGAAAAAAAAAAGTCTAGCAACACATATGTTCTCAAAGCAAACTAGATACAATACAGTCCTTACATGTGGACTGAGAAATCAGAGTAACTGTTATTAGCAGCAACTATGATAAAGTACCAACACAAAACTTGAGGTTGCAGAAAAACTTGTGCAAGGAGAAACAAAACAGAGAAATCACCATGATATAACACAGTCCCTACATGTGGACTGAGAAATCGCAGTAACTGTTATTAGCAGCAACTATGATAAAGTACCAATACAAACATGGAAAAACTTGTGCAAGGAGAAACAAAACAGAGAAATCACCATGTTTTGTTTCTCGTTGCACAAGTCTTTGTTCAACTTAAAACTTTGCATGGTGATAGATGCTTGCGTGCTCTACCCATTCATATTTTTGAATGAAGATTTTGTGCACATCTACGGGTGTCACCGTGCGTTAGTAGCATTGGATATATTCTCAAAGTAAACCAGAACGGTACAACACTGATGTCTGGACTGGGACATCTCAGTAAATGTTGTTAACATCGTCTATGATAGTACTATGAAATAGGTCTATTAAGATGATATGCTCACAGTTCAATAGTGAGAAATCTGCCTAAATGCACACTGAATTCATCATCCTCGACAAGGAGAAGATAAGCATACTGGCCAGTGCTCATATAACAGAAAAAAAAAAGGGCATACCTTTTTGTTTTCGGCGATGACACCAAGTATGAATGCCAGAATCCCAAAGAACGCGACAGTGAGAGAAATCCGTAGCGGGGCAGACAGAGCCATTGCTCCTGCAGGACAAGCAAATTAAACGGCCCATTGGATCAACAAATCCATTGCTTAAGTAACGGAATGCAGACAAGATGTCACAACAGCGTGCCGGCAACAGCGCATTGGAAACTCCTCCCCTACAGACTAGTTTATTTCAGACAAAATTAGTGATTTGTTTATTTGCGTTGTCTGGCACGCCTCTGTCCTATCTACCGCCTGCGGCACTCACAAGGTGAGAACTTTATGAAATTGACAAGTTTCTCGTATTGTTTCCTCTAGACACAGGAATACATCACAAGGTGTGAACTTTATGAAACTGAAAGGTTTATCGTATTGGTTTCCTTAACAGACACAGGAATACAGTATACTGTATCCCCTTTCAGAAGGGTGATTGAGCCCAGGAACTAGAATGGAGAAAATCCAACCGACGGGGTCGATTGAATCTACTCAGCCCCAGCAATAAGTCAACTACACTAGTGAAAAGTAGTTTCCGGATGAACAATCATCAGGTCATGACCCACTGACCGACCCTAGAGGACTGGCAGATTCAGTTTCAATTTCCAACCTAGTGAGGAACCAGGGGAAGGGGAATCAACAAGGCCACATGGAGGGTTCAGTCCAGTTGAGCCCCCCACGATACAATTGAGCACGCAGCTGCTCCTCCAAACAAATTCGCAGCAGACTGGGCGGACTGGAGTAAGAAAAATCGAAGATTTGCACCCGACTGATTGCAAGAGGAAAGATCCTACGGAAGGAGAGGACGCGGACGGCATCGGCGGCCCCATGTCGCTAGGTGGCTAGATAGGTTAAGGCTCCTAGCGGACGAGATGGCGGTGGGAGGAAAGGGTACCTGGACGTTGGTAGGCGCGGCCGCGGGGGAGGGTCGTCGCCTCGCCGCCGGCGTCTCCGAGGAGGGGAGCGGGCGAGCGGCCGAACGAGGAAGATTAGTTGGGCGTGGATGCAAATGCAAAGGCACGGGCGCACGGCCAAGATGGTTAGTTGTTGTTACGGTGTCGTTTGGTTGGTAGTTTTCAGAGCTGATTTTGGCTGCAAGTCAAAATAAGATTGATAAGGGAAAAGAACGGAGCAATCCTTTTGGATTTGAGGCAAGTAACAGTTAGTTTCGTATTTTTTATTTGGTATAAATCTTGTAGTTTGGCAACTCCCAAAATAATATAGAGAATGAAAAAAGATCTCTTCTCCAAGTGTTCGGCGTATTTGACTTGCCAAAATCAAATTTAGAGGCTCACAACCTTTTTTCGTCACGCCGATCGGTTTCGCGCGAAACCCTTGGCGTCGTGCGAGGATCAGATGACTTTTGCAAGCGACTTTTGCAAGCGATTGTAACGACCAATTATTTCTAAAAGTGTGAAATCATTGTTTAATCTATGATGAAACAGCAGGTACAAAATCGGTCAGCAACAATCGCTAGCAGGAGCCATTCAGCACTTGTACAACAGGTCTTCTAGCCACCCAACACTTGTCCCAACGTCGGTCTTCAGCACTTGTCCCATCAGCAGGTCTTGTCTGCCGGACACGAAGAATGAACGGGCGACGCGAAGAGGTACTGATTGAGGCCTTGTTTAGTTCCGACAAATATTTGGAATTTGTACTGTAGCACTTTCGTTGTTATCTGACAAACTTTATCCAAACATTGACCAACTAGACTCAAAAGATTCGTCTCGACATATAGATACTAAAAGTACAATCAGTTATTTTTTTTACCTACATTTAATACTCCATGCATGCAGCTAAAGATTGATGTGACGGGGAATCTAGAAATATTTGGGAGAAGTTGGCGAAATTAAACAAGGCCTGAGGCACTTTTTAGTTCCCTTCATTTTGCAAAATTTTTCATCACATCAACCATCACATCAATATTTAGACGCATGCATGGAGCATTAAATGTAGATAAAAAATAACTAATTGTACTTTTAGTATGTACATATCGAGACAAATCTTTTGAATCTAGGTGATCCATATTTGGACAAAGTTTATCGAATAACAACAAAAATGCTACAGGAAAAATTTTGCAAAATTTTCCAACTAAACACACCCTGAGCTTCGCGCGCGGGGGAAGTAGCGGCGGCGAGCGATGGCAACCAAGATACGCGCGTGTATTTTTAGACGCTAGAGTGAGAGATATGCCAAGTTGTCAAAGATGAGGAGTTGGGATGCCAAACTGTTGGAGACTGTTTTGTCATGTTTTGTCAAAATTTTATGGATGAGAAGTTGAGATAGCAAACTGTTGGAGATGCTCTAACGAAAAAGAACGGGGCAATCCTTTTGGATCTGAGGCAAGTAACAGTACGAATCCAAACCCTAGGAATCAACAGATACCAAGGTTGTGTAGTTTAGCTCACCAACAAATTATCCCTAAATGGCTAAAACATTGTTAGATATGCTCAAAGCACCTTAGAAACCAATGTGCACAACAACATATACCACGTTCTATACCTCTATTAATTAATTAAGGAGTTGTTTGGTTCGTGCTTTTCAGCGTCGCAACGTTTAACAGCAAGAACAGATAACAATGTTTCGCGTTTGGTTGGTCTGGCCCGTAATGGATGACCCCGTGAGCGGATCCAGTCCTGTACACGATCGTTCCCCTCCTCTCCCTACGTTACTCGCTCCCGACTAGTGAGAAGCAAAAAATCAAAATCATTTGGCTGTCAGCCCAATGAAAAATTCAGAACAACATTCATTCAGAATATACCCAAAAATTCTGAAGAGGTGAACTGTGAAGGTGTTGTGAGGAGTCCTATGCCTTCATATACCTCTAGCTATGTTCGGCTACCGCAAGTCCGCAAAAGCCTGACAATGAGGTAATATTGTAAGGGCAACTTTAGTGTATAGCGTCTGTGGTGGTGTTAAGTTTTGTCACGTCAGGTGGTGCTTGTTTGTTCTATTTTGCCTCAATGTGTAAACTCTACTAGCACCAATTTAATGACCCGCAATGAATAAACTATTGTCCTCTCCCACCCTCCACATCTATTTCCAAGCATTTTTCTCTCTTCTCTCTCTTCTCTCCTCTAGCACCAGGTGCTAGAATAGGCAACAGGTGTCAAGAGGCGCTAAGCTAGCACCACCTCTGTAATCTATAGCACCTCATGTTCTTTCTTCTCTCTCCTTCTAGCACCACCTTAGCGCAAACATTGGAGCTGCTCTAATAGCCTGAGCCCTGAGTAAGCAAGACATACAATGAGTTAATCAACATTTGCAGCAGTTCATTTCCAGTTTTTTTTTTGTTGTTGTTTACACTGGTGCACGGAAAAAAAAACAAAAAAAGAGGAGTACTGTCTGACATGTGAGACATCTCGGATACTTCTGATTCTGAGAAACCGTTGAGTATTGGCAAAATTTAAATTCGAAGAACATTTTCTGAACTGAAACATACGAAACATGTATGTATACTCCCTCCGTCCCTAAATATCTGTCTTTAAAAATCCATATTTTGCTTATAGACACGCTTTCCGGACCACGGTTAAAAATGGACGGAGGAAGTACGTGCCTAGTACTACCATTTTAGCATCGGTGGAATGGAACTGTGGAAGGGGTCGCAGAGCTGAGCGCCCGTCCAGCGAGAAGCATGCATGGATTGCTGAATCGTAAATGGAAGTCTCTGAGGAGTCGGTGAAAGCCTGCTCCTGGTCGCACCCGCCGCCGCAACCGCATGCCCGCCGACGCTCGCGCTCAGATCGAGTCCAGGCGCCCGCACAGCCACACAGCCAGCCCCACAGCTCGTGCAGCCGCATGCAGCCAGCTATCGTTGATGCCGTGAATCATTGCCTAGCTCCGCGCGCCGCTGTTGCTCTATGCTCGTCGGCCTCCGCGAAACCGTGCTCGAGTCATCACAGGTGAAGCTCGTCGGGGACATGGTGCGAGCGGCGGCGCGAGGGAGAGGGAGCGGCGGATGGGCGAGCGCGTTGAGAGGCACGAGGGCATGGCGAGCAGGGAGAGAGAGGACTGGTGCGAGCGGCGGCGCGAGGGAGGGGAGGGAGCGTGATTGGTATGCCAGTTAGGTGCAGATCGCAGGGCAGCGATGGGATTAGCCGGGCTCACTTGTCAAATCGTGAGCAAATCGCAGGCGAGGTGATGCGAGCGGAGCGAGCGAAACGGTAGTGGACGATTGCTCTACTAATGTTTTAGTTGTGTGTATATATATATATATATATATAAATAATATAATAGATATATAGATAGATATAGAGAAGAGATACACACGTGCCGCAAAATCTCCGTCTACAGATTCAACAAACAGGATTCTCGATGGATTCTTCCAAGTAACCTACCTCGACCGATCCCGTAGACGTTAGCGTCAGGTTTCAGGCGATGCAGCTCATCGGCGACCCCTCCTCGCCGCAGCCACAGCCCCAAGCCTCGCTCCAAACGAGACAACAGGAACTTGTGGCGACGTCAGCGCCGGCGGCGCGGCAGTACAATTAGCACACCTCGCTGCAGTTCTAACCTCTGCTCCCGCCAATTACGGGGGGCGATCAGGCAGCACCGACGCAACAGTACCATCATCCACAGACGCAGCCGCAGAGCTATGGCATGGGCGAGAGCTCCACGAGCGTCGGGCAGAACTATGGCATGGACGAGAGCTCCACGGTCACCGGGTACGTCCCGCCCTATGCCTCCAGCAGCATCTACAAGTCGCACTTCGGCAAGCACAGCCCGCTCCGCAACGCCCCCCCCCCCCCCCCTCGCGCGCCGCCGCGCCGCCCACCATGCCCAAGCTACAAGGCACCATTGCTGGGCAATTGGACCATAACCCTAACCCCATCACCCCGCCGCCTAACCCATCGGCGTCGTGCCTGCGATCTTCGTCGATGTCGCGCCCACTGTCGACCTCTTTCCAGCCTGTTGTGCCCATGGCGGACCCCAACCGTATACTGGGATGATCTCTGCTTTCCAGAGCACGCTATTTGCTAACCCGGTGGGCTACGGATCGTGGGTCCCTGCGGCGGCGCCTCGCTGGAACCTGGCCCTAACGATGGCATAGGTCCGCTCGCGCCTGCTCTGCCGCCCGATGGAACCTGAACTTCTGGCGTCTCTGGTGGCCTCGGCCCACGTGGCTCACATGCTCAACAACGGCGATGAGCAAGTGCGCCGAAGCGTGCTCGCCACCTTCAAGCGCGACGTGTGCTGCTTCATGGAGAGCGGCGCCCAGAGGCAGACCGTCCTCCTCGCGCTCGTTCGCGCCTGCATGTGGCGGTTCAACGAGCTCTAGGACATTGTCATCACTGTCTACCACACTAATGGCTTTCTTTCTGGCGTCGTTCAACATAATCACGGGTACGTATACAATCATGTTCATGTTCGTTTCGAGAGAAATGATCGTCAGTTTGTTAGTTCGCCTGTCTAGGAGTAGGGGAGTTCTAGATCTAAATAGAAACTAATAAATCCTAATAAATCCAAACACAAGCTAATAAGATTAATTCATCAGTTTGTTGGTTTCCTGCATATAGGAGTACATAGGGGAATGGTAGATTAAATGGAAACTAAGAAATTATAATAAATCCAAATACAAACTAATCCAAATTTAATTGTGCTTCAGGTTGGCAGCTCTGATAAGATCAATTCATCAGTTTGCTGGTTTTCCTACGTGTGATTGGCAGCTCTGATAAGATCAATTCATCAGTTTGTTGGTTTCCTGCGTGTATTAGGAGTATAGGCGAATGGTAGATCTAAAAATAGAAGCTAATAAATTCAAACACAAACTAATCTGAATTTAATTTTGTCTCAGATTGGCAGCTCTGAAGGAGTTGATCACGACAGTGGTGTCTGACCCCCGGCTGCTCCTGCTCAGGCCGATCGTGGACTGGCTTTTCGGTGAACCCATGTTCTATAAATGCCTGGAGCTGCTTGAGCACTGCTTTATCATGATGCTTTAGAGCAACTCCAATGGCTATTCAATTTTTAGGAGCTCAAGCAAAAAAAAATAACTCTAATAGACCTTCTATTTAGAGCATCTCCAACACTCTCTCAATATATCTCCCCCAATATAGTGGTATTGGGGGCCACCAATACTAGTTTTGGGCTTTATCAAACATGTTACTCCAATAGTCCCCCAATAATCTCCCCCAATATATGGGACCCATGTGTAATATTAGAGGTGAAAAGGAGGTGAGAGATGATAGTTTGGGGTGAGACCTAGCTATTGGGGGAGATGCAACTCCTCCTTCATTTAAGGAGAGATGGGCAAAACATTGGTGTCCACCAAAAATTGGGAGAGGTATTGAGGGACTGTTGGAGAAGGAAAAACAGCCTATCTCCCCTAAGAGCATCTCCAATTGTTTGGAAAAATTGACTTGGAAAAAGTTGTTATTTAGCAACTTGCTAAAACTTTTGGCAAGTAAATTTTTCATGTATCTTCAATAGTTTGGTAAAAATAACATAGAAAAATAGGCGTGGGAGAAGTGGCGACAAATTCTAACTTGGTAAAAATAACATAGAAACGCTGAATAGCAAGTGAAGTTGACTTGGTAAATATAACAAGTAGATTGTCTTCAATTCCAACTTAGAAAAATTTAGTAAGTCATATACCAATCAGTTGAAGAACGATTTTTCTTCTTTTCCCAATAAAACAAGGATAGCAAGTCATTTTTACAAACTATTGGAGATGCTCTAATATGATAGATTTATAGGGACGAGGGGTGAGATTGGGAGACTGCTGAAGATGCTCTTAGGCTCCTATTTTTTGAGGACTCCTAAAATTTAGTTTGAGACCTAATAACCAGGACTTCCTATCCGCTCGCCCTTCGCCCGACGCTCGTCCCGTCGCCGCTCTCTGGCGAGCGCCTCCACCTCTCTCCACTGTGTGAGTGCGAGCCCGTTTTCACTCCGGCGAGCCGCCTGCCCTCGACCGCGCGGGCAGGCGCCTGCCTCCGCCCCAGCTCCCTGACACGGATCCAATGCCATCAGATCACCGCAGCGCAGGGGCCAAATCGGAAGCGATCAACGCCGGCACAAAAGAAGCGAAACTTGCTGCGCTGAATTGTGAACAGTCTCGCAGCAAATCCTTGCGGGGAAAAGGAATGGGCATCAGCGCTGGAGCTCACGACCTGGAGCACCAGTGCCACCAGGAGGAGGCGGGCATGCCTGACGGCGCGTCGCTCGCGGTGATGTACCTCTCTACGGCCTACGGCGACGTGCTCGAGTCCGTGGTGGAGCGTGTGCCGGTGGCCGACCTCGCCGCCACGGCGCGGGTGCCGCGCTGCGGCGGCTGCCCTGGCCCGTCGTGCACCTCCAAGGCCACCGCGGCGGGGCCTCCGGTGCGCGGGCGTGGGCGGGAGGACGCGGGTGGAGCATGGTTGTCGGTGTTTCGTACCCGGGGGTATCACACCAACGAGTAATATGATCGCGTGCTTCTCTTCCTGGATGGTGATGCAAGAGGACACAAGGATTTATCCTGGTTCGGGCAAAGAAGGCCCTACGTCCAGCGGGGGGATGTTCTTGTATTACTTGCGCCTAAGTGCTTGTACAGGGGCGAATACAAGCTCAGTGAGCGTGGACCGGAGTCCGGACTCGTGTGTGTGTGGACTCGTGTGTTGTCCCTCGAGGTTCTCTCCGTCCTTTTGAAGGAGGGCCCTGGTGTCCCCTTTTATAGAGCAAGGGGAGGCCAGGGTTACATAAGGGTATTACAAGTGTCGGGGCGTACAGTGCCCCATACGGAGAAGGGTAGGAATCCTGTCTTATCGGGGCCACTGGAGCCGATGTGATCGTTGCTGTTGAGGCGTCCTTGGGTCGTGGCTTCCATCCTGGGTGCGGACGTGGTGGCGCGGCAAAGGTGGGAGCCGTACAGCACCCATCCTGGAATGTACAGGACGCGGCGAGGTCCCTCCGGGTCTTGGGGTACCTGTCCTCCAATAGCATGAAAGTGGTTAGGGCTCGAAGGGCGCGGAGCCGGCCTCGAGGTAGTGCCACGGGGGCTCGAGGGGCGCGAAGCCGGCCTCGAGGTGTTACAGTGCAGGGCTCCGAAGGGCACGTAGCCGGCCTCGAGGGGTTACAGTGCATGGTATGGTCGAACAGTGCTGTACTGGTGCCCTTTTGCCCATGCTTGTGGTGAAAACGAGACTTGACCTTTACACCGAGTTACTGTGGTACGTGCTGTGCTCCAGTGGACATGACCGGAGTAGGTGAAGGCATTAAATGCGTGGTATGGGGCTGGTACGGCTGTCTGTACCACTCGAGGTCCGTGCGTTAGGGCTCGAGGTGTAGGACCGTGCTCGCCCAAGGTCTGTAGGACTCGAGCGAGACGGAGAGCGATCGTGCTCGCCCGAGGCCTGGCTCAGCGGGCTCGGGCGAGGCGGAGAAAGAGCGTTTGCCCGAGGCCTGGCTGGGAGGGCTCGGGCGAGACGGAGATCGAGCGTTCGCCCGAGGCCTGGCTGGGAGGGCTCGGGCGAGACGGAGATTTGAGCGTTCGCCCGAGGCCTGGCTGGGAGGGCTCGGGCGAGACGGAGATTGAGCGTTCGCCCGAGGCCTGGCTGGGAGGGCTCAGGCGAGACGGAGATAGAGCGTTCGCCCGAGGCCTGGCTGGGAGGGCTCGGGCGAGACGGAGATTTGAGCGTTCGCCCGAGGCCTGGCTGGGAGAGCTCGGGCGAGACGGAGATTGGGCGCTCGGGAGTTTGCATTGATTGGGGGTACCCTTTTGGCGTTCCCCCGACAGTAGCCCCCGAGCCCTTGTTCGAGTGCTTGCATTCGAGCAGGGGCTCCAGATTGGACCTTGATGGATAGCTAACTGGTCTCGAGGGTTTTGTTGATTTGATTCCGTGGGTGTCGTGCGAGCGACACCCGCGGGTGTAGCCCCCGAGGCCACGGGGGAGCGGTTAGAACTCCCTCGTGGGCTTCCCGAAGAATCCTCCGTCGTTTGGGAACCTTCTGCCCAGTGGGCGCGTCTTTTTAGGCGGAAATCGTCAGGGAGCGGAGATCGTGGCGCCGTATGTACCTGTGAACAGGCTCGAGATGCGGTTCGGTAGTAATATTTAAATGTTCGAGACAACCTTTCCTTTGTCGTGGGGGACTCCGTCCGAGGTTTGGCTCGGAGGGCTCGGACGAGACGGAGAGCAAGCGTTCGTCCTGGGCCTGGTCTCGAGGGCTCAGGCGAGAAGGAGGTCGAGCGCTCGCCCGAGGCCTGAAAATCCCATGTTCACACAAAGAAAAGAGATTAGTCGTAACTGTCCGAGTTTTTAGACCCTCTTTCGTCGAGGGGTGCCAGGCTGAACCGACTGGCCGGCTCCTCGAGCTGTCCGGCATGCCGATTGCCCTGGCTTGTCATCCCGCGAGTCCTTTCGATCGGATGCGAGGGGGGATGCCTCGTACTACCCCGAGCGGGCGAGTATCGAGGTTCCCGGTGAGCTGGTAACGGGGAATCCAAGTGAGAGCTCGTCGTTCGATAGGGGTCGACTGTGGCCTGGAGGCGGTCTCATAAAGCATGGGTGCTCAGTCTGCAGGAGTGCCGGGTCCATTCGATAGGACCCGGTGGCTCGATGCCTCCCTCCGAGGGGATCTCACTGCACGTCGAGCTCCCCGCCTTGGATACACGTGAGGGGCCTCGAGGGCTCGGCCCTCGAGTGATGCCGCGAGTGGCGCCCCTTGGTGTCCCTGACTCGGGCGCTCAAAGCCGGCTGTCGAACCCTTTTCGAGGGCCAGCCTTCGCTGCTTCGAGACTTAGGGCCGGGGCCCATTTTTACCTTTGTGAAGAGGCCTCCGTCGTCTGGGAACCCTTCTGCCCGTTGGGCGCGCCTTTTTAGGTGGAAATCGTCGGGGAGAGCGGCGGACGCGAAGCCAGAGCGACGGTCGTGGCGGGCCCGGGTAGTGGAGCGAATGGAGGGGTGCCGCGTGTACCCTGCATCCTGCTCGAGACGCGGTTAGGTGGGCGCATTGAATGCATTCGGTTACCTTTTTACGTCGTGGGAGATCCCGCCCGTCCGGGTTTCCCCCTATAAATATCGAAAGAGGGGAAAAGGAACCCTTTACTTTGCCTTTGCCTTCGCCGCCGCCGTAGCCTTCACGCGCCCTCTCCTTCGAGCCAGTCAACTGGGGATTTCCAGCCGCCCGTTCGCTGCTCGGATCCGCGCCGCGCCACCGCCATGGCCGCCCCGACACAGATGCTGCCGGCCGAGGACTGGAGCCCGTCGAAGGTGACGCAGAGCGAAATGGACTCGTTGGTGACCCAGGGGCTTCTGCGCCCCAACCCGGAGGAGGGACTCGCATGGTGGGTTATCCCGTCGGCGGAGCACCGGGAGCCGCACCCGCCGGAGGGGTACGTGGTGAGCTTCACGCGTTACCATCGTATGGGGCTCGGCGTCCCGCCGAGCCGCTTCTTGCGAGGGCTGACCCACCATTTCGAGGTGGAGCTGCAACACTTCTCCCCCAACTCCATCTCGCACGCCGCCATATTTGCCGCGGTGTGCGAGGGGTACCTGAAGATGGAGCCGCACTGGGAGATGTTCGTCCATCTCTTCCGGGGCGAGCTCTTCATCAAGTCCCTGAAGCCCAGCGGGAGGCGGCCTGTGCGCATGGGCTCCCTTGCCATTACCGCAAGGGCGGGGACCTCGTCGGCCAACGTCCCCCGCGAGTACCTGCGATACAAGCTTTCCACCAACCAGGCCGGGTGGGACGACCATTGGTTTTATCTGCGGAACGAAGGCGGCCTCCTTCCGCAGTACACCGGCCGGGTCCTCACTCAACGCTCGGAGAAGTGGACCTGGGGTGTTGCGGCGGACAGGCAACGCCACCTGGCCCCGCTGATGGAGATGATGAAGATGCTGGTGGACGAGAAGAAGTTGACCGTGCAAGCGGTCATTTGGGCGTTCCACCAGCGAAGAGTTCTCCCGCTGGCGGACCGCCCCCTTCTTATGCACGAGATGGGCCCGCAGGCTCAGCTCGAGGCGCTCAACCGCTCGAGGTTGGCCGAAGGGAGGCTGTCCCGGAACGAGGGCGTCTCCCGGGTGTCAATCACGATCCAGGGGCCGTTCGTCCCTGAATACTCCAACCTGGTTGCGATGGCACCCGACGAGGGGTGTCTCGACCTGGTAAGCCTCCCTCGAGTCGAGCTATCTCGAGCCTCCTCCCCCTTTTTCCTCCTTTGATCCCTTTTGCGTCCGTCTTGTGGCTTGTCTCATCACGCTTCTTCTTTTCTTAGGGGGCATTTACTTGTCGCGCGTCGAGGCCCCCGGTGAGGGAGGACGCCGTGGATTCTCAGGTGAGGCGCCTCTCTGCTCAGAAGGACAAGGAGAGCAAGGATGCCAAAAAGAAGAAAGAGAAAAATAAAAACTTGCGTCGCTTAGCTCGGGAGCAGAGACTGGCGAAGGCTCGCCGTAATCGTCAGCCTGGGGACGGGTCCCCCGAGCTGAGCTCCTCGAGCTCGGAGGAGGAGAGTGGTAATGAGGAGGAGGGCGACGACGAGGGGATGGATGCGCGCTTGATGCGCACGGGGCTCGTCGACGACAGGGCTGACCGCTCCTTTGTGCAGGAGGGTACATTGGAGGTCCCACCGGCGAAAGGGTCGCGCGGGACACAGCCACGGAAGGTGGCGCCGATCCCTGCCTCGTCGGGGGCCCGAGGTCCGTCGAGCTCCGCGCCGGATGCGCCCCCGGTCGTAAGGAAGCCCCGGACCCGGAGCGCCTCCGCCACGGCGCCAACGGATGCCGCCCCCGCGTCAGCCCAGACGGGGGGGTCTCGAGAGGGGTCGGGTCTCGAGAAGCGGTCGACAGGTCGAGAAGGGTTTCGGGCCCGACCCCCGCGAGCCGTCAAGGGCGCCGTTGAGCCCGCGGAGGAGCGGGCGTCAAGAAGAGGCGTCGAGCCCGCGCCATCACGAGCGTCGGGGAGGGAGCCCCCGAGCGTCTCGTGACCAGGGGCGCGAACGTCTCCGGAGTCCATCGCCGCACCGCCGTCGGGACACGGAAGCGGACGCGGGGGGGCGCGACCACCAGCGCGGGCGCCGAAGCAGGTCCCGGAGCCCGCGCCGGGGCGGGCGCCACGACGTTAGCACGAGGGAGGTACGGTCGCCCCCCCGCGATGTGGGGTGGAAGGAGGGCTCTCCCTCGAGGTCGAGCCACGGGAGGCGTCGGGAGCCCTCCTGAAAGGACCTTGATGTCGCATAGAGGGGGGGGTGAATAGGCCTGTTTAAAATCACAGCTCAAAACTTTGTTAGAGATGCCCGGCACTACCGCCCTAAGCCCGGAACTGCCGCACCCCGGCACTGCCGGCCTCAGCCCGGTACTGCCGCGCCAACAAACTGCCCGAGCCTGCAATTCAAAAACTCGCCACAGGAAACCAATTCTATATGAATAGAAGTGTTGCTCTTGGTTTCCTGAACCTGCAGAACCAACTCAACCAAGCCAAATATGTTGTATGAAATAGATCGGGGCCAATTCCTAGAATCAATCACAAGCTCACAAGTATGATGAATGAACACAAGTAAATACAAGAGACAAGTGATTTATCCCGTGGTTCAGCTCGCCACCAAGGCTTGCCTATGTCCACGTTGTTGAGGATGACCACTTAGGTCAAGAGCTTTGCAACTCTTCCTCGGTCTCAAGTCAAGGAACCAAATCCTTGAGGTGAGGGGTAATTCCACTAGCTCCACAAGAGGATTACAAACTTCCCGCTGCTCACCACAAGCACGGGAGCTCGCCGGGCGACGCCTAGCCGTCTAGGAGGCTTCACCTCCAAGAGTAAAAGATGCACAACGAAGATCGACGAAGCCCGACAAGTGCTCAAGGTTTGGAAGGCTCTAATATGCTCTCTAGCTCTTAATCACACAGCCCCAACACTTAATCATGCACTAAGCATGTCACTCTTACAAGAGAGGGTTGGGGAGAGCTCTCAAATGACTTTGGATGTGTTAGAAGTGTTTTGGGCACCAGCAGCCAGCTCTGGAGGCGTGGGGTGGGTATATATACCCCCCACACCCAAAACTAGCCGTTGGAGGTCAGAAACTAGCCGTTACTGGCTGTACAGGCCCGGCACTGCCGCACTTAGCCCGGCACTGCCGCTCGACAGAGCGGCACTGCCGCAGCTCCCTGAGACAGCACAGGTGACCTCACGAAAAACGCCATAACTTTTTACTCCGAACTCCGATTTCAGTGATCTTGGACTTTCCGGAAAGCTTGTTTCGAGGGCTATCCAACCCTACAGAGAACAAGCCCAAGATCAACAAGTGAAGGTGCAGTGCTAAGTGTTTTCTCTCATGTTAACACTCGGGTTCGGTTAGTTTGAGCACTTGAGACTTGTCTATGATTCGTATTGCATCCCCCTTGATAGTACGGCATAACTATACTCAAGACAAAGAAAATATAACCATTTTAACCACTTGAGTCTTCAATGTCTTCATATGTCATTTCTTCTTGATATCACTTCGAAAGGGGTTGCAATCATCTTTGTCTCCTTTCTTTGAGCAAACACACCTTGAGCATGTGACTTGAACCATTTTCACACATATGAGTTCAATCCATGGCTTCAAGTCACTTCCACTAATGATTTGATCCTCAACACAATATGAATCCTCATAGCTTGATTAGTACCTCGACTCAATGCAAGTACTCTCTTCTTCACCCTAGCCATAGTACTTCGGTCTCTTGACCTTCACCGTCGCTTAGTACCTCGAAGCCCTTTCCTTGCTATCTTCACCTTATCAAGCCACACTCAAGTCACATCATATTGAGCATCCATTGAAAACCATTTCTTCAATATTGTGATCCTTGCTTGAACATCTTGTAGATATGCATGTTGAGATCAATCAAGCTTTAGTTTGACTCACATAGAGACATATATGGATCATCATTAATATGGTCAAGCCAATTCACGATTCCTAATATCCTCTCCTTTTGGCTTGACACTCAACACTCACTTCAATCTCCATCTTCATACTTCTAGCTTGATCAAATCAGTGCAAAGTGATTCTCCAAACATTTATCCATACAAGCAAACCAATGTAGAGATGACATATATCCAATATGAGTTAAGTCCTTGTCATTTGACCTTTGCTTGGCATTTACTCACTTATGCATTCTTGATTCATTCTTCAACCTTGATCAAAGCTATTTCACTATCAAACTCTTCTCGCTCATGAAAAGCAACCCATTGTTGAGACCATTCCAAAATCATCAATCCATGTCTCACTTGTCATTTGCCAAATATGCTTGCTTTCTCATGATGCCATGATATCCCACAACATAGAAGCCATATCATCAACTCTATTTGCATTGTTGTCTTTTGCTTGAACAAGATTGTTTCCATGATCTTCCAATACAACAATACACAATTTTGGCCTTCATTTCAACACTATGTGGAATATCATCAAGTTTGCTTTTCTTGTTGAACCTTTGATACACTTAGCAAACTTGTTAGACCTTTAATTATGTTGTCACTCAATTCACCAAAACCCACTAAGGGCTAGATGCACTTACAATCTCCCCCTTTTTGGTGATTGATGACAACACAATTAAAGCTCACAAGAGATTGATAAACATTAAGATTTTGAATCCTATGATATAGTGAGCTCCCCCTAAATGTGTGCATTGAAAGGAATTTCAAATTTTGGCTTCAAATGCCAAATGCACATATTTGAGACAAAGTGTGGAAACTCTCTTATATCTTAGCATTCGTGGGGTGCAAGGTGTCAACATGATAACCGTGATGCTCATAAGACAGTTCATGCACTCAGAGATTGCTGGCCAGCAGAGAGCGGCACTGCCGCACTTGCCTGACCAACACTAGAGAAACAAGCACAAGCACTCAAGGCATGAATGTCACACAATAGCATAAATGATTCTTGTCAAGAGCATCAAATTAAATTATCCTTGCACACACCACATAAATCTTATATGCCTCTCCTTTACCCCTTTCCATCCTCATATCAATCTCTCTTCCCTTACAATGTCCCCCAAAATTTCTCCCCCTTTGGCATTAATCTCCAAAAAGGATCTCTCCACCAAAAGGAAGAAATGATGGTAGACAAGTGAGGGATAGAGGTAGGTAAAAGTTTAGCATATATGATTTCTCTTCTATGTTTTTCTACCAAACAAAGTATGCAACACTTTAAGTCAAGATTCTCAAGAGATTAGCATATTTAGCTCATACCTCACATAGGTGACATAACATGAGACAAACTCACATAATCACCACAAGAGGTATCAACCAAATATCTAACTCATTCTCTAATCGTCACCATAAGAACAAACTCATGGTGTGACTCAAAATATTGCATACACATGCACACTCTAGCATGTAAGGGCCTAGATGCACAAAGGTAATACAAATGTTCATAGAGTGATATACCTTTGTTCTAAGCCTCATAATCTCCACCATGATGATGATTTTGAATTTAGTGCTTTGATGGGCCTAGCACTTCATTAAGCAAAAGATCTCATTTGTGCCCATCTCTCCTTTTCATCATCTTCAAGGAGACATTTCAAACTTGTGCTTCATCTTAGTTGAAAGTCCATTGCTAGCTCTTGTTGTCATTTTGAGATACCAATTGAAGACAAATTTCTTGATACACCAATTGAAAGGTTATCCACCAATATCAATTGAAATATGATCTTCATAATTTGACACCAATGGAAGGAAACTTCACAAGTTGATGCCAATAGGAATGGATGCTTGTATCTCATAATATCACCTAGATGTCGACCTAGGGAATGCTCACGGAGACAAGAGATAGCATTAAATTGCACAAGCTATAGTTTTACAACTAGTGACCATTTGAATGTGGAAAGCATGTGGATCACTAATTGCAAAACCTCATAACATAAACTAAATCCCCCTTATTTGATAGTGCATACATATGTATGTGGAAAGCAAAACATATGCACTTTTGGTCAAATAAGTCTAAATAAGGGAAATGAAGCTATATTATGGAGAGTAGCTACATAAGAGTTAAAATTGCAATCCAAATGAATATGAGAGATAACATTACTATTTTAGATTGATTTGGCTATGTAGCATACCCATGAGAAACTCATTCTCACCAAGAGACTACACAAGTTCACTAGAAGAAAATGTTAGTCCCAAAAGACACAAGACATAGAATAGACTCCCCCTTAATATGTGCATCAAGTACTCGAACTACTTGTGAAATGCACTTGAATCACTTTAAGAGTCTAGAGGAGTTCATGCTATATCTTGGTCAAGGCACACCAAATTTGCAACAATTGAAATTATGCCAAAGAGAACATACCACCACTTAGGTAGAGAGATCACCACATAGATTTTCATTGATATGACCATCATAAGTGAGACTTGATGATATGGATGGCCACACTTTTTCACTTGATGATTCATGGTGAATTAAAGCTCTTGTGATCATCCAAGATCCACATTAGGTTCCTAGTTCTTTCTCTACCTAAAGCAACTCACATAGAAAGCAAATGGTAAAGTTCATGAAATTTGCAAATTGTGAACTAGGAGTTACCACTCTTGTTGACGAGATCCTGGGTGATCAAAGGGATGGATCCATGTGACTTGATGAGCTTTAGATGAAGAATTAGCAATGAACATCCAATCTTTACTTCTTTTCTTCAACTCACATAAATATAGTTCCTCCAAAGGATTGGGGCATCCGACAACAAAACTAGGAGCATTCAGTTTATAAAGACTGAGACCTCCAAGAATAATCTTTGGAGCACCCAAAGATTCCATTGGAACTATCCATCCTTCTTTGAAGTTCTTCTTTCTCCAATGTTTGAGATTACACAATATGAGCTTGAGAGAAGGCATTTTGTCTCATGAGATAGAAAGTAAACTCCCCCTCAATTTGTGCATACAAAAGTACACAAAGCACACTTATGCACATCAACAATATGAGGTCAAAGGAGAAGTCTACACTATGTTTCAACTCATTTCAAACTCCTTCTAGCTGCTTGCAATCCAACTTTTCAGATTCTGTCTTCCTTGGAGAAAAATTCATATCTCTCAAACCATTAAGCCAATATGCATGAAATTTGGTACAGAGCTGCATCTATGAGTCCTTTAACTTCTGTAAAAATTTCAGCTCATTTGGACTCCATTTAGTGAGTCAAATCAATTTTTCACCAAAATTGCTCAAGTCTGAAACTGCATTGCTGAAACTGACATAATTCAACTGAAACGGATTTTCTTCTAAACCAAACTGCATCCCAACTGTACAACAACAAGTACTAGATATATATAGCATGCTCACAAAGTTTCAGGTCAATTCATCAGTGTTTGAACCTCCAAATCCATGCTTGAAAGCAACTAACTCAAAATTTCAGATTTCTGGACAGATTTGATAATTTTTATAATTCTTCTCTTCTTGTCCAATAATGAGGTGGTTTTGGCTTAGAACACTCACAAGATATCATTACCATTCAGTCCTCTTGTCAATGATTGAATTCTTGTGAATTCTTCCAATATAGCATATCCAACTCAACCTCAACATCATGCTCTAGGTCCACAAAATGGACGGTTGTCAGCTGCTGTGTGTGGAGGTGTGCAGCAGTGCTGCTCATGGCGCAGCAGTGTTGCTCGTGGCCCGGCAGTGCTGCCCGTGGCCGGGCAGTGCTGCCCGTGGCCCGGCAGTGCTGCCCGCTGAGCGGCACTGCTGCTCGCACATCAACAGTAGGTTGTAGATTATCTTCAACATGAGGAGCCTCCACATCTTGAGAGTGAGTCAACATACTCCGACTTCTACCAACCTCATCTTGCTTTAGGTGAAGAGTAACCTTTAGGCTTGTGATGCATCCAAATGAATAAGCACAACCTCTTCTTATTGATTTCCTATGAATAAGCTCAACACAAGAGGTATTAGTAGCACAAGCACTAGTTTCTCATTTAGTAACCCTTTATGTGTGGAAGGCAAATGGGCTACCAAAATAGAGAAACCTCATAACATGGACTAAATCTCCCTTAATGCCACATGCACACTCTTTTGAGTAATGAAAGTGTGAATGTGCATGGTTGGTCATTTAAGTCCAGGGGGCAGATTTAAGCCATATTATGGTGAGTGGCTAATCATAGACGAATCAACCCAAAATTAACTAGAGAGAACACATCACATAGTTTTGGATTGATGACATTGATATGATAGCACACTCCATTTAAGAAACACATTCTCATTTAGTGAGACTACATAAATCACTTAGAGAAATGGTTAGTCTCACAACTCTAGTCATAGAGTAAATTCCCCTTTTATAAGTGCTCTAAGTATTTGAATTTCTCACATAGCACTCTATTCATTTAAGAACATGGCATTTTACTCTATGTCTAGGTCATGGCAACAATAGAATAATCAAATTTAACTTATGCCAAGAAATACTCACAACCATTTGAGCATGTAGATGGCCATAAGATGAGAATGAGAATTTGCCAATCTACCATATGACAAGATTTCATTAAGTAGAGAGTTCTTGAGATTTGAGTGATAAGTGCTTCTACTTGAGCTTTCTTGAAATTCTTGGTTTGAGGTCCACAAAGAACACCAAGTCATGTATGTTGCTTGTTGTGATTGATCAATTCAATTCCAATCATACTTTTCTTCCAAGACCAACAATCAATACATATCCTCAAGTGCTTTCTTTCCCTAAGTGACTACACAAGACACAAAGAGATAAGATTTGAAATAAATTGCACTTGAGATTTAGTTGTTATCACCCTTCTTGAAATATAATGGATGAGGTGGCTTCTTCATCTTCACTTTGCTTATCATCATGTTGTAGACTTCATCCATGGCTTGGACTTATCTCAGCCACTACTATCTGCATAGGGGCGGCACTGCCGCTCTGAGGCGCGGCACTGCCGCTCTGAGGCATGGCACCACCATATCAGAGATGTCAGCGGAATTTGGTGCAATAGTAGCTTGAGGATCTCCTATCTTTGTACCCAGAACTTCTTGTGGTCTTATATCACCAATGGGCATTTTCTTGATTGTCTCACAAAGTGGTTCCTCATTACCTACAACATGAATAAGATCTTGCTCTACTAGAGAGCCATTAAAAGCATCATATGAAAGATGATTCATTTGAACTCAAAGTACTCTAGCCACTCCTAATAATTCACAAACATACACATATTTGTGAACTACTAGAGACTACACAAGTCAAGTGGCTAGCTAGCAAGGGTTAGGTACTTGTTACCGAGATGAGTATGAAGTTAGAGATATATACATCAATTCATCCTTGGGTCAATCTTGATAGAATAGTCAATATGAATAAGATTGATAGCTTGAGATGATATTTTCAATAAGACTTGCTCAAGCACCCCAAGGCTTCATATCACCTTCAAGTACCTACAACACTTATTAAGCACAATTTGGTACCCATACCAAGATGGGTCCATCAAGGTTAGTCACAAGAGACTTAGGCACCCAAATGGCCTTTGTGCTAGTATATGGTGAACCAATCGCCTTTCTAGCACAAGTCTCATTTTTGGGCCTCCTAAGCAATTTTGAATCAATTGACAAGTTTGGCTTAAGAGTGTTACCCATGGGACACTCCACACTTAGGTGTCCCTTTCCTCTACAAGTGTAGCATAGGCGTGTCTTGTTATTCTTAGCCTTGTTTTCTTGCAATTTGCTTGCTACCTTGCTACTAGGCCTCTTTCTTGATGATATCAAGCCTTTGTCCTTCATGTAGGGGCATGACGCAATTTCATGACCCTTCTCATTGCACTCATAACACTTCCTCTTACTTCTTCTTGTCTTCTTGTTTGGAAGTGTGGCTTGGTCATCAACCTTGTTGGAACACATCGAGGCATTGTGTCCCATGTTGGAGCACTTGACATGATCCATATTGTTCTTCTCTTGAATCTTGCTCATGCCCTTCTCTTCTTTCTTGGTGGCCTTGGGAGCTTTTCTGTTTTGCCCAAGTGCGGCACTTCCGCGTTTGTGCGCGGCACTACCGCGTCGCGGCACTTCCGTGGGTGGGCGCGGCACTTCCGCACTATGGACAAAATACACTTTTCCAACATGCTCCTTGGCTTTGCCATTGTCGGACTTGTGACCTTGTTGATGGGGTTTCATGCATGCTGCAGTTGATCCCTTCTCAAGCTTCTTCACCATGTCTTCACGGTTATCTTGAGAAGGTTGAGCAATGCACTTGCCCTTCAATTGAATCAAGTCCTTGAGCCTTGCAACCTCTTCTTTAAGTTCATCATTCTCTTGCACAATGAGGTCATCACAAGACTCTACAAGCACATTTTCAACACAAGACATATTTCCTTGCGAACAACAAGGGTTAGCATGAGATAAATCAAATTGAACTTGTGTACATGTGCACTTGTGAGGTTGGAAGGATTTTACCGATGTTACCACAACCTCATGACTGATTTCTAGCATGATATGAGAATCCATAAGCTTCTCATGAGAGCATAAGAGCTCATCATGATTTTCTTGCAATGTCTCATTCTTGCTAGTGAGCTTTTCCACTTTGTCCTTGAGCATATAATTTTCATCTTCTAATTGAGAAACACAACATAGAGAGTTAATAGTACAAGTTTGCTCAATTGACAAGTTTTCATACCTTTCAACCAAAGTAGCATGAGAGCACTTAAGCTTTTCATGCCTTTTGGTCAACTTCTCCAAGCATTTGATCTTTTCGATGAGAAAATCTTCTTGCTTGTGAAGTGCTTCTTCTTGCTCATCAATTTTATCTATGAGCTTGAGCACCATCAACTTGTCTTTCTTGCTTAGGAGTGCAAGGAGTGGATCAAGCTCATCATCATCATCATCACTCTCATCTTCACTTTCACTTTCACCTGAACTCTCATTCTCACTTGCCACATTCTTCTCTTTCTTTGCCATGAGACCCATATGAGAAGTGGCATAGAGAGTTGAGCATCTCGGTGAAGTGGACTCATCATTTGGCCTCCACCGATCACACTCTTCTTCTTCCTTAAAAATGTTAGTCTCACAAGAACTAGAGGAAGTAGAAGTACCATATGTAAAATCATATGTTGGTGTGAGAGTGGATGAGTCATGATCACCTAAACCTTTTGAGAGAATCACTTGAGGCTCTTTATTTGTTGATGAAGTTGAGCACTCCTCAAGTGATTCCTCTAATGAGAGCAACCTCTCATCACATTTGGACTTATCATATCTTTCTTTGAGTGTGGTCCAAATGAGATGAGCATCCTCAAGTGGTTCACCATCTCCAAATATGACGGCATCAAGTACATCTTCACTCAAGGCACTAAATAAGACATTAGTAGCTTGAGCATTGAGTTGTAAGCATTTCACTTCCTCTCTAGTTAGATAGTCCAAATCATCACTAGGAGGTGAAATGCTCACATCTACAATCTGCTCGAGTTGAGGACCCATGGCCCTAAAAACATCAAGTATACTAGCAGACCAAGATGTATAATTTGAGCCATCGGAAAGTAAAAGTTCTAGAGATACTTCCTCACTTGTCGACATCGTCTCTCAAGGCGGTTAAGCCCGTAATTGAGAGCCCAGGCTCCGATACCAATTGAAAGGACCTTGATGTCGCCTAGAGGGGGGGTGAATAGGCCTGTTTAAAATCACAGCTCAAAACTTTGTTAGAGATGCCCGGCACTACCGCCCTAAGCCCGGAACTGCCGCACCCCGGCACTGCCGGCCTCAGCCCGGTACTGCCGCGCCAACAAACTGCCCGAGCCTGCAATTCAAAAACTCGCCACAGGAAACCAATTCTATATGAATAGAAGTGTTGCTCTTGGTTTCCTGAACCTGCAGAACCAACTCAACCAAGCCAAATATGTTGTATGAAATAGATCGGGGCCAATTCCTAGAATCAATCACAAGCTCACAAGTATGATGAATGAACACAAGTAAATACAAGAGACAAGTGATTTATCCCGTGGTTCAGCTCGCCACCAAGGCTTGCCTATGTCCACGTTGTTGAGGATGACCACTTAGGTCAAGAGCTTTGCAACTCTTCCTCGGTCTCAAGTCAAGGAACCAAATCCTTGAGGTGAGGGGTAATTCCACTAGCTCCACAAGAGGATTACAAACTTCCCGCTGCTCACCACAAGCACGGGAGCTCGCCGGGCGACGCCTAGCCGTCTAGGAGGCTTCACCTCCAAGAGTAAAAGATGCACAACGAAGATCGACGAAGCCCGACAAGTGCTCAAGGTTTGGAAGGCTCTAATATGCTCTCTAGCTCTTAATCACACAGCCCCAACACTTAATCATGCACTAAGCATGTCACTCTTACAAGAGAGGGTTGGGGAGAGCTCTCAAATGACTTTGGATGTGTTAGAAGTGTTTTGGGCACCAGCAGCCAGCTCTGGAGGCGTGGGGTGGGTATATATACCCCCCACACCCAAAACTAGCCGTTGGAGGTCAGAAACTAGCCGTTACTGGCTGTACAGGCCCGGCACTGCCGCACTTAGCCCGGCACTACCGCTCGACAGAGCGGCACTGCCGCAGCTCCCTGAGACAGCACAGGTGACCTCACGAAAAACGCCATAACTTTTTACTCCGAACTCCGATTTCAGTGATCTTGGACTTTCCGGAAAGCTTGTTTCGAGGGCTATCCAACCCTACAGAGAACAAGCCCAAGATCAACAAGTGAAGGTGCAGTGCTAAGTGTTTTCTCTCATGTTAACACTCGGGTTCGGTTAGTTTGAGCACTTGAGACTTGTCTATGATTCGTATTGCATCCCCCTTGATAGTACGACATAACTATACTCAAGACAAAGAAAATATAACCATTTTAACCACTTGAGTCTTCAATGTCTTCATATGTCATTTCTTCTTGATATCACTTCGAAAGGGGTTGCAATCATCTTTGTCTCCTTTCTTTGAGCAAACACACCTTGAGCATGTGACTTGAACCATTTTCACACATATGAGTTCAATCCATGGCTTCAAGTCACTTCCACTAATGATTTGATCCTCAACACAATATGAATCCTCATAGCTTGATTAGTACCTCGACTCAATGCAAGTACTCTCTTCTTCACCCTAGCCATAGTACTTCGGTCTCTTGACCTTCACCGTCGCTTAGTACCTCGAAGCCCTTTCCTTGCTATCTTCACCTTATCAAGCCACACTCAAGTCACATCATATTGAGCATCCATTGAAAACCATTTCTTCAATATTGTGATCCTTGCTTGAACATCTTGTAGATATGCATGTTGAGATCAATCAAGCTTTAGTTTGACTCACATAGAGACATATATGGATCATCATTAATATGGTCAAGCCAATTCACGATTCCTAATATCCTCTCCTTTTGGCTTGACACTCAACACTCACTTCAATCTCCATCTTCATACTTCTAGCTTGATCAAATCAGTGCAAAGTGATTCTCCAAACATTTATCCATACAAGCAAACCAATGTAGAGATGACATATATCCAATATGAGTTAAGTCCTTGTCATTTGACCTTTGCTTGGCATTTACTCACTTATGCATTCTTGATTCATTCTTCAACCTTGATCAAAGCTATTTCACTATCAAACTCTTCTCGCTCATGAAAAGCAACCCATTGTTGAGACCATTCCAAAATCATCAATCCATGTCTCACTTGTCATTTGCCAAATATGCTTGCTTTCTCATGATGCCATGATATCCCACAACATAGAAGCCATATCATCAACTCTATTTGCATTGTTGTCTTTTGCTTGAACAAGATTGTTTCCATGATCTTCCAATACAACAATACACAATTTTGGCCTTCATTTCAACACTATGTGGAATATCATCAAGTTTGCTTTTCTTGTTGAACCTTTGATACACTTAGCAAACTTGTTAGACCTTTAATTATGTTGTCACTCAATTCACCAAAACCCACTAAGGGCTAGATGCACTTACAATCTCCCCCTTTTTGGTGATTGATGACAACACAATTAAAGCTCACAAGAGATTGATAAACATTAAGATTTTGAATCCTATGATATAGTGAGCTCCCCCTAAATGTGTGCATTGAAAGGAATTTCAAATTTTGGCTTCAAATGCCAAATGCACATATTTGAGACAAAGTGTGGAAACTCTCTTATATCTTAGCATTCGTGGGGTGCAAGGTGTCAACATGATAACCGTGATGCTCATAAGACAGTTCATGCACTCAGAGATTGCTGGCCAGCAGAGAGCGGCACTGCCGCACTTGCCTGACCAACACTAGAGAAACAAGCACAAGCACTCAAGGCATGAATGTCACACAATAGCATAAATGATTCTTGTCAAGAGCATCAAATTAAATTATCCTTGCACACACCACATAAATCTTATATGCCTCTCCTTTACCCCTTTCCATCCTCATATCAATCTCTCTTCCCTTACAATGTCCCCCAAAATTTCTCCCCCTTTGGCATTAATCTCCAAAAAGGATCTCTCCACCAAAAGGAAGAAATGATGGTAGACAAGTGAGGGATAGAGGTAGGTAAAAGTTTAGCATATATGATTTCTCTTCTATGTTTTTCTACCAAACAAAGTATGCAACACTTTAAGTCAAGATTCTCAAGAGATTAGCATATTTAGCTCATACCTCACATAGGTGACATAACATGAGACAAACTCACATAATCACCACAAGAGGTATCAACCAAATATCTAACTCATTCTCTAATCGTCACCATAAGAACAAACTCATGGTGTGACTCAAAATATTGCATACACATGCACACTCTAGCATGTAAGGGCCTAGATGCACAAAGGTAATACAAATGTTCATAGAGTGATATACCTTTGTTCTAAGCCTCATAATCTCCACCATGATGATGATTTTGAATTTAGTGCTTTGATGGGCCTAGCACTTCATTAAGCAAAAGATCTCATTTGTGCCCATCTCTCCTTTTCATCATCTTCAAGGAGACATTTCAAACTTGTGCTTCATCTTAGTTGAAATTCCATTGCTAGCTCTTGTTGTCATTTTGAGATACCAATTGAAGACAAATTTCTTGATACACCAATTGAAAGGTTATCCATGTTTGTGCACATTTTGAAAGGTTATCCAATTTCTTGTCATTTTGATATACTTGTGCACATGTTTGATTCGGTTCTTTGTAATGATTGTTGGTGTATTGCAACTGTCAGGTTGCAACGACATCATTTGTCAAGAGTTTTATTAATAAAATTAACTAACTTGGGGTCTTTCTCTCTCCCATCTCAACCCTCTATTCACCCATACCAGCTGATGGATCTACGACAATGGGAAGACTGCAACTTGAGCGACGAGGCATATCGACTCTTCCAAATATCACCTTACCGAGGCAAGAAAGACAAGTATCGAAAGTATGTTGCGAACTCTTCTCGTTTTAGAGCTACACCTCAAGCACAAGTCCAGAAGCCTCCGGAAGTCCCACCTGCAAGCTCAAGTCAAGCTCCTCCTGAGCTCCACCAAACAGAAGCTCCTCCTCAAGC
The DNA here is from genome assembly GCA_009763385.1 of Coix lacryma-jobi var. lacryma-jobi. Lineage (NCBI taxonomy): Eukaryota > Viridiplantae > Streptophyta > Magnoliopsida > Poales > Poaceae > Coix > Coix lacryma-jobi. Next base: position 156,795,874 of record CM019826.1, read on the forward strand.
TCCACCCGAAGACAATCAACTGATATCCACCCGAAGAGATGTCAAGACAAAAGGACTATGTTTCTACTGCAAGCAAGCTGGACACTTTATCAGCAAATGCCCGAAGAAGCGTGAGGATCGCAAAGGTCGAGCCAAGAGGAAAGCTCTAGGACAACACCTCGAAACCAAAGATGCCAATCGGGTGACGAACAAGAAAAATGCAAAGCGCCAAAAGTTCCATGGTATGTCCCACGAGCTCCCCACCCACCTTTCTTTCTAGCCCGAATCTCGGGACGAGATTCCAGTTAAGGGGGTAAGTTTGTAACACCCCGATTTTTTTATAAATAAAAATTAATTAGAATTTAATTAGGAAATGGTCAAAACCCTAGATGGAGGAAAATTCTAGCCAGATGGTTGTTGCATTCATGCCGTTGCATACTTTTTATTGGGTGAAAAATAATTTATTTAAACCCGTATAGGGCGAATCAAATTTATTCTATTTAGAGAAGAAATAAAAGGGTTTATGAAAATTTTACCAAATCAAACTCAAGACTTTATATTCAAAACCTAGGAAAAATGTTTTCAAAACTCTTCAAATTTATTTGATTTCAAACTGTTTTGAAATTGGATTTCAAAAAGGTTTGCAAAAGAAAACAAAAGAGAAAAGAAAAGGCTGGGATCCAGATCTCTCCCTCCCTCTCCACCTTGGCCCGACACGCTGCCCTCCCTCCAGCCCAGTCGGCCCACCTCTGGCGCATAGCACAGCAGCAGCGGCCGCGCTCCCCTTCCCCAGCTAGCCACTCCCTCCCGGCCCAGCTTCGCCTCTCCCGGCCTGCTCCCACGCGCTCGGCCCACTCCCCACCTCCTCTCCTTTCCGGCCCGAGTCCGCAGGCCAGCCGCGCCGCCAGCCGCAGCGGCCCACCCAGCGCGCACGCCTCTCCTCCCCTCTCACTGGCAAGCGGTCCCGCAGCCGGCGCCACCGACAGGTGGGCCCCACCTGTCGGGTCTATCTTCCCCCAACCGACCGCAGGAAGCGGACGATCCCGCCGCTGCCGCTCGATCCGTTCTCCGTGCGCGGACCGGCCCTCCCGCGCCCGCATCCTCTGCACCCCGCGTAGATCAGGCACCCCCTCCTCCTCTACCGCTGCTGCAGTCGCGTCGCGACTCGTGACCCAGCCTTCCCGCATCGCAACACCAGGACCGCCGCCATTGATACGGGGGGAAACCGGAACCCTACCACCCTCGATCCTCCCTCACCGCACCTATAAGAGGCCCAGTAGGGTTGCTCGTGCCGCAGCCGCCTCACCCATCCCCGTGCTCCCTCCCTCGCACCACCGCCGAGAGTCACCAGAGCCGCAGCCCCCACTGTTGTCCCCCGGAAGCTCACGCCCCCCTCGGCAACACCACTTCCCACCACCCCAAACCCCTCCCTCGAATTCGCAAGGGCACACCGAACTCACCGCACTGCTCATCTGGGTCAGTTGGGGATCGTAGTCGCGTATCCTCGACACCGCCGGAGTTGCAGCTCGGCCACTTCGATCCCCACCTCTTCGGACCCCCTCCGGCGACGGGAAGCACCCCAGCGAGCCCGCAGTAAGCTCCTTGTTAGTTTCAGCTCTTCCCCGCGGTCTCTACTATCCCTAGGCTGTATCCCGAGCACGCCGGCAAACTCGATCCATGGCGCCGCCGCGGGAGAAACCGGGCGCCGCCGTGTTGTTTGGCACCGGTCGACGAAGAGCTCCCTCCTCTTCCTTGCGCCATCCAATCTTGCGCCGACGGCTCAGATTAGATGCAGCTTGCGAACCGGTATGCACCGGGTGCACCGCACCGTGGACGCGGTCCACAGAAGCCGCATCATCACGTCCACGGACCACGTGGCACACCAGCCCAACCACACGGCGCCACGCGGCGCACACGTCAGCGCCGATGCCAGCACGCCGATCGGCTCTAGCCATTTTGCAAAAAGCCCCTCCTTGTTCTAATGAATAAACCCTCCGTCCAGTTTCCCTGTGCTCTGGGTCTGTGTTTTTATCGTTCTAGACCCCTGCATTTTCGGATAAATGAGGCCCGGTCCACCAGCCGATTAAATTCGGATTTTGATTTATTTAAAACACAAAATGAGTTCAAACTATTTACAGAATTGCCACCGAGATTCAAATGCCCATAACTTTTGTGTTTTAATTCCGATTGGACCCGTTCAACTCGCGTTAGATTCGTCTCGTCGAGCTCTACGCGTTAGATCTATTTATATTCTGTTTTCATAATGTTGATGCACTGTTACTTATTATGCTTTGTTTGGGCCATGTGATGCTGCTTGATCCAGCGAGTGCGAGCTACGTGGAACCCGTGGATCAACCTTGTGCCTTCGTTGCTCCAGACCCTCCTCGTGATCTAGTTGATTCGACCCAGCCCGCAGGCAAGTGTCCTTGAACATCTTGCACCTACTTTTATTTTACTTTTGGTATTAGAGTAGAGTAGATCCTGTAGATGCATGCAGTGTCTAAATTTGAATCCCATGTTAGGGTTTACTAGATTCTTGTATTATTTTCCTTGACACCTGGTTTGGGATCATATGGGTAGAAGTCAAGCTTAGCCTCGCAGTCTTGGGATGGGCTGGTTAATAATTAATTCTGATTAATGAACTATGGAACATGTGGCTGGTAATGTTGTAGTATGGTGAGTAGGTAAATCCGGCAGGATGGACCGTTGGTGGTGTGGTGCCATGTGACTTGGCGTACGGTTGCCGTGTGACTCGGCATTATGGTTTGCCATGGGACTTGGCGTTGGTTTGGGTCTGTGGTTTGTTATCCTGCCTGGATCCCTAGGACCCGGTTCTCAAAGCCTGTAACCCGGCAAAATAGCGCAAACCATGAGGCCTATATGGCTCTGGGACTGGCTAATTAATTAGAGAAGCCTTATGTCGTTATTAGTTACATATGGACATGGGACAGGGCTTCTTCTACGCAGGATACTGCTTGGTACGGGAGTGATTCCCAGGCTCGGGCGCCAGACCTGGTGTTATTACGGAAGGTAGCTCTACGTCGTGACATATGAAACTAATACGCATAGGAGGACTCTTTGTAACGGCCTTGTAGTGAACCCTGCCGACTCACCTTGGAAGTGGGTCAAGAGGCTAGCTACCTCGGGCACAAGGGCAACACGACTCATGGGTAAAGATGTGCAAACTCTGCAGAGTAAATAAACTGATATATCAGCCGTGCTCACGGTCACGAGCGGGCTTGGACTTCTTCGAGATTAGTTGGTTACTGGTTAATGGTTCGGGTCATCTGATGGACTTCAGGTGTGGTTTGCCTGATGGACTTCAGGTGTGGGTTTTGCTTGGTGTGACTCCAAGTGTGGTTGCTCGGTGTGACTCCGAGTGTGGTTTGCTCGGTGCGACTCCGAGTGTGGTTACTGTTACAGATGGAGGTTGTGGTTATAACTTAGTAAATAGGTGCGTAGGAAATAGGATTTAATAGGATGTGTTGCTTTAGGTGCTTGAGTCAAACAGAGTCAGCCTACCTTTGTTAATAGCCTCATAAGCATATATTTCCTACACTTGCGGAGTACATTTCGATGTACTCACCCTTCCTCTTTGAACCCCCTGCTACCCCACCCAGACGTTGGAGTCTACGATGCAGAGCAGGAGTACCCAGAAGACGGCGGATACGACCCCGACAGCTTGTACCCAGAAGACGGTGGTCACGACCCAGACGACTTGCACTAGGATGGCGCAGCCCCCGGTCGACCTTCCTGTGGAGATGGCGTCCAGTTTCCGCGAGTCTACATTAGAGTTAGACTGAGAGTCTGTACTTTTCTTTTGGACCCGAGGGTCATTTTTTTGTAATAATGTACGATATATTAATAAAGCATTGTTTTGATATTTACTATGATGTGGATATATGTATGAAAATTGATCCTGGCATACATATATTGTGCTCCAATTTTGTTCTTAAAATTGGGGTGTCACAATAAGGCCTCCTCGGCTTCGGTGGTCCATGCAAAGCGCTCCGTCTTTCTTAGCAGGCGGTAGAGGGGTAGTGCTTTTTCCCCCAGCCTCGAGATGAATCTGCTGAGAGCGGCTAGGCAGCCTGTCACATTCTGCACACCCTTGAGGTCACGAATCGGGCCCATCCTCGTGACTGCTGAGATTTTTTCAGGGTTTGCCTCGATCCCCCGTTGTGAGACGATGTAGCCGAGTAGCATGCCTCGATGTACACCAAAGACACACTTCTCGGGGTTGAGCTTCACATTCTTGGCCCGGAGGCACTCGAACGTGGTCTCGAGGTCGCTGATGAGGTTCCCGACTTTTTTAGTTTTAACCACGATGTCATCGACGTAGGCCTCGACGGTTTTGCCTATGTGCTTGTCAAAGATGTGCTGCATACATCGCTGGTACGTTGCCCCGGCGTTTCGCAGGCCGAAGGGCATCGTAACATAGCAATACATACCAAATGGCGTGATAAAAGAGGTTACGAGTTCATCGGATTTTCTCATCCTAATCTGGTGGTAGCCGGAATACGCATCAAGGAACGAAAGCACTTCGCACCCAGCAGTGGAATCGACGATCTGGTCAATTCTAGGTAAAGGAAATGGAACCTTTGGACATGCTTTATTCAGACCAGTGTAATCTACACACAGCCGCATTTTTCCATTCTTCTTCCTAACTAGTACAGGGTTAGCTAGCCACTCTGGGTGAAATACCTCCTTGATGAATCCGGCCGCCAAAAGCTTGTGCACCTCCTCGCCGATGATCCTGCGCTTTTCCTCGTCAAAGCGGCGCAGGCGTTGCTTCACCGGTCTGGACCCGGCCTGGATCTCCAAGGCGTGCTCGGCGACTTCCCTCGGTATGCCCGGCATGTCCGAGGGGTTCCACGCAAACATGTCGATGTTCGCGCGGAGAAAGTCGACGAGCACTGCTTCCTATTTAGTCTCGAGGCTGGTACTGATGGTCAGCGTCTTGCCATTGGCCGAGGTCGGGTCGACGGGTATTTGCTTGGTGTGCTCAGCTGGCTCGAAGGTGCCGGCGTGACGCTTTGCTTCTGGGGCCTCCTCGGTGGCCAGAGCTGCCAAGGCCTTGAGCGAGTCGAGGTGGACGTTGGCCTCCCCCCGCTCGACGCACTCCACGTCGCAGTGGTATGCGTGCTCGTAGGAGGTGTCAACGGTGATGACCCCTTTTGGCCCCGGCATCTTGAGCTTCAAGTACGTGTAGTTTGGAATCGCCATGAACTTGGCGTAGCCTGGCCGGCCGATGATGGCGTGGTAGGTCCCTTGGAAGCCGACCACCTCGAAGGTGAGCGTTTCCTGCCGGAAGTTTGCCGGCGTGCCGAAGCAAACCGGCAGGTCGATGCGCCCGAGGGGGTGGGCCTTCTTTCCTGGTACTACTCCGTGGAACCCCCCGACGCTGGGTCGGAGCTGTCCCTCTGAAATCCCCAGGAGGTCGAGGGTCTCGAGGTATATGATGTTGAGGCTCGAGCCCCCATCCATCAACACCTTGGAGAACCGAACGTCGACTATGATGGGGTCGACGACGAGGGGGTAAGCCCCCGGGTTTATGACTCGGTCCGGATGGTCGTCTCGGTCGAACGTGATTGGCGCATCGGACCAGTCAAGATACCGGGGGGGTGTCGTGGCCAAGCGAAAAGATTTCCCGGCGCTCCTTCTTTCTTTCTCGAGCTGAGAACCCGACGGTCGGCCCCCCGTAGATCATGTAGCAGTCGCGCACCGGGGGGAAGTCGCCATCTGCGTTCCTGCCGCCGCGTCGGTCGGTATCCTTTCCCTTGGGCGCGTCTTCCCTCTTATCGCCGAGCTTGGAGTAGTAGCCCTTCAACAGTCGGCAGTCTTTCAACTTGTGGTTTACGGGGCCTCTGTGGAAGGTGCAGGGATCCTCGAGCATCTGGTCGAAGACAGCCCCGTCGGGGGGACCTCGGGGCTTCTTAGGCTCGAGGGCGCCCGCGAGCACCTCTTTGTCGTCGTCGTCATCGGCGCCACGCTTCGCCTTCTGGCCCTTGCGTTTGTTTTTCTTCCTTTTGTTGCCGTCAATGTTGTCGTTCTTGGCGTCGTCGCCCTTGTTGGAGCCCTCCGGTGCGACCACCGCCTTGCCTTTGTCCGTGGAATGGCCAAAGAAGGCCCCCACTGCTTCGTCGCCCGAAGCAAAGCTGGTGACGCGATCCATCAGGTCTTCGACCGTCCCGGGACGGTAGCGTCCTAGCTCATGAACAAGCTTTTGGCATGTCGTGCCCGCGAGGAACGCTGAGATGACGTCCTCGTCAGGCACGTGGGGGAGCTCGAGACGCTGCTTCGAGAACCGTCGAGCAAAGTCGCGGAGGGGCTCGTCCGCAGCCTGTCTGCAACGCCGTAGGTCCCAGGGGTTGCCTGGACGCACGCAGGTCCCCTTGAAATTCCCATCGAAGACCCTGACTAGGTCGGCCCAGTCATGGATCCGATCCGGCGGGAGCCCCTCGAGCCACCGGCGGGCGGTGTCCGAGAGGTAGAGTGGGAGTTGACGTATGATCACGCGGTCGTCGTTCTTTGCTCCGCCCAGTTGGCAGCCAAGGCGGAAGTCCGAGAGCCAGAGCTTGGGCTCGACCTCCCCGTCATACTTCACGATGTTGGTCGGCGGTCGGAAGCGGTCGGGGAGGGTTGAGCTGCGGATGGCCCGGCTGAAGACTCGGGGGCCCGGGGGCTCGAGGACCTGCCGGTCCTCGTCGCTGTCGTAGCACCCGCCTCGATGGGCGCTATAGCCACGCTCTTGGGCCCCCTTGTCCTTGCGCCGCCGATTGATGTCGTTGCGGGCGTCGTTGGGGTCTCGAGGCGGCCGGTTGTCGACGATCCGTTCGCGGACTGGCCTGGCTCGAGAGGCGTCCGGCTGGTGGACGGATGCCTCGCGAGCGTCGCGGGGCGTGTCCGCTGGTTTCCCCGAGGCTGCTTCGCGTCGGCGCGACGCCGAGCTCTCGGCCTGCTGTACCGCGGCTGTCTCGAGGAGGTTTTTCATTTCTCCGAGCATGCGCCTGGCGTCGGGGTTGGAGACGGCGGGCAGGTCACGGAGCATCATTGCCGCCGCCACCACGTTCTGGCCGGCTCGTGGGAAGCATACCTCGGGGCGTGCTGGTGCCCCGTCCTCGAGGATCCGCCGGTGGACCTCTCGAGCCCGGCCTCGAGCTCCGGCTCCTCGGGGTTGGGGTGGTTCCTGCATCAGGGTTTGCCGGAGCTGCAGCAGGTGTCGCCGTTCTTCCTCGGCTTTGGTGATTGCCTCTTGCACCTGCGCGAGTTGCGCCGCCCGGCCGTCATCGTGCTGAGGCGGCACAGCCGGTGCCGGAGGTTCGTCCCTCCTTTGAACACGTGACCCGCCTGTCGCGGCCACGTCGCTGGGGCCTTCTAGATCGAGCGCTGGTCTGCCGTCGTCGCCCTCGTCCTCGGTATCGCACGCGACCCCCTCAAGTTGAAAGCACTCCCTGGTGGGATCCCAGAGGTCGGGGTCGTGGTAGTCGTATTCGTCGGAGTCGGAGCTGTCGACGGCGTGCCGTCTTGGCAAATGCTGGGACCGCAGCTCGCGGTACCATTCTTCGACGGTGGATCGTCGGGGAGGCTCAATGGCTGGCGAGAAGCCGCGGTTGACACACGTGGGGTGGACGATCTCCAGGTTGGCCATGGCCTGCAGTAGCACGCCCGGGCGCTCTCCCTGGCCTGCAGGCGGTTGGTCCCGACGGCGCTCGTTGAGCCGACGGGCGTGGGCTGCTGCGGAGCTGACGAGGCCGAACGGGAACTGCCGACGTCGAGCGCGGCACGTCCCGTGCGGGAGGAGGTTGGATGGCGTCGACGGTGCACGGCTCGGAGGCCTCTGGCCTGGCTCCTGGTCTGCGCGCACGATAAACGCGAAGTCGCTGGGCGGGCGCGGGCGCGCCCTGGAAGTCTCCGGCCGTGCGTCGGGCAGGCTCCTCCTTGGGAACTCCGCGCCGGCCACAGGGAAGTGGGAGTGCGCCGCCGGCACGGCCTGTGTCTGGCGACGACGGTAACGACGGCGCCGCTCACGAGGTGGCGATGCGTGGTGGTGTGGGCGACGTGCCACGCGCCTCGCATGGGGTGTCGTGACACGCCCTCCACCCGGGCCCTCCATGGAGAGCAAGGTCGGCTCGTTGCCGTTGTCGGTGGCCAGGAACTCGAGGCTCCCGAACCAGATGACGGCACCGGCAGAGAACGAAGGAGTCGAAGCGGCCATCCAGGAAACAGCGAGAAACTCGACACGCGAAGGCCCCTACCTGGCGCGCCAACTGTCGGTGTTTCGTACCCGGGGGTATCACACCAACGAGTAATATGATCGCGTGCTTCTCTTCCTGGATGGTGATGCAAGAGGACACAAGGATTTATCCTGGTTCGGGCAAAGAAGGCCCTACGTCCAGCGGGGGGATGTTCTTGTATTACTTGCGCCTAAGTGCTTGTACAGGGGCGAATACAAGATCAGTGAGCGTGGACCGGAGTCCGGACTCGTGTGTGTGTGGACTCGTGTGTTGTCCCTCGAGGTTCTCTCCGTCCTTTTGAAGGAGGGCCCTGGTGTCCCCTTTTATAGAGCAAGGGGAGGCCAGGGTTACATAAGGGTATTACAAGTGTCGGGGCGTACGGTGCCCCATACGGAGAAGGGTAGGAATCCTGTCTTATCGGGGCCACTGGAGCCGATGTGATCGTTGCTGTTGAGGCGTCCTTGGGTCGTGGCTTCCATCCTGGGTGCGGACGTGGTGACGCGGCAAAGGTGGGAGCCGTACAGCACCCATCCTGGAATGTACAGGACGCGGCTCCAATAGCATGAAAGTGGTTAGGGCTCGAAGGGCGCGGAGCCGGCCTCGAGGTAGTGCCACGGGGGCTCGAGGGGCGCGAAGCCGGCCTCGAGGTGTTACAGTGCAGGGCTCCGAAGGGCACGTAGCCGGCCTCGAGGGGTTACAGTGCATGGTATGGTCGAACAGTGCTGTACTGGTGCCCTTTTGCCCATGCTTGTGGTGAAAACGAGACTTGACCTTTACACCGAGTTACTGTGGTACGTGCTGTGCTCCAGTGGACATGACCGGAGTAGGTGAAGGCATTAAATGCGTGGTATGGGGCTGGTACGGCTGTCTGTACCACTCGAGGTCCGTGCGTTAGGGCTCGAGGTGTAGGACCGTGCTCGCCCAAGGTCTGTAGGACTCGAGCGAGACGGAGAGCGATCGTGCTCGCCCGAGGCCTGGCTCAGCGGGCTCGGGCGAGGCGGAGAAAGAGCGTTTGCCCGAGGCCTGGCTGGGAGGGCTCGGGCGAGACGGAGATAGAGCGTTCGCCCGAGGCCTGGTTGGGAGGGCTCGGGCGAGACGGAGATTGAGCGTTCGCCCGAGGCCTGGCTGGGAGGGCTCGGGCGAGACGGAGATAGAGCGTTCGCCCGAGGCCTGGCTGGGAGGGCTCGGGCGAGACGGAGATTTGAGCGTTCGCCCGAGGCCTGGCTGGGAGGGCTCGGGCGAGACGGAGATTGGGCGCTCGGGAGTTTGCATTGATTGGGGGTACCCTTTTGGCGTTCCCCCGACAATGGCGCTAGGCGTTCTTGGGCTGGAGGAGGTGTAGAATAGGTTCTTGGGCTGAAGTTGCTTTCAATTTTAGACTCCTATTTTTTACAAGTCAACATGTAAATAAAAAAATAGGAACTCAATTTACATGCTGGACTGGAGTTGCTCTTAGGCTAGTCTCAATGGAGGTTTCACGGGAGTGTCATGCACATTAAATAGACTGCCATGTCAGCATTTGCATGAAATTGCATGAAATTGGGAGGAGAGAGAAGGAATTCGTTTCACCATGATGAAACTATATAGCGGTGTTTCCAAAACATTGGAAAGTGTGTGAAACCTCCATTGAGAGTGTTATTTCATTTCATCTACATTCATGGAGGAAGGACATTGGTGGAAGAGAGGAGAGAGAGACAACGGTGGACCCATAGAAGCTTTAAATAGTATGTGAAATTGTGCAATGAAACTATGCATTGAGGGAGAGAGTTGTTTCATATTAAAATTTCAAATCTTGGAAACTGTGAGATGAAACTAGCCATTGAGACTAGCCTTATGAATATATAGCAAGGCCCCATTCTCTACATGTTATTTGCATTATTGACCGACGAGAGTTGGTTTGTTTCTGATTAACTTGATTTCTGTCAGATCCTGATCCGGTTCGCCATCGTGCACTATGCCGAGCTGCTCTTCTCGTCGTCTGCGGCCTTGTTTAGATACACTCAAACTATCAACTTTTTTTCACTCCCTCCATCACATCACCGTCACATCAATATTTGGATGTATGCATAGAGCATTAAATATTGGTAAAATAAATAACTAATTGTACTTTTAGTATGTACATGTCGAGATGAATCTTTTGAGTATACATAGTCTATATTTGGACAAAGTTTGTCAAATAACAACGAAAGTGCTACAGTTAAGAAAAAATCTCAACGGTTGCATCTAAACAAGGCCTGGGTCGAGATGCCTGTCGCACTGCTTCATGTATGCCAGAGACGGATATGGAGGTTGATCCTCTCGAGAGGATCATCCTGGACTACACCACCATGCTCGCCACGGGCCAATACGGCCAAAGCCTCCGACGACTAATAATGTAGGCCTTGTTTCCATTTTCTAAAATTTTCTATCACATCAATGTTCGGACGTATGTATGGAGCATTAAATGTAGGTAAAAATAATAATTAATTATACTTTTAGTATGTACATGTCGAGACGAATCTTTGGAGTCTACGTAGTCCATATTTGGATAAAGTTTGTCAAATAACAACGAAAACGCTACAGGAGAAATTTTACAAAAATTTTCCATCTAAACAAGGCCTACGTGGGTTGAATCAGCAACAAATTCGACGCGTATACGCTGGCTGGCAGCAACTGTTTCTTGCAGCGAGTCATCGAGGGCGGCGGCGAGCGTCTCCAGGTTGCCATCGCCGAGCGCGTCGCGGCGGACTTGGTGATTTCGAACAATAAACCCACAAGTACCAGCTCTATCTTCCTTCCTAAAACTGTCATCAATATTACAGTAATCTTCAAGAAATCTGGATCCGGGTCGGTTTTCCTTCCTCACCAGAGAGATCACTGAACATGGAGTTCACAGCACTCACCACTTCCACACGCAGGACCAACACTCTTGACTTTCTTGGAAACCAGGAAGAAAACGTATGAACTTCATCTGCATACAAGTGCACGGGAAGAACCTCAAAACGCAAACTGAAGAGCCTGAAACAACCATTCCCGTTTACCACAAGATCGAAAAGGCATATGACTAAGATTGAGAAAAGGGGAAAAAATGAAAAAGGCGCATGAATTAGATTGAATAAAAGAGAAATTGCCCATATGTACCGAATCTATGTTAGAATTCCTACGTTATTTATCGGAGGACTCTTTGGAGAAAAATGGTGTATCTCCGTGACGGTTGCGTCTTGTTTCTACTACTAGTACTATCATTTTGACTTCGAAGATTTACTCTTTCTTTTGTTTTTGCGAATTCGAAGATTCAATATTGATTGAGGGGAAGTTTTTTTTTAATTGAAAAATAGTGCAGATATATGAGTTAAATGAAAATAGTTGTATTCAAAGTGTTTATACTCCTTCTACCTCGAAAAATGTAATTCTCGCTTTCTCTGAAATCAAATAATTTTAAGTTTAACTAGTTCTATACGAAATATTAATATTTATATTATTAAATAATTATAATTAGATTATAATAAAATATGTTCTTAAAACAAATATATTTAGAGATATAAATATCGATACTATTTTTATAAATTTACTTAAACTTAAAAATATTTAACCTTTTTTTTTAGACGAAAGAAGAATTGTATTAAATAATAGCTGAGTACATCATCGTATTACAAGTACTCTGGAAAAAACATGCATCCAGAAACTGATTATCATCTATATTATACCCAAGCTGCGAAACGCTCAAACTCTCAAATCCAAACCTGTTTGACGCTTCGTATAGATGACCGCACAGACAAATACTCGGCAACAGTTGTTTTCGGCCTGAGAACAGATGCCCAACGGACGGCCAACATTCCTGCAGGAGGAGTTGAGAAACTTCTTCTTCTTCCTTGTGTCTTCCTTCTTCTTCTTTCTGCCACTGAAGAATGAGGAAGACTGATCTAAAAATTATTCTCCCTAGTCCTTCATCGTGGCCAGATCCAACCACAACAAAATGAAGAAGGGACCGGAGAAAATTATTCCATGGCGGCGACATCATCTCCGTCTTGATGCCGAAGCCCAGAAACAAAAGTCTCCATGTTGTCTTGTCGATGTAGATGTTGACGTCGAAGTTGTCACCCTCATCTTCAACAGAGCCACCATGGAGAGACCGGATCCACCCTACCTCCTCGCCGTCGCCGGGAAGGAGGAGGAGGAAATACATCACTAATACCAAGATCCTTGGCATGGAGAAACCCTAACTATAGATGACTCGATCTACTAGAAAACTTATTAAAAACGATGGATCCCCACTCCCTCCGACCTCCGGTGAGATACCGGAGGAGGAGGGAGGGGGACCAACGGTGAAGAAGACGGAGGCGGCGGCGGCAGCACGCACCCTAAGCCCTAGGGCCAGCGGCGGCGGCTGGCTCCGGAAAAAAAGTAACGTGGGAAGCGCAGTTTGGAGGGAGTTAACCTTGAGTGAGCATACGAGAACGTGAGTTTTTTTTTGACAGAGGAAGTAAGTAAGAATGCGCATGTGGTAGGTGATCGCAGTGGACAACAATTGAAGCCTAAAGGGTTAAATTAGACCCCAAGTATTTTATGGGTCGGGGCTGGGTCAAAAAAATCAATTATTTTACGACACTGCTAGCGCCCGGACGTCCGGACACAGGCACGTGTCCGGACGTCGTCCTCCTCGTGATGCTCCCCACGCAAAGAACACTCTCCCCCGCCCTCGATCTCGTTGGCCGCCGCCCACTGCCCACCGCCGTGGCCGCGGTAGGGCCTTGCCGGAGCTCCGCCGCGGCGACCGCAGAGCTCCGGCAAGGCCCTATCGCGGCTGTGACGACCTCCTCCTTCCCCTCCCCACCGCCCTCCTCCCACCGTTGTCATCTCCGGCGAGCTCTCCCGCCCCTCCCTGGAACAGTCGTCTCCACCGCCGTCGGGGCTCCCTAAGCGTCGTTCGGCCACCCTCCCCACCGCCGGGCTTGCCTGCCTCCCCCGGCCGGCCCTTCTAGACCCGCCGGAGATGCAGAAGAAGGGGACTCGTCGGAACCCTAGAGAGAGAGCATAGAGGAGAGAGAGGAGGCCTACCTGTCCGCCGCCGCCTCTATCGCAGCCGGATCCGCCATGGCTGGCGCAGGGAGGCGGTGGGGCGTTGCGGCGCGGGCGCGGGGATGATGTGTAGGAGCGGGGAGGAGAGGGAGGCGCTTGTCGGGGAGAGTCTCGACGGGGTCAATAATGGGGGCGCAGGCGTGGGAGAGGGAGGGAGGGAGAGAGACGGAGGCGGGAGGGAGGGAGGGCGAGAGCGAGCGAGCCCTGTCCGGCTCCCGAGCCGGACGCGGTAATATAAGATTTACCGATTAATTTAAAACAAACAAACACATCCATGACCGTCTCAAAGACGAGTTGAATCGGTTTTTTTGGTGGCCCAGGTCTAGGTGGACCGGCAATGCATTTTATATAGTGTAAAGTAGCTAAATAGTTCGCGCAAAAGTATTGCACTCTACAATAAGAAATTCTTGATAGCCACCACATTCTGTGTTTGTCTAGGTGTATGACTATCATTTATGTTTTGTAAACTGAACACAACTCAGATGGTTGGGTTCCTTGTGGCGGAACATGTCCATTCAGACTTAAGTTCCTAACTCGATGTGGATGTTTGTAATTTCTTAGATTTATTTAGATTTTGATGCTATTATTCTTGCAATGGTGGGCATTGTGCTTGTCGATAGCGAGACGTCTATGGTAACTTCATAAGATTAATCAGTTCATTCTTTAGATGTGTTTATAGGGTAAGGTGTGCGTCCATAGAGACAAGTGTGTATGTGTTTTGTATTATGATTGCAAGAAAGGAAATCACTTATATTTTAGGATAAAAGGTCAAAGATAGTAGTCAACATGCTCACTTTTGTTTTTCCTTGCTCCGAGATACAGTTTGTTTCGTATGGTAGCTATATAGATTCTAGTTTATTTTTTACACTTACAGTTGCAGCTGCAACTAAGAAAAGCTACAGCGAGCATAGCTGCATAGTCAATATTTTTTCTATAAATGGTAGGAGCTTACTGTACCTTGCAACTAAGATAAAAAAGGATGGTTAGCAAGAGTTAAAGTAAGATAAAAGAGGGTTAGTTTGGTAAAGCTCTATTTTCTTCTTTTTTGGAGTGGTTCCTGCAGGGGAGCAGTGAGAAATGGTTCTAGAGTGATTGAACAGGAAGTGATGGAAAGCTAGCATAGTTCTGTTAGTCCCCAACTCATAGTGTAAACAGAAAAACAATTCTTAGCCATTCATCATCAGAATTCTGTTACATTTAAATCATTTGGTGTGACTTTACAAAATTCACTCCGAAGATGTCTGGCCTAATAAAAAAGCTCTCAAACACTCTTGGCACTGACAACGTAAGCCTCTGTTGCTAGAGAGGGAACAAACAAAACATGATATTTTATCGCAAAACATTGAAAGTCCTCTTATGTTGGTCAATGACTTCATTAACCCTCTATGCCACCTGTCGTGCTATTTGAAATTTGAAACTCATTTGTCAAATGTGCGCCAGTTAGTTTCTCCCTTTCCAAACGTTCAATTGATATAAATAACCGTACCATTGAATGTTTTTCTTCTTCTTGTAACATTAAATTCTCCTAATCTTTCATATACATAAAAAACAAAACGAATACAAATCATCTATATATAGCAATACAAAGGAACTGAAAGTCACTAAGAAGCGTGTAGCTCCAAGAACCTACTTTCATATACATCAATTGTTTGCATTCTTGCAGAGACATTGAATGGCCACCAGCTAGTAGAAACGATCGTGGATGCAGAGGCGGAGCCAGCCGAAAAAATAAGGTAGGGCATAGCTTGGCAGCTTGGTCGTAGGCGCGCAGCAGCAGTGCAGCCACCTCCAGTTGCTTCCTGGTGCTGGCATGCGGTGGGGTAGTCAATGGAGTCATGAAGCTAGTGAGCTATGGAGGCAGAGGTTTGCGGCGTGGTCGAGCAAGTGTGATGGGAGATTGGAAGCACTGCGCAGCGCCACTGCTGCCCTAAGGATATGCCATTCACAGTGTCTGGTTGCATGGTTGCCTGATAGGCCATTCACCATTGGGCCTGCTTGCCAAGACGGCCTAACAGAACACAATGTCTCCATCTTCAACCTTTGGATGTTGCTCGCTCCTATGCTTTGCTCGGCTGCATTGCGCGGACGTCATTGATGCCAGACTAGCAAAGATCGAGATTTTAGTATGATACTTACCGGAGAGGAGGTAGGGCGGTCGTCTTAGCTCACCATATAGGTGGCTCCGCCTATGCATGGATGTGATGACGACCACACCAGCACTTACTACATATTATTCTCCTTTCTTTGTCGTCCCTCATTTTATTTTCAGTTTTGGATTCCATATACAATGATGATGCAATCGATTATTTGTTTATGTATTGTCGTTGTAGTGGTCTATGACTATAGATGCATTAATTCTTGACATTAAATTGAATCATGTGAGTACTATATAACATGCATGCTTGACATAATTTTCGAAAAGGAATAACTTCAAGACACCATTATGTTTTTAGACCATGATGGCCTTGACAAAAACAGGTACATAATTTATTAGTTCTAGATATCAATTGTCACTAAATTGAATCATGTGAGTACTATATAACATGCCTGCTTGATATAATTGTCAAAAAGGAATAACTTCAAGACACCATTATGTTTTTAGACCATGATGGCCTTGACAAAAACAGGTACATAGTTATTAGTTCTAGATATCAATTGTCAGTGCTACAATTTCCAAGGATATGGGGTTACCCAAAATTAGGATGTATCTGCTGGATGTGAGTACTATATAATTTGATCAATCCAATCAACCCGGATCAAAAAAGAGTTCAGTTTTGATATAAGTAGTGGTCAACACAAGTAGGTATCCTTCACTTACTCATTAATGTTTGTTTTCAAATGTATATGATTAATAATTTCAGTTTTGTCCATTCAAGAGTATATGCCAAAAATGCTGCACATGGTTGCTGGCACCTAGAGAGAGATCTGGTTGTTGTACTCCCACTTCCAAACACCACGTACGTCATGAAATGGATACATCAACAAACCGGATTATTTATGCACCAAGCTAGATTTTGTGATGGAGTCTTATATTAAATTAATTTGTAGAATCTGATATGATCCTGATCCTAACAACCATGCCCCGTGTGAACAATAGAATCCTTCCAAGTCCATGCATTAGAGGGTGTTTAGTTGAGATGTAAAAAGTTTTTATTTGGGGGTCACATTGAATGTTGCGGCAATAATTTAGTCTATTAAAAATGGAAACGTATGTTATGCAAACTAGACTCTTGTGCAAACTATACAAACTTTAATCAAGACCACACAAATCTAATCCGATGGCTGATATTTTAGCACTCAAACACCCCACTCATCCTATCCGGCTATTGCAAAACACCCCATGAGTGGAGGAGTTTAAGTGCTAAAATTACCATCATCAGATTAGATTCTTGTGGTCTTGATTTGAGTTTGCATAGTTTGCACAGAAGTCTAGTTTGCATAACATACGTTCCCATTAAAAAATCACTAATTCAAAAACAAATTTTATATATTCTATCAGGAAACCGTGAGATAAATTTATTAAGACTAATTAATATGTCATTAGCACATATTTACTGTAGCACAACATTGTCAAATCATGGACTAATTAGACTTAAAAAATTGTGTCGCAAAGTTATCGCAATTTATGTAATTAGTTATTTTTTAGTTTACATTTAATATTCCATGCATGTGTCCAAACATTCGATGCGATAAGTGAAAAGTTTTTGGGTGAGGAACTAAACACCCCCCTTAGAGGGACTCTATTGTTCACACAGGCAAAAATATTAGAATGGGGATCTTAACATTATTTTTTGGACTCACAATATCGGTGCAGCCAAGCCAAGTCATTGAGATCCATTTTTCTTAGGAACATCGTACTGTAAAAAGGGATGTGGATTATCAAGGCCCAATGTATCATCCATATCCAGTAGTGCATATGTGTGGCATGTAGTAGATAATATAGTGACATTGTTCATTAGCCAAATTAAAGTTATGATCAGGTGATGCCTCCGTGACTCTAGGCAGATCATCCGATCACTACTAGAATCGACGAGTTTCCCTAGAGTTAATATTCATAGGGAAACCCTGTAAAACCGTAGGGAGACTGGTTCCCTAGAGTATTTCATCCTAGAGTATTTCATAGGGAAAGCCCCCTAGGGAGGAAATCGACGGGAAAAAAAGAAATCCCCTACGGTTTTCACCAAAACAGTAGGGAAACATTCATTCCCTAGGGATCCCATCCGGGATCCCTAAGGAAACTTTCTTAGATGGCACAGCCAGGCCGACGTGGAACCTTAGGGGTGTGTTTGGTTGGCTGCACCACCCCTCAGCCAGGCTCCACAGATGCGAGAACAGACGTTTGTTTGGTTCGCGTATCTGTCTGGCCAGGCTCTGCTCGTGCAAGATTCCTCCCGCAGCCTGGCTCTGCAGGAACGTAGAAATCGGCCGTTTCTGCCGGGCCAGGCTCGCGTGGTGCAGGTAATTAGTCATCTAATGACGTTATTAATATATTATTAGCATATATTAAATGATATTAATATATTTTAAAGTATATTAAGGAGAATTAAGGTAAACTAAGTGTTATTCGATAATAGTTGTCCGTAATAAATGTCATGATGATGATTATTTATATATTTTTATCTCATGCAACTCGTTCTCATACGAGCAACCAAACAGCTTCTCAGCTCAACCTGTCTCGTGCATACAGACAACCAAACACCACGTTCTTGTATGTATTGGGCCTGACTACCCAGAACCAGGCTCCTTCTATGCGAGCCAGGCTAAGCTCGTCCGCGAACCAAACAGGCCCTAGATGGCACAGCCAGGCCAACGTGGAAAGGCTGCCAGTTTCCTTAGGAATCTTTCCCTAGGAATTAGAACTCTAGTGGAGATTATATCATATATCACAGCTTATTTGAATTTAAATACAGATTTAAATTCAAATTCAAATATTTCAAATTCAAATATACAAACCCATCAAATTCATACATGTACCATAATTAAGCACTCATTAAGAGTTATAATATTATCACAAATCCATAACCATAAATCCATACATTTAGAGTTATAATATTATCTCAAATTCACATATCCACATAAGCAAACAAGCTGATCATTAAATATTTACAAGATTCTTCATCACATCGAATATTTAGACGCATGCATGGAGTATTAATATATAGGTAAAAAAATAACTAATTGTACAGTTTGTTTGTAAATGTCGAGACAAATCTTTTGAGCCTAGTTAGTCCACGTTTGGACAAAATTTGTCAAAAAACAACGAAAGTGCTACAATAACTTTACACCAAAATTCCTACCAACTAAACACCTAGACACTATACGGATCAATCATGGAACAATGTTTTTCTCTTTTGCAGCCCTAAATAAGTCCTGCTGAACAGAGCTAAAGTGAAGATCGACAGTTTGTTACTCTTGGGGGGTGTTTGGTTCCCACCCTCTAGAGTTTAGCCACTAAAGTTTAGTCACTTTTAGTCACTAAAGTTCCAAACACCCCCACTAAAAGTTATTTTTAACACTACAACTCCAGTGACCTCCACTAAACTTTAGTGACTAAACTCTAGGGAGTGGGAACCAAACACCCCCTCGTAGTTTGCCAATAATAACTAATTAAACGGCAATGTGGTCAAAACCTAATATAGTGGAGTGGACGAGTGGTAGACTTGAATTTAATCATGCACGCCGTTGTCACATGCGTGTGACGTGAGCAGGAAATTTGAAACAGGACCGGCGGGGGCGATCAGTACAGTGTCGGCTCTCCAGTAAAATCCCAACACGTGTGTCCATCGTCACATCCACAAGACCACAAGTGCGGTATGTGTGACGACAAAAACCACTACGGTGTTATTACTTGATTACTGCTGTGTGGTTCTATATACAGAGTACTCCGTATATATTAAAAAAAAACTTACTGCTGTGTACCTCCGGCCGGCTGATACTTCTTGGCAGTTTAAAAAATGGTGACTTGGCGAGAGGTAGGTGCCATTATGTTCTGTACTCCTATCTTACGACGTACAGTTGAGACGAGATTGTTCTACAATACTCCCTTCGCCCCTAATTAAGTGTCGTTTTCGCTTCTCGAGAAATATCTTTGACTAAATATATATTAAAAAATATTAATATTTATCATACATAATTAGTATCATTGGAAAAATCTTTAAATCTAGTTTTTTTAACAAAATTATTTGGAGATACAAATATTGCATGCATTTGCTATAAATCGAGTCAAACTTGTGGCACGGAACCAGAAACAACAGATAAAAAGGGACAGAGGGAGTATAATATAAGCTGTTACTTCGGTGGGTGTTTAGTTAGTGGGTAAAAAGTTATTTTGTGTCACATCGGATATTGCGTTACTAACTTTATCTATCAAAAATATACTAATAAAAAACAAATTACATATTCCGTTACAAAATCGCGAGATAAATTTATTAAGACTAACTAATCTATCATTAGCACATATATAGCATAACATTGTTAAATTATTGACTGATTAGACTTAAAAAATCATCTCGCAAAGTTATCACAATTTGTGTAATTAATTATTTTTTAGTCTACATTTAATATTTTATATACATGTTATTTGGACATTCGATGTGATAGATAAATTTTTTTTAGGTGAGAACTAAACACCCCGCACTTCATAAGGTTATTTCTGCACACGTCACATGCCCATCCATCGTCTAGGACGACAATACTGGCTAGGAGTATCATAACTACTGTACAGTCGTCTCCCAGGAGATGAAAAAAAAAGCCTTTTTCTCAAGAAATTATATTCGACTTCATTGTTGACATCACATTCACAGCTGAAATCACAAGAGAAGAAGAGCAATTGGCCACCATCCAAACACTCACATGTATACTCCGTATGACTAGTTGACTGAGCAAGTGAGCATCAGGCAGAGCAGTGGATCCGGAGAAATGGAAACTGTTAGAGTTGGTGAGCTATACTGGTACCAAGGACACTGGCAAATTATGGAACTGATGCTGATGGTAATGACTAATAATGGGTGTACGTACTACTAGCTGCTGCTTCATCCATTCTTCTTACTTTGATCTCAAGCAAAGCTGATAACTGTTGTTGCTACTTGCTGGTACCTTACATCAAACCAAAAAGAAAAAGAAAAACTGTAAGTTGCTGGTACGTGTACGTTATATAATTCGGTTATATAATAATAATATGTATCCTTATCAGCAGTGGACTCTGGACTAATTAAATTTGAGTGATCATTGCTGTTTTATGTGCAAGATTCTGCTCCACAGATACTCATCACATTAATTGGATAGTACCATAGTCATATATAAAATGCATATACAACAACTAATTAACCTAGGATGATTCCTAAGAAACAGACGAACAGTTTAATGATGCCACTCTTTAATTATGAAAAGTGGTATTTTTGTAGAGCCTTGTGACGACGACATGAAGAAATAGGTCCAGACTCCAGAATAGCAAAGCATGCATGGACAAATTTTACTATACTGTGCAAAGTAGTACGTACTGTAGTAAAATATTGGGTAACATACCAGGCACCTAGATTCTCTTGCAGTGAGAACTGACAAAAAGCTTCCGAAGCAAAACAAACATGCAGTACCTTTGCAGCTCATCATCAAGATAAGATTACAGGAGCTAATCAGTTTTAAAAAATAGCATATACAGGTACAGTTAACAACATTTCCACCGACCATTAGCTAAGGATAATAAATAAATGTAAAAAAGATGAGCCGAAACATCGTCATTCACATGGCGCGTGCAGTGTCCAAATTAGCATCATGGCACACTGCAGTTTGGACCTGGGCATGCAGCATGCTGTAACATAAAACAAAGGCAGGAAGATTGCAGCAGATGCAAGCTTCACGTGGCTGCCACCTACTGTCTTCTCATCTCCGGCCATGACTCATGTGCCCCCTCCTCCTCCTCCTAAAGCACCCAAAAAGAAACTCACTCGATCTCGCCAGCTAATCTTACACTCTCACAGTCACAGGTCACAACTAGTTAGCATCAGTGTATTTCTAAATGTAAACTTTTCTTAGGCCATTTTCCGTCAAGAGTTTTATAGCGTTGTTTTAAACAAAAAACATAAAATGCAACGAGACATGGATGAAACAGTTACTCTCAATGTATAGTTTCATTCTTTTGTTTCAGACATTTAATTATATGACTCATTTAGCGTTGGAAATGAGGCAAAAAAGGTTTGATCTACATAAAACTTACGTCTTCTCCATCGTATTAAAAAATATAGTCACACTCTATCATACGGAGATAAAACTTTCACTGAAATTGGTCTTAGAGGGGGAGGGCGCGCTCATTAGCACAAATCCTTAAGGCGTTAGGGTTTACTAAATCACTTCATCAGCTGGTCAGAATGTGAGCTCACAGCAGCACTATTTTTTTTGGCGCGCACCTTGTTCAAGATGCAGCATTTCAGTATTTCACTTGGGACTTTGGGCCCATCAAGTGATCAAGGTGAGATGTTATTGTTAAAGTAAAAGGATCACTAACCAGTAGATCAGATGAGTACTTAACTTAGGGTAAGCAAGGGTTCCTAACTGATCTACTAGATTAGAGAGAGAGAAGGTGTGCGATAGGGTTACCGACCATCGGCGGCCTTGAGGTTGGAGCTCGATTCCGCCATGGGAGTCACCGGTCTTCTCTGTGCTTGGGCAGCGACGATCGACGGAGTGGCGTCGGGTATCGATGCAGCGGCGGCGGAGGAGGACTTCGCGTCACTGGCTGCGACCTTAGGAGATCAGATTAGGGTAGGACTGTAGGTGGGAGTGGCGGCTGCAGTGAACCTCGTGATCTGAGCTCCGGCCTCTCACCCTCCTTTTATCTACCGCAGAGTGACAGGCCCCCCAACCATAGATGGGTTGGGCTCCCCCGATCAGGGAGCGGATCAAGTTCCGTATGGGCCGTTGGGTCTACCAACGGGAGGAGATCAACACTAACCGTTATTATTATTCATTCAAGAACCAAGACACGGGTTGGGAGGTTTTATCCCAACACCTTTTTTTTCCGTTGTAAAAAGACATTTTTACTGTATAACTACTGAGTAGTAATAATCACTTTTGTGCCATTACTTTGAAAAAGTGTCAAGGAAAGAAAGCAAAACCATTGGCCTACAACAGTAGTAGCCTAGTAGGGACTTGACAAGGACCCATGAATCCTGCATTTCTGTCAAATCAACAGAAAACTTGTTCTTTTCGGTAATCCTAAAGGCATGGACCCTGATGTTTACATTTCCACCGTTGAGCGTGACTTGGTACCATATATAATCCATCAATTTACCATATTTTCTTCCCTCGGCCGGGATAAAGCAGTAATCTTGATATGAGTAAGTTAAACATGTACTATGCAGATTTTCCAGCATCAAGCAAATACAAATATTTGCCTGTTTTTGTTTTTAATATAAATCACCACCTAGTAAGCTGCTTGATGGTATTTCCTTGACTAGCCTGGTCAAACGCGCATCAAAACCCGGTCAAAAGCGAAGCTGATACTGATCCTTAACAGCTCATCGGGAAGAGTCGGTACACTAATCTACTCCACTACAAAAGACATGTACATTTGGATAGATCTCCTTAGCACTCAACGTAATAATAATCAAATCCAATCAACACCTACCAAAAGGGCCGCCAATATACAATCGCTCGATCCAGCGATAAAAAGAAAGTGATGATTCCCGGCCGTGAGAAAAAAATGCAAACAGTAACGTCAGTTCCCGTCATGCATGATTTAGAGATTTCAACCACAATTCTCACCCAATTTTCAGTTCTTTCTATTTTGATGTCTTGCTCACTCCCATTCTTGAAAAACAGAGGCGATGAGCTTATTTGGGGTTGTTAGGTCGGATTTGATGTGGCTGATGCTGTTTTGTTACGAGAGAAGAACGATATCGGCTCTGATAAGCTCAAGCGAACAGAGTTTGTTTTAAGTGCTAGGAGGGTTTGTTTTGAGTGAATAGAAAGAAAGAAAACGCCACCTGCAAGAGACCAAAGTCCTTTAACAGCGCACTTTCAATTAGGGGGTGTTTGGTTCCCACCCCCTAGAGTTTAGCCACTAAAGTTTAGTGGAGATTACTAGAGTTGTAGTGTTAAAAATGACTTTTAGTGGGGGTGTTTGGAACTTTAGTGACTAAAAATGACAGAATTTTAGTGGCTAAACTCTGGGGGTGGAAACCAAACACCCCCTAAATCTTTAACAGCAGAGTAGACAGTAACTTCAAATTAAATTGAAATATTACTGTAACGGCAGCAAATAAAACTGGCTTTACTGGGCACTGTTTTTTTTTTTTTTTTTTGCCCCTCATGCCGGCGGCTTAAACAAACATGGTTGAAAGATCGAGCGCGTCAGTATTACGAATTGAGCTGCCTCCAAAACAAAAGGCAAAGATAAAAAGGGAAAAGCTGGAGGGAGGCCATTGATAGAGACCACGAGCTGTTCTAGAAGTCACCGCGCTGCAGCTCAGGGGGGGCCTGCTCCCTGGATCTCGCCACCGCCATTGCCGCTGCCCCCTACCTACTGCTCCTGCTTCTAGTCCCACGCCCCTCCTACTCCAGCAGGTGTCTTGGATCGCATTGCTGGGTGCTAATAAGGATTCGGTGGTCTGCCTGCGTGTGGGACAGTGTGAGTACTCCCACCCTGCTTCTTGATTCGTCTCTCTCTGATTGTGTTTTTAGAGCCACTGCTTTTTTATCTTCCTCTTCATCTAGTATCGATGTTTGTGGAGTGGGTTTGACGCGGCTTCCTGCGAGAAAGATCTCGCTTTGATGGTCTGTCTGAGGTTTTTCGGCTTGATTTCAGCAGCTAATTAAGCAGCCGCAGATACCATTTTTTTCTCCGAGTATCCTCTCTTGTTGGATTGGATTTCTGGAGTGCTTGCAGATTGCCTCTTTATTTATATCGTGTTGCCTGATTACCTGTTTGGGATTCTAATCCTCTGGCATATGTTTTTTTTTTCCTTTCGTGGAGCGCGAAAGATCTCATTTTGATCTGCTAAACAGCTGCAACTGTATCTTAATTTGCTTAGGTCTCCTCCATTGAAGATCTCATTGGGGGTTTCTCCAAGATTTACATCTGCATAGCGTTTGTCTCGATGCTGTTGTCTGTTCTGCATTTGGTGGTCCTGGTGGCCGGCATCTCTTTGGCTTTTCATGCTGCTCGTCTGATCTAGGCGACATCCAATTGACTGTCTTTTATTCTGATACGCCAGCTGCTAGTTCAGCTGTCCGAGGATTTGGCAGCTGCATTTCAAGAATTAAGCTTCAACGCAGAATTTGATATTGGCGAGGCTGTTGTTCAGAGGAATTGGAGATGGACAAGAAGAATTGCCCTCCATCGCCATCACCAAGGTCGACCGAGAAGTCTGGAAGAGAATTGAGATCCGGGGAGGCCAATGGCAGCATAAACAGCAATAGTAACACCATCTCAAAAGGTGACAGGGAGAAAGGAGTCAATGTGCAAGTCATTCTAAGATGCAGGTGGAGAGGGCTCAGTAGTTCAAGCTTAAGCGTTCCTTCTAACTTTGTTTTTGTTATCACAATGTGTGATTTCATTCATTCAGGCCCTTGAGTGATGAAGAAACAAAGTCGAACACTCCTGTGGTTATTTCGTGCAATGAGCGTCGCCGGGAAGTTGCCGCCACTCAAATTATCGCCAATAAGCAGATTGATCGTACATTTGCATTCGATAAGGTATTAGATCACCTTGTACTGTCACTTTCTGTTGAGTAATTACTTCATTGTTTCTTTCATACTTCGAATTTACCTAGTCTCGTTTACTTCAATGTCTGTGTGTTTTGACTCAGATTTAGTTAACTATTTTGTTTTGAGTAGGTTTTTGGCCCATCATCCAAGCAGAAAGATTTGTTTGAACAATCCATCTCGCCGATAGTAAATGAGGTCCTTGAAGGTTATAATTGCACTATTTTCGCTTATGGGCAAACTGGTACTGGGAAAACTTACACAATGGAGGGAGGTGGGACTAGAAAGACCAAGGTAAATATTTTGGTATGCATATAATCTGAAGGTGTAGCTTGGATCTGCATTTTAATTATTCACTTGTTCTTCCAATGTCTAGAATGGTGAACTTCCAAATGATGCTGGTGTTATCCCAAGGGCTGTAAGGCAAATCTTTGACATTCTCGAGTCTCAGTGCGCAGAGTATAGCATGAAAGTCACCTTTCTTGAGCTTTACAATGAAGAAATCACTGATCTGTTGGCACCTGAAGAACCGAAATTTCCTGTTCCTGAAGACAAGACGAAAAAACCTATTGCCCTTATGGAAGATGGAAAGGGGTTTGTTTTTGTGAGAGGACTTGAAGAAGAAGTTGTGTACTCAGCTGGCGAAATCTACAAGATTCTTGACAAGGGTTCTGCAAAGAGGCGTACTGCAGAAACATTGCTGAACAAGCAAAGCAGTAGGTCACACTCTATATTCTCAATCACAATTCACATTAAGGAACTCACTCATGAGGGTGAGGAGATGATCAAAATTGGGAAGCTTAATCTTGTCGATCTAGCTGGTTCAGAAAATATATCACGCTCAGGTGCTAGAGATGTGAGTAACTTCTAAATGTCCAATTATAGATAGAAAAAGGTCAAATGCTTCTGTCTGAAATTCAATAAAGTAGTACTTTTAACATTGAATTTACATTGCAGGGCAGAGCGAGAGAGGCTGGAGAAATCAACAAGAGTTTGCTCACACTTGGTCGTGTTATTAATGCTCTAGTAGAGCACTCTGGACATGTTCCATACAGGTAACCCTAAGAAAGGCCATTGATAGCTTTGGTTTTAGTAAGTAGCAACACATTGCTCAACGACGATTTATGTGTATCTATTTGTTTCAGAGATAGTAAACTGACAAGGTTGCTGAGAGATTCATTGGGAGGGAAAACAAAGACTTGCATTATTGCTACAATATCACCTTCAGTATATTGCTTGGAAGAAACATTGAGCACACTTGATTATGCACACCGTGCAAAAAATATCAAGAACAAACCAGAGGTTTTATTTATTCTTTTTTTATTTGTTTTTATTGCGTCAGTCATACTGATGTTTCGTTATTTCAGACAGTACAAAGTTCACAATTGGTTACTCTAGGCTAACTTGGCCTTATGTAAAATTCAGGTAAATCAAAGGATGATGAAGTCCGCTATGATCAAAGACTTGTACTATGAAATTGACCGCCTCAAACAAGGTTTTTCGTGCTAATTTTTGTAACTTGGAATGATAAGGATCACACATCTTGTATTCATCTGGTCTCCTGTATGTCTCCAGAGGTGTTTGCTGCAAGGGAGAAGAACGGTATTTATATTCCAAGAGAGCGCTACCTCCAAGAAGAAGCTGAGAAAAAGGTTTATCTTGATTTTCCAATAAACCCATATTTGATTTTGTTCAGACAAAACTGAAACTAGCTTTATTTTGTGTATCATCATCTCATCTTTTTCAAATTATCTTTGTCACTTAGGCCATGACAGAGAAAATTGAACGACTGGGAGCTGATCTGGAGGCTAGGGATAAGGTTAGTTGTCTGAAGCATTTGAAAACAAATGATTGTGTTATTAATGGTTGAGATGTAATTTTTTTTTTGCCAAATCTGTGATCAGCAATTGGTTGAACTAAAAGAGCTTTATGATGCTGAACAACGTCTGAGTGCCGAGTTGGGTGAAAAACTTGGAAAGACTCAGGTATCCTTCCAGTCTGAGTTATGTGGTTTTACAGTCTTAGCAAATTTATGTTACTTATCACTTCAGTCTTGTCTCTTGATTGTAGAAAGATCTGGAGGACACCAAGAGTGCTCTGCATGATCTAGAAGAAAAATACAATGAAGCAAAGTCTACTATTAAAGAAAAGGAATATGTCATATTTAATCTTCTGAAATCAGGTTTGTTGCGGTCACTAATTTATGCAAGACTTGAGGCTTATCATATTCTGCAATTTTTTCTGTCATTCTGTGTTTTTTTTTGTAAATTTAACTATTCAGTTGATATTAAATTTATAACCTTTCAGGGGTTTCTTGGTTCCTCAATGCCTGGTTTCAACTAATCAGTCCTATGCCTGTTTATTTGGTTTTGCCATTCATCCAATAACAAGTACATTTGTTTTCTCCACAGAAAAATCACTAGTGGATTGTGCATATAATCTTCGTGAGGAGTTAGAAAATGCAGCAGCAGATGTTTCTGGGCTATTCTCCAAAATAGGTTAGGGATCTTAACTATTTATTAATACCAGGGATCTTAACTAGATCACCCCTTTTTTGTGATTGTCATGGACTTGGTCTCACTTCAATGGGCACTATACTTCACTACTTGCAGAGCGCAAAGACAGGATAGAAGATGGGAACAGGTCGATAGTGCAGAGATTTAGGTCTCAACTGACCCATCAACTGGATGCCTTGCATAAAACTGTATCCAGTTCTGTCATGCAACAGGAGGACCACCTTAATGAAATGGAACATGATATGCAATCCTTTGTGTCTTCAAAAGATGAGGTAATTCAGTCTCTTATGTTTCTCACTGCCTTAGTTTTGTCTGAAATGCTATGCGGGAGTATTTATTGATATGCATCAGTTATGCATATTTAGGCTGCACAAGGGCTAAGAGGGAGTGTACAGAAGCTCAAAGTTTTGCATGGTTCCGGTATCACTGCTTTGGATGATTTAGCAGGCGAAATTGACATGAAATCGCGGACAACATTTGAGAGATTAAATTCACAAATACAATCACATACGTCAGCCCTTGAGAAAGTAAGTTCGTTTCAGTTGGCCTAATGTGAATGCAGTGGATTTTGCAACATTTCTGATTGTTTATTTCTGTTTGAAGTGTTTTGGAGGAATTGCTTCAGAAGCAGATAACTTGTTAAATGAGCTTCAGTGCAGCCTATCGAAACAAGAAGAGAGACTAGCCCATTTTGCAAAGAAGCAGAGGGAGGTCTGCATCTTGTCGAAGCATAAAATCATTTGCTGTTCTCCTTAGCTGCTTTGTGTTGTAACTTTTGTTGCTGGGTGCAGGGACACCTGAGAGCTGTGGAAGCATCACGGTCCATCTCAAAGATCACTGCTGGTTTCTTCCACTCACTAGATGTTCATGCATCTAAGCTCACCAGTATTTTGGAAGACACACAAAGCGTGCAAGATCAACAACTTGTTGACCTTGAAAAGAAATTTGAGGTGCTTGTTGCACAACTTTACACAGTTCACTGTATGTTATGATCTCACAACATAGCATAATTTGTTTTTTTAACAGGAGTGTGCAGCTAATGAAGAAAAACAACTTCTACAGAAGGTGGCTGAGATGCTAGCAAGTTCCAATGCACGGAAGAAGAAGCTGGTGAGGATTCTCAATCGTTTCAACAGTTTAAACTTTGTTTTGTACCCATCTGATTAATGTAATCAAGTAAATGATGTGCTAGTAATGCTCTCATGGATAGATGACCCAAACTATCATACCACCGCTACGCACTGTTCATCATGAGCATGTATTACAGGTCCAAACAGCAGTAGGTAGCCTTCGAGAGAGCACGGTAAACAGAACAAGTCACCTGCAGAAAGAAATTTCGACGGCCCAGGAGTTCACCTCATCCGTGCAGGAAAAGTGGGGCTTTTACATGGAAGAAACCGAGAAGAATTATATTGAGGATACCACTGCAGTTGACTGCGGAAGGTCTTGCTTGGCCGAAGTGCTTGTAGAATGGTCGGTACAGCATCATGTGATGGTTCCTTCTGGTTCAAAACGTGGATGTTCTAAAATTTAACCTTCACTTGGAAATTATTGCAGCAAGGCGAAGACTACCATGGGTGCACAACAATGGAAGAATGCGGAGGATTCTCTATTCAGCCTTGGCAAAGGAAATGTGGAATCTGTAGATTCTATAGTCAGGTATCAGAATAGGAATTGACATGGGTGATAAAAAATTTCTCTGTTGAAATGAATGGTAGGCCACCAGTATCAGTATGTGCTGAAGTGCTTGTGTGTATAACAGGACCGGAACAGAGGCCAACCAAGTACTGCGTTCCAAACTGTCATCTGCGGCATCGTCAACTCTTGAAGATATAGATGTTGCAAACAAGGCTCTCCTTTCTTCAATTGACAGTAAGACCACACCCTGAAACTTGGCCTTACCTAAGTGCATAGCATAGCATAACATGAACAGTTCCCTTTTCTTATGGCACATTCCTGCAATTTCAGGCTCACTGAAGCTTGACCATGATGCATGCGCAAACATTGGTGCCATTCTTACGCCGTGCCATGGGGAAATGAGGGGCCTGAAGGGGGAACATCACCACAAGGTTGTGGAGATCAGTGAAAACGCCGGGAAATGCCTTGAGGAAGAGTATCTGGTGAGCAGTCATGAAAAAAGCTAACATATAGTTAAGAAAATGCATGTGCTCTTTTATCTCTGACTGATGAAATCGCCACTGCACCTTGAAATTGAACAGGTGGATGAACCATCATGTTCGACACCAAGGAGAAGGCAGATCGACCTGCCAAGTGTGGAGTCGATAGAGGAGCTGCGAACGCCAGACTACGACGAGCTTCTCAAGTCGTTCCGGGAGTCGAAGGGGAGCTGGAAGCAGGCAAATGGAGACACAAGACATTTGTCAGAGGCAGCGCAGGAACCAACAGTCATGGATTCAAGAATTCCTCTCATAGGAAGAAATTAGATCTACCAAAAGCCTGTAAAAAGAAAAGGAGGAAGAAGAAAGGCATGTGTTTAGATTACCTTTTCCATATTGGTGTTTATAGTGGTATTGGTTAACTGCTGTTTGTTTGGTTGATGCTTGTTTGTTCTTAGGGTGGTCTACATGTATAGTCATATATAATTGCTATCGCATCATTGAATCTGATGTAATATGCTGGTGTCCATCAGGTGTACGGTGTACGGTGTACCCTAAAGCCCTAGTGTTTCTCCTCAAGATTCGTCAGTCATTTGTCCAACTCTTGGTTTAGGATATGTACGTGTTAGTACCAGATGGCGTTAGTCAATACAGTAGTATGGTTGCCGTGGTACTAAAAAAATGTGTGAACGGTGAAACGTATAAAATGCCAGTACATTGATCATTTATACATAGTTGTAAAGTTTATCACGATTTATTTACTACACTAGCACCTGTTAGCTATATATTATATATATATATATATATATATATATATATATATATATATATATATATATGTACAATAGCAACAAAAAAATGCATTGAGGCAGGCAGGCAGCATTGGTAACATAGCATAAGACATCAGAATTCACAGTGGCGGCAGCCCTTCTAAACAGAAATCATCCATTATCGACAGCGCCATTTCATTTCATCCAGACATGAACACACATGACACATAAAATACATAATAACTTTACGACTAGAAGTGCATCAGCTGCTGCAGCAGCACCACTATCTGATGGGGAAAAAAAAGGTAAACTACAGGAGCCCATTTAAATTTATGGAAAGAATGTACAAGCTATCTCAACTACAAAAGATCGGTTTTGGCGGAGTCAAGGCCTCGTACACAAGTTTCTGCTATAGTGTCCCAGGTGCATACATGTATAGTAGCAACAAGAAAACGAATGCCATCTTCTATCCTGCAAAACAAAGAAGCAGCAGTCACAATGGGGTTCATGGATGAAGAAGGGGCAGCAGCAGGGTTTCTGTTGTCCAATGGTTAGAAAAAAAATTGTGGTTATCAGAAATTCAGAATATTTGCTGAAACAGGGATGGATGCTACTGGAGAAGTCCTTTCCTCGTTCGATATCTAGTATCATCAGTTATATGTAAATTGTAATTATCATTTGAAATTCATGGAACTACATGATCTATTGACTGGGACATGAAGACTCAATGGTCAGCTGCCCCTGAAACTACTCCAAGCGAGCATATAGATATTCTGAAATGAAGTGGGGCTACCGTATCCTGATTCCTGACTATAACTAAGCATGGCCTGCGCAGCTGGGTACCAAATATACAGCATATTACTGACATTGGAAAACTGCCTTGGTGGTAAATGTATGAAATCATAAAATTCAAGCAGCGAATAGAATATTCTCCCCCTTTCAACGACAATTTGTAAGTAATCAACATCCAAAAGAAAGTTGCCTATTTACAAACAGTACAACCACAGGCCACACTATGATAATCACATGTCAAAATAAAATCAGTAAACACATAAGAATTATAAGATGATAATATAATCCCACAGAAAGTATAACTTGACAATTTCACTATAAAACAGACTGAGCTGTGCTGAAAACCCATCTTAGCATTTCTAGTTTACATTACTGCAGCTTAGAGGGAAAGAGAAACAACACTAAAAATGAAACAAAATCTCCTAATACTAGCCAACGGTAGCAATAAGAATGGCACAGATGAAATATGGTTTCTGCAGAAATTACCTATGCTGACCCTTCAACACATTTCTACATGATTGAACCATGATATGTTCTTATTCATGGTGGGGTAGCATCCACACTGGTGTTCTCAGGGAGCGCCGTAATGGTTTTATTCTGTTCTGTATTGTCATCAGCCCCGTCGCCTGGTTTTGCATCTATTGAATTCGAGACACCATCATCTGGTCTTGCATCGATGTAAACAACTCCATCTGATTCTTCATAATTTTTTGATGATGGAACAGCATTAAGATCAGGATCACCTTCCAGGCCACTAGAAGATGGATATTGAGTAGGGTGATTTCCCTCGTCGTTAGCTTCTCCTGACAATGTATCTCCATTGTCTGTCTTTTGTCTTTTTGCATTGCTTGCTGAAGGGGTGCCAGTGCCATCATCGTCAATATCATCATTTGCTGCACCTGGCTCTGCAAGATCAGAGGCATCCCTCCTTGGTCTCTTCCATTTCTTTGTAGATGATGTGCCATCATCCTCAAAATCTTCCTCCTCCCTGCCCCTGTGAAGATAGGTCCACAATTTTTTGTCATTATCATATAGTACACAAGGGTCGCGTTCGTAATGCAGGCGATCGAGAGCTCCACTGACGACTTGATTAATTGCAGCCTCTTTATTGGCCTCTTCATGGTTTAGGTATTGTGAATCTCTGAGTAATGTGCAGACATCGGCTCTAGTTCCAGTTCTTGCAGGCAACCTAGACGCAGCATCTCTTACAAGACAGAGGATAGTGACATGTGGTGGCCGATCAGGTAAGAGCATGGGGTGACCCCTGGCTTTCGCTGTTGGCTTTCCACCTCCCCTTCTCAAGGGTGCAACTATAGACTTCTCCCCATCAGCAGCAGTATAGCAAAATGCTCTATCAGGTATTGAGTACCTCAAAAATTCCTCACGCTGGAAATATGCCCTTGCTTCGTCTGAGCTTGGGCTTATTGTGTTCAGACTTTTCTGCGCTTTAAGCTCCTTGAACCTTTCCTTCAAATCCAAGTTTGCAGGATTTGGTGGTGGAGGTGGTGGAAGGGAACCTATCTGCTTAAGGGTTTCCTGACCACTTTTCAGCCAATTAGAAAATGCATCAACCAATTTCACAAGCATCTTGTGTGGTATACTCCATGCTTCAGCAGAAGTTTCTTCATCAGGATCATCATATGAGGAAACAGAAGGTACTGGACCAACCCAGAACCAACTTTTGTTTGATTTCTCATAGGCAACTAATGCTTTCCAGCCCTTTGCGCCTAGAGGTGCTGTTCTAGATGAAAGTACCTTCAATACTCCTCGAACTAAATCCTGGAGGGGCTCCTGTGTTTCAAGTATCCTAGGATCTCCAGGATTTGCTCTAATTCTATTGACAATCTCTTGAACAGTAAGCGCCGGTGAATTGATTGGTACAGTCTGTTCTGCAGCACTGGCATTTGCACCCTCAAGGACCTGTTCAGCTTGATCTGTTGTACTTTGTTCTTGATGAGGCGTTTTGCTGTGTTCTTCACTGTTGAACCATTTTTTGCCCTCCTCTCCATCTGGTTGCTTCACTGTGGCTGGAGTATCCTCAGCAGGAGTGACCATAGCCTTCTTTACGGCAGTTAAAAGGTGTACAACAGAAAACGAAAAACCAGTATGGATTGTTGGAGTTATCGGTACATACTTCTTCTTGGGCTTCTCAATCTTCTCAGGCTTCTCAGGCTCTGCAGCTACCACATTATTTTCAGGTACAGCAGCAGCTGGTTCTGCTATAATAACTGCATCTGTGGTGCTGCTCTCTGGCTTCTTTTTGCTTTTCTTCTTGGATCCACCAATGTTCTCAACAACCTTTGGGCCAGATGACAAATGCTCACCATGCTCATCCAGGCTAGGAACTTCAACTCTTCCTTTTGCCTTTTTGGAGCTAGAGCTGACTCTTTCAGTACCACCATAATCACCATTAGAATCTTGGACTGCATGGCCTGATCTACTGGCAAGCCTTTCATTCTCTGCCAACCTGGACGAGTCATTTGCATTTTCATTGACTTCATGCAGATCAGAGTTATCATAAACATGCATGTCCAGATTTGCCACCCCTTTCCGCTTCCTTTCACCACTTGCTGCTGGAGGTTTCATGACATCACTAATCTGTTCTGTCATCATCACATCCACATCACGTAAATAACCAGTCTCTGAAACCTTCCCTTTGAATCCTTTGCTTTGAGAGGGTTCTAAATCTGCATCAGCAGTAGGATAGTTCATTTTGGCCACTTTAGCAAGCTTGTTTGACTTTTTGGCACCATGTGCTGGTCTATGATACCCAGAATGGTGACGCTCTGGCTTCCGTTCGAGATAATGCACTTCCCCGCCATCTTCAAACTTTTCCGATGAATCAGATTCTGTCTCCTCACTTTGAGCATAGACAGCATTGCTCCTGGAGTGCTTCTGGCCAGTCCTATCTAGTTGTGTACTGGATTTACCTGCCATCTTCGCTTGTGATATCTTGCTTCTATGGTCAGAACCAGCACGGGCATCATTAACCTGTTGCTCAATACTTTTATATGACTTAACCTTCAGGCCATAACCAGCTTGATCTTTCCTGCTCCTGTAATCACCTGCAGACTGTCCCATCTGCCAGTCATCTAAGTTACTAGAGTGGATACCAGATGGCCAGTTCATCTCACAACCCATTTGAGCTTTATTAGTGTGTGCACCTTTTCCACCTTGTACCCAGTCTCTCTCTGAGTACCTTGCATTCCTTCTGGTGTCAAAATATGGAGGATCATATGCTGCTGCTAAGGTGACTCCCTGATTAGCACTGGGATTTCTGCCATAGTAGTAAGGAGAGGCAGTATGGTTATCACTGTAGTTATTTCCGTACAGATTGCCATCATAGCTCGTCGTCAATTCCTTCTTCACTGGCTTGGGCAGCAACTTCGGAAACCGAGATCTTGACGAGTCCCTTTCATATCCTAGGTCCTCCGAGTAAAGGCCGTCTATGCTCCTGTGATGCTTCCCTCTATGCGCGCCTGAATCATACCCATACACATTATTATCTTGACGAGAAAGCTCAGAGAGTGCCAACACAGCATCGCGGCCAGACCCTCCCACGTACTCATCCATTCCTTTCGGTGTACCCACTCGCAGCAGCCCCTTCGACTTCTCCTTCACTAACTTCCCTGCTTTCTTCTGTCCACTCTTATCATGCTTGGACCGAGCTAAGACCTGTTCCCCAGACCCCCTGCTCTCAGAATCAGTTTCCGAACCGGCCCGCCTCGCTGAATCTAGAGCTTTTCTCTGCTGCTGCTGCTGCGCCTTCAACGTGTTCAACATCCTCAGCCTCTCATCAAGGCTGTATCCCTCACGGCCCTTCCAGCAATCCTTGACCTCCCAGAGCCCCCGCACCATGGAGTTGTGGTAGCTCTGCAGCCAGTAGTAATGCTTGCGCCGCTCCGCGAAGCGGGTGCCCCGGCGGTACAGACTGACCCTCGGGTCACAGAGCCCGCCCTTGAGGCGCTCGAAGAGGGCGGCAAGGGGGCTCCCGAAGTGGAAGTTCTGCCCCGCGAGGAGCTCGACGAGCGTGCGCGCAAATGTCTCCTGGTCCATGTCGGGCAGCAAGGCGGCGAGGCGCAGCCGCTCGTCCTCGCTGAGCAGGGTGTTCCAGGCGTCGAGCGAGAGCACGTCGCCGAGGCCCGCAAGGTCGTAGAGCTCCAGCGGCACGGCGACGCTCTGCTCCCCGACCTGGCACATCTCGGCGCCGGGCTCGCCGAGCTCCGCGACATCCAGCTCGTCGGAGCCCATCCCCGAGTCCGCCTCCTCCTCTTCCTCTTCCTCAAGCTCCTCCTCCTCTTCCTCCTCCACCTCCTCTGGCTCCTCGCCTCCGCCTCCGCCGTTCTCCTCTTCTTCCTCGCCATCCTCGCCGCCGGCGGAGAAGCCGTCGGCCTCAGACTCCTGCGACGGCGTGGCCCGCGACTCCTCCTCCTCCTCCTCATCGTCTTCAGTGGCGTCCGGCGAGGCCTCCTCGCCGCCGTCAAGCCTGGGGAGCCGGACGCCGGCTCCGGTCCTCACGATCGCCATGGCCTCCCACCTACGCCGCCGAGCCCAAAAAGAAAACACCGCAACAAAGCCAAAGCAGTTAAAACCCTAGCCCCCAATCCACTGCCGCCTAGCAACAGGAAGGAAAGGAAAGGAATCAAGCAGGGGCGCGCAGCGCGCAGTACACAGGGAGCGAAGCGAAGCGAAGCTCACTCACCGGAACGGCCGGGATGCGGCGAAACCCTAACCCTAGCGCGCGCGCGCGCGCGGCGACGAGAGAAGAGGACGGGACGGGAAAGAGGGGCAAGTTGTGAGGGGAAGGGGCGACGGGGCGCTGGGGTGCGGAGGGTAAATAGTGGTGGGTGGGGGAGGAAGACGACGGCGACGTGGCGCGCGCAGGAGCCGTCGGATCGGGGGGAAGGCCGCCGCGGGGGGTGCGGGGTGGCGGCGGGTGGGAATAGGACGCGTGGGCAGGGGGCGGCCCGCAAAAGTGGTTTTAGTCGGGGTCTCTCGGTCGAGTGTGTGCGGAGAAGGGAGACGGAGACGAGGGAGACGCACACGAGGAAGGGGAAAGCCCCCGCTGCCGGGTTCGCGGGCGCGGGGCCCGGTAGCCCGGTAACTCTGGCAGGTGGTCCCCCGCTCCCTGTCCTGCCGGGTTCCCGGGTTTGCGCGGGAACGTAACTTCGATCGCGGGCTTTTTCGTTGGTTGGGTTGGTTGATGATACTCCGCATCGTCCAAATTATTACAAATATATTTTTTTGTGTCTTTTTCATCGGATACAGATAATTTTGGTGTATATCTAGACACATGGTAAACGACTATGTATGTAACCAGAGAAGACAAGAAAACTTATAATTTAGGATAGATAAAATACATTTATCTATCTTAAACAGAAAAAACTCTATAATAATTTTAACTATTTATAGAAAAACTATTATTAATATTAGTAACTGTAAATTTATATAATATAAGTATTGAGATCTTTATATATATTGTACTAATATATATCATATTATATGATCGCTATGTAGATCTACTAATGTAGAGTTCAACAAAATTGAATTTTTCCATTTTATGTTTTTTCTGTGATTTACTATGATTTTTTAAAAGATTCGGTGGAAATAAAAAAAAGAAGATAAAGACAAACCACTGTTACTATAGAAAAACCATCTTACATGTAGTAAACCGTTTAGAGAGGTAAGTTGCATTGTTTTAAAAGTTAAAGGAGACATTTTGTCTGGTTTTAGAGTTCGAGGAACAAAATTGGAGTCTCGCAAAAGTTAAAGGAGACTTCTTCCTACAGAGAATCAGAACGCGCACAACGCAGACGGAGAATTCCCGAATTTGCAGAGAAGCGGGCCGCGTCGTTGAGCTCCCAGCTGGCTGTAAATTCCCAAGTTTCCTGGGCCTTAATCGTTACGGCGGCCTGTTTCCAAGAAATGGGCCCGTTACTCCTGCCGCGGCCCTCTTCTTTTTGTATCTTCGTTGGCAAACCATCCATCCAGTGATTCAGATCGTCGTTCGCCATGGCATCGAAAGCCCCTCCTGCTGTTCGCCAGAGCCGCCCACTCAGTTGCGGCGGCCGCATGTCGCGTCGGCGTCGCCAGCTTGGCTGAGCGGAGGGCCCTCGCCCTCTCTGCGGGTCCCGAGGCGGTGCCGGAGGCGGCCGCATCTGATGCACGAGGTCGTTCCGCCGCCGCCGTACCTACTACTACCCACGGCACGGCTGCACCTCCTGCCCTCGCCATGGACGCACCACCTAGCCCCCTAACCGGCAGCTGGGTTGCCTCCGCTCCATCGTCAAAAAGGTAAATCCGATATCTCCCTCTTCAGATGGGCGAAATGGAATTGCCCATCTATCCTGAACTGAAGAAACTATTTCTTTTTTTACCGCCATTCAGCAATTCCATACGATCTGACATTTTCTACGTGTGAGGATACACTATTTTATTAAACACCTTTGTTCATTTATGATAAATTTGTGAGTACACACTATTTTATTAAACACCTTTGTTCATTCATGATAAATTCGGAGGATAACATATCACTATATCAGGACTGCTTCCTTTTTTTTCTCTCTTAGAACTTGCTCTCTTGCATGGTTCATGTGCTTCCTCATGTGGTCCTGTTGTTCTTCCAGTGCATTGGACCTACAAATTAAATTGCATCTGACACAATACTCCCCCCTCTTTTTTTTTCTTTGTTTGTTTATATAGATTTGTCCGAGCCAGGTGGTAGGGTGGAGTTTGTACCAAAGGAGGATCTTGAGTCGTCAGATGAAGCCCTGTGGGACCTGTATGAGCGCTGGTGTAAGGCTTTTATAAAACCAGAAGCATGAGCCTGATGAGATGACTCGCCTGTCCAACAAGTTGAAGAACAGGGTGCTGGATGTCCACAGTATGAATAAGGCTAATCAGTCATGCACTCATGCAAGATGGGACTAACCAAGTTCTCTGATGGAAAGCTAGCGGAGATGCGTGCCAATCGTGATCCGCTTGCGCGCCTTTGCCTATACGCGTGCAATTGTGCAAAGGACTATTATTTGGAAAGGGGTCATGGCAAATTTCTGAAGCAAGTCTTCGCCGATTTTGATGTGGTTAACGGAAAACTATGCATCTGTAGAAGATATTAAGTTTGCCTAATGTAAGGAGTTATAATACTTCCAGATTCAACAACATCTCTGCTGACTGGTTAAAGTTTTTTTTTTTCCCCCCATCTTACCACCGATTTGATCCAGCGATTGTATGGGATCCAAAACTTTTGTGCAGAAATAGTTGACAAGTCTGTAATTCAAGAAGAGCTGGTGATGAAAACTGAGGCCAAGAGTTTACCCACTGAGAAATCTAACCCTCACCCTGCAGAGGATGATGATGAAAAAGAAGTAGACGATTGGCTACAGGATGTGGACTCCGTGCCCAGCAAAACTGGCAACACTACTGTAGTTGGGGAGGAGGAAGATGTGTCCTTCAGCGATCTAGAGGATGACTAGGGGCCTGCTATCGTGCGAACCAGGCAACCAGCTATCAGCACACTGCTACAAGGTGGCTTAAGAAGTGAAGAACACTTGTGCTGGCTTTACCACTTCACTGTCTGGCCCTTTGATTGCAGTAGCAGACACGGATTCTCTACAGAATCCGTGTTTTCACAACGGAATACAACCTGTTCTTATCTGTACATTTCGCATTAACGTTACAGGAAAGTTCATTTCACAACAGTATGCCAAATAGAATTCACTGTTTCGAATAGGATTGGACCAATCAAGGGAAACTACAATGATACATTAGTTTGGCAAATCAAGAGCACTTGCACTGGTACAGATTGTCCAAAGTGCTCACGGGTGGACTAAAATCAACTCCGCATTGCAGTGTCTGAGATTGTTTATCAAGATTCAAGAATGCCCTTCCTTGGTCACACCCATATTCTTCTACAAGCTTCGTCACGAGGCCCATAAGATCCACAAACGCACTGAACGATGCTCGCAGAAACCGGGCCTCCACGGCTGCAAAGTGCCTGAATTCCCAAAATAGGAGTTGAGTCTCAATGGCTTGACACAGGAATAATGCATAGAAAACAGTTAGGGATGAGATGACAGAACGGATATACTAACACGGCCAGCTTGCTGCCTGATATAGTCATCTCCCTCTTCACCTTGTCAGGCTGCAACTGCAATACAAAGTTGCAAAGTCGTCGGCAAAGAGACAACTGGATGAGTTCATGAAGTACTAGTAGAATGCAGCTACTTTAACCTCCTTGTCAACAGCTAACGTTTTGTAGACAATGGATGCATTCTCCTCGGACCCATAATCAACTTCAAGGTTACTGCCAAACAATATGTCAGTGTTGCGTTGTGCGTTCTACCCAGAAATCATTTATTTGTGTACACATCAGTAAAATATCATCTCAAATTATCATCGGAGCACAGTGTCGCGGTCAATCGGGGAACCAAACAAAGCTATGGATACTGATATCAAGTTACTACCACTAGTCCCTGGATGTCATAATTAGGATGGACGTGCCAAATAAACTACATCTGCTGGCTACCGATTCCCACAAGTTGAGTTAGTGCCCCCCAACAATCAGTCATGAAATGTAACGCATGGAGAAAATACAAAGTATATTTACTTTGATATTGTATCAAAGAGGATCTGAACTTGGTTGGTCTAGGCATTCACTCACACAAAGGAATTTTCTGCCTAATAATGACTGTTAGTTTCTTTTGAGGAAATCCGTCGAACACGAAACAAGCATGACGCTGCACTCCTGCAGGCTAGTACAGGGCACATCAGTCAACAGCAGTCGCACTGCACAAAGGAATCTACTGCGTACTCCCTCCGTCCATAAAAACATGCAATTATGGGATCCGTGCCGGTCAAGTTGATTTAACTTTGACCAAAGATATAATAAAAAGTATTAGTATTTATATCATTAAATAAAATTATTATGAAAATATATTCTATTATTAATCTAATGGTATATTTTTTTGTATCAAGAATGTTAGCACTTTTTTATATAACTTTGGTCAAAGTTTGAATTGTTTGACTTCTCGATAAGCGAGAATTGCATGTTTTGTTGGACGGAGGGAGTACCTAGTAAAAGCTAAAGCTAAAGGGTATGCAAATCTGACTGCATCGGCACACGGCCGACCGAAGAAAAAAGGGAGGGAGACTGGTAGACTGGGGCAGGGAGGGAGGACTCACCAGGTGAAGTCCCAGCCGCCGGAACGGAAGCGGCAGCCATCGCGGCAGCGGGCGGCGGCGGAAGGGCCCTAGGGTCCGACGAACTGAGGGACAAGTTGACACTAGCACCTCTTTTCATATTGGCAATTCAGCAGAATAACCACCCACGCAAAATATAGCAATTGTTCTCAAAAAATGCTTTTCCTGAATGGAATGGAGTATACGTAAGTACAAGCGGTACGAGGTGAAGCTGTGCCTTATCTGTCTAATTTCAAGATATCTGGTCAAATGTGCCTTCTTATAGTTGCAAGTACCATGTAACTGAATGCTCGAACTGAAGCTGTTGGAAGCAATGGCTTACACTCAGGGTAGGGAGGATGCAAACTCGTGTCAGTATTTTTCTTTTGTTATTAAACTGATGATGATTCCCTGGGCGTTACATATACTTATGCAGTATACATTACACGCAAACACCAGACTGCTATCCTGATGTAGAAACAAGCAGCAGCTTCTGGTGGTGGTGTGTCTTGCGGGCCAAGGGGCCATAGAAACAGGTCCATATTTAATGTGGGCCGTAAGTAGGCTCAGTGCCTTGACCAGGTGTGAGCCCATTGGGTCAGTTGGTTTCTGGAACAGGCGAACGAACAGCTGTGAAGCAAGCCCAGTGTGACTTTGCAGACAAGTGTCGTTTGATTGTTTGAAAAAGGATTGGCGGCCGAGAGTGTGCATTCTGATTCCACCTGCTACTTTTGTTTTATACTCTCTTGGTCCCAAATTATATAAAGGCTTATTGCTATTGTCCTTGTCTGTCTCATCGCCATCCCTATCAATGTTATTAATGAAAAAAATAAGACCGATCCAGGATGAACTAGGTGGGGGGGTTTTTTTTCATCATAAATAAAAAACATACAACCAAATTAGAGTTGAAGAGGAGTCGAACCTGTATAGTTGGATGCATGACTACACCTCGCACCGCAATCACACCATCAAAATTAGTGGTATAATGTAACACTTGTATCTAGCTAGCTGCCATGTGGCATGTGGGGGGTGGCTGATTACCCACTTGTAAGTGTCTCGAGCATGTAGTTGTTATTGTTAAGCCAATTCTCTATATGTTTTGCGGTAATTACACATACAACGCAGAAACTCATAACGTACAAACACTCACCCCTATAAATTAATGCACGCACACAAATCCTACCTCTATGAGCATCTTCGAAGACTCTTGAGTTCACACATTGGATTCCTCCTCCAATAGCCAACCTTCCTCAAGCTCCTTCAAACCATCCTGTGGTGACTAAACACTGTAGTATTGTCCACGACAAAAGAACCACCGCCCGATCACCATCATCATCATTTCCTTTGTCCTTGGGCTCAACCCATGATGTTGATTGGTTTTTCTTCCCCGTCTAGTGAAGCCAATGATCGAGTCCTACGGACTGGCAAGGGCAAAATTTTGTCAGCCCAAAAAATTAGGGTTGGCCCGAGCCCGAGCTTGACTCGAATCATTAATAGAGTGTTTTGTTTATTAGGGAATCAACCCATTTTATAGGTAAAGTAGCGCATCATAAGTCAATTCCTCAAATTTAGTGTATCCATTCGATCCGCATATATACTAGTATTCGCTTGTGATCGAGGAATGAGTAAGTAGTTATATATATGAACTCATTCTATTCTAGAGTATTGTACGAACCAAACCCCGGTGAACAATTATTTTCGTGTTTGTAGTACAATACTGTTATGGCGGCATCTATTCGATCTGCCTACTGTTTGTACCCGCATTGTCGTGTTTGTACGTACATGCATACACATACACGCACAACAGTGCAACAGTATATCCGTGTGTGGCCCACACTACTGATGATCGTCCCGATTGTTTGGGGGCCGGGGCGTTAACTGCTGGATGGGATGGCCACTGGCAATGGCAATAGCTATAGCTGAGCTGCGCTATATACGACGATGATGCATTAAGCATCACAAGTCAATGCGTGACAGAATTCTTAATTCGCTGGCTTTATACGTACTCCACCAGTGATCGATAGTGAAGGCACAACTGCACAAGGCACGTACAGGCAGGTAGGTACTAGGGTTTGAAGAAGATGAAGAGTAGCCAGAGGATCGAGCTGGCTGATGGAGGCTGCTGCTGCAACTGCATGCCAAACTGCAAAATCTGTAATGCCCTTGTCTCTGCAGACCTTTCATGGAAGAGAGGTAATAAACAGGAGAGGCATGGTGATCTGATCAGTGTGGGCCAGATCGAGTAGTGGGGCAGTGACAAGAAGGGGCCCACTGTGCGCGAGTAAGGGGCGAGTTGACAACACTTGGAATGTTATGGGTAAAGACAAAACATTAAGATCGCATTGCATTGCAGTAGT
The DNA here is from genome assembly GCA_009763385.1 of Coix lacryma-jobi var. lacryma-jobi. NCBI lineage: Eukaryota > Viridiplantae > Streptophyta > Magnoliopsida > Poales > Poaceae > Coix > Coix lacryma-jobi. The sequence goes on from CM019826.1 coordinate 156,838,580, forward strand.
GTCGTCGTCCATACAATTACACGCAGACGCAGGCAGGAGGGGCCGGGGGTATGCAGACGCATGCAGATCGATAGCTAATAGACCGGTCCCTGCTTGCGTATGGTATGGCTTCTCTTCTCTTCTCTCTTCTGCGTGTTGCAGGGCAAGGGCATGCAGCAGCAGCAGCAGCAGTGCATGCTCATGCATATATATACATGTACTACAGTGCATGTGTAGAGTGTAGAGAGTAGAGACAGGAATGCAGTACGTAGGCAGTAGAGACAGGTCAGTAGAGTCAGGTCTGGCACTGAACGTGTAACTGCTCGGCGTGCATGGGCATGGCACAGCCGCGCCCAGCGCCAGACTCGCCGGATCGCCGCTCAGCTCGCTCTCTTGTGCCTGCCTGCCTGCCTGCCTCTCTAGTCTCCACCTGCTGCCTCAGCTCCATGCATGGAGAGAAGAGAGACAGAGAGACCTGCGCGGCTGTGACGCTGCTGCTGCCGGCCTCTGGCCGGTGCTGGATGGTGTGTTGGCGTGAGGAAGAAGAGAACCGACGTCGCATGCCATGAGAGAGAGAGAGAGAGAGAGAGAGAGAGAATGAGATGGATATATGATTCAAGAGATGATGAGGGAGTGGTCACATCATCACAAGGATCCGCCGATCGGATCCATCCATCGATCGATCTCGATCTCGATGGATCGATGCTGCAGCTAGTAGCTAGCTAGGACTTCTCCGTAGCTGCACGCACGCTATGGTGCTGCAGTGCGCGCGCATGGCAAAGGCATGGCGCATGCGACCCAGGCCGAGGTCGGGTCAGCCATGCATGCACGCCCATATAAAAGTCGCCATGCGCACACCTACACAAGTATATGTCGTGTGGCACGTACACTACACACCGTACACACGCGCATGCATGCATTGTACTCCGTACGTGCCAAAAGTGACCGACCACCCACCCACGCCCCAACACACGCAGCAGCAGCTCCGATCGGTCGATCCCTGCGCTGCTCTCTATCGTCCACACACACACACACATACGTATATAATTATTCTATACTGCTAGGAGTAGTTACTCTATCTTTAATAAACCACATTGCGTATGTGTATATACTTATTTATCAGTTTCAATATGTTTATATACTTATTTTAAGATATTTCAAATCTTACGTGAAATTTTTCAAAAAAGCATATACTTTTTATTATATTACTAAAATACCATTACAGTAGTATATAAAATAAGTATGACCATATATTCTATGTATGCTTACATACTTGACATATATGATACTCTAGAATGTTTAGTATGATCATATACTTTGTCTACATACACTTCGCCGGGTCATAAACTTCATAAATCAAGAGATATACACATGAGAGTAACTACTCTCTGAGATGACTGTGCATGTATACGCGTGTACGGGTGCCTGAGCGTGACAACAACAGCAATAAAAAAACAACTGCCAAAAAACTGTTGTTCTAACTCGTATGAGATGAGTCGTGAGTCTAGATCACATATGAGACATAGGGAGTGAGTATAGTTTAGAAAGTAGTTAAGTGTTGGGCCAAATGGAAAAAAAATAGAGGGGAATTTTTTTTTTTGACGCGGAATGCAAAATTCCATTACTCGACCGGGTCAGCTAAATCGCTTGACACCACTGACATGATACAAATTGGCACTCCAGCCATAACAATTGCATCTACCTCATCACTCCGACTCCCTATTGATGCAAACTCATGAGCAACCCGATTACATTCTCGAGATACATACCTTACATGAAAATTTGTAAAGTTCTCAACAATAAAATCCTTCAAATGATGCACTAAGCTGCCCACTACTGCCAACCTATATTCATCACCCTGCAACGCCCATACAGCTTGCTGGGAATCTGTTTCCAAACATATTGCACTGATGCCAAGCGCCCCTGCTGCCTTTACCCCTTCCCAGCAGGCTTTCAACTCGAGGAGAAAATTTAGATATATAGATAAGGTATGTAGAAGCATATATATATATATATAGATTTATTATATTTTAATGTTTTTAGTATTCATCTTCTTACTTTGATTCCACATTTCTGTGAATATATGGGGAGACTAAATAAATGGGAAAAAATCACAACGGTGGGAGTGGGACGGAACTATGTTGGGTGGGAAAGACTCGATGAACAAAGAATCAAGAAAAAAGGAAATCAGAACAAACTTGATGACCAAAAAATTTGAAAAAAAAGGGAAATCAGAATAGGTGTTTGGACTACAAATTAATGGGGTGCAACGCGGACTCGAAAGCAATATGAGATGTACGAAGGAAATAAACAGACACGAGGGTATTTAGGAAGTAGTAAAATAGAAGAGAAGGGATGGGAGACATAAAAAAGGAAACCGGACACGTCCTATGTATCCACAAGCTATTCTAATTGGATTAATTCTAATTAGTCCAAGCAGGGACAGGAAACAAACTGAAGCAGAAACCAAAAATAAAAATACTATTATTAGACTAGGATTCCTATTTAAGTTACTTGAAAGCCATATCAAACATGATCAAAGAGATCTATTTGGATTAGGGCATATATATGGCCCTTGAGGGCTTAGGGTTTAGGGCAATGAAATTCTATGCTCCAACAACGATAGCTTTTTTTTTTGAGATTACAAAGCACAACGCAAATAATCACATCACACGGACATTGTGCGGTGACTTCATCAACTTTCTGATTTCAGCTCAATCTTTTGAAGGTGTCCATAAGCATATATGGTTTAGGCCTTGTTTAGATGGAAAAATTTTGCAAAATTTTCCTGTAGCGTTTTCGTTGTTATTTGACAAACTTTGTCCAAATATGGACTACGTAGACTCCAAAGATTCGTCTCGACATGTACATACTAAAAGTACAATTAGTTATTTTTTTTAGCTACATTTAATGCTCCATGCATACGTCCGAACATTGATGTGATGGTTGATGTGATAAAAAATTTTGTGAAATGAGGGGAATTAAACAGGGCCTTAGCTTAGATACATGTACGTGTTTATAGGATGAATGTGCACTTTACGTGTCCGTACTGTATAATTGAAATAAAATAAAATAAAATAAAAAGGAAAGAGAGCTACGATAGGCCGGTTACAAGAAAAAAAAACATCAGCCAGCCATTAAAAAATTATACAATACAAGCTGTATGCATGTAAAGGGAGTCAACTGCTCAAAGTCAGCCTGTCAGAATCGCTAGCTAGTGTTGTCATCTGGGTCAACTTCTCTTTCTTTTGCACTGCTGCATGCGCATTGGTAATAACTCTGCTTGTGTGTTGTCCAGTCACAAGCGATATATGAGTTATATTATTATATATATATCCTCGATGACTCCATCACAATTTTGAGCTTAGCTTAAGCCATTGCTTTTTTTTTTGACAACAGCTTAAGCCATTGCTTATTTAGGGTGTCATCATCTGCTGGATAGGTAGTACCGTAAAGCATGCATGGATGATGGTTGCCACTGCACCACCAGTTCATTATCTGAACTGCACGCAAATGGACGGAGCTGACACACCACGGCACCACGCACCGGCGTTACAAAGAAATTGTACAGTGTGTACGTACACGCATGCATATATGCATGCATGACCGGCCTACGTATATATATACCCTGCCTGCTGCCTCTATGCATGATCTCATAATAATTTAGTGTACGTGCAGGGTAGATGGAATCTCATTCAAGTTAGTAGCCAGCAGAAGCATTCTTCGACAGTACCTGTTTTCTTTCAGAAACTTTTATGGAAGATCCCAGTCTCTCTCATATACTGTATATAGTAGCAGGCAGGAGCTGCAGACCTTTTTCTGAGAAACAGGCAACGTACTGGTGCCTCTCTCTCTCGTGTGTGTGTATATGTTGTATGTGAATACGCATATATATACTGTATGCATCCACAAACAGGGCAATGCATGGAGCGTACGTAGGGCTGCAACTTGGTCTGCGAAGCCATGCAAAGCTATATATATACATATATGTATATATATTAAAATAAACTTTGTGCGTGGTAGTGGCAGCATGATTTTTTTTAGTTGTTGCATGAATTGAAGTCCACAAAAGAAGCACAATGAATTGAATGGATGCATGCATGCATGAGAGAGATGGATCGAGAGGGACAAGATGTTTATTTCACATGCAGATGACTTGAATATATACATGCATGCAAACGCCCAGCACAGCTAGCTAGCTAGCTGCTGGATGATCGATCTACTACTAGCAGCTGCACTCGCTCACACAGTCGCGTCAGCTAGCTATAGCTGGGCCGGGCCATAAAAGAAGGTGAGTACGTGCTGGCCTGCTGGAGAATCATATATCTGTTCTTCTTCTTCTGAATATATAATTGGAGATAGATAATTAATGGCCGTCAGTTTACGGCCAGTGAGTGAGTGAATACGCACGCTAGTGGCTCGGAGTACTCATCACACACTCATGCTCTCACTCACTCCAGCCACTGGTCTCTCTGGTCGCGATCAGTGGAGAGTACTGCTGAATTCTGGAAGAAAGAAGACATGCATTTGCTTGCATGGGCATGGCATTGCGCGGCAGAGAGATCTTGAATGCCTGCCTAGTTATTAGGATCCAGTGCAGTAAGAGCATGCAGTGTTTTTGCAAGAGCAAGAAGAAACAATAGCAGCAGGCAGCAGGCAGCAGCGCTACGACGACATACTGCTACTGTGAATTCTGAATTTCTGATCCGATCCACACTAGCATGTTTTGCTTTTTGGTTTGTGACTTTGTGTCAATGCAATGCAAGTTATTGCATGCACTAGCTACATCACTACGTAGTAGTACCTACTGTATAGTACTAGCTTGCTTGCTAGCGGTACTGTAGTAGTAGTATACGTACTATGTCTTTTGTAGGAGAGGTGTTGTGTGGTGGAGTTACTGCACGCATGCATAGGATGGATGCAGGCAGCAAGCCAGCGACCAGCTTTCTTTTGTGATCAGACGACGATAGAAGAAAAGAGAGCAAGCTAGAGAGGAGAGAGATGCTATAACACATGCAGTACTGTAGTACTCTAGCATGGTGCATGCATGCACTCTCTCTCAGCATTTCAAACCTTTTTAGCAGCAGTACCACACAGCAGTCCTTGGTGCCAATTCACTTCGCTCTGGGCAGGAATTGATGCAATGCAATTTCAAGCCTGCCTGCCTGCCTGATGCCTGCTGCTCTCTCGGAGCTCTAGTGTACAGCACACAGCAGCACACTACAATAATATATATAATCAATACTGTTTCATTGTTTGGAATGATCCATCAGATCAGGGGGGGATGAAGGCCGGGATGATGAAATGACCTCGATCTGCTAGCTATTCTTGTATTAATGAGGCGCGCAGGATCAGATCAGATCAGATCAGGGATGAAATCTTAGTACAGAGAGGGAGCTGCAGCTAGCAACCATATAATAATAACAACAACAATAATAATACTATGATGAGATGAGATGAGATGAGATGAGATGGATCGATCGATCAGGGTACGCGCGCGCGCGTCTGGCTGGAGACTCTCATCACTTGAACACACCTGCGCATGATGCAATTGCAAGGCTTAATTGCTCTACTGGCTACTAGCAGCAGTGTACTAGCTGCCTCTTTGTAATTGTCTGTGCAGTGTGTGCATCTTCATTTCTCTCAACCTCAACTCCTTAATAAAATCTTTACTTGTAGTACTACAGTTAATGGCACATGCATGCTTCATGCATGCTGCTGGTCAAATCAAATATGTATATACTCCCTCCATATAGGAAAAAAAAGTCGTTTTGGACAAGATTTTGGTCAAACATTGAGAATATAAATCATGAATAACTTTTAAATTATGAGGTTTTAAAATGTAAAAGCTATATGAATAGATTTGTATTGACAAATATTTTCATAAAAGTATATGTTGACACAAAAACTCGGTCGGTCGCGCCAACACACTCGAACTCATGTGAAAGGATCAAGATGCCCAAGAGGGGGGGTGAATTGGGCTTTTCTAAAACTTCTTGCAATAACAAAACCTATCAAGCCCCAATTAACCCCCTAGTGCCTAGAAGTGTGTATGACAAGAATCAATAGCACAAAAGATTATCACTAAGCCAATTCTACTCTAGCATGGCAATTCAATTTGGGATGAACAACAAGTGTAATGCGGAATTGAATTGCTTGAATGTAAATGCGTAAGTAAAGAGTAGAGATGACTCGACGATCTTTTTGCCGAGGTATCGAGGTGTCGGCACACCCCCTAGTCCTCGTTGGAGCACCCGCGCAAGGGTATCGCTCCCCCTTGATCCGCGCAAGGATCAAGTGCTCACTACGAGCTGATTCTTCGCCACTCCGGCCCGGTGAATCGCTCGCTACCGGTCACAACTTGGCTTGGGTCATCCACAATGCCTCCGGATGATCACCAAGCTCTCCGATCGCCACCAAGCCGTCTAGGTGATGCCGATCACCAAGAGTAACAAGCAAGAACTCTCACTTGACCAACGCAAGGCTAATGAGATGGGTGGATGCACACTTGCTACTCTCTACTCACTAATGAGGTGTTTGATCACTCAACTATCAAATCTCTCAACCTCACTAGGCCTCTTGCACTCACTTGCAATCACAATGTGTTTGGGAACCTTTCAAATGAGCAAGAGAATCAGCATGAATGAGGGGGAAGCATATTTATACCCCCCAACTCAAAACATGCACGAAGGGGTAAGTCCAGCCAGTTACACACTGACCGGACGCACCTGTCGGGGTGACCGGACGCGTCCGGTCAGTGTCTAACGGCTACGTGACGTTAGCCCTGACACCAGTACGATACACTGACCGGACGCACCCATGCGTCCGATCACCACTGACCGGACGCGTCCGGTCATCAATTTCCCTCTCTGGAACCTCTCTGGACGCGACCGGACTCACCTCCTGGTGCGTCCGGTCGAAAACTGAAGAGCGTCCGGTCGAAGCCAAGCCTGCTTCTTAGCCAAACCAACTGACCGGACGCACGCCCCAGCGTCCGGTCATTAGGGTTGAAGCGTCCGGTCAAATTTTGAAGTCCGAAACGACTTCGGTTTGCGACGCTCCCTTCACGAATTTTCTTCCTTATGATCTTAGGGACCTTTCTAAGCTACCTAGGGCTTTGGTTAACAAGTGTGCACCACACCTAACTCAAAAGTCTCACCTAGGTCAAGCTACCCATTCAAACCCCTCTTTATAGTACGGCCAAAGATAAAACAAAGACCTATGCTACTCTAAGTGTCCTTCAACACCAAGTGACACTTAGTGCTAGCCTATCACCGTCTTCGTCGTCCATCCTTTGAAAACCGAACGAATTCCATCAATAGAGAGGCATGAATACCATAGTGCCCTTACGATCATCATTACCATGACCTAACTCAATTGTTTCTGCAAAACACACGTTAGTCATAGTAGTTTACCGTTGTCATCCAATCACCGAAACCCACTGGGGGCCTAGATGCTCACAATCTCCCCCTTTTTGGTGATTGATGACAACCTCAAGTATGTTTGAAAGAGAGGAGGTTTTCAAATGCTTGATTCATATAAGCATGTGACAATAAGATCAAAGGGGTTAGGCATGCTTATACGAACCAAGTCACCATAAGTACTCAACATGATAAGAGATAACACAAGTACTTATGAAACATGCTCATTTATCGGAGTATAAGAGTGCGGAAGCGAAGTAAATGAGCATAAGCATATGACCTGAATAGGATAACGAGTGAAGCATAACATGTCATAACTGAGCATAAACAAGTGACATGAATATAAAACAAGAGTAGCAACACATGTCACAACCAAAAGACATCCAATTAACGTACAAGTGCCAAAAGATAAACATGCATGCGAATGAGTGCAAGATCACACAAAAGATCGGAAACCCTCTCACAAGCTCCCCCTAAGACTAACATACGCTCTCTCCCCCTTTGGCATCAAGGACCAAAACCTAAGGGTCGGTAGGCGGGATGGGAGCAGACGAGTCGGGCGACGAGGTGCGCGGCAGAGTCTCGAACTGAGCAAGGTAAGCTGCCTCGTCGGACGAAGAACTGAGAGCTGGCTGACCCTCTGACACTGGACGTGGAGGAGAAGCCGTCTGGGTCTGCTCAGCTGTCTCGGGAGCTGTGTCTGGCGCTGGGAGCGCTGGCTCTGGAGGAGGGTCTACTGACTCAGTCACGGCCACTGTCACTGACGTCGAAGCCGCAGGCACTGAACTGTCTGGCAAAGTCGCACTCTGAGAGACCGGAGGCTCAAACGACGCGACTGAGGAGGGTATGGTCTCTGTGGTACCGGTAGCTGGATCTGGAGCGGAGGTCACCGGCAACTGAAACTCAGGAGGTGTAGGCAGGCCGGTGAGCTCACTGAAGGTAGCCTCCAAAGTCCTAGGGGTCACGAGGATCGACTCGGTCTGAGGAGGAGTGAATCCGGAGCGGAGCGGCGTGCACCCTGACGGCTGCCCTGGCTGAGGGGTCGTGAACCACTGAGGGTACTGAGGGAAAGGCGAGACCGTCGACGAGGGAGCTGTGAAGAACGAGGCCGATGGCCCGGACTGCTGCAGCTGGAGCTGAGATGGCTGAGGTAACTGAAAAGCGGCCATCCTCTCCATGAAGGCTAGGGTCTGAGTCTGAAGCTGGATCATCTGCCTCTGGAGAGCGTCCTGGCGCTCCTGTGCCTGTGCGGCTGCCACTGCCTGTGCCTCTGCTAGGCGAGCCTGCTCCTGTGCCTGTCTACGCTGCTCCTCAGCCTGACGCTGAACCTCCTCGGTAAGGCGCGACTGCTGCTGCTCCATTCGTGAGAGAATGGCTAGAAGTGCTGGGTCGGAGCCGGCCATACGAGAGGAGGAGGCCTCGGAGTCGTGAGCACCCTGTGGTCGCATCCTCGGAAGAGGAGCGTAGTCCTCGTCGGTGCTGTCGGACGGGAAGTCGTCGTCTGGGTCCTCTCCCTCTGCCTCAAGAGCTGCGAGCTCAGCCTCTGCCAACTGACTGACTGTTTCATCCTGCTGAGCCTCAGTCTCAGGAACCTCTGGCCTCTGGCGCGGACCTCGGGGCCTAGTGTCGGGATGAGCCCCTGCAAGCTGGCGAGTGTCGTACTCAGGGAACTCGGTCGGCGACTGAAGAAGCTCAGGTAGAAGACCAGGAATTATCCGCCGCAAAAGGAAACAGATAATGTGAGCATATGGAAGCTGGCGGTGACCCTTGAAGCCCTCTGCTAGTGTGTCCTCCATCTCTGAAATAATGACGTCCCAAATATCGAACTCAAGCTGTGACACAAGGTGGTGAACTAGCCAAATCTGTATCCGGGTCAACCCCTCTCTGTAACCTGTCCGGGGCAAAAGAGTACGCCTCATAACCTCGTGCACGAGGCGGGCCGTCGGCGTCAAGTCACGAGGACGCCGGCTGGACCCCTCGTCGAACGGCTCCCGGAAGCAGGCACGCACTGTCTCTGCGGGGGGAATCTCTCCTGCGTGTGGTCGCCTGGGTGGCTCTGTCTGTCCGTAACAAACTGTGTGCACACGAGTCGGATAGACTGTCAAACCAAGGTACTCCCTGGCACGTGAGCTGTAGAGCCTGTAGGACCTCCCCCTGAAGGCGAAGTGAAGAAATCGGTGGTCCGGGGAGATCCACAGAGAGGCATAGAACTGTCGAACCCAGTCCTCAATGTACAAACCACCTCGACCAAGAAGATCCGCTAACCCTGGCAGGTAGGATAGCATCGGGCGGATCGGCTCGCCAGCAACTGCAACAAGCGCCTCCAGCGAGCAAACTCTGTGTGGTCTGATGTGCACACCACTGTTGACGTAGGCCCGATAGAAGTCCTCCTGAATAACTGTGTAAAAACCCTCTGCTGCCTGAGGGTGCCGGGCTGCTGGAAACCACTCCTCGTACGGTATCAAACGAAGAGCCTGCACCTGACGTGCTGTCGCTGTCCGCAGGTCCAAGTGCTCCACAGGTGGGGGTCCCTGTGGCCTCGGAGGGGGTCGTCCACCCCGCCTCTGTCCCTCAGGTCGAGGAGAAACCTGAGTGCGAGTACGGGTAGACCTGCGGAGAGGCTGCTGAGCTGGCTGCTCCTCTGGCTGGTCCTCTGGCTGACCCTCTGCCTGGGCCTCTGGAGCAGAACCGCCGGCTGAAGCTGCGGCGAGGGCTGAAGCTGCCTCGGACGGAAACTGAAAGTCCGGAGGGAGGACGTCAGCCGGGTCGTCAAGGGAGTACTCGTGACCGCGGACCCGGACGACGCCACCCTCTGTCTGAAGTAAGGCCTGAACCTGCTGCTCTGTAAGGAGATCGCGAATGCGCGTAACAGCCTGCTGACTACTGCCCTGACCGGCCTGCTCTGTAGAAGAGTCGTGAATCCGCAGACCACCGGTGGAACCACCCTGCTCTGCCCTCTCGGCTGCTCGAGCCACTGCAAGCGCAACCTCTGAATCTCGATCGCGGCGCTTGCGCTTCTTGGAGACGAGCTTCTGAGGCCGCTTCCCCTTGTCGCCAGAGGGAGGAGGCGGGGGAGGAGGATCGTCCCCGGGACCTCCGCCGACGTTCTTGCAGCGAGCCATCGCTACAAGAACAGAACAACTGCCACTAACTGCTGCCAACTGCCACTGAGAATCACAACCACTGACAAGACGCACTGCCACTGAGGACCACTGTCAAGTAAACCAGAAGACGGGACTGAACCTCAGAGGCGTGGACTCGTTCCGTATCCGCGGGCTTGGCCCCGGATTTAGCTGTCACTGCCACTGCGCACTGTATCGGACCGACTCGCTGACGAGACACGATGAGCCGACGAAGCGTAGGTAAGACACCGACACGAGCGGGCACCAAGATGTCTCGCCGGAAGGATTGCGGAGGGTCGGCCGGAGAGAGGACGAGCCGGAGAGGAATCCGATGGGGAAGCACGCCGGCGAGGAGGAATCCGGCGGGGGAACTTCGGCGAACAGCGAGGTCCGGCGAGCTTGGGCACGGGCGCGGGCGCGGGGCGGGGAGCGGTCACACCGGGGGCGAGCGAGCGCGGCGGGGAGCGGGCACGCCGGGGCGAGCGAGCGCGGCGGGGAGCGGGCACGCCGGAGGCGAGCGAGCGCGGCGGGGAGCGGGCACGCCGGGGGCGAGGTGGTGCGGCGGCGCGGGAGAGACGGCGGCACGGGCGCTGGCGCGACGAGGAAGAAGAAGAGGTGAGGCCCACGTGTCGGTTGGATGAGTTTATTGCGCTCGTTAAGTGACGACCGGACGCACTGCTCGAAATGACCGGACGCACGGCACCCAGCGTCCGGTCACGAACAGAGATCTCCCGGAACGTGATTTCCACGACCGGACGCGTCCGATCAGACATGACCGGACTCATCCAGCGTCCGGTCAACCGCTGGCAATGGACCGGACGCACGATCAAATTCCTGACCGGACGCGCCGAAGACACTGTGCACTTGCGCGCGCTCTGCACTGACCGGACGCACCCTATGAGTCCGGTCGCAGCGTCCGGTCACAGGGAAAACACAGTTTTGACTCGATTTTTCGCGCCGACTTCTCGCAACTAAGTTCCAACTCAAATAAGAGGCAAATAAACACTAGTTGGAACCTAGAGGAGTGACCTCTCTCAAACCCTCAAAATTTTCAAATAATTTGCCATAGGCTAAGTTAAATTTTTAGATAAAATAGGCAATAAAGCTCCAAGGAGACAACATGTGGCCACCAAAACTAGGGGTTTTAACCAATTAGAGCCTCAAATGCTCCCCCTAGCGGTGGACGAACACAGCGGTTGCTCAAAACATAACCGAAAAGAAACGACAAAGCAACAAACATGCATATGCAATGCAAAGCGGAATTTGAATCTAGGTTGCTTGTCAAGTTTGCTCATGGGTAAGCTTCTTCACACGCTTTTTAGGGCGGTTATCTTAACCACGTCTGACAAGCCTATGTGCATAGCATAATTTAAACATGGCATATGATACAATGCAATGCAAAGACAACCCCCTTTCACCTTTTGACAAAGTTACTTAGATCAAGCACATTGAGCTCACTTCGCAATCTACAAAGGGTGCTCTCATCTAGGGGTTTTGTGAAGATATCCGCCAATTGATCTTCGGTTCTAACTCCCTCTAAGGATATATCTTTCTTGGAAACATGATCTCTAAGGAAGTGATGGCGAATATCTATGTGCTTTGTGCGAGAGTGTTGAACCGGGTTGTTAGCAAGCTTAACCGCGCTCTCATTGTCACACAACAAAGGTACCCTTTCTAGAACTACACCATAATCTAAAAGGGTTTGCTTCATGTAAAGGATTTGTGCACAACAAGCACCCGCGGCTATGTATTCCGCCTCGGCGGTAGACAAGGCCACACTATTTTGCTTCTTTGAACTCCATGACACTAGAGATCTCCCAAGCAAATGGCACCCTCCGGATGTGCTTTTTCTATCAATTTTGCAACCCGCGTAATCCGAATCGGAATACCCAACGAGTTGGAAGTTAGCTCCTTTGGGATACCAAAGGCCAATGCTTGGGGTGTGCTTGAGGTACCTAAGGATTCTCTTCACCGCTATGAGATGTGATTCCCTAGGATCGGCTTGAAAACGAGCACACATGCATACACTAAACATGATGTCGGGCCTAGATGCGGTCAAGTATAACAAACTACCAATCATAGAACGGTAGAGAGTTTGATCAACCGGGTTACCTCCCTCATCTAGGTCGAGATGTCCGTTGGTTGGCATTGGAGTCTTGATAGGCTTGCAATCATCCATGTTGAAGCGCTTGAGGAGGTCTTTTGTGTACTTCTCTTGAGATATAAAAGTCCCCTCCTTCAATTGCTTGACTTGAAAGCCTAGGAAAAATGTGAGCTCGCCAATCATCGACATCTCGAACTCCTTCGACATCAAGTCACCAAATTCCTTGCAATAGGCTTCATTTGTTGACCCGAAGATGATATCATCGACGTAGACTTGACAAATGAAGATCTCTCCATCAAGCTTCTTGGTGAATAGTGTGGTGTCGACCTTCCCAATGGTGAAGCCCTTCTCAATTAGGAAGTCCCGAAGGCGCTCGTACCACGCTCTAGGGGCTTGCTTGAGCCCATAAAGCGCCTTGGACAACCTATAAACATGATTAGGATATCTAGGGTCTTCAAACCCGGGAGGTTGATCAACATAGACTAGTTCATTTATGAAGCCATTTAAAAATGCACTTTTCACATCCATTTGATATAATTTAATGTCATGATGTGATGCATATGCAAGGAGGATACGAATGGCTTCGAGTCTTGCAACCGGTGCAAAGGTCTCTCCAAAATCCAAGCCTTCAACTTGAGAGAACCCCTTTGCCACTAGCCTTGCCTTGTTTCTAACAACCTTGCCTTGATCATCTTGCTTGTTCCTAAACACCCATTTTGTTCCAATGACTCTTGCGCCTTTTGGTCGCTCTTCAAGTGTCCAAACTTGGTTGCGGGTGAAGTTGTTTAATTCTTCATGCATGGCATTCACCCAATCCGGATCACCTAGAGCTTCATCTACAATGGTAGGCTCAACAAGAGAAACAAAGGAGTGATGTTCCATAAATAAAGCAAGTTTTTTAGAGCGAGTCATTACACCCCTTGTCGGACTCCCTATGATGAGATCTTGAGGATGAGCTTGTAGTAGAGGAGTAGTCCTTCGATCAACCACTTGAGGGGCCGCTTGTGGAGCATCAACATCTTGAGCGTGTACCACCATTTGATCATGGGAGACATGAGTATCTTCATTTGGATCCCTCCCATCTTTGTCATCATCAAGTGGTACATGTGATGAGGATGGCTTGTCAATGACTTGCACATCATCATCATCATCTTTAGGCTTGATGACTCCAACCGGCATGTTCTTCATTGCATCCCTCAATGGTTCATCACCTACATCATCAAGATTTTCATGCTCTCCTTGAGAGCCATTAGATTCATCGAATTCCACATCATATGTTTCCTCTACCATCCCGGTGGCATGGTTGAATACTCGATATGCTTTGGACTTCAATGAGTAACCAACAAGAAAACCAATATCACATCGGCGTTGAAACTTCCCTAGGTGTTGGCGCTTCTTGAAGATGTAGCATTTGCACCCAAACACTCTAAAGAAGGATACATCCGGCTTCTTGTTGTTGAGTAGCTCATAGGGGGTCTTGCCAAGGAGACGATGGAGGAACAACCGGTTTGATGCATAGCAAGCGGTGTTGATTGCTTCCGCCCAAAATCTTTCCGGTGTAGTGTACTCATCTAACATAGTCCTTGCTAGGGTGATTAGTGTTCGGTTCTTCCTCTCAACTACCCCATTTTGTTGTGGTGTGTAGGTTGCGGAGACTTCATGCTTGATCCCAACTTCATCACAATATTGCTCAATGTGGGTGTTGTCGAACTCTCTTCCATTGTCACTTCTTATCTTTTTGATCTTCAAGTCAAACTCATTTTGGGCTCTCTTGGCAAACTTCTTGAATGAAGGGGTTGCTTCGGATTTGTCATGAAGAAAGAATACCCAAGTGTATCTAGAGTAGTCATCAACAATCACTAGACAATAGAGATTTCCACCCAAGCTAGCATATGTTGTTGGTCCAAATAGATCCATGTGAAGTAGCTCTAACTCTCTTGATGTTGACACAAAAGCTTTGGTTGGATGTGTATTTGCAACTTGCTTGCCGGCTTGACATGCACTACACAATTTGTCCTTCTCAAATTTGACATCCCTCAAGCCCCTAACCAAATCCTTCTTCAATAGCTTGTTGAGAGTGTTCATTCCAACATGTGCTAATCTTCTATGCCAGAGCCAACCAAGAGATTGCTTAGTGAACAAACATGTCTTCAAGTTGGCATCTTCGGAGGTAAAATCCACTAGATAGAGATTGTTGTATCTAAAGCCTTTGAATATCACTTGTATATCATCTTTCTTGGTTACAACCACTTCCTTGTCGGTGAACAAGCATTGAAAGCCAAGATCACATAGTTGCCCAACGGATAGCAAGTTGAAGCTTAATGATGCAACTAGAAGCACATTGGAGATGGTATGATCGTTTGATATAGCCACTTTGCCCAATCCTTTGACATTGCCCTTTGAGTTGTCACCAAATGTTATCTTTTCTTGGTCATCGACATTCTCTTCTAGTGAGGTGAACATCCGGGGATCTCCGGTCATATGTTGTGTGCATCCACTATCAATTACCCAATGTGATCCACCGGTCTTGTAGTTCACCTACACACAAGAAATCAAGCTTGAGCTTTCGGGACCCAAACTTGTTGCGGTCCCTTAACTTTCTCAACTAGTGACTTAGCAACCCAAATTTGCCTTGGCCTATTCTTGTTAGGTGGCCCCATAAACATAACCTTCACTTTGCCACTAGAATCTTGTCTAAGCATGTAGTGAGCATTGAAGGCAAAGGGTCTAGCATGCTTGGGCAAGGGTGTGGGCTTTGGCTTCTCACAAGCATGAGCAAAGTGTCCTTCCTTTCCACACTCATAGCATCTCCCAATCTTCTTCTTCTTTGGCTTAGTGATGCTCTTGCGTTGCTTCATCTTCTCTTCAAGAAAGCCAATGCCATTTCTATTGGTCTTCATGACGGTGTTCATGAGAAGCTCACTTTGAAGACATTGACCCTTGGTGAAGTTCCTCAAACCGGTGGTGAGGTGCTCTTTCTCCTTCTTGAGCTTGTCATTCTCTTGTTGGAGTTCCATTTGAGATGGTGTCATTTTGTAGTCCCTCTCCATCTTTAATCTCTTGTTCTCTTCTTTTAGCATGTCTAGCTCAAGTGTCATGCTATATTCATCGTCATGAGATTGAATGATAACTTGCTTGGTGGTTGAAAGCTTTTCTAAATCAACCTTGAGCTTTGCATTCTCATTTTTGATCTTGACATAGTCATCATAGTGATCGGCCTCAACCACTTTCTTGCCCTTGCCACTAGCACTTTGCTCAACATGCTCACTAACCAAGTCCTCACAAGATGTTGCTATGTCACACTTAACAACAAGGTTAGAAGCATCATGTGTCTCATGTGAAAGCATATCATAAGCAATGGTGAGAGTATCATAGTCTACTTTCACTTGAGTATATTGTTCCTTAAGCAAAGCATGACTAGTGGAAAGGTCACTATGCATCTTATCAAGTTTTTCATTTTTTGCTTTGAGCTCCTTGTTAGAGGACTTGAGCTCCTTGATAGTGGATGACATAGTTGCAAGTTCATCTTTTAGTTCATCACTAGCATGAATAGCATGATCACACTTTTCAACAAGAGATTCATTTTCATCAACAAGCTTCTCATTTTTAGCTCTAGTCTTTCTTATGATTTTAGAGTAGTCATTTAGCAATTTGACAAGTTCATCATAAGTGGGAGCCTCAAATTCACCATCACTATCACTATCACTAGAGTCATCATTGTTTTGTACCTTCCGGTCACCCTTGGCCATAAGGCATAGGTGTGTAGATGATGATGGTGACGGTGGTGATGGTGGTGTAGAGGAGCCAATGACTAGAGCGGCCACCTTCTCCTTCTCATTATCACTATCTTCATTTGATGAGCCACCGGAGGAGTCAATATCGGTGAGCCAATCACCAACAATGTAAGCCTTCCCACCTTTCTTGTGGTATTGCTTCTTTTTCTTGCCATCCTTCTTGTAGTAGGGCTTTTCATCCTTCTTCTCATCTTCACTTGATGAGTCATACTTCTTGCCCTTGTTCTTGTTCTTGTAGCTCTCTTTCTTGGGCTTGGTGCATTGATGGGCAAGATGGCCAAGCTCACCGCAATTGTAGCAATCCATTTCGGAGATTGGTCTCCTCTTGCTACTTGTGAAGAATTTCTTCTTTCTTGAGTCAAAGTTGACTCCATTCTTGTGAAGCTTCTTCAACATCTTGGTGGTCTTCTTCACCATGAGAGCAATGTTGGAATCATCTTCATCATCGCTTGTGCTCTCATGATGCACCTCAATAGCCTTGGACTTGCCCTTCTTGTCATGGCTTGCTTTGAAGGCCAAGTCCTTCTTCTTGTCGGTGGAGGAGCCACCACTCGGTGTGATGTGCATGTACATCTCATGAGCATTGATCTTCCCCAAGACTTGTGTTGGTGTAGATGTGGAAAGATCACCTTGATGTAGCACGGTCACAATGTGTCCATACTTGTCAATGGGAAGGACACATAGGATCTTCCTCACAACATCGGATGGTTGCATTTGTGTGAGGCCAAGACCATTGAGCTCCTCTACAAGAACATTCAAGCGTGAGTACATTTCGTTTGCATTTTCATGAGCAAGCATTTCAAACGAGTTCATCTTTTGCACAACCAAATGATAACGCTCCTCACGCTCACTCTTGGTTCCCTCATGGAGCGCACAAATATTTTCCCATAGATCATGGGCATTTTTGTGGTTCCGAACACGATTGAACACATCCTTGCAAATGCCTCTAAAAAGGATGTTTTTGGCTTTTGCATTCCATTTTTCATTTTCCTCCTCATTAGGAGTGAGGCTAGTGCCTTCTTTGGGCTTGGCAAAGCCGGTGATCGCGGCATTGAGGCATTTAACATCAACCGCTTCTAGGTACGACTCCATACGGATTTTCCAATATGGGAAGTCGTCTCCCTCGAACATGGGAGGTGGACCATCACCTCCGGACATCTTAACTCTAGGCGGTTAAGCCTAAATCGAGAGCACGAGGCTCCGATACCAATTGAAAGGATCAAGATGCCCAAGAGGGGGGGTGAATTGGGCTTTTCTAAAACTTCTTGCAATAACAAAACCTATCAAGCCCCAATTAACCCCCTAGTGCCTAGAAGTGTGTATGACAAGAATCAATAGCACAAAAGATTATCACTAAGCCAATTCTACTCTAGCATGGCAATTCAATTTGGGATGAACAACAAGTGTAATGCGGAATTGAATTGCTTGAATGTAAATGCGTAAGTAAAGAGTAGAGATGACTCGACGATCTTTTTGCCGAGGTATCGAGGTGTCGGCACACCCCCCTAGTCCTCGTTGGAGCACCCGCGCAAGGGTATCGCTCCCCCTTGATCCGCGCAAGGATCAAGTGCTCACTACGAGCTGATTCTTCGCCACTCCGGCCCGGTGAATCGCTCGCTACCGGTCACAACTTGGCTTGGGTCATCCACAATGCCTCCGGATGATCACCAAGCTCTCCGATCGCCACCAAGCCGTCTAGGTGATGCCGATCACCAAGAGTAACAAGCAAGAACTCTCACTTGACCAACGCAAGGCTAATGAGATGGGTGGATGCACACTTGCTACTCTCTACTCACTAATGAGGTGTTTGATCACTCAACTATCAAATCTCTCAACCTCACTAGGCCTCTTGCACTCACTTGCAATCACAATGTGTTTGGGAACCTTTCAAATGAGCAAGAGAATCAGCATGAATGAGGGGGAAGCATATTTATACCCCCCAACTCAAAACATGCACGAAGGGGTAAGTCCAGCCAGTTACACACTGACCGGACGCACCTGTCGGGGTGACCGGACGCGTCCGGTCAGTGTCTAACGGCTACGTGACGTTAGCCCTGACACCAGTACGATACACTGACCGGACGCACCCATGCGTCCGATCACCACTGACCGGACGCGTCCGGTCATCAATTTCCCTCTCTGGAACCTCTCTGGACGCGACCGGACTCACCTCCTGGTGCGTCCGGTCGAAAACTGAAGAGCGTCCGGTCGAAGCCAAGCCTGCTTCTTAGCCAAACCAACTGACCGGACGCACGCCCCAGCGTCCGGTCATTAGGGTTGAAGCGTCCGGTCAAATTTTGAAGTCCGAAACGACTTCGGTTTGCGACGCTCCCTTCACGAATTTTCTTCCTTATGATCTTAGGGACCTTTCTAAGCTACCTAGGGCTTTGGTTAACAAGTGTGCACCACACCTAACTCAAAAGTCTCACCTAGGTCAAGCTACCCATTCAAACCCCTCTTTATAGTACGGCCAAAGATAAAACAAAGACCTATGCTACTCTAAGTGTCCTTCAACACCAAGTGACACTTAGTGCTAGCCTATCACCGTCTTCGTCGTCCATCCTTTGAAAACCGAACGAATTCCATCAATAGAGAGGCATGAATACCATAGTGCCCTTACGATCATCATTACCATGACCTAACTCAATTGTTTCTGCAAAACACACGTTAGTCATAGTAGTTTACCGTTGTCATCCAATCACCGAAACCCACTGGGGGCCTAGATGCTCACATCATGGTCCTCAGAGGGCGTACAGAGCAGAGTCCTGACCTCCTGAACCTTCAACGGGTGGCGGTGCCGAATCTCAGTGAGATCGACTTTGGGCGTGCCAGTCAATTTGACCTATAATTGACAAGGAGAAGAAAAAGTTATCAAATTGTGGAACATGCCGGTTTGGCGCCAGACAGTTCCAAATTGTACGGCTCTGATATAGCTACTTGTTATTAGGATATTGACTACCAAGTCAACTCCCAAGAGATTACATGAAGGCATTGAAAAAGATATAAAACAAAACGGCTGTGATAAATGTAAAGAAGCATTCGGGACAGACAAACAGTCGATGAGCTTAGACATATTAGCAGAATAAAGATCTATGTGTACGTCCAAACGGCGTGAAAACAACGTATCGACTAATTATACAGGAAATTTTATCTGTCAACAGTGGGGTGTTTCCATGCAGCCATAATAACAAATAGATCGATAAAATAGTTTAAACATCAACAGTGGGGGTGTCTCCATGCAGCCATAATGATGGTCAAACTAGATCACGTCCAATGCAACAAGCAGATACATTGATTCCAAGCAGTCTAAAGGCACACATTATGAAGAAGACATAACTGGATCGACTATTTTAGCCGATACAGGGTCCATGAGGCACGAACAAGATCTATCCGTTAGAATCACAAATCGATCTAAGATCAGACAAAATCTAATCTACCATATTTGTCAGTGGGGTTCGGAAATACAACCATAACAGTTCTTAGATCAAAATCATAGTTTTATCGGATATCTCGAACGCACAACATGTAACAATCAAGATTGACAAAATAGTCGATGAGAAGCTTGAATCAGCTATTTTCATCATTGTGGGCGTGTAGAACCTTAGGATAGCCGAACCTAAGTATCTTTTAGGCTTAAGCCACTTTGTCGATCTTGATTGGGCAAGATGTTGTTTAAAACGTAAAGAAACAAATTAAAACATAAAACAACATCAGGAACTTAATGAATCTATTAGCTTGCCAAACTAATAGAGCCGATAACTAGTCAAGATCGACTAAGGTAAGAGATTGATCAGAGTCAAGACAGTCTTACAAAAGATGAACTTGGACCGATAACTAGCCATGTCATAGCTTAACAAGAGTTTGGTCAATGCCAAATACAGCCTTATCGTACAATGACACAAACCATTGGTGAAACTTACAAGCAAACCGGAGCTCGATCGAAGCCGATGCAGCCCTGCCTGATTGAAGGTCTCGCCGATATCTACGTTACTCCTACTCCTAGGGTTTTGGCCGGTGGCCGGTATGTTGATTGATTGGATGATTATCCTACAAAAATCGGGTTTTCTAGCTATTTATAACCCGTTTGACTCCTGTTCTAATACGACTAGGTTACATAATATGCAAAACAAAAGACGACCCGGACTCAAACTCTTCGGTCGAACCCAATATGTCTTTGAAGCTTGTCACGTCTGGTCCACACAAACTTTGGTTGTGTCCAGGTCAAAGTATCTATTTTATTTTTCTGGCTGATTCCTTTATCAATCAAAATCAGCCGTTTGTGCTCGTAAGATGATAATCTTTTTAGTCCAAAATCTGGTGTAAACAGTATACTTATATCATTTTTTAATAAATATTTTTTTGTAAAATAAGGAGTCAAAGTTATACTTTTGGAGATTGTATCGTTGTCCAAAACGACTTTCGATCTTTTCCTATACAGAGGGAGTATACGTAGGCCCTTTTTGAGCGTTGGATCCACGAATCGAAGAAACTAATTAAATCTTATAGGAGTATAAATCTATAGAAATCTTTTGTCGTGATGGCCTTCTGGATCTCAAATGACGGGCCATCCCAAATTTCTATGGATGGGCTCAATTCGTAGGAAATTTGGACGACGAACGGAAAGACGAAGGATATGGATGGAAAAAAAAGGTGAGTGGACGAATGAAAACAGTTTCTGACAGACATATTAACTTTGTCAAGCCAGGGAAGAAAAGAATGAATAGAATTATTGGCTACAGCTCCGTGTAAAAGATGGCAAGAGCTACTCGCATGCAGCATGACGTCGTTGCCTGTGTGGCCTCTTGCTGCCACAGTACCACTATACGGAGTACGTACTGTACAGTATATAGCTGCATGACAGTTGCAAGCTGCATGCGCAGCAGCCAGTACGGTTGCTGCTGTACACACGGATCGTATTCCCGAGACCCAGCCAGAGACAGACGTCTAGAAAGAAACCCCGGGCCCAGCTGCAGAGACAGGAGAGAGAGACGGGCCAGCTGCACCAGCCAACAGTAATCTTGTTTAGATGCTAAGTATACAGCCTATCGTCTTGTTTAGATGCTAATTTTTTTTCAACTTTACTACTATAGCACTTTCGTTTATATTTGATAAATATTTTAATCATATGCTAACTAAGCTCAAAAGATTTGTCTCATGATTTACAACTAATATCTGTACAGTTAGTTATTTATCTTACCAACATTTAATACTTCATGCATGCGTCCAAACATTGATGTGACGGAGAGAGTGAAAAAAGTTGAAAGTTGGAAAGAATCTAAACAAATAACAAGGGTAGTACTCCTTCCGTCCCTAAATAACTGTCTCTAGAAATCTATGTTTCTCTCACAGACACGCTTTCCGGATGACAATTAAAAAGGGACGGACGGACGGAGTACATCATATTTTACAGGGACGGAACAATGAATACCAGTCAACTCATTGGCTTGTGATCTATCAAATCAGGTGATCATATTATATATACACACGCAAGAGCAAGTCAAAGTTGCAAAAATCAAGTTATGCAATAGTAGTGCGAGTGTCGTCGCTGGTCCTGCTATTAGCTGCATGCTGTGTGCAGTATCTGGTGCAGAGAGCGAGGAGGCAACAAATAATGACGTGTACGTGTCTTAGGCCCTGTGTTTGGATGCATCAACTAAATTTTAGCTAGCTGTTAGACATCCAAAAACAGGTCAGCTAAAATTTAGCTACATTAGCTATTATTCCAACCCAGCTAAAATTTAGCTGAGTTGATCTATTAGCTGGAGCATTCAAACACTTAGCTGAAGTTTAGCTGAGAAACTATTAGCTAGCTAAAATTTTACATTAGCTAAATTTTAGTTGGGTACATCCAAATAAGGTCCTAACGTGTAACCCGTGGAATATGGATCGACATAATAAGCAGCAGAGCTCTACGTACGTACGAGCGCGAGAGGCGGTACGTACATTGTACATTTCTCAGTCGTCGTGTTGCGTGTGCCGCGAGCGTGCGTCACGGCGATCTCTCTCCAGCTCGTTTATTTGCGATCCATTCAATTCATTATATACACGTATTTACGTATATTAGTAGTATATATATGCATCATCATCATATCGAGATCCGTCACGACCGGCGGTGCGTGCAAATAAATCTCGCTCTCTTAACAAATTTATTACACACGTACTGTACGCATAGGATTCTCTTGATCTACACGTATAGTAGAGCGAGGCTAGCTACACAATGCAAAGTACCCGTGACATGCCATGCATGCATGCATATTAGCTTGACATTCTATACCAATTACTCTGTGTTAATATGCAGAGTACCAATATACAGTATATATTAACTTGTATTATATATGGATGTTACACTCTGTGTTATCATTAATTAAATTATAGCTTTTAGATTTTACAGAAAGGACGATTAAACACGAACAGATATATACGTAACGACGTTTCCGTCCTTGTCTTTTCAGAAACGGTTGATGATTTTTTGCTCTTTCCCGTTTGCAGGCCAATTACATACACAAAAGGGAAAATGAGTACCGAGGACTAATAAGGGCTACCTAACGTAAAAGTAGTGCACAATGAATCTGGGGGGTTAAAGTTTAGCCCGTGTCAAATCGGATATTATTGCGGTACTAGTTTAGTCTATTAAAAACAGATTGATTATAAAACTAATTATACCGTCATATAATTATTAACAAGACAGATCTATTAATTAATAAGTCAAATTAATTCATTATTAGCAAATGTATATTGTATAGCATTGCATTGTCAAAGTTATGGACTAATTAGGTCTAATAGAATTCGCTTCGCGAATAATCCTCCGACTGATAAATTAGTTTTGTAATTAGTCTATTTTTAATAGACTAGATTAGAGTCGCAACATCCGATATGACAGAGACTAAAAAAAGCTAGTAGGCAAACTAGACCTAAAAAAAAAAGCTAGGCAAACGAAACATTATTCGATATGACAGAGACTTAGAGACTTTAAAAAAAGCTAGAGGAACTAAACATGCATGCCCGGCCTATACTATACTTGTGTGTACAAATAAATCTACGGAGTTGAACATAGTACGGCAATCTCCAAGTTGGATATGGAACAATGATGTAGCAATAAGTAGGAATGTGGTGGAGATCGAAAAAGAGGAACCCCACATCATCAGATAATAATGAATTTCTGACGATCTTTCTGAAAATCTGCATATATGCCGGCCATGCAGTGTAGGAGTACGTACGTTAGGACTTAGGAGTATCGATTGATCTGGTATCTGCTGCCCGCCGAGAGCAGCAGTAGTATTGTATACATACTGTACGCATGGAGAAGAAGAGAAACGCGTACGAGTAGAGATGAGGACGACAAGGCATTCAGCTAGTCGTCAGGAGCATCACATCACATCGTACGAGCTGAGCTCGACCTCGATCGATCTCACACACAACACAAACACACGCAGCCCGGAGCTGCGGCCAGTTTGTGTAGGAGTAGGAGTAGTGTGTGACGCGTGACTGAGCTGACTATACAAGACTAGTCAGCGACGTACTCCCTCCGTCCATAAAAACATACAATTATGGGATCCGTGCCGGTCAAATTGACTCAAGTTTGACCAATGTTATAATAAAAAGTATTAGTATTTATGTCGTTAAATAAAATTATTATGAAAATATATTCCATTACTAATCTAATGATATATTTTTTGTATCAAGAATATTAATACTTTTTTATATAATTTCGGTCAAAGTTCAAAATGTTTGACTCCTCGATAAGTGAAAATTGCATGTTTTGTTGGACGGAGGGAGTACTCCCTACGGCTCTAGAAATCCATGTTTTCCTCGTAGACACGCTTTTCGGACGATTACTCTACTGTATACGGAGTACTGTGCATTGCATTGCTTGCTTCTCGATCCGTTTTGAGAGTTGATCAGTGGAGTAGTCCAGTGAGGCCAGGCCGGCCGGGCCGCGGCTGAGCAGCCGGAGCGACAGCACGCGTCACACTTCGATGGATGGATGATGGACATGGACGTATGCATGCGTAGCTAGCCCTGCGCAGCAGCAATATACTACTGTAGTATGCCTTGAGGTAGATACCATACTCCCTCCTACTAGTACGTAGCCATGCAAGGCAATACTACGTGTTGGTCAAACTTTTTCGACTTTAATTAGATTTATAGAAAATATATATAATATTCGTATCTCCAAATAAGTTTATATACTATAAAGATCTACCAATAATACTATTCGGTTTTATATTTTGGTCGAAGTTAAAATTTGTTGACTTTTTTTTTTGAAAGTAAGAATGACTCTCTTTTAAGAACAGATCGAGGAAGAATATATGATTCCTAGTAAACGGTGTCTGTTTGTTACTATAGTCTCAAATTCTCAAGTCATTTAGAAAACTCAACCAATTTTAAGTTGAACCAAAGGTATAGTACTACTCCCTCCGTTCCATTTTAAGTGTCGTCCAGAAAGCGTGTCTGTGAGGGAAACACGGATTTCTAGTGACACTTATTTTGGAATGGAGAGAGTACAAGAGAATGCTAACCATAATCATACTAAACATGTAACTATTATTAGATTATACATGATATATATTCATAGTATACATATGATATATCTATTTAGTGTCATATACGGAGAATGGCTCTTCATATCCTACTAGATAAATATAGGTAGAGATAGAGGCAAGAGTGCAGCTCCTCTTTTATTTATGGAGGGCTTGGCATCTAGCTACGAGATGATGGTATTCATGGCAGTGGCACAACCACTAGCAGAGAACAGACTTTTTTTTATTTCGAGATTAAAAGTCTGTTTTTACTTCCGGTGGGTGCACTTAACCCGGACTAAACAGCCTTGACCCCTTACTTCCGGTAGATAACACCAACCCAGACTAAAGATAGATCTTTTAGTCTCAGTTGGTGTTACCAGCCCGTACTAAAGGCCTCTCACTAGGGACTAAAGGTCCCTAACGAGTGAATTTAAAAGGAGAGCGTCCAGAACTATGTGACATGTGTTGTGTAGCTTTCGAAACTCATGAAGCGCAAGGGCGATTTCCGGGATTTAAATAATTTTTTTGTCTTGAGGGTGGGCTTTAGCCCCGGTTGGTAAAACTGAGACTAAAGGGGGTTCGAAACTAGGACTAAAGCCCGGTTCTTCTCTACCGGTGAACTTCCATATTGGGTTCAACAAGGTTCATTATAAGCCATTAGCAATCTCTATTAACCATTCATCATGGTAGAAAGGAAGATGCAAAACGGAAAGCACCAGTACTCACCAATAGACCTGAGCATTTTGCGGATCGGGCCTGGTTTGGGCTGGGCCGAAAAAATCCTGTCCACTGAACGAGTCAGGCCTGCTATTTTCGGGCCGGGCTCGGGCCGAGGGGGGACCACCCGCGTATTTTATAGTGTAAAACAACTAAAATAAACATTTCAGGCCAGGTTTGGGCTAAGAAATTTTTTCCTGGACAGCAAGATCTCTGCCCAGGCCCTGTCTATAGTAAGGTTTGTGGGCGGGACCAAAACCCAGCAGGCCCAGGCCGGGCCGGGCTCAAAATGCTCAGGTCTACTCACCAAATGGGATATCCAAAGGGAACTGCACAGAAGGAATTTTTTAGAGAGGGATGTGAGAAATAATGGTCGGCACCACTGGAGGGATGGGTAAAACTAAATATTGATGCTTCTTTCTTTGCGACAACAGGGGAGAATTTCAGTGGAGCCATTGTCAAAGACCATTCGGGTAGAATACTTTATTTACCATCATGCAGTGTCAATAAAAGTGTGTCACAATTGAAGAGGCGACTGAAGTCTGTCACGAAGGCATCATGCAAGCAGAAGAATGTGTCAAAAATCCGACTATAATTTATTTAGATTGCCTTTGCTTAGTGGAGGCTCTTAAAACACATATGGATGACAAGTCAAAATATTCAAATTTTGCGAAGGAGATTAAACATGCTATGAGGATGCTTCCTTATGTGAGGTTTAGTAAAATTGAGAGAGAGAGTGCAATAGAGTAGCTCACGGATTAGCTCAATTAGCAAGATGCATGTAGTTTGCATAGTATGGTAGAGAGAAACTTTCTTTTTCGTATTAGCGAGCTTCTGAAGCTTGAATGTAATTACTCTGTTGATGAATAAAGTAAATGCACTCTTTCTCTCTCAATTTTTTTTACCCTTCGCTCCAAAAAAGACTCGATGTTTTAAGTTTTTTGACTCGTTAGCACTTAAATTGAAATTAAGTTAATTAAGAAACAATGTACTAGTTGAAAAGGAATGCATAGAGGTATGGAGAGTACAGTCTCAAACAGAGATTTGTTGGGCCCAATCAAGTGCAAGAGCTAAGATTAAACATCAGGCTTTTTCACCATAATTTTTTTAATTTTAAAACATCAAGTTTTCTGAAAATTAAAGGAAAGAGAGGAAGTATAAATCTAACAAAAGGAATGTTCACTTGAACTTATTTTACATGATTTTGATTATTTCAATAGTGCTCTATGAGAGAATAAGTCATAGTATGAGTGATAAGCCAACAGAGGCCCAAAAAAATCATTTTCATGGAAGACAATAATTATATGTATATTAACATACGAGTAAGTATGACAAAGTATGTTTTTTTATTTTTTTAAATAATCTTTGCCGAGTGCCTTGATTAAAAACACTCGACAAAGTATGTTTTTTATTTTTTAAAAAAATAATCTTTGTCGAGTGCCTTGAGAAAAAAACACTCGGCAAAGTTTTTTTTAGAAAAAAAATTGTCGAGTGTTTTTGGACACTCGGCAAAATAACGGCTAACGGCAAGCGGAGTAACGGCCGCTAAAATTTTGCCAAGTGCCTTACCCAACACTTGGCAAAATATATTATTGTTTTGGGGAGTATCTAAGAAAAAGCACTCGACAAAGTCTGTTTGCCGTGAAACATGTTGTCGAGCAAACTTTGTCGACTGCATTGCTTAAAAACACTTGGCAAAGTATCCGTCTGCACTAGTGAGCAGTGCTTACGTGACGTAGCTAGGGTATAGCAGTAAACTTTGCAGTGGCCTACCGCAGGCCTATATGTACAGTATTTACCTCGAGCTCGTGCAGGTGCAGCAGCATGCATTCTGGACTTCTCAGTAATTGGATTCCGTGTCTTCCATTTCTTGCAGGCCGGACGGCTGGTCCATTCCTAATTACTCCTCCTCCACGACACCATTGCTCGCTCCTACGCTTTCCACCAGTTTCCTTTGGCCTTGTATAGTTCCCCCAATTTCTCAAAATTTTCCATAACATCAACTATCACATCAATGTTCGAAAGTATGCATGGAGCATTAAATGTAGGTAAAAAAATAACTAATTGTACTTTTAGTATGTACATGTCGAGATGAATCTTTGGAGTCTACATAGTCCATATTTAGATAAAGTTTGTCAAATAACAACGAAAATGCTATAGTAAAAATTTTGCAAAACTTTTGCATCTAAACAAGGCCTTTGTTTTTGTCTCTATGTTTTTGTTCATATCCTGTCGAATTCAGATCTTGTCTTAAAAGCATCTAATATAGGGTTTATAAAAAAACGTAGATCAACAATATGTTAGAATTTATATGGGCTTGGCCCAATAACAATTCTGAAATTCCTAAATAAATCTTAAAACTCATACATGTGTGTGCAAAGAGGGAAGTGGAACTCTTTAGTCCCACCTTGCTAGTGGAAGGGGAGGAGAACTTGCTTAAATATGGAAGTCCTCTCCACTTCCTCAAGTTTAGTGTGAGAAGAAGAAAGAGAAGTCCACACGCGCGCGCTCGCTCGCCTCGCCTCGCTGGGCGGGGCGACTTGCGCGGGTGCGCGGCACCTGCGTGAATAGTCCGTCGAAATCCGGCTCCTCGCCTTGCGGGAGCGCGGTCTCCTTTTGCAGTTTTAGTTTTTGGTTTCTTGGCCTTCAAGTTGCAGAGTCCTAAACAGTTACGACTCAAGAGTCCTAAGCCGATTTAGATCGTGATGACACGAGGTCGGTTCAACAGGGCTATATATATGCAACCTATCGGCCACGCCAAAACACATCTCTCAACACCTCTCGAGCTAGGGTTTGCCTCATATCGCTTTTGCGCTGCCGTCTAGTCGTCTCCAGTCCGTTCGCTTGCGTGCACCAGCGACCGGGCGAGCAGGTCTCCGGAACCCTCGTCTTTGCGATCCTGCACCGGGAGAAGACGAATAAGGTTTTTGGGAAGCGCTCGTCGCGCGACTGCTCTCGTCTTCAACAACGAGTCGTCTACCGTCCAAGTTAGGCGGCGCTGCGTCAAGACGTACTCGTCGTCAACTGCTCCTAGCTCTTCCTCCAGCGCTCATCGAGGATCGTCCAGCGCTGACTCCGCCACCGTCTTCTCCAGCATCAGAAAGTTACGTCGTTCGTGATCTAATCTCTATGCTTATATCAGATCTTATGTCTTTGTTCTTGTTTTTTAATCTATCTGGTGTACGAGCTATGTGTACACCGGTTGTCATGTTTGAGATCATGTTATGCATGTTTTGCTATGCTAGTAAACAATACAATCTGAGATATCTAGATCATCAATTTATCATGATTTATATTCTGGTTTTAATCTGGAAATTGCCTATTCTTTTAACAATCCAAAAACCTTATTATAGGTTTCCAGAATTAACTATGGCTAGTTTTGTTGATGCGCTGAAGCCAGAAAAATTTTCTGGAGAGCACTTTAAGAGATGACAAGTTAAGGTCACCAATTGGTTGACGGCCATGAAATTGTTCTGAGTGAGTGCTGGTATGCCCGAGGGAAATATCTCTGAAGAGGATCAGAGAGCTTTCCAGGATGCCAACCAAATCTTTGTGGGAGTTGTGCAGAATGTCCTTGCTGATCATATCTTTGATACAATTCTGCACATTAAAGACGCAAAGACTTTGTGGGATTATCTGGCAGCTACCTTTGGTGCTTCAGATGCTGGCAAAGAGTTGTACATCATGGAGACTTTTCATGACTACAAGATTGTTGCGAACAAATCTATAGTCCAGCAAGCTCATGAGATACACCGTCTGGCAAAAGAGCTTGAACTCCTCAACTGTGTTATACCCGATGAGTTTGTGGTTGGGTCCATTATTCCAAAGCTACCTTCCTCTTGGAGGAATTTCGCCACAAGCCTTAAACACAAGAGACAGAAAATATTAGTTGAAAACCTGATAGCATCTCTTGATGTTGAAGAGAAGGCTCAGGCTAAAGATAACACTGAGAAGGGGAACGAGGAAAGAGCTAGCGCCCACTTCGTCCAGAAAAACCATGGCAAGTACAAAGGAAAGTCTAAGTCTTTCAATGCCAAAACTACTACTACATTTAAGAAGAAGAAGAAGAATAAACCAGAGTTGTCGTGCTTCACTTGTGGAGAGCTTGGGCATTTTTCCAAAGAGTGTCCGGAGCGAGCGGACCGCAAAGGGAAAAAGAAGAATGTCAACCTTGTGACTACTAGCGATGCTGACGACGGGTATGGTAATTTTCCTACTGTACTATTAGTATTTCAATCACCAAATTGGTGGGTTGATACAGGTGCTAATATTCACGTATGTGCTGATATCTCTCTGTTTTCTTCTTATTAGAGGCTCCAAGGTTCCTCCGTCCTAACGGGGAATGGATCACATGCTTCTGTTCGTGGTGTTGGCACGGTAGATCTGAAGTTTACTTCGGGGAAGATCGTGCAACTGAAGAACGTGCAGCATGTCCCTACTATACGCAAGAACCTTGTTAGCGTATCTCTTCTTTTGAGAGATGGTTTTAAAGTAGTTTTAGAGTCCAATAAAGTAGTTATGTCTAAGCATGGACAATTTATTGGTAAAGGCTATGATTGCGGAGGCTTGTTCCGCCTATCTTTGGCAGATTTTTGTAATAAGTCAGTAAATCATATTTATGGCACAATTAATGATAGTTCTAATATTTGACATTCTCGTTTATGTCATGTGAACTTTGGTTTAATGTCACGTTTGTCTAGCCTGAGTTTAATTCCAGATTTCACTATTGCCAAAGGTTCTAAGTGCCATAGTTGTGTGCAAACAAAGCAACCTCGAAAGCCTCACAAGGCAGCGGAGGAGAGAAACTTGGCACCTCTAGAACTCATACATTCTGATCTTTGTGAGATGAATGGTGTGTTGACAAAAGGCGGAAAGAGATATTTCATGACTTTAATTGATGATGCAACTAGATATTGTTATGTTTACTTGCTTAAAACTAAAGATGAAACGCTAGACTACTTTAAAATCTATAAGGCTGTTGAGAATCAACTAGAGAGAAAGATTAAACGTCTAAGGTCAGATCGTGGTGGTGAGTATTTTCCTATGCTTTTTGGTGAATTCTGTATGGAACATGGTATTATTCATGAGAGGACAACTCCCTATTCTCCTGAATCAAACGGGATTGCCGAGAGGAAAAACCGCACGTTGACTGACTTGGTAAACGCCATGTTAGATACTGCTGGTCTTTCTAAGGCATGGTGGGGGAGGCTTTATTGACCGCGAGTCATGTCCTGAATAGAGTTCCAAACAGAAATAAAGAGACAACTCCATACGAGTATTGGGTTGGAAGGAAACCATCACTTACATACTTACGCACGTGGGGATGTTTGGCGAAAGTCAATGTTTCAATTTCTAAGAAGCGTAAGCTTGGACCAAAGACTGTGGATTGCATCTTTCTAGGATATGCACATCATAGCATTGCCTATAGATTTTTAGTAGTAAAATTTGAAGTACCTGATATGCATGTGGATACGATCTTTGAATCTCGTGATGCTACTTTCTTTGAGAATATTTTTCCTATGAAAGATATGCGTAGCAATGCTAAGTTTTCCTCTGAATTAACTCCTGATTTTACTACACCTATTGAGTCTCCGCTTAAGTCATTTGAACAACCACTTAATGAAGTTCTTGAGGAGGATGACAATGAAATTCTTGTGAGGAACAAGAGACGAAGGATTGCAAAATCCTTTGGTGATGATTTCATTGTGTACCTTGTGGATGATACTCCTACTTCTATTACAGAAGCATATGCATCTCCAGATGCAGATGATTGGAAAGAAGCTGTTCGTAGTGAGATGGACTTGATTCTTTCTAATGGTACCTGGGAGTTATCTGAGTTGCCTTTTGGTTGTAAACCTGTGGGTTGTAAGTGGGTGTTCAAGAAGAAGCTTAGACCTGATGGTACTATTGACAAGTACAAGGCTCGGCTTGTGGCTAAGGGTTATACTCAAAAAGAAGGCGAGGATTTCTTTGATACTTATTCACCTGTTGCTAGATTAACCACTATTCGAGTATTACTTTCCCTAGCTGCCTCATATGGTTTTCTCATTCATCAAATGGATGTGAAGACAACTTTTCTTAATGGAGAGTTGGATGAGGAGATCTATATGGATCAGCCTGATGGGTTTGTAGTAAAAGGTGAAGAGCAAAAAATGTGTAAGTTATTGAAATCTTTGTATGGCTTGAAATAAGCACCTAAACAATGGCATGAGAAGTTTGACACTACTTTAATTAGTGCAGGCTTTGCTGTTAATGAAGCTGATAGGTGTGTGTATTATCGACATGGTGGGGGTCAATCTGTTATATTATGTTTATATGTTGATGATATTCTTATTTTTGGAACAAATATTGATGTTATTAATGAGGTCAAGTCTTTCCTATCAAAGAGCTTTGATATGAAAGATCTGGGTGAAGCTAATATTATTTTGAACATTAAGCTGATTAAGGATGAGAGTGGGATTACTTTATTGCAATCTCACTATGTTGAGAAGGTTTTGAGTTGCTTTGGCTTTATGGATAGTAAACCTTCTCCAACACCTTATGATCCTAGTGTGTCTTTGAGAAAGAACAGAAAGTTTGCTATAGACCAACTGAGATACTCTCGGATTATTGGTTCACTCATGTATCTAGCGAGCGCAACTAGACCAGATATCTCATTTGTTGTGAGCAAGTTGAGTAGGTACATGTCCAACCCGGGTGATAATCATTGGCATGCACTTGAAAGAGTTTTGCATTATCTCAAAGGTACAATGAGTTTTGGAATTCACTATTCTGGGCACCCAGCTGTGCTAGAGGGATATAGTGATACAAACTGGATTTCTGATAATGATCAGATCTACGCCACTAGTGGGTATGTTTTTACCCTTGGAGGTGGTGCAATGTCATGGAGGTCTTGTAAACAGACTATTTTGACTAAATCAACCATGGAAGCAGAACTTGCTGCTTTGGATACAGCTTCTGCAGAGGCAGAGTGGCTGCGTGAGCTCTTGTCTGACTTACCGGTGGTTGAAAAACCAATACTGACTATCCTTATGAACTGTGATAATCAAACAGTGATCACGAAAGTGAACAGCGCTAGGGATAATGCGAAGTCAACAAGACACGTTAAAAGACGTTTGAAGTCTGTCAGGAAGTTGAGAAACTCCGTAGTAATAGCTGTGACTTATGTACAAACAGACAAAAACCTGGCAGATCCCTTTACAAAAGGGTTATCACGGAATGTGATAGAAATCGCATCAAGGGAGATGGGTATGAGACCCATATGAGTTTACAGTAGTAGTAACCCAACCTTTTTGATCGGAGATCCCGTGACTAAGGATCTGGGAAGAACAAGCTATTGGTAAACTGAGGAGAGTAATTTCTAAACCCTCTCTTTGTGAAGATGCAATACTCTCATTGCTATGAGGCACTGTATGGAAGGTTGGCAAAGACCTTAATATGTTCTATTGGCTTTTAAAAGCAAAGATGCTGTCCTACAGAGTATTCTTGAAAGAATATACCTATATGAGCCATGACTGTTAAACGTCGCAGTCTATGAGATTAGGGTGATCTCTAGTAAGCTCATGAAGAGACCATGGAGTATGACGTATATGCTCCACCCACAGAGAAAGGCTATTGGCAGCCAGGTACTAGTTTAACCTTGAGTAAAACTTGCTTCACGCAAAACTTGCAATTCAAGGCATAGTCCATTGTTCAAGTTGTGAATAAGTGTAACTTGAGGTTATAGGCAGAAGTTCAACTTAACAGTCTCTGTCAAACACTAGTATATCAAACAGTAGCGGGAACAGTCAAAACTCTAAATGTGCATTTGAGATCTGGTGGGGGATTGTTAGAATTTATATGGGCTTGGCCCAATAATAATTCTGAAATTCCTAAATAAATCTCAAAACCCATACATGTGTGTGCAAAGAGGGAAGTGGAACTCTTTAGTCCCACCTTGCTAGTGGAAGGGGAGGAGAACTTGCTTAAATATGGAAGTCCTCTCCACTTCCTCAAGTCTAGTGTGAGAAGGAGAAAGAGAAGTCCACACGCGCGCGCTCGCTCGCCTCGCCTCGCCTCGCCGGGCGGGGCGGGGCGGGGCGTGGCGACTGCGCGGGTGCGCGGCACCTGCGTGAATGGTCCGCCGAAATCCGGTTCCTCGCCTTGCGGGAGCGCGGTCTCCTTTTGCAGTTTTTGGTTTCTTGGCCTTCAAGTTGCAGAGTCCTAAACAGTTACGACTCAAGAGTCCTAAGCCGATTTAGATCGTGATCGCGACACGAGGTCGGTTCAACAGGGCTATATATATGCAACCTATCGGCCACGCCAAAACACATCTCTCAACACCTCTCGAGCTAGGGTTTGCCTCATATCGCTTTTGCGCTGCCGTCTAGTCGTCTCCAGTCCGTTCGCTTGCGTGCACCAGCGACCGGGCGAGCAGGTCTCCGGAACCCTCGTCTTTGCGATCCTGCACCGGGAGAAGACGAATAAGGTTTTTGGGAAGCGCTCGTCGCGCGACTGCTCTCGTCTTCAACAATGGGTCGTCTACCGTCCAAGTCAGGCGGCGCTGCGTCAAGACGTATTCGTTGTCAACTGCTCCGAGCTCTTCCTCCAGCGCTCATCGAGGATCGTCCAGCGCCGACTCCGCCACCGTCTTCTCCAGTATCAGAAAGGTACGCCGTTCGTGATCTAATCTCTATGCTTATATCAGATCTTATGCCTTTGTTCTTGTTTTTTGATCTATCTGGTGTACAAGCTATGTTTACACCAGTTGTCATGTATGAGATCATGTTATGCATGTTTTGCTATGCTAGTAAACAATACAATATGAGATATCTAGATCATCAATTTATCATGATTTATATTCTGGTTTTAATCTGGAAATTGCCTATTCTTTTAACACAATACACTCTCATAGTAGAAGAAATGCAGATTTAGGACCTGTTTGAACGAGAGAATTTTTTCATGTTTCTGTTTTTCCTGTGAAGTTGAATTGATTCATGTGAAATTTCTATGCGGTTTCTATAAAATTCCTGCAT
Organism: Coix lacryma-jobi var. lacryma-jobi; assembly: GCA_009763385.1. Lineage (NCBI taxonomy): Eukaryota > Viridiplantae > Streptophyta > Magnoliopsida > Poales > Poaceae > Coix > Coix lacryma-jobi. Next base: position 156,873,253 of record CM019826.1, read on the forward strand.
TCCAAACAAGCCCTTAAATGAACTTTGTTCTTAATACATTGACACATTCTGTAACGTGGATGGTTTACTATATGTTTTTTGGGTGGGTGAGGGGGGGGGTGTTAAAAGATAGGTCTTTTAAAAGATAAAAAGGTCTATTATAACTTTTCATATGCATGGTGAATGTAATCGCATTAACCTTACTCTGGCAAGTTGCAAATAAGCTATTTTTTTATTGAATTGAATTTAATAATGGTGGTCATCATGGACAAAATAAAAAGTTAAAATTTAATTATTAGGATAAAACTAAAACAACTTATATTTGAGACCGGATGAGCATGATCTAACTAGGTTGTCAAATAGCCTAGGCAGGGGTGAATCTACTAGTGGGGCAGGCAAAGCTCAAAAACCCCTAATACCATTTCCATGATAGTGGAGCTCTTTCTTTAGCACCTCTAATTTTTATAGACATGATCAAAAGAGAGAAATAAGAGGCTATGGAGGTTCATGATGACTCGAGTCCCCTCTTCTATATGAATTAATTTTCAGATCCATCCACCATAGCCTACAGAGCCCTTCATAACAGAAGCCGACAGCAAACCAAAGCGCCGATTATGGATAATTTTCTTTGAATTTTCAAACTACCACAGATAAAGAAATGGCCTAAACCAAAAGTTATAGTACTTGAAGAGAGATCTAAAGATTTCCAATTCAATTTTTTAGGGTCTCAAATACGCATCACAACATTCACTAAGTTAATAAAGTCAATATGGAAGGAATGTATTAGTTGTTTAGTCATAAGTGATTTTGAGGCGCAATGGTTAAGGAAGCACCACATGAGGCCCGAGGTCAAGAGTTCGATCACCCATGTCCGTACGCATGAAGGTCTAATAGAAGGTCTAAATATGAATTAATCATGAACTAATAAGAACTAACAGAGGTTAATCCTACGGCGGACTAAAATTTAGTCCGATGATCCGAGCAACCTCTTAGTTTAGCTACTATAACTGTCTTGTTTCTAAATGCAGTCATTGTTTTGAGGTGTGGTGTAGTGAGCTTTGAGCGCGATTATGAAAACATATTGACATCTTTATTATCAATAAAATACAAAAATATTTCATGGAGTAGCTAATGCATCTTAATTATTTGAGGCTACAGATAGATGTTTATCCATTTTTTTTCTAATAGTTAGTTAAAATTATAAAAGTTTAAATTAGATCAGAACTAAAATGACTTGCATAGTTAGGAGTATCACGGAAAAGGACCGAGTAATTGGCCAAGTGTTGTGATTTGCGCACTAAGAATCCAAATATTGGATTCATGTTTGATTTATTCCTACCGAATAGTACGTACTCCTACATTAACTCATCGATTGAGTTAAATTGCGTCGTCCTACAGTAGTAGCCTGCAATCAACTGTGCTGTGTTGCAAGTACACAGACACACCTTGTGTTGCCCACCAGCACGCAGGCCTCTCCATCAATAATAATAAGCTAGATTCGGGCATAGCTTACATTATTAATTCGCCCAGATAAAGTTAAGTACGCAATGAATGATGAATGGCTAACCACGCACGCGCATAGCGTTCAATTCTATTGGTCCTCATTAGATACTCCTATCCTATACAACCAGTGACGAATGCAAAATAGAATCGAAGGAGGGCTGATTCTGTTCTTCTTCGTCTACCTCTATTTTTCTTCTTTTCTTCACCTCTTTTTCTCCCTCATCCCCCATGTATTTCCATTGATGTACCAGCCATAGGGGACTAGAGCCCCCTAGCTAGTGTCAGGCCCATAATTTTGAGGGTGAATATTCAAAATACAAAGAGAAATAATATTTTTGGATCGTATTGGGTTGCTGAGCCATTAGCTGTGGACCAAGAGAGGAGTATAGTACCAACGTTTTTGGCTAAATTCTTCACAAATTTTTCATTCTCTTATTTTCTTCTTTTTAGTATATATACTTATATACACACTAGATGTACCCCCCCCCCCCCGTTAGGTAAACCACTTTAGTTTAGTCCATATGCTATATATAGATCCTCAGAGCTAGAGTCATGCCAAAGAGATGCTAAATTTATATAAAAAAGTATCTTTAAATTCGAAAATATATTTTACATAATACGCCTATTTAGTGTTATATACTCCCTCCGTCCTTAAATAAGTGTCGTCGTTGGTGTGTGTGCCACGTGTTTGACTCAATTTATAGAAAAATATGTGCAATATTTATATCTCCAAATAATTTTGTTAAAAAACTAGATGTAAAGATCTTTCTGATGATACTAATTACTTAGCGTAAATATTAATATATTGTAATATATATAATTGATGGTAGCTTTTTTCGGGAAGCGAGAACGACACTTGTTTAGGGACGGAGGGAGTAAGTATTAATACTCCATCCGTCCCTGAAAGAATCAATTTCTAGAGTTGTCTTAAGTCAAACTTTTTGAACTTTGACCGAATTTCTAGAAAAAACTATCAAGATTGATGGTACCAAATTCATATCATTAGATATATCATAGAATATATTTTCATAATATGTCTATTTTATATCATAGATGTTATTATTTTTTTCTATAAAGTTAGTTAAAGTTTAAAAAGTTTGACCGGCACGGATTCTAGGAATTGCTTCTTTTAGGGAGTACTCCCTCCGTCCAAAAATGATGTTCGTATTAGACTAGTCAAAAAGTCAAACTTTATAAATTTTGACCAACAATTAATCAAATTGTATAAAAGTTTAGAGTATAAAACTTACATCAATAGATTTGTGTTAAAAGTGCCACTAAGATGCTATTGAGTTTTTAGCCACCAACTTTATATTATAAGAGAAATTAATGGTCAAAATATATTTTGTATGACTTTTTGACTAGTCTAATACGAATATCATTTTTGGACGGAGGAAGTATTTTTTAAACCTACTAGTAGCTGATTCGATCCTAGCTAAACCGCGTGTGATCCACATCCTTAATTGTTTGCCGCATTTTCCGGTGCCGCTATACGGCATGCTACACACGCGCTACACAGTGTTGTGGTCACTGTACGATTTGCATATATTTTGCAGGTAGTGAATGCAAACAAAGAAGATCTGGGGCTAAGCTGCTAATTAATTCCCCTAACGTAAATACTCATATAGTCTTGTCAAATTGTAGTACAAAATGTGGTACCACACATACGCATATATATTATGTTTCTGTGGCGGACGTCAACAAACTATATGTCTTTTTTAATATAGATTCAAAGTATATATAGTACAAATCCAACAACAATTATGATGTACTGATCCATCAATCTATGCCGATTCATGGGTTAGAATTGTTCGACCCTCATTTTGATCAGAGTCTAAAAGTTTCTTACAATATACTCCGGCCGTATGACCTCGAAATAATTTGTAGGTACGTATTACATACTTTTGTATTTTTAAAGTTTGACAATGATATCATATATCACACAATGTTCTTTATTATCTTAAATAGCAGTCATAGGACATGTTTGGATGAGAGCTAATAACTAGCTAACTAAAGTTAGCCCAAGTTAGCTTCCTTTAACTAGATAATGGACTAGCTAATGGCTAAAACGTGTGTGGGAAAAATTAATACAAAGCTAATAATGGGTTTGTGTGCAAAAAAATTATCCATACCCTTAGTCCCATGTTTGGCTAGGATAATGGCTAACTATCGTTATATTGGGCTCTAGGTACCTTTGCCGCATGGAAAATAGCTCAACTGAGATCGCGGGTGGGCCAAGCATGTGAAATGAGAGGTCCGAACCGAGCATTGAGAGCTCGATGGCTGAGATGCATGAGCTCGTCTTCTCTTGTGGTAGGATGATTTTAATCAAGAACCATAAATTCCTCCTCAATGACTTACCTAACTTTCATACAATTGAGATTCATAATCATCCTAATCAAAACATGACTCATCAAAGTGTGGAAGCTTTCCCTCATAATTAGATGACATTTTTTTACACTATTGGTGACTAAAACATAGCAAACACGGTGGCACGTGAGTTTGATACCACTTGAATGAATCTACGAATGGCTAGGGGGTTCAATAGCTTATCAAAAAAAATTCTTCAAAGCACAACACTAGGAAAAGTTATTAGTACAAAAAAAAACAATCCTAACCACTACTTTCCTACCCTTTTCACCACAAAGCAAGCATCCTAAACAGTTCTAATAGCAAGGTTAACACTATTGCTGGAGCACTCAAACAAACAAGGGGCTAGCATGTACAACTAGTTGAGTACAAAAGAAAAACTACTCTATAACTACTTTACTCAACTAGACAGACTACCACTATACAACCAACAACAACTACACACTAGCGGTAGTAAATAAAAGTAAATGCATAGTGTGGAGAGAAAAAAACAACAGGGCAAGTGAGAGGAATATTTATCCCCGATCTTTGGTTTCTTGGTAGCAACATACTTCCTCATTGGGGCGAGTTCTTTGATTATTGCTTCACAAGCTATGCAAGATTTCCAATCTGGACCCTCAACACGAGTGCCGAAGAAGCCAACCAACCAAGGCACTCCAACTAGCCTCTATGATCACACTAGAGTTTCCATCTGTGAATCTCCCACATAGTGAGCACAAGACCCCTCACAACAACTTAATTGGAGCCATCAAACAATCATCAAATGATGTTCAACAATACTAACTAGCTCAAAGCAGTCTAGGTATCAACAATAACAACAAAATTACTACTACCAAGCTTCTCTAGTGCCACAAGATGCAATCCAACTAATCAATGCAACATAACCACCTAAATCTCTAGATCAATCCCTAAGCATGCAAGTTAGCTAAGTGTGTGCTTGAGCTCTCCAAGTGTGTATGGATCAATAGAAATGGACAAGAGAGGTTAAAAGATGCATGTGCAACCCTTCTATATATAGAGAGCCCCAAAACAAAAGTAGACGTTGGGAGAAAGGTTTATGACCACCAAAAAAAGGTTTATGTAGATCCAATGGTTGAGATTGATCTAAAACTAGTTGTTGATCACTACTTTCTCCAGTGCTTCCAGTGGAGTTACCACTAGACAAATCTGGTGGCCTGCCCAAGGCTAAATCTGGTGCGTCAAAACCTCTCTAGTCACCAACCCGAGAGCACCACCAGAAAAGTCTTGTGGCTTCCACCAAAGAAAGTGCGCCCCTAGTGAAACATATTTTATGCAGCCTACCCCTACCCTTATTCTTCTCTGGTGCTGGTAAGATCCAACCACTGGATAAATCCCTTGTAACGTACTAGCCTATGTTTTGGTGCTAGCCTATGTTTTGGTGCTTCCCATAGGGGCTAGCCTATGTTTTGGTGCTTCCCATAGGGAGTCACCACATAAATCTGGTTAGTGTATAGATCCCTTGTAACGTACCACACTACAAACATCGTTAAACCCTTAATTGTACGGTTATCCCACTTAGAGGCCTATCTAGATGTACATCTTTCACATATCCAATGGAATGTCGTAAGAACATATTACTACTAGAGGTTACAAACAACACAAGGTATACACACACAAATGTTTTTGAAGTCGTTATAACATCCCATTGGATACCAACTTTATTTTAAGGCTTGGACAAATTAAAGTCTCTCAACTCTTTATTTGCAGTACTGTGCGAGCATGGACCGGATATATTGAAAAGCAAACACTAGCTAGTAAATGATGTAACACTACAGCAGAATCGCTCTTTGCCGAGTGCTGGCAGCACTCGGCAAAGAGCCTTTTGCACTCGGCGAAGGCTTCGCCGAGTGCCGGCGAAGAATTTCATGGCAAAGGGTTCTTTGCCGAGTGCCAAATATCGGGCACTCGGCGAAGGCTTCGCCGAGTGCTGACATATTTGGCACTCGGCAAAGAAAAAAATAAAAAAACCCCGAAAAATAGGGAAAATTTTTTATTTAATTGGAGGAGGGCCCCACTGGACAGCGCCCACTTGTCGCCCTCGAAATCGCAAGTTCTACTATTTTTCACGTAATTTTCTCTCACGTAGAGAGCAGGATTCGAACTCACGATTTCTCGTTCGCGCGGAGCATCCTCTACCACTGCACTACACACTCATATACGTTCCATCTCCGTTTCGATTACCCATATATTATACTAAACCATGTGTAACTTGCTTATTTGAGGCCCTAAACGAATTCAAATCAAAAAATTGTAAACTACAAAGTTTTCTAACTTTTCAAGATCTACAACTTTTATTTTGGTAGTTTTTCCATCCGAGGTCGTTTATAAAAATTTGAATTTTAAATTTTACAATTTGAAACGTAGTTTTCGTTGACAAGATGATTTCAAATCAAAAAGTTGTCAACACCAAAGTTTCATAACTTTTTGAGATCTACAACTTTTATTTTGGTCATTTCTCCATCTGAGGTATTTTGAAAAATTTGAATTTTAAAATTTTCAAATTCGACGCAGTTTTGCATAACTAGATAGAAATGACGTAGGCGTATGTCTAGTATTTATATAGGCAGTAGGCAGGAATGCAGGAAATATACAAAAAGGATAGAAGTAATTACTCATCGAATTCTGTTGATCCGCTGCAGCTGCAGCTCCCCCTTCCCTACTCCAAAAGCGCCACTCGGTACGTACAGTACACCTAGGCCACACACTAGCCGAGAGGAGAGCACGAATCACGATGCATTGCAAGCAGCAAGAAGTGTCCTGACGAGAGCCACGATGGACCATGCATCATCACCTCATAATTCTCACCAGTTTCCCATTGCAGGCCTAGAGCTATAGCGGGGGCCATCATGCATCTCTCTCTTTTTCTAAGGCCACGTTGAGTTCACAAAATTTCTCCAAAAATGTTACGCAGTATCCATCACATCAAATCAAATCTTTAAACGCATGTATGAAATATTAAATGTAGATAAAAAATAATTAATTGTACTTTTAGTCTGTTTATGTCGAGACGAATCTTTTAAGTCTAGTTAATCTATGTTTGGATAAAGTTTGTCAAATAACAACGAAAATACTGCAATATCACTATGCAATATTTTTCGCCAAGCGAATTCGCTTACCAACGGAGTAGCTGCTTGTCTGTCTCCACTGGCGGTGTGTGGTGGGGGTGGACGACGTCGACCGAAATCCTAGGCAGATTTCCAGAATCCGACGTGTAATTCTCCCCTTAAATGCACTGCATGCATGCATGCCCGGTTTCCCTCTAGCTAGCCCTGTCCGAAGAGTCACCACTGTCATGCATGGCTTCTTTTTTTTTCTCTCTCTCTGAAGGATGAACAGGCATGCATGCAGACGCATGCAGAGACCAGCAGCAGCAGCTCGGGCGAGTGGCGAGGCCAGAGCCAAGGCACGACACGACGTGCTAAATTTACTCGGCACCAGACACCATTCAAGGCACGCCGCAGCTGCATTGCAGTTGCAGACTTGCAGCAGGCATGATGTAGTACGTAGTGTAGCTACTGTGGATAGATGCTACCACTCACTACTAGAGGGAAAGGAGCCATTTTTCTAAAGAGGAATAATGTACAGCACTGCATAATAACTGTATTATGCGAGAGTAACAGTTACGGCGCCGTCGGCTGGTCATTTTTACGGCCGATGATTTTTAACGGTTTCGATATCGTTCTGTGAAAGAGAATATGCGGCCGATGATTTTTAACGGTTTCGATATCGTTCTGTGAAAGAGAATATGCTGAGGGACGTACGGCTGATAAGATAAAACGAATAGTACTAACAACATTTTACCGACGTCCATCATAGACGATCGGTCGGTCAATCTATCATCTCTGGTTTATCACCTCACTAAATGATTATTACTGTATTATATATGAATAGCCGGTGTATAAACCGTCGAGTCACCATGCATCGATCTATAACCTTGGATCTTAGATCTTAGATCTTAAATCCTAAACCCTAAACCCTAAACCCTAAACTCTAATAGCTGGTTGTTTGCTTTGAACAAGCTATAGCTAGCTAGCTAGGTTGTGTATCGTCCATAGCTACACGTAGTATGTACCTACAATAGCAACTTATTTAGTGACGCTTGACGTGTTGTTTGCGTAGTTATTATTAGCACGAGTGACCAAAATAACTGTGCACAGTACGTGCACGCACAAGTACTACTATACCACGCTCTCTCGCCGCGTTCCTTCGTTCGTTCAAGCAGGAAATCACGAACGACACAAAACGTACACGTACGTGTAGCGGCCTAGATATAGCAATAAACACGGCAAAGGAACTGGTCGAACTGTTGCCCTCTCTTGCCTGTGTTATGTACACACGTACATACTGTACGTGTTCCCTCGATCTTCCTTGCTCTCACTACTAGTCACTTGTTCACCTGTCATGGCATGCATGCATATGGATTTCAAATTATGATATTTGCAGACAAGCAAGTTTGAAATAAATGAAGACAACTCGAGGTCTCGAGCTAGCCATTATATATATTTGGCCATTACAGATAAACGGTCCATGCAATGTAAGGATATCATGAAACCCATGCATACTTACGCACACTGTATATATTTTTTTTTAATGATAATATGGTTCTATTTGATTGAATTTATTCACGACTGATTTCGACTATTTTAATAATATAATATAAGTTGAAGCAAATAATTAAAGAGAGCTTAATTAGAGGAGGCCGGCCGGCCGGTCGGTACGAAACATGTTGGATATGCGGTGTTAATCGGTCAGGAAATCCATCCTACGTACAACAGTACACACAGTCGTTCTTGATTATCATCACATTGATTCTTTTGATTATGTCGCTACAGTAGCTACACAAACCTACGGAGTAGCTAGCTAGCTGGGCATCCTCTCTGCTGCTCAGTAGAAAAGATGACTGTTGCCTACTAGCCTGTACTGTACCTATGAACAGTACACAGGCCACTGCCAATTGCCACACTCTCGTCTCTCTGCTTCTTCTTCTCTCTCTCTAAATAAACAGTCACTGCAGTACACGCGTCTTTCTCCCAATGCAACCTTTCTCAACTCCTATGGCTATATATGGCCCTATGGTGGTGGTGGTGGTGTACCGGGTATGCATGTGCGCGTGTATGTGTTGTATATATGTATATGAGTAAAGTCCATCACCGGTCCCTAAACTTGTGTCGTTGTGTCATCCTGGTCCCTAAACTCGCAAATCGATCATCTAGGTCCTCAAACTTGTTCGGTTGTGTCATCATGGTCCCTAAACTTGTTCGGTTGTGTTATCTCGGTCCATAAACTTACAAATCGCTTGTTTAGGTCCTCAAACTTAGACAGTTGTGTCATCCTGGTCCCTAAACTTTATTTTGAGTCTCATCTAGATCTAAACATGGCAATTTAAAAATCTTATATCAACAAATAATTCATAACTTTTTCATACAAACTCGAACAAAGACAAACTTTATATCAAAATTATAGCCCTCGATGTGATCTACAATTTTGTAGTTGAAAAGTTTTTGATTTAAAACTGTTTAGGGTCCCAAAATATTGTTGTATGTTTATAGATTTTGAAATTTAAAATTTAAAATTATCAAACAATCTTGAATATTGATATGATCTATATAAAAGTTATAGTTCTCAATGCAATCTACAACGTTGTAGATAAACTTTTTTTTATTTAAAGTTATTTAGGATCCAAAAAAATAATTTTAAATTTTAAATTTCAAAATCTATAAACATACAATAATATTTTGGGACCCTAAACAGTTTTAAATCAAAAACTTTTCAACTATAAAGTTGTAGATCACATCGAGGGCTATAATTTTGATATAAAGTTTGTCTTCTTTCGAGTTTGTATGAAAAAGTTATGAATTATTTGTTGATATAAAATTTTTAAATTGTCATGTTTAGATCTAGATGAGACTCAAAACAAATTTTAGGGATCAGGATGACACAACTGACTAAATTTGAGGACCTAAATGAGCGATTTGTAAGTTTATGGACCGGGATGACACAACCGAACAAGTTTGAGGACCTAGACGGTCGATTTGCGAGTTTAGGGACCGGAATGACACAACAACACAAGTTCAGGGACCGATGATGGACTTTACTCTATGTATATATAGTGTCTTCTGCATCCATTATATATACTGCGGCGACAGGAAGAAGGAAGCAGTGCATCAGTAGTGGCCCGGCCTCTCGATCTCTCTCCATTACGATCGAGAAGAGTATATGCTTCTTCTTCGTCTCATCCTCTTCTTCCTCATCAGACCTCCATCCACCCACCCATCTGTTCCTCCTCCCTCCTCCTCCTAGAACCCATTTTGTCTCTCCCTCAGTCCCTCCCTCCACACACCCAACCAATCACAAGCTTTGCTACGACCTAGCTAGCTTATTCACAGACAGCTTACAACCAAACAAAGTGATCGAGCACGTACACTGGTAGACGACGACGACATGCCGTCGCAGCAGCAGCAGCAGCAGCCGCAGCCGCAGGTGGTGGCGGGGTCGACGCGGTGGTGCCCGACGCCGGAGCAGCTGATGATCCTGGAGGAGATGTACCGGGGCGGCCTGCGCACGCCCAACGCGTCGCAGATCCAGCAGATCACGGCGCACCTCGCCTGCTACGGCCGCATCGAGGGCAAGAACGTCTTCTACTGGTTCCAGAACCACAAGGCCCGGGACCGCCAGAAGCTCCGCCGCAGGCTCTGCATGAGCCACCACCTCCTCTCCTGCGCGCAGTACTACGCCGCCGCCGCGGCGCACCAGCACCACCACGGCCACGCCGGCGGCTTCCTGGCCGCCGCGCCGCCGCCGTACGGCGGGCATCATCATCAGTCGTCGTTGCTCTCCCCGTCGTCCACGTCGCCCACCCCGGCCGCTGCCGCCGCGGCCGCTGCGGCCTACGGCTACTACTACCCCGCCTTCGCTGCCGCCGCCGCTGCACCGACGACGAGCAGGTGCGCCGGCAACGCCACTCCCCCGTCGCCGACCACCCAGCTCTTCCACTATCAGCATCAGGTACACGTTGTACTTTCTATATCCATCTTCTACACGTCACATATCACATCACTAGAAATGATACAAAGTTTCCATCTTTATTAATCTATATTGATCCATCCATGCAACGTAACGACGACGCACAGGGTGGCGGCGGCGGAGGGCTTGTGCCGGCGGAGGCGCTCGGCCGGCTGGAGTACTCGTCGTCGCTGGGGAAGCTGGACAACTTCGGCGTGGCGCTTGACGACGTCGTCGTGAACTCCGCCGTCGACATGACGACGCCTCCGGGGTTTGATGTGCCGCCGCCGCGGCCGGCTGCCTTCTGCCGGCCGCTCAAGACGCTGGACCTCTTCCCCGGCGGGCTCAAGGAAGAGCAGCACGACGTGGCCTGATGCATGGACCCATATGCCATGCATGCGGCATGCCATTATTATTAATTAATTACTTAGCTAATTAATCGTCGTCGTCAGTTGTTGTTGATGCATGTCTTGCAGTAGTACACACACTGATCGACATGATGTCTAGTCGTCCCTTCTCCCAATCAATTTAGCTAGAGCTAGAGCTAGCTAAGCTTCTCTCATCACTCTCCATGTCGTCGTCGTCGTCGTCGTCTTCTTCTTCTTTCTGATGTGTTTGATTAGAGGGTGTGTACTGTACTTAGTTTCTAGAGATTAATTAGTGCACGTACGTCTACACTAGCTAGAGGGAGTGAGCTAGCACTAGCAGCATACGAGTACTCCAGAGAAAAAGTACTGTACCAAGTAGAGGCCGGCGCAGTGTGCAGTGAAGTCAAGTGCAGTGATTCCTTATTGGAGTTTATGGAATGTGACCGTGCATACAGTGCGTTTTTATTAGTGTAGCACTAGTACTAGTAGCTACTAACAGGCATGCATGCAGTATGGGATGACATGTTGCAGCTGCTTGTGAAGCCTTTTAGCTGGGGTACGGTATAGCTAGGCTTTATTTGCAGACCTCATTTAACTGGTGGGAAAGGAGATCAAGCTAACAGTTCATGAATACGATGAAATGGAATGTTCCTTGCATGCCGGTCCCCCAACTCCCAACCTCCACCAACTCCTCTCTCTCTCTCATCTCTAGCATCTAGTAGATCCCCTCTGCACACCCTTGTGTGTGTGTGGACCTTTTTTTGCCTGCCTTCTGTTTTGTGTTCCCACCAAAGAACCAACCGCGTTAGTGGTTTTTTTTAGATGTGCTTAGGTAGTACGGTAGTACCCATATAATAAGATATATGAAGTCAAGCTTCACCTAGTAGTAGAGGTATTAAAGTCTATTACTCCCTCAGTTCGAAATTATAAGATATTTTGTCTTTTGTATTTGTATATACGTAGCCTTTTTATTATGCATTTAGATATATATTATATCTAAATATATAGTAGAAAATGTATCTAGAAAAGTCAAAACACCTCATAATTTGGAACATAGACAATACATTCATAATTCTAGGCCTATGAGAACTTGAGATAGTTTTGGACTACACAGCAGAGGAGCCCAAAACCACAATGTACGCATATTCTTTTTCTCCTTTTGCCACCCTTACAAAATGTTCAGATTCGTGTGGCACTGAGAGGTGCGACCATCTATATCACTCTAGCCAAGTGTGTCGTTTTTGCTCGCCGCAAGGATGACACATAATTAGTTGGGTCGTTTGGGAAAGCTTTAGCTTCTCCAATGAGAATCACTCCCAACTAGCCAAACACTCGAAATGCCAACTGATTCAGGTGGAGATCGGAGTAGGAGAGAATCAATTATCCCTTTACACTAGGAGCTGGGAACTAAAAAAACTGTTTCACCCTGCTCCATGTTATATTCTGGTGGAGACAAGCATATAATCAATTCTCATCAGCTGCCCACCCTGCTCTCTCCTAGTTATGCAGTGGAATCACTCCATTGAAGAATCAAGGAGCAGAGCTAAAGAATCAGAGAGTAGAGCTCTCCAAAATGGAGCCCAAGATTCATTAGTGTGCTCTTGAAAGGTCAATTAGCCTTAAATGATACATGACAGATCTAGCCTTAGATTTGAATGCATATGTAATACAAGTACACTACAATCATCATCATCTTTTTCGATCAAGTGGTGACTTGGTATGTAGAACTAGTTTATTTTAGCAAACATGTCGGTGTGTTGAAATAGAACATACAACTTGCTAAATATATCTTGGAATCAAATTTTATAGTGTAGCGGGATGCGTGTTATTCTAACTCATATGAGCACAATTATGATTCATGTCATGGATGGGTAGGAAACTAAGCATGAATCTTAGCTCCAGTTCATCTTGTATTACTTCTCTTAACAGAACCGGCTAGAATTCTTATACTTAGGGGTGTGGGGGACATATGTCTCAAGGAGAGAGTGACAGATCGAGAGACCGATCGAGTAAGAATTTCCTCATTTTAGTAGTATGTACTAGAAAAGTGTCCATGCATTGCCACGATATGTATAACTTCTATGCATGCTCATCTCGAACTACTTATGCCAACTATAATGAGCTAACTACACTAGCACAAAAAAGATTTTAGGAGACATGCATTTTGATTAACAGAGGCAGGAAAAATTAAGATGGTCTCCTACAATAATGAGTGATTTTTAGAGGTGGACATATGATTTTCAGAGATAGGTCGTCTCTGAAAATCATATTAAAAGAGGTGGACCTTTTAAGAGTTTTGCCTCTAAAAATCAAACCTATTCTCATAGGCTGAACTCTTAAGAGGCTAACCTCTGAAAAAAGCCCAACCAAACATAGTCCATATAACAACCCTAAACCGACCCTAGTTGTCATTTCCATGTTCTCCATTCTTCTTTTTTCTTTCAATCCTCATCCTGCCATAGTTGCCCACCTCTCCTCGTCCCTATGAACACTGCGCACCTCTCCTTTCTGCACGCCGGTCGGAATCTAGCCAATCACCTCATCATCGCAGATCTAGCTGAGCTTGTGCTCAAGTTCACACTGGCGACCCCTAACCACCCACATCTTCTCTCCCATGACAAAAAGTGCGCCCCCTCGATCTTTCTCTTTCCACTCCCCTCAATCTCTTTTCTCTTAATCGTCCTCCACTCAGGTGAATGAGGTCCGATGCCAGGTCAGGGTAGGGCATGGGTCCGGTGCAAGGTGTGATGGTGTCCAGTGCGATAGATGTGATGGTGGCCTTTTTGAAGGATGACGTGGAGACACGAGGAAGGGAATGCATTGTGGCTGGTGAATGGGGCTAGTGTTCTCAAGTTCACCAGTGACGACGCCAACGTCATCATCACTAGTGGTGGCTCTTGTGGATATCGCGTGGCGACGGTGACCCCTACATATACAACACTTTTGTGGCGGCTAGAGCAGTGGTGATTTTTTTCCAGATTATTTCTGGAGGCGGACACTGTGCCCGCCTGATCTGTAGCTTTTCATTAACGATGACATTTTGGCTGAGGTGGGAAGGAAATCCAATGTGTCCGCATCTTTAGAAATGTGTATTGTAGTAGTGCTATATCTTTATTGAGTTTAATTGGAGTTTGTACAACCTTATTTTTAACTAAATCAATTAAATTCCAAGACCCATAGAAAATGCTATGGGCATTAGATTGTTAATCGTGTGTGGAAAACTGGGTAGAGATTTACTCACTTAAATAGATGGTTATTGTTTGCATATGTTGTGAGGTTTAAAAGTTGAAAAGCAAGCCACATGCCTAAGCACGTAGAGTTGCGATGATGCTCATGGACTTAGGCAGTCCAAAGCCACAACATGATCGATGCCAGTTGCAACTCCAAATTGTTACCAACATCATGGTGGAGGATAGAGGCGTGGGCAGGTGAGAGTGACATACCAAGAAGGGTAGAGGGTGAGAGACGTGAGGAGAGAGAGAGAGCAATTTCGGTTTGACATTCAAAATCAGGGTACGTACGTACTGCATATGCGACGATGGATGAATAATGATGATGGCCTCATGCCTGCATGATTCAAAATTTGGTGATCCGACATTCCGATCTAATCAGACCTCAGAAGATCAAGTACATGAGCCGCGTGTGATCGTACGTACGTGCTGCATATATTCCCTGCAATTAGTAACACAATTATTATAAGCTACTAGGAACGCGTCAGTCTACGTACTCGATCACACAGCTTTTGTCATTCCTCCCCTGTGCCGTCCTAGCTAACACCGGCATTTTTAGCAGATCACACATGTATGTACCAACATACATGCATACTGTATAGATGCATGGTACGTGTGTGCACACGCTGTACTGTGTACTGCTTCCACACGCACACACATGAATATTTTGTAGCTACGTACACATATGTACACAATAATTAATATATATACACGACATATATATAAACGTTTACTTTGATGTATTCGTGCATTTCGACGTAATAACTGTATACCTTTTTTGGAATTAGACTTTGTATCATCACTAGACACGACGATGATGAACACATATCATGAGTTCAGGTTGGTACAAATTACAACGGATGAACCATAGACAGCAGGCAAGATCTCACATATATAGTTTCTTCGCCCCGATACCGATAGTGCCTAAGTTTTAGGTATGACAAACTATATACACTACTGGAAATCCTTTAGCACTCGGCAAAGGCCGTCCGACGCTCGGCGTAGGCTATGTCGAGGGCTGCTCTCGGCATAGGACTCTCGGCAAAAGAGCCTTTGCCGAGGGCCATTTATCGGGCTCTCGGCAAACTTTTCGCCGAGGGTTCCGTGTAGCCCTTGGCAAAAAAAAGTAGCCGTTAACGGAGCTCTCTACTGACGGTCACTTTGCCGAGGGCTAACCTGGCCCTCGGCAAAGGCTATATTTTGCCGAGAGTCCGGCTCTCGGCAAAGCTATATTTTTTTTATTTTTTATTTTCCTGTGCCGACGGTTAACTAGGGTCGGCTCTCGGCAAAGAAATTTCTGATGATTTTTTTTGCGGCCTCTTCGCCGAGGGCTCTATCATCTGACTCTCGGCAAAGCCCTTGAAATTGCGTTCAATATTCTCAGCTTTGCCGAGGGCTATGACCATAACCCTCGGCAAACCTGGGAACATTGTTTTCTGGTCCAGCTTTGCCGAGGGTTATGGTCATAGCCCTCGGCGAAGAGGCCCTTTGCCGAGAGCAACCCTCGGCAAAGTAGCAATTTTTTTTATTTTTTTCTGTTTTTCCTTTTCTCCCACACTACCAAACATATATATATCACATTCATCACATATCACATATATATCACATTTCACATCACAGAACATATATATATATCATGAAAGTTCACATCACATAGTTCAATAACATATACGTCCACGAATCTAGTTCACATCACATAGTTCAACAACATATTCATCCTCGAATCTAGTTCACATCACATAACTTCAGTGACACACGATAGTCCAACGTACTACACCCCCGGCCAACCAGGCCACCCCTGAGAGGGGCCGCCTGGTTCACCCCCGGTCTGGTTCCATCGGTGGTTGTTCGAACCTTGTGACGGAGGAGGCTGCAAAAGGTCATGTCAGACAAGGAAATGAAATAAATGAAACACTGAAGTATTGATACTCACAGGAGCAGCTTCGGGGTCCTGAGACGGCGGTGGAGGAGCCATGAGCGTCTGCGGCACGGCCATGCCCTGGGAGGCCATGAAGGCGATGAGCTCCGCCATCTGCTTAGCTTGAGCCTCCATCTGGGCCGACATCTGTGACCGCATCTGGAACTCGGACACCTGGCGCTCCTGCCTTTCTCTTTCCAGGCGGGCCTGCGATAATACAAAGTGAATGTTAGAACAATGCAAACATTTAAAGATCAATGTACGATGAAAGGTAGTCATGCAGTGAGTACTGGTACCAGATGTGCATTGTGAAGTTAGACCTTGAAGCTCGGTCGTATGTCAATACCCCTTCATTCCAAGCAGTTTCCAATTCATCAATCAGAGGCTCCATGTACACACCCATGTTATTCCCCGGGTGTCTAGGAATTATCAACGACAAGAAGACAGTATGACGTTGAAATAGGACGCCGGGGGGAGATTGAGGGGGATAACGAAGACGGGCCAACACGTGTACGGGACAGCCATGAGTCCATAGGGATTGAAACCGTCCGTTGCAAACGCAACACGAACATTACGAGCCTCTCTAGCTTTGTCATGATGGATGCGGTCGAAGTGGGCCCATGCTTCACCATCGGCGGGATGTACCAACTTCTCAGGATTGTATCGGGTACCCTGTTTGTGCCATGTCATCTGTTTCGCGGATTCCTCAGTCATGTAGAGACGTTGGATCCTCGGTGTGAACGGCAGGTAACGCAGGACTTTCATGGGGATAGAAAGCTGCCTCTTCGGGCCTTCACCATCGTCTACCTCCATGTATCTCGACGCTTTACACTTCGGACAGTAACCTGCATCCGTGAGATCTTTCCTGAAGAGGACGCACCCATTTGGACAAGCATGTATCTGCTCATACGGCATCTTCAGTGCACGAAGCAGTTTCTGTGACTCGTACAGGCTCTTTGGCAATATGTGGCCGTCCGGAAACATGCTACCAAATAGGGCCAACATACCATCGAACGCATCTCGACTCAGGTTGAACTGGGACTTGAACCCCATCACACGGCCAATGGCATCCAGTTGAGAAACCGTTGTCCGATCGTGAAGGGGTTTCTGTGCCGAAGACATCATCTCGTAAAACGCCTTTGCGGTCTTCTCCATCTCCTCCTCCATACGTCCTTCAGCGTACTGTGCTTCTTGGAAGTCATCTAACATGTCTGCTACCCCCGCATCAGCATCAAAGTCCTCCAGACGTGGTCGCACTGCCTCCGCTCTCAAACGATGTGCTTCACCATGGTAGATCCACCGGGTGTAGTCCGGCGTGAATCCATTGTTCACAAGATGTTTAGCCATGTTCTCCTTGTCTTGCCTTCTCCGGTTCCCACATCTGCTGCATGGGCACAACACTTTGATCTCTCCTCGCCGAGCGGCGCCAAATGCATTGTTCACGAAAGCAACTGTCTTGCGCAACCATTCATCGGTGAAATCACTTCTGCTTCTACGGCCCGAGTACATCCACTGACGGTCATCCATCCTACTGTCATGCATCCGAGTACTTACATATCTACCTCCGAGTACTTCCATCCTACTATCATCTAATAGGTGAGGATAGGTCCTAATCCCACCCGCGGATACGTACATGAGGCCAGTTCCCATTGTCTGCCCCGAGCCGAGACAGAATTTCGGCAGCACCTCCCCGATGTTCTCAAGATACACGTCCCTGTAGGGAGAGTGTGTATCCGGAGAACAACAGGGAGGTGATGCAGAAACTCCATCTCGAATCGGGGCAGACCATGGGAACTAGCCTCATCGACGCATCTGCGGGCTGTCCAAGTAACGTGGACAATCCGAAACAGATACAGTTATCGATATGCAGAGACCTGCATACCTCTAGCCGTATCTCTTTCGGACGGGAGACGCCTAACTAGGTTCAATGACCTAAGACCCTTTTCTGGGAAGAGACGTTATTTATACCTAGGGTGCCGGTGGAGTCAGGCTAGCGGCGCAGTGGCGAGTCGGTGCAGTGGCGAGGCGAAGCGGTGCAGGCAGACCCGCGACGACGACGAAGACGATCGAGGTCGCCGAGGATCTCCGGCTTGGCCCCGACAGGCCCTCCTCCTACAGAAAAGACAAAAAATATAGTATCCATTAGAAATTTCGGCAGAACCTCCCCTGCACGGTGAGGTTTCGAAACCTGCAAGAAACAACGGCACGATGGCCGACATCCACATATATGCGGCACGATGGCCGACATCCACATATACACGGCACGATGGCCGACATTCACATACATACCACTACACTACTAGTAACAACTACTTACTACTACTACTTACTATAAATGGGTGATACATGTGCAATGACGATGGGGCAATCGAGGACGACTTACGAGCAGACCGATCGACGACGACTGAGGGAACGAACTCGGGGGGGCACAACGGGGATGTCCACTTCTTGCTCCTCTACGACCGAGCGGGGTCGCAGCGGGACGGCTCCTCCTCCTCTCCTCTTCCTCCTCCTCTCCCCCTCCTCTTTCTCCTCCTCCTCCTCCTCTTCCTCTTTCTACTCCTCTCCTCCTCCTCTTTCTCCTCCTCTCCTGCGGACGCGGGTGAAGGGTCGAGATGGCGGACTAGAGGGGGGGTGAATAGTCCTTTCTAAAATTAATCGCGTCGGCTAACCGAAACAAATGCGGAATTAAAACTATCGGTCTAGCCAAGACTACACCCCTCTACCTATACTCTATGACACCTTACAAAAGATCCTAAACAATGCAAATAAGGTGTCGGGCTAGCTAGAGCTCACCTAACCAATTCTAGAAGCAAGGTCACACAAACCTATGCAACTAGTACTCAATCAACCGGGGAGCTCCTACACATGCCACTAAGCAAAAGCACCAAGCCTAAGCTCACTAGCAATGCTCAATAACAAGGCTACACAAGCCAAATTAGTGAGCTCAACTTAGCTATACAAACTAAGCAATGTGACTAGCAAGACTACAAGTCAACTAGTCACTCACGGGATCAACTTCTATGCTACACAAGCAAGGAAGGTAACTAGCAAGCTACACAAGCTAACTAATTACAAGAGCAACTATTAAGCTACACAAGCTAGATAGCTACACAAGAGCAACAACTAAACACTAGCACAAGTATGAGTATGGAAATACAAGCTAGTGAATGGAGATAGCAAACCACCGAGAAGATGAAGACAATGTTGACACGGTGATTTTATCCCGAGGTTCACTTGGTTGCCACCAAGCTAGTCCCCGTTGAGACAAGCTCAAGGTTGTCGCCGGTCCTCTTGCTAGTGGTGACTACACTAGTCACACTCTCCCCAAGGAGTGCTTACCACAAGCTCTAGCACTCGACCCGGCCGAACCACTTGACGCTCTTCACGTCTCCTTTTTACTAGAGTTGCTCTTCACGATCTCCCGCGGGGTGAGCACAATACCCCTCACAATCCTTCTCCGGAGCCACGCACAATCTTCACGCGGGCTTCACGACGGAGACTCGATCACCAAGCCGTCTAGGAGGTGGCAACCTCCAAGAGTAACAAGCACCACCGGCTTGCAACACGAACACCTAGTGCCACTCGATGCAATCTCTCAAAGCAACGCACTAGAATCGCTCACTCGCAATAGATTCGCACACTAGCAAGCACAAGCGAGTTAGAGGGCTCCCAAGCACTCCCCAATCATGGACACCAAGTCCCAAGGGTGCTAAGCACCAGCCAAGGCCGGCCACCATCTCCTTTTATAGCCCCAAGGGCTCAACTAGCCGTTACCCCCTTCACTGGGCACTTTTCGTACTGACCGGACTCACTACAGGGTGACCGGACGCGTCCGGTCACTAGAGTCCGGTCGTCCGTCCCCAACGGCTAGTTTTCGCGCGCGTTCAGCCTTCTACTGACCGGACGCGTCAGGTCATAATGACCGGACGCGCCTATGCCTGAGTCCGGTCGCAAACAGAGAGGTTTCGGGGCTGTTTTTCAGTGACCGGACGCGTCCGGTCACTACTGACCGGACTCTACCGAGCGTCTGATCAATACACCTCAAATCAGCACTCAAAAAGCACTGACCGGACTCTGTGACCGGACTCAACACTACTGACCGGACGCGTCCGGTCAGTGAGTCCGGTCACTGACCTTTCAACGCTCAAACGGCTATAACTCTTAGCTCCGAACTCCGATTTCGATGATCTTGGACATTTTGGAAAGCTAACTCAGAGGGCTACACATCCCACATACATAGCTGATCCAACTCACAAAGGATTAGAACAGGATTCCAATCCAAGATCCATCGCTTCTCCTTTTTCAACCAAAGCTTTCTCCGAAACTTCTCCGAGTTGATCCAAATCAACCCCAACACCTTCTCCTTTGCAAATGTGCCAACACCACCAAGTGTACATCATCTTGTGCATGTGTGTTAGCATTTTCACAAACAATTTTCAAAGGATTTTCACTTGCCCTCACCACGCCACTCGATCTTAGTAACATCGCAAAGTTAGATCGCTCAAGTGGCACTAGATGACCGATATGCAAACAGGTTTGCTCCTCTTAATAGTACGGCCATCTATCCTAAACCCGGTCATAATATTCTCTACACACCTATGACCGGTAAAATGAAATGCCCTACAAATATACCTTTGCCTTGCGCATTCCATTCCATCTCCTTCGGTGTTGATGCAACACATGCACCAACCTATCTTCAAATGATATGATCCACTTCATATCATCACATGGCCTCCATGGTCCATCGATCTTGACATCACTTGCTCTTCACCATCGCTTCGGTCCTTCGGCGCCAAGTCTTGCTTAAGCCTCCCGACACTCGGTACCAACGGCTTCAAAGCCTCAACTTGCCCTTCACCTTCGCAACCGGTCCATCAAGCCAAGTCTTGCCTTGATCTTCTCCATCTTAGCCATATGACCACATGTCATGTCACATATGCAATAAGCTCCTTCATCACATGTATGAGCCTTGCAACATCTTCCAAGCCATTTCACCTCTATGGCATATGTTGCTCACACATGATCACCTATGGACTAATCACCTGTGTAATTTCACTTCAAACACATATTAGTCCACCTAAGTTGTCACTCAATTACCAAAACCAAACTAGGACCTTTCAATCTCCCCCTTTTTGGTAATTGATGACAACTCTACAAAGATATGGAAATTAAGCTCTTTGGATTCTATGTTACTTATCCAACATTAAGACCATATTAGAGAATTTGGATAAGCACCATACAACCCGACTTTGTAGTGTTAACTCCCCCTACATGTGTGCTCAAATGGTTTGGTTTCAAGCTTGCACACATGCATAAATATGAAATTTGTGGGAGTGTTAGCACTACTAAGTGATGCTAAGGTATACATGATGAAATTTTACCTTTGAAGCGTGCATACCACATTTGATTCATCCTTAGCATCGAAGAGTAGCTAGACATCATAAAAACTAGAAAACCCCGTGAGATCAACATTAATAGCAAGGGTCTAGTTTTGCATTAAAAGCACAAGTCTAGCTATTAACCTATGCATGCTAGTTATCAATTCATCAATTAAATCCTATAACTAGCATACACCACACAAGCATGCATATAAAATTTTAAAACTTATGCAATGCAAGCAAGCACATGATTATGCACATATCAAATGCAACAACCAAGTTCATGAGCTTGCTCCCCCTACTTGTGTGCTCTCATTGTCCAAGAATTTTGATCCTTCAATCTTGCTCCCTCTTGATCCATGTCCATCTTCTTTTCTCCCTCTTTGTCCTTGACATGTCATAATTGACATATCTTTTCCATAACTTCTCCCCCTTTGTCATCAATGACCATAAAAGGTATGCTCTTTTCTCACAAAGGGTGACACTAGGGTAGATGGTTGACACTTTAGGCTTCATTTTTGATGGACACTACTATATGTGTTGGAATGAAACCCACTTGAAGGATCTTTGACCTTGATACCACTAGGTGGGGCACCTCCCTTATGTCATAGCATGGGTCATCCAATTGATAAACTTGAGCTCTTGTTGGAGAGGGATGCTTTGCTTGATTTGATCACTTATAGTTGAGGATCACTTGAAGTCTTGTAGGATACCACTTGAATGAAAGTTTAAACTTGATATCCATTTGCATTATTGTCTTCTTCTTGAACTCTTGTCGTCTTCATGAGCTTCTCATTTGTGACTTGAACTAGGCAATATTGCACAAGATATCTAACTCGGTTTGCTCTAGAGTAAGCTTCTTCACACATCTTTCAATGGTTATCTTACTCATGTTGAATTAGACACTTGAATGTTCATCTTCTAGATCAAGTACTTGGGTTCACTAGCTCATGAACAAATTCACATACTATCCACTAGATCATATAGTCAATCAAGCAATAGTGGTAGGCTATGAATTTAAACTTTTCAATTGTTATGCATGATCCTATTGAGCATGTACTATATGCACTAACCACATACTAGTAAGGGATGAATATGATCATGCACATTACAATGATACCTTTGCTATCTTGGAGTAGAGGATAGTCATTTGATTCCAATTAAGCTCCAAATAGCAATGTGAAGTCCATGGTGAAGACCAATATATACCAATTGATAGAACAAATCTTCACTCATATGATTAAGTGCGCTATCTTGTTGTGGTTGGCTTGCTTCTTCATTTGAACATAGCTTGCATATGAATACCACTTGAATTGTCATGATTTGCTTTACTATCTTGCATGTTGCTTGCTTTGCTTGGTCAATCCTTTCATTGCTTCAACTAAGCATCTCAAATATCCTTTGAATCACCACTTCCATATTAGCCTTCCAAGTATCATACTTGGTTAACCTACCAAAGGCGGCAAGCCCCTACAAAAGGGAGAAGTGACCTCTCTCCAAAGAACCATCCTTGATACTCACTTGAATTGACCTTGTTTGATTGATCCAATTAAACTCTTCTTGAAAATGTGACTTTGAATTCCTCTTTGAGTCCTTTTCTTTCTTCCAAATGATCTTCAATTTGATACTAGAGCTTGATCTTTATCTTCATCTTGATGTTGGTCTTGATCTTCAATTTGAGTACCAAATGTGTGCCAAATACACTTCCCAATCACATGAACTTGTACTCATA
Organism: Coix lacryma-jobi var. lacryma-jobi; assembly: GCA_009763385.1. Lineage (NCBI taxonomy): Eukaryota > Viridiplantae > Streptophyta > Magnoliopsida > Poales > Poaceae > Coix > Coix lacryma-jobi. Next base: position 156,896,757 of record CM019826.1, read on the forward strand.
TTTGCCATACTTCTAGCTCATCTCAAAACCAAACATAGGTCCCTCAACCACTTTATAAACATGATTCCAACTTGAGGGCCTTTCAATCAAAGTGACTCTAAATCAATCCAATATTTGTCACTTTTCTGGCAGATTCTGTCCTTCTCAAAGAAACATGCATATCTCCCAAAATATAAGTCCAATGACCATGAAATTTGGTGGAGATGTGTCTCACTATGTATTCTAGCAGCCATAAAAATTTGAGCTTCATTGACTTTCTAGATTGCTACCAGATTTCAATTCTTTCCATAGTACTACATGCTGAAAACTGCTGCACAATAGTTGACAAGATCTACTCCAAAACCAAAGTACATCTTATCCAATAATCATGAATTTTGCACAGCAGCTAATATCATAAGTGTAGAGCATGTGTACCAAATTTCAAGCCAATCCAAAAAGATTTGATCATCCAAACATGGCTATCTTCTCAGCTCACTCAGATTTTGCAATATTGAACAACTTTGAGCAATTGAGCTATACTCTACCAATATGAATCAAACTTGAGCTAACATGTTTGAATACTCTCACAAGACATATATCCATTCAAATCACTTACTAAAAGAAGTCTCATGAACATATCCATTCAAACTAACTCAAACTTGATCACTAAGCAATCTATCCATTCAATCATCTTATAGCAAGCAACATATGCATATATATCCAATTCAATCAACTCATATGCACCCAAATGAATATGATCAACTAAGATATACCTTGGTAGCTCATGATCATCCAATAGCAAGCTTCTTCATCCATCATTCACAAGCCTTCAAATACTTCCAATCAACCACCACAACTTGATCATGACACTTGTATGTTGTAGCACATTTGGACTTCACTTCACTTCACTTGATTTGGCATTGGGATGAGAATAGCAATAAGCTTCATTACTTGATTCAATCACATGATGATCAATACGGAACAAATTGAATCAAGCCTCCAATGCCATGGTACCTACACACATTCATCCACCTTTTGATGGTACCCAAACTTGTTTGGGTCCTCTCAAGTTAGGTGCAACATACTTTGGCATAGCCTTAGTATGAGTAGCGAGATGAGTTGCAATAGTAGCCTTAGGGGTACCATTTTCATCCTTTCTAAGCACAATATTATCATCAATTGAAATAGGCTTAGAAGCGTTACCTAGGGGACATGAATTTGCCATGTGTCCCCTTTCCCGGCATGAGTAGCAAACTCTCTTGGATTGAGCCTTTTCTTCCTTGCTCAAATGTTGCTTCTCATTGCCTTGCTTCTTCTTGTTTGCTTGAGCCTTCTCCTCAAGCTTGTTTGGGCAACCCGAAGCTAGGTGGCCCAATTCATCACAATTGTAGCACTTGATGTGAGCCAAATCTTTCTTCTTTTCTTCATTCTTGCTCATCATCATCTTGGCATCTTGAATGTGAGTTGGATGCCTTGTTCTTCCGCCCCTTCTTGTTTTCTTCTTCTTCATCAAGTCACCATCATGATGGTTGTTCTTGATTTGAACTTGGGGCTTCTTCTTGTTGGGGCAAGCTTTTGCAAGATGTCCCATCTCATGGCATTGATAGCACATGAAATGAGATAGCTTTTCTTGTTCTTGCTTCTTCATTTCTCTTTCAAATCTTCTCTTGCCCCATCTCTTGCCGTTGACATTGCTTTTGTTGAAGCCAATGCCACTCTTGTCACCATAGCTTCTTTGATTCTTCATCATGTGCTCATGGGTGACTTTTGATCTACACCACCTCTCTAACTTGTTGCTCAAGTTCTTCACTTCACTTTTGAGCTCATTGTTCTCCTTCAAAAGGTTAGTCTCACAAGACATAGAAGTAGAACAAGCATCTATATGTGAAGAACATGGCATAGATATTAAATCATCACAAGAGGTGGATACATGCTTCTTCTCTACATCACATGGGTTAGCACAAATATGTGATTGATCATTTGACCCAAATGATGAGCTCTCACTAGTTTTAGTTTCTTCATTAGAAAGCTTTTTAGTGAGAAAAGCATGGTTTTGTACCAAGTTGTCATGAGCAACACTAAGTTCCTCATGAGTCAATTTAAGCTCATCATGTGAACAAGTAGTAACATAAAGTAGATGCTTTTGTTGTTCACATGCATTCTTTAGAAATGAGTTTTCTTTTGTCAATTTCATTGTTTTAGCCATCTCATTTTCTAAAGCCTTAGTGAGTCTACATACAAGCTCAAAATTTGGATCATCACAATCAACTACCACATTAGCAATTGATACCTTAGTGTCACCATGTGACATGAAGCAATGTGGAGTAGTAGAAGAGCTTGAAGAGACATCACTCTCATAGCCGTCATCATCATCATCAAGTGTGCATGGAATGGCATCATCATTTGCACCACTTGAGCTTCGGCTATGGTCACCGTCATCTTTGTCAAGTGATCTTGTGGATTGATCATCATCATCATCACTTGACCATGAGGTGGAGCAATCCTTCACAACCACCATGTTTCGGTCATGCTCAATATCCTCATGTACCATCTCTATGTGATCCTCCTCCTTGAATTTGCCATCATCCCAAATAGAGAAATCACCATAGAGATATTTGAGTGCCATCCACATATCATGGGCACTCACCGAAGTCATCACCCTACCAAATATCTCATCTTGCAAAGCATTTGTTAGAAAACATTGGGCTTGTGCATCGAGTGTTAGGCAATCCTCTTGCGCTTGGGTTAGATTACTCTCATCCAAGGCATGAGTAAAACCAACAACAACGATCCACCAAAACTTCGGACCAAAAGCACGGAAATGATCAAGCATATGAAGTTTCCATCGTGCATAGTGTGTGCCATCAAAAATATGTGTGTCACACTCAACATCTAGCCAACTAGTCGCCATCCTCTCGGGTCGGTGAAGACCACAAATGAGAGACCTAGCTCCGATACCAATTGAAGGGTCGAGATGGCGGACTAGAGGGGGGGTGAATAGTCCTTTCTAAAATTAATCGCGTCGGCTAACCGAAACAAATGCGGAATTAAAACTATCGGTCTAGCCAAGACTACACCCCTCTACCTATACTCTATGACACCTTACAAAAGATCCTAAACAATGCAAATAAGGTGTCGGGCTAGCTAGAGCTCACCTAACCAATTCTAGAAGCAAGGTCACACAAACCTATGCAACTAGTACTCAATCAACCGGGGAGCTCCTACACATGCCACTAAGCAAAAGCACCAAGCCTAAGCTCACTAGCAATGCTCAATAACAAGGCTACACAAGCCAAATTAGTGAGCTCAACTTAGCTATACAAACTAAGCAATGTGACTAGCAAGACTACAAGTCAACTAGTCACTCACGGGATCAACTTCTATGCTACACAAGCAAGGAAGGTAACTAGCAAGCTACACAAGCTAACTAATTACAAGAGCAACTATTAAGCTACACAAGCTAGATAGCTACACAAGAGCAACAACTAAACACTAGCACAAGTATGAGTATGGAAATACAAGCTAGTGAATGGAGATAGCAAACCACCGAGAAGATGAAGACAATGTTGACACGGTGATTTTATCCCGAGGTTCACTTGGTTGCCACCAAGCTAGTCCCCGTTGAGACAAGCTCAAGGTTGTCGCCGGTCCTCTTGCTAGTGGTGACTACACTAGTCACACTCTCCCCAAGGAGTGCTTACCACAAGCTCTAGCACTCGACCCGGCCGAATGAAGGGTCGAGATGGCGGACTAGAGGGGGGGTGAATAGTCCTTTCTAAAATTAATCGCGTCGGCTAACCGAAACAAATGCGGAATTAAAACTATCGGTCTAGCCAAGACTACACCCCTCTACCTATACTCTATGACACCTTACAAAAGATCCTAAACAATGCAAATAAGGTGTCGGGCTAGCTAGAGCTCACCTAACCAATTCTAGAAGCAAGGTCACACAAACCTATGCAACTAGTACTCAATCAACCGGGGAGCTCCTACACATGCCACTAAGCAAAAGCACCAAGCCTAAGCTCACTAGCAATGCTCAATAACAAGGCTACACAAGCCAAATTAGTGAGCTCAACTTAGCTATACAAACTAAGCAATGTGACTAGCAAGACTACAAGTCAACTAGTCACTCACGGGATCAACTTCTATGCTACACAAGCAAGGAAGGTAACTAGCAAGCTACACAAGCTAACTAATTACAAGAGCAACTATTAAGCTACACAAGCTAGATAGCTACACAAGAGCAACAACTAAACACTAGCACAAGTATGAGTATGGAAATACAAGCTAGTGAATGGAGATAGCAAACCACCGAGAAGATGAAGACAATGTTGACACGGTGATTTTATCCCGAGGTTCACTTGGTTGCCACCAAGCTAGTCCCCGTTGAGACAAGCTCAAGGTTGTCGCCGGTCCTCTTGCTAGTGGTGACTACACTAGTCACACTCTCCCCAAGGAGTGCTTACCACAAGCTCTAGCACTCGACCCGGCCGAACCACTTGACGCTCTTCACGTCTCCTTTTTACTAGAGTTGCTCTTCACGATCTCCCGCGGGGTGAGCACAATACCCCTCACAATCCTTCTCCGGAGCCACGCACAATCTTCACGCGGGCTTCACGACGGAGACTCGATCACCAAGCCGTCTAGGAGGTGGCAACCTCCAAGAGTAACAAGCACCACCGGCTTGCAACACGAACACCTAGTGCCACTCGATGCAATCTCTCAAAGCAACGCACTAGAATCGCTCACTCGCAATAGATTCGCACACTAGCAAGCACAAGCGAGTTAGAGGGCTCCCAAGCACTCCCCAAGCATGGACACCAAGTCCCAAGGGTGCTCAGCACCAGCCAAGGCCGGCCACCATCTCCTTTTATAGCCCCAAGGGCTCAACTAGCCGTTACCCCCTTCACTGGGCACTTTTCGTACTGACCGGACTCACTACAGGGTGACCGGACGCGTCCGGTCACTAGAGTCCGGTCGTCCGTCCCCAACGGCTAGTTTTCGCGCGCGTTCAGCCTTCTACTGACCGGACGCGTCAGGTCATAATGACCGGACGCGCCTATGCCTGAGTCCGGTCGCAAACAGAGAGGTTTCGGGGCTGTTTTTCAGTGACCGGACGCGTCCGGTCACTACTGACCGGACTCTACCGAGCGTCCGGTCAATACACCTCAAATCAGCACTCAAAATGCACTGACCGGACTCTGATGACCGGACTCACTCTACTGACCGGACGCGTCCGGTCAGTGAGTCCGGTCACTGACCTTTCAACGCTCAAACGACTATAACTCTTAGCTCCGAACTCCGATTTCGATGATCTTGGACATTTTGGAAAGCTAACTCAGAGGGCTACACATCCCACATACATAGCTGATCCAACTCACAAAGGATTAGTACAGAATTCCAATCCAAGAGCCATCCTAGAGTCCGGAACACACCGAAAAGCCTCCTTCTCTTCTCGGAGTTGATCCACTTCAACTCCAACACCTTCTCCTTTGCAAATGTGCCAACACCACCAAGTGTATACCACCTTGTGCATGTGTGTTAGCATTTTCACAATTATTTTTCAAAGGATTAGCACTTGCACTCACCACGCCACTCGATCCTAGCAACATTGCAATGTTAGATCACTCAAGTGGCACTAGATGACCGATATGCAAACAAGTTTGCTCCTCTTGATAGTACGGCCATCTATCCTAAACCCGGTCATAAACTTCTCTACACACCTATGACCGGTGAAATGAAATGCCCTACAATTATACCTTTGCCTTGCGCATTCCATTCCATCTCCTTCGGTGTTGATGCAACACATGCACCAACCTATCTTCAAATGATATGATCCACTTCATATCATCACATGGCCTCCATGGTCCATCGATCTTGACATCACTTGCTCTTCACCATCGCTTCGGTCCTTCGGCGCCAAGTCTTGCTTAAGCCTCCCGACACTCGGTACCAACGGCTTCAAAGCCTCAACTTGCCCTTCACCTTCGCAACCGGTCCATCAAGCCAAGTCTTGCCTTGATCTTCTCCATCTTAGCCATATGACCACATGTCATGTCACATATGCATTAAGCTCCTTCTTCATCTTCATGCATGAGCATTGCAACATCCTCCAAGCCAATTCTCCTCTATGGCATATGTTGCTCACACATGATCACCTATGGACTAATCACCTGTGTAATTTACTTCAAACACATATTAGTCCACCTAAGTTGTCACTCAATTACCAAAACCAAACAAGGACCTTTCACCGAACCACTTGACGCTCTTCACGTCTCCTTTTTACTAGAGTTGCTCTTCACGATCTCCCGCGGGGTGAGCACAATACCCCTCACAATCCTTCTCCGGAGCCACGCACAATCTTCACGCGGGCTTCACGACGGAGACTCGATCACCAAGCCGTCTAGGAGGTGGCAACCTCCAAGAGTAACAAGCACCACCGGCTTGCAACACGAACACCTAGTGCCACTCGATGCAATCTCTCAAAGCAACGCACTAGAATCGCTCACTCGCAATAGATTCGCACACTAGCAAGCACAAGCGAGTTAGAGGGCTCCCAAGCACTCCCCAATCATGGACACCAAGTCCCAAGGGTGCTAAGCACCAGCCAAGGCCGGCCACCATCTCCTTTTATAGCCCCAAGGGCTCAACTAGCCGTTACCCCCTTCACTGGGCACTTTTCGTACTGACCGGACTCACTACAGGGTGACCGGACGCGTCCGGTCACTAGAGTCCGGTCGTCCGTCCCCAACGGCTAGTTTTCGCGCGCGTTCAGCCTTCTACTGACCGGACGCGTCAGGTCATAATGACCGGACGCGCCTATGCCTGAGTCCGGTCGCAAACAGAGAGGTTTCGGGGCTGTTTTTCAGTGACCGGACGCGTCCGGTCACTACTGACCGGACTCTACCGAGCGTCTGATCAATACACCTCAAATCAGCACTCAAAAAGCACTGACCGGACTCTGTGACCGGACTCAACACTACTGACCGGACGCGTCCGGTCAGTGAGTCCGGTCACTGACCTTTCAACGCTCAAACGGCTATAACTCTTAGCTCCGAACTCCGATTTCGATGATCTTGGACATTTTGGAAAGCTAACTCAGAGGGCTACACATCCCACATACATAGCTGATCCAACTCACAAAGGATTAGAACAGGATTCCAATCCAAGATCCATCGCTTCTCCTTTTTCAACCAAAGCTTTCTCCGAAACTTCTCCGAGTTGATCCAAATCAACCCCAACACCTTCTCCTTTGCAAATGTGCCAACACCACCAAGTGTACATCATCTTGTGCATGTGTGTTAGCATTTTCACAAACAATTTTCAAAGGATTTTCACTTGCCCTCACCACGCCACTCGATCTTAGTAACATCGCAAAGTTAGATCGCTCAAGTGGCACTAGATGACCGATATGCAAACAGGTTTGCTCCTCTTAATAGTACGGCCATCTATCCTAAACCCGGTCATAATCTTCTCTACACACCTATGACCGGTAAAATGAAATGCCCTACAAATATACCTTTGCCTTGCGCATTCCATTCCATCTCCTTCGGTGTTGATGCAACACATGCACCAACCTATCTTCAAATGATATGATCCACTTCATATCATCACATGGCCTCCATGGTCCATCGATCTTGACATCACTTGCTCTTCACCATCGCTTCGGTCCTTCGGCGCCAAGTCTTGCTTAAGCCTCCCGACACTCGGTACCAACGGCTTCAAAGCCTCAACTTGCCCTTCACCTTCGCAACCGGTCCATCAAGCCAAGTCTTGCCTTGATCTTCTCCATCTTAGCCATATGACCACATGTCATGTCACATATGCAATAAGCTCCTTCATCACATGTATGAGCCTTGCAACATCTTCCAAGCCATTTCACCTCTATGGCATATGTTGCTCACACATGATCACCTATGGACTAATCACCTGTGTAATTTCACTTCAAACACATATTAGTCCACCTAAGTTGTCACTCAATTACCAAAACCAAACTAGGACCTTTCAGCGGGGCGGGTGCAGGGCGCGCGGCCGGGGCGCGGCCGTGGGCGGGCGGGGCGGCGGCGGCAGCCGGGCGGGGCGGCGGCGGCGGCGGCCGGGGCGCAGGCGGGCGGCCGGGGCGGCCGCGGACGGGCGGTGGCGGCGGCGGCGCGGCTCGGGCGTTCGGGCCGGGTCGGGGCGCGCGGCCGGCACGGCGTGCGGGCGGGGCGGGCGCGGTCGTGCTGTGGCAGCGTGCGGCGGCGTCCGTGTCGGCCGCTTACGGGCGGTGGGGGCGGGCGGGGTCGGCGGCGCGGCGCGGGCGGGGCGCGTCAGCGAATGGGAGGGCGGCTGGGGGGCGGCGCTTCTGTGCGTTTGTGGCCAAACCGGGCGCGCAAGATTTTTTTTAACATATTCACGCTTTGCCGAGAGCCAGATCAGGTGACACTCGGCAAAAAGGGCACCTTGGCGAGAGCCACGTGATCTGGCTCTCGCAAAGGTTTTTTATTTTATTTTTGTAAACACTACGCCGAGAGCCCTGGCCCTGGCTCTCGGCATAGGTGCTCTTTGCCGAGGGTTTTAGGAAGCCCTCGGCAAAGCATTTTATTTTTTTTTGTATTTTTTCTCCCAATTTTTTCTGTGGCCTTGCTACAGTACTAAAAGCCAAGATTTGAAATTTAAAGTGTTTTCCATAAATCTTGCTATATTTCGCGCATTTTCTTTAATTTGATGATTTTTCTCGCGGGACGCACGTTTGAACTGCAGGTGCATGAAATAATAAAACTCAGCGATTCGAAAAATGGTATTAATTCTTTAGAGTGTATTTCGACACCGTATCCAGGGACAGACGCGGAGACTCAACTGTCTCGTGCACGAGAAACGGCGACCAAGTTGGGTGATATTGCATTTAAAATTATTAAAAATACAAACGAAGTCAGAAAATCATGAAAACGGACGAGTGACCTTGGCATCGCATGCAGAGGATCCAAAAAAATTTTGGAAATGTTTGGAGGATGTGGTGGCGCAAGATGGTTGAAACCCTGAGATCTCCGCATATCATCACATGTGATGCCAGGAGTGAGATCTCAGGGTTTCAACCATCTTGCGCCACCACTTCCTCCAAACATTTCCAAATTTTTTTTGTAGCCTCTGCATGCGATGCCAAGGTCACTCGTCCGTTTTCATGATTTCTGACTTCGTTTGTATTTTTAATAATTTTAAATGCAATATCACCCAACTTGGTCGCCGTTTCTCGTGCACGAGACGGTCGAGTCTCTGCGCCTGTCCCTGGATACGGTGTCGAAATACACTCTAAAGAATTAATACCATTTTTCGAATCGCTGAGTTTTATTATTTCATGCACCTGCAGTTCAAACGTGCGTCCCGCGGAAAAAATCATCAAATTAAAGAAAATGCGCGAAATATAGCAAGATTTATGGAAAACACTTTAAATTTAAAATCTTGGCTTTTAGTACTGTAGCAAGGCCACAGAAAAAATTGGGAGAAAAATACAAAAAAAAAATAAAATGCTTTGCCGAGGGCTTCCTAAAACCCTCGGCAAAGAGCACCTATGCCGAGAGCCAGGGCCAGGGCTCTCGGCGTAGTGTTTATCCAAAAAAAAATTTCGGGGCTTTGCCGAGAGCCTAACAGAGGACTCTCGGCAAAGGTAACGGCGCAGGACGAGCCGTTTGCGAACGACCCGTTCGCCGAGGTGCCGTCTACGCCGAGGGTTTAGCCCTCGGCATAGGGTATCTTTGCCGAGAGTCGGACTTCGCCGAGAGTCTGGCCCTCGGCGTACAATTATTCGCCGAGATCCGTACAGTGCCGAGGGCTGACTCTCGGCAAAGACCTCTTTGCCGAGTGCCCGTGTTTTAGCCCTCGGCAAAACGGCGGGCACTCGGCATAGAGCCCGTCTCCGGTAGTGATAGGCCCAAACTAAACAGGCCCACTATGCCTAGAAATATATAGTTCAAATAATATATCTAGAAAAAAATATCTTGTAATTTATATACAATTCTAGGTGCGCATGTTTGGTTAAAGTGCTCAAAAATTTAACAAATATGCGATTAATATTAATATTTATTATGATGACAAATAAACAAATTATGAAAATATATCTCGTGATAAATATAATATATAACACTTACTCCCTCCATTCTAAATTATTATACATCGTTTTGATTTTTTTGGTACATTCATTTTGCCATGCATCTATATATATAGTTTAAAATTATATAGGTCATTTTAACTTTTTAGGTACATCCACTTTTCTATACATTTATGTAGTAAAAACATAGCACAATAGATGCATCAGAAAAGTCAAAAAGCGACTTATAATTTAAAATGGAGGGAGTATATTATATAGTAGAGTACTCTCTCTATTTCGAATTACAAGTCATCCCAAGAATTCTAAAGAGTCAAAACATCTTAAGTTTGATCCAAATTAAAGAGAAAATTATGAAAATTTATGACATCAAATAAGTATACTATGAAACTATAATTAGTGAGAAATCTAATGATACTTAGTTAACATCATAAATGTTACTGTCTTATCATACAAATTTAGTCAAATCTGAGATGTGCGTTGACTCTCCAATATTCTTAAAATAACTTATAATTTAGAATGAAAGGAGTAGCTACTAAATTTTAGATATTTTTAACTTGCTACCGTGTACAAATTGTATTTTTTTTATAGGGAGAATACTATATAGGCCCGCCGCGTCACTACTAGAAACTCGAGATTTCGTGAGGGGAATAGTTTCTCGTGAGAGTGGAAAACACACCCTCATGAAAATAGTCATTTTCATGAGAGTGATGTAAATCCCACCACGAAAATATATTTTCATGAGAGTACTCCACATACCATCATGAAAATCAGCTATTTTCATGAGAGTATTTAAATGCCCCCATGAAAATGACCACCCCGCCACGAAATTATCTATTTTCATGAGAGTAATCATTTTCATGAGACTCATATTCCACCGTCACGAAATATGAGTTTCTTTTTTTACAGAAAAATAATTGCTTAAATACTAGAAATCGAAGAACATGAATGCAAGTTTTCTCCTTTTAATTTGTAACAAAATTTTGTAACTAGTCTTTCTCCCTCATGCTAACTCGAAATGCTGTGATTCTTTTTTCTAAATGTTTCTAAAATCATATTCTATCAATTTATTGTGGCCTTATAACTATTGTTTTCATTATCTTTTCATGTGTTTTTTTCTATCAATTCAATATTGAATTTTTAAAAATAACAACTTTAAACAACATTTTGAAGAGATAAATGATTTTAGCTAAAAAAGTCATGAACACAAAAGTTGTACAACTAGTAAAAATCTACAACTTTTATTTTAGTCATTTATTCATCCAACAAAGTTATAGTAACACTGTTAACAAATTTTATACCTCTCTCTTATAGTTTCATAAACAACAATAAGAGAGATATATAAAATTTGTGAACAGTGTTACTATAACTTTGTCGGATGAACAAATGACCGAAATAAAAGTTGTAGGTCTTGATGAGTTGTACAACTTTTGTGTTCATGACTTTTTCAGCTGAAATCATTTACTCTATGAAAATATTGTTTGAAGTTACAAATTTTTGAAATTGAAATTTTAAATTAATAAAACAAAGTCACATGAAAACTTAACCAAAATGAAAGTTGTAGATCGGAAAAAGCTATAGAATTTTATAGTTGATAATTTTTTCATTTGAAATCATTTTGTCATAAAAAAACTACATTTAATTTTTTTGTATTTTAAAATTTAAATTTTGAATTGTTCAAATGTAGTTGGATGGAGAAATGATCAAAACAAAAGTTGTAGATGTCGATGATTTCTAAAACTTGGTAGTTGAAGATTTTTTATTTCAATTTATTTAAAGTTTAAAATTATGCCTTATTTAGTTTGAAGTTTATTATTTTTAAGGAAAAAAAGAGAGTAATTCAGCCCATTCGATGGTTATTGGGCCGGCACTATATGGCCTGATTTATTTTGGCCGTTGGATGAACTCTGATGAATCACAGCCATTGAATCGAAAACACTAGTATATAAACACCTCTTCATCCCTTCCAAACCCTAACCTTTTTCTCCCTCAACGCATACACGCATCTCTCCGGCGGCGGCGTACGGACGGCGGTTGAGCACCTCGACGGCGCAGTTCGTGCAGTCCATCTGCAACAGCACCGTCGTCTTCCGCGTGCACGTGGCCTACTGCTACGACGGTGCTGCAGCGCAGAGGACAGGGAGCACCTCCAGCGGCAGCATGGGGCCTGAATCCCGGATGGGGGGCCTTAATCCCGGATGGACACGGAGCGGGGTGCCTCCGGCGGCGACGTAGCGGCGCGGGGTGCCTTCTACAGCGGCGCGGTTGCGCGGGTGCCTCTGGCGGGTCCTGGATCTCGGATCGACGCAAGGCGCGGCCCTTCTGGTGGCGCGCGACCAGAACCGCCGTCGACGACCTCGGCGGCCACAGAGCTCCTCCGTGGTGGCGCTCGTCACAGGTCTTCCCTCGAGCCAGGCATCTAACTGATTACTCTGCTATGTATTTTTCTACGTGCTTCTAGCCTCTTCTCTCTAGCAGCATGCCAATTTGTTAAGAACCCCCACTTCCTGTCATTGCAACCGCTCGATGAACGCACCCAGGGTGTTTGATGAAATGTTCATTTAGAATAAGGTGATTGGAAACTCGCCTTGGTGCATGCATGACCGATTCGCAATAGCAGCTCGTATTTCAGTCAAATTTGTCTAACAGAACAACCATGAAAAAGGTTATTTATTCTGGTTAAAACTTATATTTATTTTGACGTGACGTAGAATCTTTGCTAATATCAACCATATTATTGGTACCATTGTATTACCAGATAGTTTTATTAGTGAGATGATCATTCATATATGAGAAAGTGGTTCTAGAATTGACGCAGTTTTATATAGAGGTGTAAACTTTTTCCTTGGTATAACATGAACTTTGTAGCAGCAGCAACATTTCAAGAAGATTATGGTTGTGCTTTGCTACATAGTGAAGCTCATCCAATTGGGATGGGTCTTTGCCAAACAAGGCTATGTTTTGAGGTAAGCAGCCAAGGGGATCTGTGTTGTGAATCCAGAATTACCTAGCACCTTGGTCATATAGTTTCTGAAATAAGGAACAGAGAAAATGGAAAGTCAATTATGAATTACTATACATGGTAGCCGGTAGCTGAGTACTATTACTATCTGCTGCTTGTCTATTGCTCTGTGAGACATGAGAACCAACAAATCAAGTGATCGATTTTCTGGAGCCGAGGCAGTAAGCCAAGAGGAGTGCAGACCAGTGGTGCTGCATTGGCATTTTTGCCTTCCACTTTGTCAGGACGTCACCACCTGTGGTACTGCATTGGTATTTTTTTTTCCTAGATTCAATGTTTTTAGCTCGCATTAGCATGAAACTTCAGAAGTTCTATTTTCAGTGTGCGAGCTGCATTCATTTACATTCAGTGTAGAGATAGTGATGGATTGGCGATGCAGGGAGGAAATGAAAATTGAAGTGATGCACTTCCTTTCATTCCTCCTGTCCATCTAACCAAAGTAAAAAATTTCCATAGCCCAATGCAGATTTAACGGTGCAGTAGCACTGCACTGTCAACATACAGTGTCAGCATTACAATTTCTTTCTTTACAGATTTATTTTTTCTGTACCTACTAGTACCTTCATATCAGTATGTTCAGTCTGCCTACTGGTATGAAATATTTTTAGTTTGTTGTAAAAGGCTAGTGAAACGTTGGTCTGTGGATCCACCATTTTACCTTAGTACTCCCTCCATCCCAAATTATAAGACATTCCAAGAATCTTGGAGAGTCAAAGTTTTTCAACTTTGACCAAATTTATATAATAAGATAATAATATTTATGATATCAACTAAGTGCAATTCGATTCTCCATTAGTTATATTTCCATAATATGTATATTTGATGGTATAAATCTTTATATTTTTCTCTATAATTTTGGTCAAAGTTGAAAAACTTTGACTCTCCAAGATTCTTGGAACGTCTTATAATTTGGAATGGAGGGAGTAATAATTAGTTATATGTATCCTACTTGATGCTTTCAACTAGAATGTGTAATAATCTAGTATTTTATTTTTCATTCTCATTGTTTAGTAATAATCAGTGAGGGAGTTTGCTCATCACATGTAGCTTTCCTTTTCAATTTCATTGCTAATAATAATTAGATTTGCTTATAGAGAAAAGAAGCTACAACACGACGGAAACCTGAACACTATCCTGGAAAAAAGATGAAAGATAGAAAGGTACCCACGTATAGATATAACTGTCCATTTCATATACAAGTCATACAAATGTATTTATGTGATCATTCTCGTGCCTTGATTTGTTAATCCTCAGCATCTGTTGTAGGTTGAAGGCCTTGGGAAAACTGAAGTTGCAGCTGCCATCATAAACTGGAATTTACATATAGGTTTATGTGCACTAGATGTTTATCTAAGGACTATGAGCTAGTAAGCCTTTTAGTGTAATGGTTAGACACTTGGATGGAGTTACAATGTATTTTAATTGGAATCAGTTGCATATATTATATATGTGTGTAGTTGTCACGACGGTTTCAACTTTTAGGAAAGATATTTTTGTGATGGTCATGAACATATTATTTATGGTGGTGTGTTCTCATGAAATAGATTGTGACTCATGAAATACTGAACTCACGAAATTCATTCCATGACGGTGACTCTCATGAAATACCTAGCTCTCACGAAATCCATTCATGAAGGTGAACTCTCACGAAATACCAAATTCTCACAAAATCCATTATGAAGGTGAACTCTCACGAAATACATTCATGAAGGTGAACTCTCATGAAATATCAAACTCTCACGAAATTCATTCGTGAAGGTGAACTCTCATGAAATACCATAAAAAACCGTCAAGAAAATAATGGTGCAAACCTGGTGGCAACCTTGATTTCATGAGAGTGGCCGTCATGGACTCCCGCCACGAAAAGAATCCGTGACGGTGAGATCTCATGAAAATGTGTTTTTCGTGAGTCTATTGTCCTTAGAGGTGATGCGTGACGGGGTACTCTCACGAATTATTTTCGTGAGAGTAAAACCATATTCCGTGACGTGTTTTGCACTCTCATGAAATCTCGAGTTTCTGGTAGTGCGTGCATGAGGAGGGCTCATCACGTACATGTATAGAGTAAAAGTAGAGAGAGCTGTTGCACATACTATATGTATACTTTGACGTGTACGACGTGTGTTGTTTCTCTGTATTTTTGTTGTTTTCACTTACGACGAGTGAACCGCCGTCTGTCAAGGGATATCTACATTCTACAGCGCGCCATTAAAAGCTACTGTACGTAGTATCGAGAGAGCAAGAAACATCGATCTCCGGGACACGTACACGTACGTACCATTGGCATTATATACGTGCGGTGCCTGCCTGCGCGTTGCATGTTCTCATGTACGTTCTACATATATATGCACGGGAGCACGGTTACATGTTTCATGTTTCAGTGTCTGGCAGGCGCTGCACGTACTGTAGCCTTTCCTATGTTCACCGGCCTTTTTATGAAGCTTTATATATTAATATTGTGACCATATATTGTTTCAAAAAAAATTTAATATATTGTGACCATAGTCCATATAACCATCCGCGCACAGCTCATTTTTTTACGACGTAGTATCGAGAAACTGTACTCCCTCGTTACATTAGTAAGCTATATTTTTTTAGAAATAGTTTTATGAGCAACTTTTCTAAGTTAAGCTCAGTTGTTTCGGATAAAAACTGTTTGACAAAATAGTTTTACCAATAACTTTATGTATGGTTGAGAGAGAGAAAATGATGAAGTGAGCTATGAAAAACTTTCATTATAACTTATCCTTTTTTTATGAGATGTAAAAAAAAACAACTTCACTCATAGAGCTCTTTTGAAAAAAATGTAGCTCACAACAGCTAAACATGCCTGGTATCTTAGTAGGAGTTGTAATAGTGATATTGCCACGTCATCTTTTGAAAAATATTCTAATTTATGAAGAATACTTGGGTCCATGTTATTAGTTTTCCAACACAGTCCATTGTCCATTAGTGCATATATACTTGGAAGCTAGAATTGTTATTATTATTTTCATATAAGCAAGGAAAAGGAAAACAGAAGGAAAATACGATGTAGTATTGCTATAGGAAAACAGAAACAACTACAGGAAAGCCCACGAGTCGAATCGGCCCAATCAACCCAACTCGTGGCCCATCCATGGCGAGCAAATTGAACCCCAAATCTAGTTTCAGCCCAGCCCACGGAAGCGAGTCGTAATGAAGTCCTCCGCCGATGGTAACAAGGCAACAGTTGCCGTGGGGCGGACGATAGAAACTGCTCGCAAATCCGCTCCACCCCGTCGCCGATCGCCGGATCCCTCCCTCCTAAAGTCCCTCCGCCGCCTCCCTCCGCCGCACGCCAGGGCGCACGGATTCGTCATTCGCTGCCCCACCTCAGGTAACTCTCGCCGGTCGCCGCTCCGCTCTTCTCGTGGCGCTGCCCTCCTTGAATCCGGGCGCGGTTTAGTTCGGAGAGGGGGCTTTGCTTGCTCGGTCCGTCGGTCGGGATGGGAATTGGGAACAGCTTATCGCTTGACGCAGGTTGGGATTTGCTAGATTCCTGATTGGTTCACATATGTTTCTAGTTCAAAATCATGGGGGTATCTGAAGCAGCTTGAGCCCTAGTTAAACTGGTGTTCGTGGCTGCCTGAATTATTTCTGCTCACGCTTCACAGTAAGGAGTAGATGTGTAGGCATGGTGCTGGATCCAACATTCAAAACTCGAGACACTAGAAGTAGTTTTGGGGACACATTCAGTGCTCATGTTAATGAAGTCAATTTGATTGTGTGTTATCTCTGAACACTGAACCTCGTGATGTTTATTTGCGTGTTAGTTTTTTTAATTGTCTTACTTCAAATGAATGAAAAGCTATGTATCACTGAAGAAGGGAAAGTTTATCCTGTTTCTCATGGAGTTTTTAGCATGTGGAAGGCAGGGTGGGGTGTTGGTTTAGTTTAGTTTGGTTGCCTCCTGTCACTCTGTGTTTGCATTGTTTTGTGCCTGGTCTGCTATAAGGCAAAAGTTGAGATGTGATACTCAGGGCCTGGCGATGTCTGAATGTTTCTGTTATTTCTGCTCACGCTTCACAGTAAGGAGTAGATGTGGCATGGTGCTGAATCCAACATTCAAAATTCGAAACACTAGCAGTAGTTTTTGTGACAGATTCAGTGCCCAGGTTAATGAAGTCAATTTGACTATGTGTATTTCTGAACCTCGTGAGATTTGACCATGAGGCTTTCGACGCCTTCCAGGCCATTTTCGCCGAGCCAATGTCTCAATCTAAGTGTGTCGTGCTGTCGTTTCTTCTCTGCACTGATCTAGTGAACGTGGAGCTGTGTGCCGATGAGGTCTAGCGTTCATGACTAGATCAGCGATTCAGCGTCGCCCATTGAGGTTGTTTTTCTTTGTTACGTAATCTTTGTCTGCGTGGTTTGTGTGATGGTCGCGGACATCTTTATCTTTGCGTCGGTTGCTTCCTTTGCCTGTGTTTGTTTTAGGGTTCATTTGTTGGGTGTGGTAATCCTTTGATTTTCGCTAGCTTTGTACTTTGACAACTGTTCTTCCCCTTAATGAAATATGTACCTCGTGGTACAGTCGAGAAAAAAAAGTTTTTCATTGTCTTACTGCAAATGAATGAAAAGCTATTACCACTGAAGAAGGGGGTGTTTATCCTGTTTGTCATGGAGTTTTTAACATGTGGAAGGCAGGGTGGGGTGTTGGTTTAGTTTAGTTTGGCAATCTCCTCTCACTCTGTTTTGCATTGTTTTGTCCCTGGTCATCTATAAGATCAAAGTTGAGTGTGATACTGAATTTGACGATCGATCAAATTTGCATGAGCAATTTTGATGGGCATTTTTGTGATTTCTCATGTCTATATGCTTGAAACATGTGGCTGCTTACGATTTGATCATGTATGCCCGCTGTTTTGTCTGCTTTGTCCATTTTTGGTGTACTCGTGTTCATGGATGCCTGAATGTTTTTGTTATTTCTGCTTATGCTTCACTGTAAGGAATGGATGTGTAGGCCTGGAGCTGGAGCCAACTTTGAAAATTTGAGCCACTACCAGTAGTTTGTGACACATTAAGGCCTCAGGTTAATGAAGTCAGTTTTATTACCTGTATATTTGAACCTCGTGCGGTTTATCTGCATGTTAATTTTTCATTGTCTTAATGCCCCGCAGAAAGCTATATATCACTGGAGAAGGGGTAATTTACCCTGTTTCTCATGGAGTTTTTAGCACACCAAAGGCAGGGTGGGGTATTGGTTTAGTTTGGTTTGGTCCTGTCCTGTAACTCTTTTTCCATTGTTTTGTCCCTGGTCAGTTATAAGGCAAAAGTTGAGATGTGATACTGAATATAGCAGAGGGATGCGATGTGCATGAGGAATTTGGATGGGTTTTTTCGTGAATCCTCATGCATATGCTTGAAACATGTGGCTGGCTGCTTACGATTTGAGCTTGTATAGCCCACTGTTTTTGTCCATGCTGTCATATCAATATATTTGCTGCTGAGATTATACTGTTTATGTCTCTAGCCTTTATAGTTAGGATGACAAGTTTAGTGTTTGATCGATTTCACTGTTATTTGCAAGATGATTTATGTTAACATGTGCATAACTGTGGTCGGTGGGGGACCTTGCTGGTTTCCAACTCTTAACTGCTTGCAGATCGTCAATAATAAGAGCACAAACTAAGAAAATTGGGTTGATACAAAATTTATGACTTGTATCAGTGGTTCCACCTTGCCATGCTGTTTGTTCTGAAATTTTTATACTGATGATGAAGTTCACAACGTCAGCACATGTGCAATATTTAAGTTTGATAGTTGATTACACGCACACAGCATTTAACCCTGAATCCTGACTATTCTGAGAGCTACATTTTGTATTGATTGATCAAGTTAGTGGGGTTCATGTGGATGTTGCTCACTGTATTGGTTTTCTTCTTTCCCCTGCAGCTCGGTTCCCGTTCTGAGAGCTACATGTTGTATTGATTAATCGAGTTATTGGGGTTTATCATGTCGATGTTGCTCACTATATATATTGGTTTTTTTTTTTTTTTTTTTGTTTCACCTGCAGCTCGGTTCCGATGGGGTTCCTGAAAAGCACTTTCTCGCTGTTGATCGGCACTGGCTGTGGCATCTACATTGCCCAGAACTACGACGTCCCAAACATAAAGGAGTTCATGAGGAATCTGATGGACAGGGGCAAGAAGCTCGAAGAATCCTACAAGAAGCAGGGCAACGGCAAGAACAAGGATAATGAATAGCATTGACCCGTAGTCTGCGTCCACCGTGTTTATGTGTAGAAACCACCGGTTTAGGAAGCTAATTGTTGCGAGAGGATTTCGGATTATTTGAGGTGTGCCGCCTGGCGCCTCCACCTGGGACTCAGATAGTAGTACCTTCTGTCTACAATTTTCTCTTAAAAAAAGGGATGGCATACTACTCTTGCCCCGGATTGAATCTGACTCGATGGTAATACAATTTCTGAGGTGAAAGCTACGGCCTGGATTTTGGAATAGGAAAGTGTCATGATTGGGGAGGTCCTTTTCATGACCGCATCACGATCCAAGTGGCCGATCATGGCCATCTTGTTATTTATTTACTTATTATATATGTTGATTGACAAAAGGAGTCCATGAGCCTGGATTTGTGGCGGCATGTGCAGCATGCCATTGGCCATTGAAAAATATATGATTTGCAACCAGATGGAACCTAAATAAATTCCTAAAGGTATCAAGTACACCCTAAAAGTGGGGGTGAGAACCAAACACCTCCAAAATCTGGGACATTTTTGAAATCTCAGATGTTCTTTTTATTATGGGACGAAGTGAGTAGTAAAAATTAGTTTGTTCGTTCATTATCCAACTGTTTTAATGGTCTAGTGCTAAAACTTTAGATGAGTGACTAATAATTAGTCAGGGTATCAATCAAGAGCAACCTTTTGAAACTGAGCTCGACTGGTGCTAGGAAAGCTGGGTGGCCCACTACACATGTCGTGCGTGGCACCTAGTCATCGCAGCATCCTCCTCCTTTTGGCCAGCCGCCTGAGCGTGAGTGTTTTTTTTTCCCTTCTTTTTGCACTACTCAACCTCCATGAAGTGAAAAGACGGTGATCAAGCAGAGCGAGCCATGACTTTGCCTCATAATTAAGCACACCCGTGCGACTCGAGACGAGCGACCGCCGCCACCGCCCGTCGCTCCTTCGCGCCGCGGTCGTCCTCCGCTGGTCCCCCTCTCTCCTCCCTCCGGCCTACGCCGAAAGTTGGAGAGAGTGGGGATCCATCGCTTTTGATATTTTTTCCTAATAAATTGAATTTTTTTAGGGTTTGAGTATCTTCATGCCAAGTATTGTGGTATTGAAGATTTTTCTCCTTCTCCTCTTCGGCGACGGAGTAGGCGAAGGATGAAATTGTCTTCTCCATTGCGGCTTCGTTGAAGATGAAGACGACAACTTCGGCGTCAGCATCTTCACCAGCATGACGACATGAAGATTTTTGTTTCCGGATGACGGCATCAAGGCGGAGATGATGTCGTCGTCATGGAATAATTTTCTCCGGTCTTTTCTCTGTTTTGTTGTGGTTAGATCTGACCACAATGAAGGACTAGAGAGCAATGTTTTCCTAAACAGTAAACGGTAAACAGTAGGTCACTCTTTGTTTAGCGTTTAGGCCGTTTAAACGGTGTTTAAACGGAGTTAAACGGTCTAAACGGTTTTGTATGGTAACACTAAAATATACATATTTATGTATGTAAAAATTAAATTTGCTAGAAACTGTACATATTTGCACATGTAAAAAATAAATATTATACCAAATAATATTTTTGGAAGAAATCTAAATCCCACAACATTTCATATACTCACAATGTTAATTAGTTTTGTGTTGATTATGGTAGTCGTAGTCCTCTAATTAACCAAATTATGGATTAAATGGTTGTTTAGATCATTTAATCATGTCTAACCTGATTTTCTTTAGACCATTTAGACGGGTTTAAACGGTTTAAACGGGTTTAAATGGTCCAACCGTTTAATTCACCGTTTAGGGCCTAAACAAAACAGATGACCTCTGTTTACCGTTTAAACGGTGTTTAAACGGACTAAACAGCCGTTTAGGCGAACAGAGCTAGAGAGATTAAGTTTCAGATCAGTCTTCTTCACTCTTCGGTGACAAAAAGAGGAAGAAGGAAGACACAAGAAAGAAGAAGTTTCTCAACTCCACCTGCAGGAACGTTGGCCGTCCGTTGGGCATCTATTGTCTGGCCTAAAACAATTGTTGCTGAGTATTTGCCTGTGCGGTCATCCATACGAAGCGCCAAATATGTTTGGATTTGAGAGAGCTATTCACAGTGTGGGTGCAATATAGATGAAAATCAGTTTCTGGATATATGTTTTTTCCAGAATGCTTGTAATGTGATGATGTACCCAGCTATATTTTAATATAATTCTTCTTTCGTCTAAAAAAAGCAGAGCGAGCCACGGCCACGGCGGCGGACGGGACACGTGGTGGCACGTGTCTGTTCCCGGCCGTCGACGGACGCCGGCGACGCCAACTTGTCGGAACCGAGTTGACCCGAGACCGCCGCCCCGGGACATAGGTGATCGATCGGTAAGTCACCGCCCTGTGGACCCCGCCGCCCACCGTACGTGCCATTATCTCTCGGGATCCCCCAGCAGCCTATCAGCCTCCCCCGCGTAGACTTTGCCCAGGACAGGTACAGAGCAGGCGTACGGCCCTGCACCTCACCAGCCTCAGCCGCCGCCTGCCTCACTTGGGCCCTCCCCCTCCTCCTCCTCCTCCTCGAGCTCAAGGCCGCCGCTCCCGAGCTCCCCGTCCTCCTGCGGCGGCTCGTGGCGCTCCACAGAGGACGGTGATGGAGCCGCGCGCGGGCATGGCGTTCCTACTGGACCTGGTGGCGGGGCAGGTGGACCCGGGCGCGCCGGGGTTCTGGCGCGACTTCCTGGTGGGCATGCTGAAGCCAGTCGCGGCGACGGCCGTGGTGGCCATGGCCGTGGCGCTGAGCTTCTCGCAGCGGCTGGGGCTGGAGGGCGAGATGCTGTACGCCATCGCGCGCGCCTTCCTCCAGCTCTCCGTCATCGGCTTCGTGCTCCAGTTCATCTTCACCCAGCAGAACGCGATCTGGATCCTCCTCGCCTACCTCTTCATGGTACGCAATGATATCCATCACAGAATTCTCCATCCAATCCAGTCCAGTTCATCTTCGTCTGTTGCTTGCAGGTGACGGTGGCCGGGTACACGGCGGGGCAGCGCGCCGGGCAGCAGGTGCCCCGCGGGAAGCGCATCGCGTGCGTCTCCATCCTCGCCGGCACCGCCGTCACCATGCTCCTGCTCGTCCTGCTCCGCGTCTTCCCCTTCACGCCACGCTACATCATCCCCGTCGCCGGCATGATGGTCGGCAACGCCATGACCGTCACGGGCGTCACCATGAAGAAGCTCCGGGAGGACGTCAGGATGCAGCGGAACCTGGTGGAGACGGCGCTGGCCCTGGGCGCGACGCCAAGGCAGGCGACGCTGCAGCAGGTGAAGCGGGCGCTGGTGATCGCGCTGTCCCCCGTGGTCGACGGCGCCAAGACGGTGGGGCTCATCGCGCTGCCGGGCGCCATGACGGGGCTCATCATGGGCGGCGCGTCGCCGCTCGAGGCCATCCAGCTGCAGATCGTCGTCATGAACATGCTCATGGCCGCCTCCACCGTCAGCAGCATCCTCTCCACCTACCTCTGCTGGCCGGCCTTCTTCACCAACGCCTTCCAGCTCCACGACAAGGTCTTCGCGGACTAGCAGGCAGCCACTTACATGTTTTTGCAGCAGCCTAAGTTTGGGCTTTGCTGATGGTGAATTACTGAGTTTGCAGTGCTGTGTGTGTGTTAGCTGTAAGTCTGTAACTCTTTCAGCGTCAATGTTGGAATTTTTTTTGAAATAATATTTTTTTTATTCGAAATTGCAAATGTAGTAGCTGTTGAAACGAAATTGTTGGAATGGGATCCAGTCGGCGGGTGGGAAGCCGATAGGGGCCTGTCGGCCGCTCCCCAGCCGATAGGGGCCTAATCGGCTGCTTGGCGGCCGACAGGGCCACGATCCAGTGGCTCGGCCCATGGGCGGCCCAGTCGGCCGGTGGAAGGCCGATAGGGTCCAATCGGCCGCTGGGGGGCCGACTGGGCCAGTCGGCCCCCTGGTGGCCGACAGGACCCCAGATCTTTTCTCTATTCGTTGAGTAGTTGAATAAAAAAATAAAACGAATTTTTTTCTCTATTTGTTGAATAAAAAATAAACCAAATAATACGAAAGAATTAATAGAGTTCAGAATACAGGCATCCAAACGAGGTGGTGATTGTGGATTCACTAGATGGGTTGATCCGCCTCCTATTTATCCCCATCAAGAGTACATCTACTACCTACAGCGACGACTATTTGATCTTGAAGGTGATTGCCTCCACTGCTATGGATCTTGCAATCACTGTGGTGGGGGGGTGGACGAGGATGATGAACAGAATAGCGATGATGTTGGTGAAGAGCTTCCAGTATGCACTAATTCATATTGTCAGTGCCCTCATCACAAGAAGGGGCCTCCTCCCCCACCTCCACCTCCACCTCCACCTCCACCGCCACCCTCAATTGGAGGATACTTTGGAGAGGGAGCAACTCAGTTTGGTATGTGGGAACATTATTAGTGGTAAAATGTGTTACCCATTTGTATTGTCAATGTTATGTTGTCGTTATGTCGTTACTTTGTCTAAGGCATGTTAGGATTAGTTGGTGACCTCTGTAGCTTTGTTTTGCAGAGGTCGCTACATGCCATTGTATGGTGCAGTACTTATTTTTCTATGATTAATGTAACCTATGTGTGTTTTCGTATCCACCTTTTCTAGCATGCATTGTTGAAATAAATACTCACTGAAAAGGCTACGTCCATTATCAGAACACGTTACCTAAGGCTGCGCAAGCTACAAAGCTACAGTACGGTGACATGAAAACTCGCTGAAAAGTTACACTGTGGAGCGTTGCCTCCAATAAATGGCAGTACGGTGACATGAAAACTCGCTGAAAAGTTACTCTGTGGAGCGTTGCCTCCAATAAATGGTTATGAATTGACAACTCACTGTGAACTTGGTTCACATGTGTGTGGTACGATTCCTTTGTTTAAGCGTCGCCTGGCTGCCGACGTCAGAAGGTAGTGGAGCGCTGCCTCCAATAAATGGTTCTCAATTGAAATACAGTACGATGCATCAGAAATCCAAGAGTACAATAGTTTATATACATGATATCATACAATGGCACTAATATGACTCAACTACCACGACGCCCTCGCTTGACTCGATGTGCTCCTCGGTGACGAATCTGCGTTGTAGGGTAAGTCAGCGGCTCTGGAGGACGGCGCTGGCGTGCTGGTGGGGTCGACTCTGTAGCGTGAGTACCCTCAAACGTGGGCTGAGTCGGCTGAGGTGCACCAAAGAGCTGTGAGGGCCCAACCTCCTCGGGGAACCAAGGAGCAGTGTCGTCGGTGAAAAAGCTGTCGAAGCTGCTAGTACCTGACGTGTACTCACTACAAGAAGCGCGTGCACCTACACAAAATTGTTACATCAACTATATGTGCTAATGGTTATAATCTGTAAATAAATGATTTGTTGCAACTTGTACGTACCTAAGACAGGCGTACGAGCTGGAACTGTAGGTGGAGGTGGAGGTGGAGGTGGAGCCTGAGCTGGAGCTGGAGTCTGAAACTGAGGTGGTGGTGGAGCCTGAACTGGAGTACGAAACTGAGGTGGAGGTGGAGCAAACGCTGGAGGTACAACTGGGTTGACGTGGCCAACAACGTCGGAGGTGTGGCGGCACGATGCCCGACGTACTCCTGCCAAGCAACGGCGCCCCAGTCGCCGAAGGGCGGCAACTAACTCGAGCCTGCCAACCGCGGGGGTTCTGCTCGTACCGCTGGGCATACGACAACAACTCTGTGCCCACGTCGCTGCAGATATCAGTCTGCAATCCATCCATTGGTTACTGAATTATTGTAAATTATTAACGAAATACTCCCTCCGTCTCATGATATAAGGCGTAACCACTTTTTATTCTTGTCCCATGATATAAGGCATGCTCTCTCACAGACTTTAATGCTATAGTACTAGTGCTGAGAGATAGAATTAAATGTGTTCTTGGTCTTTGAACCAGAGGTGGTTACGCCTTATATCCCGGGACGGAGGGAGTAAGAGAGTATTTTAAAGTTTAATTACCAGTGCGTGAAAAGCTGGTGGCGGCTCCATCGCAAAGGTGTCTGTGATCTCGGACTCGTGCAGTTGGGCCTCTGCTGGCACGGGAAAGCAACGGATGCGTGTGACTCCATGGAACCAACGCAAGTACTGCCTGTACGTGACCTCGTCGAATGGGCCACCTAGGTCGTGCAAGTCGGTTGCCGCATCTGCCCAGGCGACGACCCAAGGTGTCGTCCTGTTCACCCACGACTGCTCGAACGCGACACCTTGACCTTTTCTTGAAACCCTGCAATATAGTTATATAAGTAGTATAGAATATAAATGTAATAATATGAACACAAAATATGAAAACTCTGGAACTAACCCGTGCGACCTGTCTAGCTGCAGTCGTGGTAGTGGGAACGCCTGCGCGTGGCCGAACTGACGCGCGACACGCTCCGGACAGTTCGGCTCGACGAAGATGTCGAACACCAGTCTTTTCCTCGTGCGCCAAAGCTTGTGGTCACGGTAGCAGAAGTCGGACAAACCACGTGGGGCACGCTGCTCTAAGTCCAGTGTCGTGTACGGGGTCCACCGAACCCTGTCAGGAGTGAGCTGGTCCAAACCTGCTACGTACGCATTGTACGTTCCACTGCCCGTGCCTGTTGCCCACGTCGGCTGCAACAATAAACAAAGTACATGAAATTTGAAAATATGATATTGAAATAATAAACAAATATAGATGCATACAATACTTACGTCGCGACTCAACCAGAGTGTGCCCATTGTGGGGGCGTCGATCTCGTCGGCTTCTCCATCCTCGCCGAAAACGTACAGTCCATCGTCGTACGCCTCGTACGACGATAGCCTTGGCCGTCCGATATCGAACCGCTCAAACGACCACAGCATCAGCAACAACGGACAACCAGACAACGTACCCGTAGTACTCCTACGAGTGCAAGCGTCGCACAAAGCCCGGTACGTGGCTGCAAGCACCGCTGACCCCCAACTGTACTGCGGAATCGCCTCAAGTGGTCCGTACGCTATTTGCGAGGCGTAGTAGACGAGGTGCTTGTCGACGGTGTCGTGGTGGGAACCGGTGAAGAGTACCCAACCGAACAATCACAGCAGGTACGCCTCCAAGTGTCGCTCAACCCGATCGTCGTTGTCCTCAAGCAGGAGCCTCTCTGCTCGAAACTGAGACAACCACGCCTTCTAAACCTAATCTAAGATAACTGACTATACTAAAATAACTAAGTCATCTAACTTTATTCTAAAAAATCTAACTAAAATAACTAACTAAATAATACAATAACTAACTACACTAAAATAACATAATGAAAACTAACCCTAAACCTAATCTAAGATAACTAACTATACTAAAATAACTAAGTCATCTAACTTTATTCTAAAAAATCTAACTAAAATAACTAACTAAATAATACAATACCTAACTACACTAAAATAACATAATGAAAATTAACCCTAAACCTAATCTAAGATAACTAACTATACTAAAATAACTAACTCATATAACTAATTCTAAACTAACTACACTAACTAAAAGATTCACACTAACAAAAAAAATGAATTTATAAACTAAAAAAAAATTACCTGCTGAACCGGCCGAGCCGGCGCCGCCGCAGAACGGCCGGAGCACCGGCGGCCGGCGGGGAGCCGCCTCGGGGAGGGAGCCGCCGCCGAACGGCCACAGCCCGGCGGCCTCAGGCCGGCGGCCGCGCGGCAGGGAGGTGGCGGCGCCGAGCGAGCGCTAGGGAGCGGGCGGCGGCGAAAGCGCGGAGCGAGGAGCGGGCGGCCGAATGGGAGAGGAGGGAGAGAGAAGGCGGCCGACCGCTTTTCAGTGGGGCCAGTCGGCCGCTCGGCAGCCGACAGGGCCCCGGCCCACCGACAGTCGGCTCGTGGGCTGCCGACTGGGCGCAGTCGGCCCACGAAATGCCGATAAGACCCCTATTGGCTCCCAGGTGGCCGATTGGCGCCCAAATCCGCAATAGACAGAACTCACATGCTACATTTGCAATTTCGAATAAAAAAATATTATTTCAAAAAAAAATTCGTCAATGTTGGTGAAGAATAATACTAGCAGTTCGTTAAGAGATTGCGAGCTTCACTGTCGGTAGAAATTTTAGCTTGTGTTAGTTATTTCTGATCAGTACTACACTACACATACCTCTTTTCCTTACAACATGCTCCAGAGGAAATCCCACACTGCCATTTTTTTTGTGGATCTCAAGGTGGTCAACTGTGGTGATGGAGAGCTAATTCTGTCAGTTTCTAATGGAGGCTCCAATTCAGAGGAAATCTCCAGAACGACACTCAGGTTTCAGACAGAAGCTAATCGGAAGTTATAATGCAAACATTGCAAGTTCCGATCAGCCCGAATGTCTGAGATCTCAAAACTTCAATGTCTTAGAATTGTTGAGCCTTTTCTTTTTTTGGTCGGCATTGTTGAGCCTTTTGAAATCACTAAATCAGAAGTTCCGAAATCACAAGTTTAACCTCCTCCAAATTAAAACCACCGGGCATCATCGGGGGTGGCTCGTGCTGGGCTTCCCGCGTTGGGGCCCCGGCCACTTGGGCCTCTCACATCCTTGGGGCTGCGGCTAGTGATGTGGCCTTAGTTTAACTTCCACGCCACATATTCGTCATACACTCATACTAGCAACCTTTGTGACAACCGTTTGTTTCACTGCCACAGCTATGACATACCACACTTTCTTAGCACCATGTCCCACACATTATAAACTCATTTTCGTGCCAAACTTTGTCACAATTGAAACTTCGATTTGTTCGTCATATTTTCTGTGGCCGCTACAGTTTGCCGAAGGTCAGACGTGGCAAATTACGGCACGAACCAAACAAGCCCTTAGCATGAAAAAGAAAACTTTGAAAATACTTCTAAGATTATTAACCTTGAAAACTATTTAAAATGTGCTAATAAACGGGTATAATTTTTCAAAGGTTGTTTCAGTTCAAATGGGTTTCCAAAAAATATCTTTATGGTCTTTCAAAATTTGATTGAAAAAATAGTTTTAAAAATGACTAATTAAAAGCAGAGTTTCCAAAATATGTTTGAAAAGGATGAAAAATTCAAAATTATTTTAAACGTATGTTTTCAGAACTAGTTTATAAAAAGTTTGAGAGTTTTTAAATTAAAACAAATAGTTTCAAAAATCATTTGGAAAAAGTGGTTAAAACCATGTAATAATAATAAATAAAAAGAAAAAGGTTTTCATTGCCCTCTGCTTTTTGTCCTTTGCTTCCGGCCTGCCCCAGCTTTTGGCCCAAGGTGCGGCCCGCTCTCTCTGCCTGCCTTCGCAGCCCAGCTTCACCAACAGGACTTTGACAACCTGTGTGTCAAAAGAAAATCAAATTATCAAAACATATATGTCTGCATATCTTTTCATTATATTCTTTCATAAACGTAGTATATCTGAATTTCACTTTATGTTCTTTTATTTTAAAAAAAAAACCCTCTGTACATGCAAGAATACCAAGCCCTGTTCCTTCTTACTCTAGCATCATCTCATCTCTCTAAAGAAATCCTGATGTCACAGGCGAGCACAAATAAAAATAGCTTAGCGCGTGATCTCTCTCCAGCAGAGCACCGCTATAGCCCACTATTTAAATTCATTGACAGTGGCTGTCAGGAATCAGACCTATTTGATTGATGCCAAATAAAGGACTTACCACATATACTCCATGTGCATGCATGCGGCAGTGACAATGATCCCTGAAGTTGCTATCATCTGCCAGTTTGTTGGTTTGTTCCGAATTCTGATTCTCACTGGTGGAGCTAATTATTGCATTTTTTATCTGCTGGTGTATGCTCATATAATGGTGAAGGTATTAGATACCAGAGAAAAGATAAACTCAGCCAACAAAAACATATATAGCCCGCAGCACAAATATCTCAGCACAGTAAAACAATATCTCCTTTTTCTCCTCTCCTCTTCTCCGTTGGAGAAGAATATTAGAATCCAGCAGCAATTAGGACTTCGGACAGCGACACCGCGGTTATTTTGTGATTATGCTTGACCAGATGACCTTGACTTAGAACAGGCGCGCATACATAATCACTACTAACGAGAACTTATAATGTTGTAACACTAGTACATATAAATCTTTTTGTAGGCGATAAAAAATGATTTATGGAGGTAGACAAAGCAACCGTCTTCGATCAAAGGTCACGATTAATGCTGATTAACCAAGACGGTTTCTTTGCTCGTCTAGATTAAACAATTTATTTTTTTAAAAAAGAAGAAGACGAGCCCAGACGTGAGACCATCCAGGAGGTCGTTGTCAAGCCTATCCACAACTCGTATCACGTGTAGCCGGGATCTGCTGTCGTCGGGAGCCGCCATTGTTGAGCTTGTTGACGGATCTGGCTGCCCCCGACCTCATTGCCGACAGATCTAGCCGCCCCGAGCTTGTCGTTGACAGATCCGGCCGCCCCGAGCTTTGCCCATCGACGGTTCCAGCCTCCTAGAGCTCGTCGCCGACGGTTCCAGCCGCCTTGACCTCGCCGTCGATGGATCCGGTCGCCCCAAGCTCGCCACCGATAGATCCACTCGACCCGGGAGGTGATGAGGGACGGCCCGATCTTCCGTGAGGTAGCCGGTAAATTCGATTGGTGGAGATCTCGACGTTGGCGATCCGGCTTCAAATCAACACGATTCGAACTTTGCAACCGTTACACCACTGCTCCGTTGGTTATCAACCAAGCACAACTTGATTGACCTCGCCAAGAAGGCTATTCCTGCAAGCGAATCGAAGAACACAAGCAAGAAGGTAAAGCACGCAATCTGAAATTGCAAATATGAATTATACGAATATCAATAGAGGGTTCAAGAACTCGGTTCAATCTGACATTGTCTTGTAAAATCATTTGTATAGTAGTATACGTCACCGGATCTTGGGATAGGGAAGTTGAAGAAGGGCAGTGAACTCATCGTGGACGCTTGAGATGTGGGTGAGGGAGCCCATCCTAAACGGAATCGGTCCTTTTAAGCGCGCCCATTCGACAGTCTCAGTCAGCATCAATTCTGTTGTGAAAAGTATACCTTGAGACAGTTCAGTGGGTATCATCGTCTATCGTTCAATTAAATTGTTGGACCAGAGAAATTTAAAAAAATTATTACATACATTTGGAACTGTTTCGTTCTATACACAGGCAGCATAATTAATAAGTATAAGCACTCGACAGTGCCGGTCCGCACCGATCTATTCATCACGACAGGAAAAGAAGGACGAACTGGCCTTGAGACACGCACACTATATATATGGTTTCAAAGTTTGGTAACGTATCTAGTGCAAACCACAGTTTTTGTGAAAATCCGTGCAAACCATGATAAAAAAATCGTCTAAATTCACCCAAAAAATCACACATGTAGATGGTATAATGATACACAATCTTGTAAAATATCTTGTCCAAGCTTGACTTCGTTTGTGAGTTATAAAAATAACAAATTTCAAGGCAGAAAGTTTTCCACATGATTTCTTAGAAATTTGTTATTTTTATATCTCACAAATGAATTCGATTTTGGACAAGATATTTTACAAGGTTGTGTATAATCATCACTACTAGAGAACATGCCTTTGGACGATTTGCAAAATCAGCATTAGTCACGAAAAAATTTGCGTCCGGGACTAGAAAGGTCAACGGCTCATTTGTCAGAGGGACCTTTAGTCCCGGTTGGTGTTACCAACCGGGGCTAAAGGTCAGCCCCGGTTGGTAACACCAACCGGGAAGCCCCGGTTGGTAACACCAACCGGGACTAAAGGTTTTGCCCCGGTTGGTGTATCCAACCGGGGCTAAATGTTGACATCTTTAGCCCCGGTTGGTAACACCAACCGGGACTAAAAGATTTTGCCCCGGTTGGTTCATCCAGCCGGGGCTAAATGTTAGAATTTAGCCCCGGCTGGGGATAAGGATCGGGGCTAAATGTCCCTCCCTATATTTGAATTGTTCTTCCACCTCCAGCCGTGTGCCCGAGCTGTCTTCATTTTTTCTTCGTTTAGTCACTTGCTTGCTTGTTTGCTCTCTTCTCCGGTGATTTCTGTTTGTTAACACATCTCCGGCGATTGATTTATTTCATCACATCTACGCCGCCATCGACTCCTTGAAAGGTTACTAGCTTCAGTTTTTCATTTTAGCTATCACACACACACACATATATATATATATATGGTTTTTGAAGCTATTTTGAGTTCATTGAATTGATAGTTCAAATTTGTACTCTTAAAACGAAATATGACTGTTTAATTAGTTTATTTTAATCTTTTAGAGAAATAGAGATCATTTAAATCATTTTTTAGAAAAATTAGGAATATATAATACTTTAGTTTACAAAATGTGACTGGTTTAATTAGTTTAGTTTCATTTTTTTGAGAAATAGAGATTATTTAAATCATTTTGTTTATAAAAATTAGAAATATATAATACTTTAGTTTACAAAATGTGATCGGTTTATTTAGTTTATTTTATTTTTTAGAGAAATAGAGATCATTTAAATCATTTGTTTACAAAAATTAGAAATATATAATACTTTAGTTTACAAAATATGACCGGTTTAATTAGTTTATTTTAATCTTTTAGAGAAATAGAGATCATTTAAATCATTTTTTTACAAAAATTAGAAATATATAGTACTTTAGTTTACAAAATATAACCGGTTTAATTAGTTTATTTTAATCTTATAGAGAAATAGAGATCATTTAAATCATTTTTACAAAAAATTGAAATATATAATACTTTAGTTTACAAAATGTGACCGGTTTAATTAGTTTTTTTTGAGAAATAGAGATCATTTAAATGATTTGTATACAAAAGTTCGAAATATATAATATAATACTTTAGTTTACTGCTCTACTATAAATACAGAAGGATGCCTGCTTGGTATGTTGTTTTCGATGGCACCAAGCCAGGTATTTACACCAGCTGGGCCGAGTGCAGTCAGTATGTTCTCAAAGTTAAGGGAGCTGCGCATAAAAAATACAAGTCTTTTGAGTAAGCTTCTGCAGCTCTAGAGGCTTTCAACTCAAGAATCAACTCAATTCCTACTGAACCTACCCCTACCTTACCTTCCTATCAGGTTGGAGTGACAGACAGTCCATCTTGTTGGACTGTGATGTGGGAAAAATATGCAGGTGTTGTTAGTTGCTTTGGTTGTGGCCAAGTGGATTAGGCTGTTATCTTGATGTAATAATTAATTAGACAAGTTCAACTGCTACTACTTATATGCCACCAGTGATGCTTACTAAATTTGGGTATCATGAACTTGTTTATAAATTTGAGCTAGAAAATTTTTATAAGAATGAGAGATATAATTATGTGATATGTCATATAATGCAGACGATGACACGTCACTGGATGTACAATGTCGATCGTCGCTCAAAAGAGTTCATTGATGGCGTGCATTATTTTTTAAGAGTGGCCGAGGCAAACAAGCGGAATGGTTTTATGTGCTGCCCATGTGCCATTTGTAATAATTCAACGGAATATTCTAGCTCAAGGAGTCTTCACTCACACTTGTTCAAGTCGGGTTTCATGCCAAACTATAGTTGTTGGACGAAGCATGGAGAAACTGGGGTTATGATGGAAGAAGGTGAAGAAGAACAATTGGACCCTGACGATGACATTATTGCTCAATACGGTGACTTTGGTGATACTGCAATAGGGGAAGGTGAAGAAGAGACAAGTGCAGAAGACACACTCGCTGAAGATGATGCTCTTGGTGATGTCATTCGTGATGCACAAAGAGATTGCGAAAGTGAAAAGGAGAAGGCTAAGTTTGACTGTATGCTAGAGGATCACAGGAAATTACTATACCCGTCTGCTGCAGATGGACAAAAAAAGTTGGGTACAATACTCGAGTTGCTACAATGGAAGACACAGAATGGTGTATCTGACAAGGCATTTGGACAATTATTGAAGATTATAAAACAAAAGATGCTTCCAAAACCTAACGAATTGCCCGCCACTACGTACGAAGCAAAACAAGTCGTCTGTCCTTTGGGTTTAGAAATCCAGAAGATACATGCATGTCCTAATGACTGCATCCTGTACTGTGGCAAGGAATACGAGAATTTGGATGAATGCCCTGTATGTAACGCGTCACGATATAAGATCAGGCGAGATGACCCTGGCGATGTTGAGGGTGAAGAACGTCCCCGGAAGAAAATCCCTGCCAAGGTTATGTGGTACGCTCCTATAATACCACGCCTGAAACGTCTGTTCAGAAACAAGGACCATGCAAAGTTGGTGCGATGGCACAAAGAAGACCGTAAGGTAGACAACATGTTGAGACACCCTGCTGATGGGTCCCAGTGGAGAGCAATAGACAGAGAATTCCCAGAATTTGCAAAAGACGCTAGAAACTTAAGGTTTGCTTTAAGTACGGACGGGATGAATCCTTTTGGGGAATAGAGGAGTAGTCATAGCACGTGGCCTGTTACTCTATGTATCTACAACCTTCCTCCGTGGTTATGCTTGAAGCGGAAGTTCATTATGATGTCAGTGCTCATCCAAGTCCCGAGGCAGCCTGGCAACGACATCGATGTCTATCTGAGGCCATTAGTTGAGGAACTCCTACTTTTATGGAGTAAATCAGGTGTACGTGTGTGGGATGATTACAAACAGGAACACTTTGACCTGCGAGCTTTGTTGTTCGTAACAATCAATGATTGGCCTGCTCTAAGTAATCTTTCAGGACAGACAAACAAAGGATATAATGCATGCACACATTGTTTTGATGACATGGATAGTATATATTTGAAAAAATGTAGAAAGGTAGTGTACCTTGGGCATCGTCGATTTCTTTCTATGAATCACCAGGTTAGAAAGAAAGGCAAGTATTTTAAAGGTGAGACAGACCACCGGAGCAAGCCTCGCAACAGAACTGGAGAAGATGTACTTGAGATGATCAAGGATGTGAAAGTAGTCTTTGGAAAGGGGACGGGCAGTGAACCTGTTCCGAAAGACGCTACGGAACACGCGCCTATGTGGAAGAAGAAGTCAATATTTTGGGAGCTACCGTATTGGCATGTACTAGAGGTCCGCCACGCGATCGACGTGATGCACCTGACAAAGAATCTTTGTGTCAACCTTTTAGGATTCATGGGTGTGTATGAGAAGTCTAAGGATACACTTGAAGCACGACAAGAGTTGCAGCGCATGAAAGAACGAGACAACCTACATCCAGAGAAGACAGATGATGGACGCCATTACTTAAGACCTGCTAGCTACACTCTTAGCAATGAAGAGAAGGAAATCATGTTTGAATGCCTAAACAACATCAAGGTCCCATCTGGATTCTCCTCCAATATAAAGGGAATAATAAATATGCAAGAGAAGAAATTCCTAAACTTAAAGCCGCATGACTGCCACGTGCTTATGACGCAATTGCTTCCGGTTACTTTAAGAGGAATTCTACCTCCACATGTACGTTTGGCCACTGTGAAACTATGTGCATTCCTCAATGCTATTTCTCAGAAGGCAATTAATCCACTAGAACTGGCTACTCTACAGAATGATGTGGTTCAATGTCTTGTGAGCTTTGAGTTGGTGTTCCCTCCATCCTTCTTTAATATCATGACACACCTCCTAGTTCACCTGGTCAAGGAGATTCATATTCGCGGTCCTATGTTCCTACACAACATGTTCCCCTTCGAGAGGTTCATGGGAGTACTAAAAAAATATATTCACCAACGTGCTCGGCCAGAAGGAAGCATCGCCAAGGGCTATGGGACAGAGGAGGTCATTGAGTTTTGTGTTGACTTTATTCCTGACCTTGACCCGATTGGTGTTCCTGAATCGCGGCACGAGGGGAGGCTGTGTGGAAAGGGGACACTAGGGAAGAAAACATATATCGGTACGAGGAACGATTATTTCAATAAAGCGCACTACACAGTTCTTTCAAACGCATCCGTGGTGGATCCATATATCGAGGTACACAAGGAGTTCCTACGATCCCAATTGCTGGAAAGAATGAAGTTTGGATTACACGTGAGCACATGAATACTTTTAGCACTTGGTTGGGAAAAGAATGTCTGGGTAATAACAATATTGATGAGCAACTATATTTGTTGGCTAGGCATGGTTCGTTGATGTCGGTGTCAAAATGACTTGATTTATTTTTGGCAGGTATATAAGCCCAAATTGATGCCCCACAAGAGGTGTTAGATTTTTCTGATCATTATTTTTATTATTATATTTTACTCTGTGCTGAATGAGATAAAAGCTAGTGAATTACACCTCCGGCCCTCTGCGGTTGGTTGCCTCACCCGCGCCACGTGATAGCCTAAGAAAAAGTTTGAGACCAATACGACATAGAAACGTAAATGAACTAAACGTACATATTGCAATTTAACAGTGAATTTCTCTACCGTGTATTTGGACAATGAAAGATGAACAACCCAAAATTTAACATTCAGATAATGCAAAAACAATTTTTCTATCGAGAACCAGTTGTTTTAGATATTTAAATTTAACATTATATTTTTGCATTAACAAAATATGAATTATTATTTACATTTATATTCGTTATTATAAGAAAATAAAAGAATTTATGTTACCAAATTTTCTACTATACAATAAGGTAAAAGAAAATACAACTGTTATTTTTAAGTAATTTTATGCCTAATATTAAATTTACTATGCAATTAACAAGTATTACAACATATTAATATAGCCAAAACTTAATTCAAAACCCAAAATACAGAAAACCCAAAACAAAGGCGGGAGAAACCCCTTTAGTCCCGGGGCGTGGCACCACTCGGGACTAACCTTTAGTCCCGGGGCGTAAGCCTGCCCGGGGCTAAAGGTCCAACCCTTTAGTCCCGGGTGGGCTTACGCCCCGGGACTAAAGGCCTTTTAGTCCCGGGTGGTGTCACCGCCCGGGACTAAAGCCTCCCCGCGTATATAGGGCACAGTTGTGACGGAACGACCCTAATCCCATGGCCCACGTGTTCCTGTCAACCTCTGACAGCCGAACCCATGTTCCATGTGATTAAGACCTGTTCGCCACCGGGCTACATCAGTGCCCAATGTCCGCAGGATCATCTCACAATTCGGTTACAGCATTGCATACTTTTACAAATAACATCGGAATAATGAGCGGAAGACTTAAATAACAATAGTTTTACAAAACAGGGTTCCAAATAGAAATTAAGGTGCAGTTATTACAAACCAAGTTCTTGATAATAGACATAAACATAGGCAACATAGTGGAGAACAACAAAGATACTTATAATCACCCAGCCCGAGGGTGTACAACTATTCTTCGGCCTCATCGGCCTCTTCCTGGACGATGGTCACGCAGCAGGGTGCAAGACACATCGGGGACTCTGTCATACCTGCAGCATGGGTAACAAACCCTGAGTACGGGGGTACTCAACAAGACTTACCCGACTAAAGAAAAAGGGAGAAGACTCAGGAATGAGAGGCTTAGGGTAGTCAAGGTAAGGCTTAAGCAAGATCAAGTATTTTGTAGAAAAGCATTTTTGTAAACCTTATTTTATTTTGAAAGATTCAGTATTCCTCAATTCTTCATCGTTCATGATTCATTTTACATTTCAAAACATTCCTAGTTGAGAACCACTCTCCGTTGACAGTCAGTGGACCAAGTCTCCATAACCGAGGAGCAACGTTAATCCGAATAAATAATACTCAGCTGAGGATCCCTATCCACACTGCATATGTAGCACCCAAGCTTGCATATGCCAACTCGTCTACCACGATTCCTCCAAGATTGGGCCCGGTCCTACGCCACCCGGAAGTACAGTACACCACTCCTTTCCAGGTACGACGACCACGTGGGTACATGCTACTTCCGCCATCTCTCCACTCCCAGTGCGCGGTTGTCGGTCCAATAAAGGATTTCTCGGAGCCAGAGCTTTCCGTAGTATGTGAATAGTTACAAGTCTTGACCAGCAGGCCCCCATACGGATGGTCCCTAATTTTCCAGCCAGAACTATACCTTGGTTATATCTCACCCAAGCATAATAGTCCCGTCAGTTTTTCAACCCTGTCCCGGTCGGTGTCAACTGTTGAGTCCCGGACTACAACATGATGGCACCGTACGCTCGGACAACCTCTCCTCGCTATTGACTAGGTACGGATCAGATACCTAGCCAACATCCGGGGAGTAAGGCCAAAATCCCATAAACATTCCTTAAGTGATCACACTTTTGAAATTGGTATTTTATTGTAAAGTCTAATTCAATAAGCATTGCTAAGCATTTTTTTTCAAATACTTTTGAACAGCAGGTATCAAGTGTATCAGTGGTCAAGGTGGATAGTGCATCAATTAGGATAACACACAACTCCTATAAACCTAATGCAATAATTTAACTCAAAAGCATTTAAGGAAATCATTTTATAAATTCAAGGAAAGGGTTAAATGCACCGGGCTTGCCTTGAAGAGCAAAGAGGGCAGGCTCGAAGGCGGCGGAGCAGTTGTCGGAACTCGGGGTAGCCTCGGGGACAGGTTCGTCGGCGGCTGCCTCGATCTTGACTCCTTCTTCGGTGACTATACGAATGCAATGATGCATGCACATGAGTATGCTAGCATGAATAATGCAAAACAGGGCATACAACATGAACCCTAATCACTTTCTCTATTTTCCTTAATTATTTAAAAAGGTCATTTTATGAAGTTGCTCCAAAAATTACCAAATTAATCACATAAGTTCATTATGGTGTAGATAGATGGCAAAACAAATTTCATAATTTTTGGAGGTCATTAAGGTGCTCAAATAAAATCAGACATTAATTAACAAAGGCACTATTTAACAATTAAAGATAAATGCTCAAAAATCAACTTGTTCCAAAAGACTTCAAAATTTCACCAGAGGCTAAACATGGCATAGGAAGCTCACAAAAATTTATCTCATGATTTTTTTGGAGTTATAAATAATTTTCTAAAAATCCAAAACTATCCATTTATTAATTAAAAGAGGGATTTTACATTTTCAAATTCTTGCAGAAAAGTAAAGTTTTATATTTTTATAAAATACTACACAGTGCATGGAGCATACCATAATTTTATCAGGATTTAAGGAACAACAGATTAATTCACACAAAAAAGAGAAAACAGAGCACTATTCACATCTCTCAGAAAAAGAAAAGAGCACTGTGCTCCTTCTATGCAGGGCTCGGGCGAATTGCGCGGGCTCGGGCGAATCGCGCGGGGCTCGGGCGAAACGGGCTCGGTCGAGACGGAAGCGACTACTTCGTCCGAGGCCTGGCCCGGAGGCTCGGGCCAAGCGGAGAGCATGCGCTCGCCGAGGCTTGGCTCGGGCGAAGCGGACTCGGACGAGACGGAAGGCTCGGGCGAGACGGAAAGCAAGCGTCCGTCCGAGGCCTGACTGGGAGGCTCGGGCGAAACGGAGTGGAAGCAGAGACGGGAGGCTTCGGGTGCTTACCACGGGTCGGAGGCAGGGCTCGAGGGTGTGGCTCGGGAACGTGCTCGAGGGTGAGGCTCGAGGCTAAGGCTCGACACGTGCTCGAGGGTGAGGCTCGAGGAAGGAGACGACCGCGGCGGCACTCCGGCGAGTCGGTGATCCTGCGCAACACACGAGACCGCAAGGGCCTGGTTAGAGTCGCGCGGAGCCGAGGAAGCTGACACAGGGGTCAGGGGAAGATGATCGTGGCCGGAGAGGGAGTATTTGACGAACCCGAGTTCACCGGGTTTCCGCCGGAGATGGGAACGGCGAGCTACGCCGGGCGATAGGAGGCGGGGGAGGTGAAATTGAGAAGGGGAAAAGCTTCGCGAGGGCACGGCGGAGCTTCTGAGCTAGGTGGTGGAGCGGCGGAGGCACTGGACTGGCCTGGCCACGGTGGCGGAGAGGATGAGGGGCTCTGCCCACCGGCGGTCCCTTTTATAGCCGTGCGCGGGGATGGATAAGCGTCGCGTGCAGGCGGATAAGCTTGGCCGAAGCGTGCGCAATCGATTGCACGCTGGCGGAAGGACGGGCGTGCGCGCATGGGCAGGGTGTGCGTTCGCCGGCGACGGCCACGCGGCGTCGACGCGCTGGGAGCAGTGGGGGACGGGAGAGGGAGAGTCAGCGCTCGCGTGCGGGTGCGCAAAGATGGTGCGGGCGCAGGCGACAAGTCGGGGGCGGGCGTGCGGCTGCCAGGCGTGCGGCGTGCGCAGCGCCGGCGCGCGGCCATGGCCGGGCCCCCCTCTACGATGAGGAAGATGAACAGGGCTATGCCCTAGGGTTTGACTTTTGGCTGATCTCTGTATTTCACAAATTACTTCCAAAATTTGAACTGGGCAACAAAAACTCAAAACATCAAAGTTGTTAAGAAAAAAGAGATCTACAACTTTGTCAATATGAACATTTTCAAAATCCAAATAGTTTTCGAACCACATTTGAAATCAGAAAAGGGGACACTTTTGAGATTTGAATAAATTCAAAATTACTTTTGATTTTACACTGAAAGTTGGAAATCTGCAAACATGAAAGTTGTTCCTTTTATCAAAACCTACAACTTTACTAATATACCCTTTTTCTGAAACTCAATAGTTTTTGAATAAATTTTGAAAAATGAAAAGGGGACAAAAACTGGAATTTGAATGAATTTGGATTTACTTCAAACTTTGTACAGAAACTTGAAAACTTGTAAATACCAAAGTTGTTTCTCTTGGCCAGATCTACAACTTTGCTTTTTGGACCAACCTCAAATTTTGAATAATTTTTGAATTACAAAAAGAGGGATAAAGTCCAGGGTTTGGAAATCAGGGTTTTGCAAAGGGATTTGAAATTTGATTTTGGTTTTTGAACTTTGGCCAACACAACAAAACTTCAAGACATCCAACTGAACAAGAATTACACAAAGCTAGGCACAGAGGTGAAATTACCATTTTTGCCCTTATAGGGAGGTTAGGGCTTTTAGGGTTTTTGAAAAGAGATTGCTACACAAGTACTAAGCAAACATAAATGCAAGGCAAGAATGATTAATGACTAATGATGATGACATGTCCGGTTAATTACAGTTAAACACCAGAGGTGTTACAATAGTGCCCTCCTCCTTCCTCAGATCGACGTCAGTGCGCCGCCGCCCTTCGTCTCCATCGCCGTCTCCAGCGCCGTGCTGCTCGTCCGCGCCCTCGCCGTCTCCAAAACCGCGCTTTCGTCATCCGCACCGCCCTCATCGTCCCTCGCCCTCAACCGCGCGTCCTCCTCTCCTCGCGCCGACCTCTTCCTCGCCGTCGCCTTGCCGCCGCCGTCGAGCCGCGCCTCGCCGTCGTCCGTGCGCTCGCCTCGCCGTCGTCCGTGCGCCCGCCTCGCCGTCTTCCTCTCTTCCGCCTCGCCGTCGTCCTCGTGGCCGCCTCGCCGTACGTCGTCCTCGCGGCCGCCGTACGTGTGTCCGCCGTGCGTGCGTGTGTGTGCTGTGTGGGTGCAGTGTGTGTGCGCGTGTGTGAATAATGTATCATTTGATGGAAAATGTTTGTAGAAAATGATATAAATAGATTTATATTTATACAAAAATAGAAAATGATATATAGAGAAAATGAATATAAATAGAAATATATTTATAGAAAAATAGGAAATATGTTTATAGAAAATGTTTCTTTGTAGTGTATACATATATATTTATAGAAAAATAAATATATAAATCGTGTGTTCCTTTGCAACGCACGGACATTTTTAGAAAATATTTATAGAAAATGTTTTTTACCCTAACAAAATATTATGTTTACACATGTAGATAAAAAAAGATTGGTCGCGTTGACCATGCCGCTGTCCGCTGTCATCCTCACCGCGACGTCATCCTCGCCGCTGTCCGTCGTCGTCCTCTTGTCAACGGTGTGTCCTTTGTGATAGATGGAGGAGGAATAATCACTTAGATATGTTTATGGAATAATCACTTAGATATGTTTATGGAATAATCACTTAGATATGTTTATGGAATAATCACTTAGACATGACTTTTCGATAATGTCGGTAGTGTTATTTTTACGAATATGGTCGTGTATATGTTTATGAAATAATCACTTAGATATTTTGGTCTTTAGATATCTATACATTTATTTATATCAGTCGTGTATATGTATATGGACTAAACCCTAAACCCCAAACCCGAAACCCTAAACCACAAACCTAAAACCCTAAACCCTAAACCCCAAACCCGAAACCCTAAACCCCAAACCCGAAACCCTAAACGACCTAAACCCTAAACCCCAAACCCGAAACCCTAAACCCCAAACCCGAAACCCCAAACCCTAAACCCTAAACCCCAAACCCGAAACCCTAAACCATAAACCCGAAACCCGAAACCCGAAACCCTAAACCATAAACCTAGAGCCTAAACCCTAAACCCTATACCCTAAACCCCAAACCCGAAATCCTAAACCCCAAACCCGAAACCCAAAAGCCTAAACCCTAAACCCTATACCCTAAACCCTAAACCCCAAACCCGAAACCCGAAAGCCTAAACCCTAAACCCTAAACCCCAAACCTGAAACCCCAAACCCGAAACCGTAAACCCTAAACCCTAAACCCTAAACCCCAAACCCGAAACCCTAAACCCCAAACCTTAAACCCTAAACCCCAAACCCGAAACCCTAAACCCCAAACCTGAAACCCTAAACCCCAAACCCAAAACCCTAAACCTAGAGCCTAAACCCTAAACCCTAAACCCAAAGTGTTTATTATTGATCGTGTTACCTTTACAAAGTGTTAAATAAAAAATGAATATGGTCTTTATGAATATACGTTATTCGCAGAAAAATGGTGTTTATTATCGTCCATGTTATTCGCAGAAATGGCCGACCCAGTTGACAACATGGAGGAGGAAATGTACAACTTAATCAACAGCGGCGCTAATCAAGAATTTGCAGGTGATGATAACAATAATCAAGAAGTAGATGACGGCAGTCAATACTTTGCCGACTATGAAGAAATCATGCAAGAAAATACTGGCGAGGTATACCTATCTACAATCTCTATGTGCACATAAAATTCTAAACAATTTATAAATGTATTTATAATCTACTGTTCCTACATATGTAGCCCTCCGGATCGACAACGACTACCGGGAAGAGTAGGATCGTACGAGGTCCGAAGAAGCCGTTGGATGGCCGGTACATTATATCGGAATTCAACGAGGAAACCGGCCAAGTACTTGGAGAGCATGCATAGAAATTTGTTAACCATTGTGGGTACCTTGTAAGGGATAAGATCCCGATCAGTGCTCGTGAATGGAAGAAAAAGACAAGTGCTCCTCATATAAGTTTTGTCTCTGATCTTGATAAGGAACTGGTTTGGCAAGAGGTCCTTGCACATTTCACGCTTGAAACAGAAGATAGAAATTTAAAGGCAAGAGTTCGGGACTGGGCTATGAAGAAAATGGCAACACTATTCCAGGGCTGGAAGAAGAAATTATACAACACATTTATCAAGAAGGACCTAACTCCGGATTTCAACACTAAGGCCTACGTCAAGTTGAGGCCATTTTGGGATGAGTTTGTAGAATTCAAGAAATCAGAAGAGGGTGAGGCACGGGTCAGAAGGAACCAACAGAATGCCCAACAAAAACAATACCACCATCACTTGGGATCAGGTGGCTACAAGAGTGCCATTCCTAAATGGGAAAGAATGGAACGAGAGATGCTAGCCAAGGGCATTGAACCAGAATCAATAAACTGGCCTGAGCGCGCCAAGTATTGGTTTTTTGGTCATGGAGGAAGCCTGGACCCACAGACAGGAAGGATAGAGTATGGCGAAAAACTCCATAGAGCGGCAGAAAGATTTGCTTATGCTAGAGAAATGGCTGACAGTGGCAGGTGGCAGCCGAACAGAGAAAAGGACGAGCTGACATACGCCCTGGAGAATCCTGAACATGGTGGGAGAACCAGAGGCTATGGGGAGCTGTCGTGGGAGCATGCCTTCCCTCGGGACAAAGAGACCTATAGAAGCCGCGCGAGAAAGGAGGAGGAGGCAGAGCGGATGGAAAGGTTAGAGGAAATGGTTCTTCAGTCACAGGCTGCGGCTCGTGAAGCAGTTGAGCGAGAAAAAGCACTTGAAGACAAAATGAGCGAAGAAATAAAAAGGCAAGTGCAGTTAGCAGTAAGTTCGATGCAAAGGCAACCTGCATCAGAGCCGGGAGTCAACATCAGCCCCCCTGATCAAATGAAAAGCAGTTGCGCTTCCACAGAGATCCCAGACGCAAGACTGCGCTTTCCCGTGGACGACATCACCGAGCCTCTCACAACATGTGAACTGCACATTCCACAGGGGAATGCCACAGTCATGGTGGCTATAGGTGTTGTATCTCCTATCGATCCTACGAAGACACCAAGATGTCATGGGGCAGTAATACCTCCGGGATATGCTAGCGTCTCGGTGGATAGGGTGGTGCAAGGTTACAACAATGTCGAACTTGACATTAAAGGAGGTGATGACGAGAAGACATTAGGAGAAGCGGAGAAGACATTCATATGTTGGCGCAAGCGGTATATCATAATTCCTGGCGCATCACCTCCTCCTCCTCAACAACCTAACCCTAGGTGTGTATGAAATTAGTGAATGAAAGTTAATAGTATTGGTGAGCTAATAGTATAAATGGATACTCATACCATGTTGTTTTCGCAGTAGTACATCCCCCAACCTAAGTCCAATTATCCATTCACCACATGATCACAGTGTTGTGGGCGATGATGATCAAGATCAAACACGACGGGATCCATCACCGCCACTGGCCCCACCATCTCCTCCACGACGGGATCCAACACCGCCACCGGCCCCATATCCCCCATGGCGTGATCCAACACCACCGCCACCGGCCCCACCATCTCCTCTAAAGCGGGCTCCAACGCCGCCACCTGCCCCATCTCCACGGCGGGTTCCAACGCCGCCACCGCCAACAAAGAAGAGGCCTGTCACACAAACAAAGGCGTCAGCCCCACCACCTCTGAAGAAGACAGCCTCTGTGAGAAAACCGGCTCCCAAGATGACAAAACTTGCATATGACATGACCGAGGAGGAGACTGAAGCTGCAGTGCAAAAAGACTTGAACAAGTTCTTTGACGCTGCCATTGCTAGTGGTCGAGCAAAGCGAAACCCGGAGAAGCCGTACCTTTTTGTTCGTCCTAAAAAACTAAGGCAAACTGTGGACGCTCACCAGAAAAAGGTACGTGCTGCCCGTAAGGCTTCGCCAAAATCAGACTATGATCGCACGCTCAGCAAATCACTTGAGGAGGCGAAGAAGACAAAGAAGAGAGCAGGAAAGGGTGTCCCACAGCTCGGAGAACAAAAGCAGCAATCAGTGTCGGATCTAGTTGTTGGGAATGAATACGGTACAAACATGGACATCATACAACGAGCATATGGAGACGTTGATCCTGAGCATCTGCTCAAATTTTTCGAGGAAACTGGTTTAAATGTGGAAAACATACTCGGAGAAGCAGGCATCAAAAGTGCTGCAGTTGTTGATAAATGGCAGAGGGCATATGTATATGGTCAAAGTCTATACAACCCAGCGGCCCTGAGGGATCTTGGTACACAAATGCACTTGCTAAATCAGTGGTACCTCACGGCGTGTGGCAGAAAAGCTGATGACTATATTTGCGTCAGAATTAGAGACCATGATTACTTTC
The DNA here is from genome assembly GCA_009763385.1 of Coix lacryma-jobi var. lacryma-jobi. Lineage (NCBI taxonomy): Eukaryota > Viridiplantae > Streptophyta > Magnoliopsida > Poales > Poaceae > Coix > Coix lacryma-jobi. The sequence goes on from CM019826.1 coordinate 156,941,630, forward strand.
GTGGTGATGACATCATATATGTTCAGTTTAATGAGTTACACCAGCTCTGCCACATGGACGCTCTCGACAAATCTCTCGTCAGCTGCTTTTGCCTGTAAGTGATTGTTTCTTTTAATAATCTCACTTTAGCTTATGTATATGTATAAGTAATTATCCTCACACTAGCAAGCGTTTGTAAACATATGCAGAAACATGATGAGACAACTAAGGCATAAAAATGACAAGGACATTGGTTTCATCGATCCATATATCGTATTCAAGCACCCAAGTACTCTCTCGGATGCATGAAAAACTCAAACAGAGAGGAATTTGCGGAGGTTCTTCGTAAACCAAAGGGACAAAAGATATATACTATTCCCCTACAACTTTAGGTGAGTTTTGTTATCATATGCACATTTTATTATAGGTTGACATAACTATATATGTGTTGACTATATAAATATAAATGCAGTTTTCACTGGATACTAATTGTGATCGATCTCCCCGAGAGTCGTTTGCTAATCTATGACTCTCTGAGAAAACCACAACAAGACTACCAAGATATGATAGATATTATCCGAGGGTAAATGTGATCTTTAAATATAGATTCCTGCTCTTTAACTCTACAATAGTTAATTAACGATCCAATTATATATATTGTGCAGGGTTTGAGCTTGGTTTGTTGAGAAACACCGTTCGGATCTGAAAGAGCAACTTCTTGATCCTCTACTACTAAATATAAGTTGTACTACCTCCTCGTCTCTTTACCTTAATTAGCATCACTCAGCAGACGCACGCTAAGCGGAGAGTAATCTTTTTATATCTTGTACAGTGGGTTCTACGACAGTCACCGGGAAACAATTTATGTGCGTACTATGTTTGTGAGTTCCTGACGGTGTATGAAAAAAGAACTCCTCTACAGAGTCAGCAAGTACGTAACATGTAAATAAATTTATTTTATTTTTTGTTGCTTTTACATAAATATTATGTATGTTAATACTTTATTTTTCTTTTAATCCAAATTGAAGAAGACATGGTTGAAGAACCAGGTGATGGATAAGGTCCGCCTCAAAGCAATTCAAGAGACCATCGCGGGCTTCCTTAATGACCATGTCCTTAAGTCTGACACCGAGTATTGGTTTAACAAAGACGAACCAATGAAGCCAAACCAAGATGAACACTTGTATGACATCTAAGTCAGGAACAATATTTGTGTTGTAAATATCAAGTTAACGATGCATGATGGATAATGTTGTATATTTTATGTACATATGTATAGATAGCTATATAATATATATGTATAATGTTTCATATTTCATTTGTGTGTAATTATAAATTTTATGTGTTTATATATATTTATTAGCAGCGAAGAATACGTATTTGAAACCGGCCTAATGGAATATATTAGCAGCGAAGAATACGTATTAGAAAACCTAATGTAATTGTAAAACCAAAAACAATAACCAATTGAAAAGAAAAGAAAAGAAAAAAAAGAAAAAAGCAGCGGCCTCTTTAGCCCCGGTTGGTAATACCAACCGGGACTAAAGAAGCCAGCCACCGTGGCCCGGCTGGAGGTCTCTTTAGTCCCGGTTGATATTACCAACCGGGGCTAAAGGTCTCCCTTTAGCCCCGGGCGAGGGAACCGGGGCTAAAGGTCGGGCCTTTAGTCCTGATTCCTTAGCCCCGGCTCCATGTCCGGGGCTAAAGGCCAAAATGGCCCGGGGTTAAAGGTCTGTTCTCCAGTAGTGCATATTATCTACATGTGTTTTTTTTATGAATTTAAACAAATTTTTTGTTGTGGTTTGCACGGGTTTTCACGAAGGCTGTGATTTGCACTAGATACGTTCCCTTTCAGTTTCCGTGCTTGTTTACACGCAAACCGCTAGAGAGATTGCATGGTTGACAAACATACATATATATAGAACACAAAATAAAGCATATAGTAGCAACACAAGATAGATCGAGGTAGGATATATGATGATGGATCATGCACCCTGCTATACAACGAAAGATTATTTTAGTGTAGTATTAGCCGGCATCCATCAGGGTGTACATACGTACTCTGTGGCGGCCGGTGAGCTTATTAGCCATCCATGATGGATGATGACTGGGCCTCCAAACCTCCACATGCATGCTATGATGCTACTCAGAATTTGCCTTGGTGGTGAGCGTACTGCTTAAACTTGCCCTGGTGTCCGTGCGTGTACTTTCCAGTGCCACCACCACCGTATCCATGGTGGTATGCTCCATAGCCAGCATGAGCTCCGGCTGGCGGTGCTGGCTTTGGCCACCCCCCGTAGGCCCCACCCCCGTAGCCACCCCCGTGACCTCCTCCATAGCCGCCATAGCCATAGCCACCATAGCCGCCGCCACCACGACCCGCCTCACCATGTTGAGGAGGGTACCCTACAGCCCAACCAGGGCGAGGAGGGTGCCCACCACCGCCGCCATACGGCTGTTTTCGAGGAGGGTCTGCGGCTGGCAGCGGCTTTCCCTCATTCTTCGGGAGCTGCTTCTTCTCCGGCTCATTTGGTGGCTCCTGCTCCGGCGCCGGCGGAGCCTTGCACTCTGGCTTCTTATTCACTTCGTGTGGAGGAGGTCTCTCCTGCTGTGCCGCCCCACCGTCGTCATCCCAATCCACGGCAGGTGGAGGAGGGCGGCGGTGCCCCCCGCCGCCATATCCCGGCGCCGGCGGCCTTCGAGGAGGGTAATTGTACGCCCCATCGTCCCACTCCTCCATGGCTGGAGGAGGCGGAGGAGGGTACCCGCCACCGCCGTACCCCGGCGGCTTCCGACGAGGGGGGTACCCGCCGTATGCCCCGCCGTCATCCCACTGGTACCCACCGCCGCCATACATCATCGGCGGCGGCTTTCGTGGGGGATATGCTGGATGACCGTACGTTTGTTCACCGTGGTATGCGTATCCTCCAGCAGCTGCCTCGTAGTGGCTCACCTCTTCTCGCTGCGGCTTCTTGCCGCCACCGGAATCACCGCCGAAGATCGTCCCCGCATATTGGCCAACCTTGTCCTCAAACTTGGGCCCCGACCAGTGAAACATCCCTGCCTGCTGCCCAAATCAAACAAAACAGCAGCTCGGTTGACGACGCTAATATATATAATATATACTGATTTTCCACAAACAACCTTGAATTTAAACCGTTGCCATATATGCGTACGTGCATGCATGCAGCCATGAGATGATATTCATTAATAAAGACCTGTATGGATACACTCAACTAAAATTTATAGTTAATTATTTAAATTTGAAAGCTGAACTTTTGAAGTATTTTATTTGAATGCTCCAAACTAAAAGACTCATGTAAATTTTAGCTAGCTAGGGGTTAAATTAAGTGAACTCAACTAAACTTTAGCTAGCGTTTTAGGTCTAGCGGTAGCTAAATTTAGGTAGCTAAAATTTGATTGGTGCATCCACAAATATCCTAAGAAGAATAATGAAACAAAAGTAAACCAACATGCATGGAACCACGACCAGCTACATATACAGAGATCGTAGAGCATCCGCAGTGTGCGATTCTAGGGTGTGAATGCATTAAATGCGAGTATAGGACCCGGTTCTATACACTGTGTATCTGGGTCTATCAAGAACCTGATTCCATACATAGAACTCGCTTCCATCTTCTCTCTTCTCTCATTGGTGGTGAAATATCAGGTGATGTATTGTTATTGTGGGACTTAACTGAAGACATACCTCCGTGTCTATACGTTGCGGGATGCCCTAGAAAGCTTAAGCTACGTTCTACAGCGAATAATAGATTTAGGATCGAGATATGCCCCTTGGAAGAAAAAAAAAAGATTTCGGCGAGAGATGATTAATAAGGGGCACATAATACTCACTGAGGAAGAGGATGAAGCTACGACTGCAGCCGACCGGTATGTTTTGGTGTTGGGGATGCTGCGGTGTGCATGGAGGACGAGGACGGACTAGCTATATATAGGCGAGGAGGCCGGCAACGGATCCGTGCAATTAATCCAACTGACTTGTGGATCTCGTATGCGGGCGCAAGGTATTCACCTCAATTTGGTTCTTTGAGTGGAGGATAAGCCTTTTGCTTTTCTTTGGGTGAAAATATAATATTATATCACTCCACTCATTATTATCTAAAACTTGTGTGAAGCTATACTATCCGAAGTCTATAAAATACTGTTTCGGCTGATTTGTGTGAGAGAAAAATACTGTTCCACAGCCAAAAAATAGGTCTGATTCTGACTGCTCAAGCGAATATGTTGAAACTAATTTGTGAGTTCCTAGATAAATCCACTACTTGTATCCCTAAGCTAATATGTGATGATAGGCCAAGAATACCCGGATGTATAGTGTTATTGAAAGATTCGGATGTGTGCTAGATAGAGACGTGGTTTTAAATTATAATCTATTCTAGTTTTTCCAAATACATAGTTATTATGTATATATATAGAACCACAAGACGACGACATGCAATTTGCAACGGAGGAAGTACAAGCTAGCAGACTTTCTTTCCTCACCCTTTCTCTCTGAAAGGATCAAGATGCCCAAGAGGGGGGGGGGGGGGGGGGGGTGAATTGGGCTTTTCTAAAACTTCTTGCAATAATAAAACCTATCAAGCCTCAATTAACCCCCTAGAGCCTAGAAGTGAGATTCTCTTTATTCTACCGCACAAAAGACCAAGTCTAAGCCACTCCTACTCTAGCAAAGCAATTCAATATAGAATGAACAACAAGAGTAATGCGGAAATGAATTGGTTGAAAGTAAATGCGTAAGTAAAAGAGTAGAGATGACTCGACGATCTTTTTGCCGAGGTATCGAGGTGTCGGCACACCCCCCTAGTCCTCGTTGGAGCACCCGCGCAAGGGTATCGCTCCCCCTTGATCCGCGCAAGGATCAAGTGCTCACTACGAGCTGATTTTTCGCCACTCCGGCCCGGTGAATCGCTCGCTACCGGTCACAAGCTTGCTTGGGTCATCCACAATGCCACCGGATGCTCTCCAAGCTTCACGATCGCCACCAAGCCGTCTAGGTGATGCCGATCACCAAGAGTAACAAGCTAGAACTCTCACTTGACCAACACAAGGCCAAAGAGATGGATGGATGCACACTTGCTACTCAATTCTCACTAGGAGGTGTCTAATTCTCACAATTAGCAAATCACTCAACCTCACTAGGGCTCTTGCACTCACTCACACTCACAATGTGTTTCTCAGCAGATGGAAGTGGCAAGAACACTCAAATGGATGGAGGGAAGGAAGTATATATACTCCCCCAACCGGCCATCCAAAAACAGCACAAGACAGACATTCTGCAGGGGCATCGGACGCGCCGATGCCTGGCATCGGACGCTCCGATGACCTCGTCCAACGGTCTACTGTACCTTCTTGTCAGACTGTTTAAAGGGACATCGGTGCCACCACATCGGACGCGTCCGATGTGGATTTGACCTCTCTGGATGGCCATCGGACGCTGGCCCTCAGCGTCCGATGCCAGCATCCGATGCGCCCTGCAGTTCACGCGCACGTGAACAGTGGCATGAGCGCGTTCGATGTGGACACATCGGCGCGTCCGATGCCACGCACCAGACTAAACCCTAGTCGGGGTGAGCATCGGACGCGTCCGATGCCCACCTGGCCAGCGTCCGATGCCCATAACAAGGGCAAAACCAACTCGGATCGCGACGCGGCCTGAACGACTTTGGATCCTCTCGACTTAAGGCATCTCTCTGAGCTACCTAGGGCTATGAAATAACAAGTGTGCACCACACCTACCTCAATAGACTCATCTAGGTCAAGCTACTGATTCACGCTCCCCTTTATAGTACGGCCAAAGGAAAAAACAAAGACCTAAGACTACAAGTGTCCTCCAACACCATATGACACTTAGCCTAGTCTACCACCGTCTTCGTCGTCCGTCCTTTAAAAACCGAAACGATATCCATCGCCAGGGGACATGAACTCCATATGCCCGTATCGTCGCCATTACCGTGACCTAACTCAATCCCGTTTCTGCAAAACACACGTTAGTAACAGTAATCTTGTGTTTTATCCAATCACCGAAACCACTAGGGGCCAAGATGCGTTCACTCTCTATATACGTGCAACAATCATTCTAATCATCTGGTGAAGATGTCATTATCTATATCTATATGATGCGACTAAAAAAACGGCCGGTGGTACGTTAAGCGCCTCGTATGGCCGGTCACTCTATTTAGGAACACACGACCTTTGAGTGTGTGAGCCCGTTAATCTCGGCGTCCCCAGTCCACGAGCCTCGACGCCTAGCCCTTTGGCGCGGACCTCAGCGCACCCCCCCACCGCCGGTGTCACGCGCATGGGGACAACCGCGCGGCAAGAAGCAGGGACAAACAGGAGTAGGCGAGGAGCCCAGAAACGAAGGCAGAAAATTGTTCAGCGAAGCATTAACCGAAAAGCAAATTTAGTCAAATGAAAAAGCAATTTTGGGTTAATGGAAAAGCAATTCGGTTGAATCGAAAAAGCAATTTGGATTTAATTGAAAAGCAAATTTATTTAAACTGAAAAGGCAATTTTTGGATTATCTGAAAAGCAATTTTTCCTAAAAAAAGCAAAAAACGACTTTGATAGATCCAAACCTTATCCTTCTCCATGGAGAGAAGCATGGGCAGATCTCGTTCCCTCCTATCCCGTCGACGGGCGTACAGAAGCGCTCCCACCATAGCGGCCGCCACCACCGCTGACCACACGACGGGCCTCACCGCCGTGCACCCGCACGCGCCGTGCACGAGCACCCGCTCCTAGAGGTCCCAATCCTGACCGCCCAAGCGCGTCTCGCTGCCAAGCGACACCTCTCCCACCCCCACAGCCACTCATCGTTCTCCTTCTCGTCCTCCTCCTTCGTCTCAACAGGCAGTGCCTAGCACCTAGGGGAGAGGAGATCCATCTCACCTGGACCTCCTGGCCGCCATGGCTAGTCGGCTTGCCGCCACCTCCTATAGACGAAGGAGATCCAGGAGGAGGAACAGGAGGGGGAGGGGGATGACGAGGATGAGGAGAATCCGCCACGCCCGTCACCAGATGTGCCATGGTCGTCAGATCCCGCTCGTCGGAGTTGGGAAGCAGGTCGTCGGGGAGACAGGGAGGGGGAGGAAGGGAGTCGGATCCGCGCCCTCTCGCTAGAGTTGGGGAGCATGTCGCCCGGGGAGAGAGTGGAGAGAGAGGAAAGAGGAGTTGCGGTGAATGCAGGCGCGTGAAAAATGACGGGACAATGTCGAGTGGGAACCGGTGCGGCGTGAGTGGGGAGGGACGTGCGGTTAGTAAACGCACGCACAATCGGAACAAAGTCTTTACCATATCTATATCTAATATAATATGTTAAAAAGTGAAAATATGTCCTTTCTGTCTCGCCAAAACAAAAAACTTCGTTAGCACCACGTACACCACTTACGTCATGTCCTAGTCATCCGAATATCCGATCCGGTTCACCTCGTGGAACGCATGTAGGCACGTGGCTCATCTTCTATATATCTTTTTTAAACTCACGATATGTGCTTACAATAGCTACCTATTTTATTTGGATGTAGACATGATTAATCTTGTATTGTACCAGCATTTATTTTTTTGAAATTATTTAATTTTGTTAGAGTACGCAGCAGAATTCAGTCTGGCTCGCTATACCCATGAGTCGACGCCCTCCAAAACTAGGTATTTCCACAAGTCGACGTCCTTTGAACCTAGTCCATCAGAGTCCACACCATATCAAGGTCTTGGGCCTAACTGAATCTAAAAGATTAGCCTAATATGTGAGAGTTGTCTTCACCTTATATATATATATATGCTCTCTCATCATCAATTAACGATATGAGACTAAACCTAACAATCTCTTCTGTCACACATCAGACCCCACTCTTCACATCACACAAACAATCTCTTATGTCATACATCGGACCCCACTCTTCACATCACACAACCCCGTGTGATCTTCAGAAGACGTTTTCCAGGCCCCGACTCTAACTCTCTATGTCACGCACAATCTGTGTGACCTCCGAGATGTTAACAGGCTCCCTCGTCACATGTGACCCCTGAGGTTTTTTAAGTTTTCATGACCATGGGCTCCAATATCACTTGTTAAAGTGCGCAACGAAATTTGGCCTACCTCGCTCTACCCATGAGTAGGTGCCTCTCAAGCTCAGGTCCAACGGAGTCCAAAACATATCCAGACATTGAGCCTAACTCAACCCAAAAGACTAGGTAGGGTGTCTTTCGTCTTATATGGTTGTACTCCTCCACTATCAATTAACACTGAACCTAATAACAAATCTAAAAGTTGGACAAACAATACAACAAAATACAGCTAGCTCATTAATACTGGAATGAGCACCACTCGTCAAATATTATATGTCTCGTCACAATGCACCTTGATATTTACTAGTTAATACACTACTAGTAAAATTTACGCGGGAGGACGCGCGGGTTTCTGACTTGTGACTTGTGGGCTAACCAAAATTTGCGCGGGAGCTGAATAAGTCAGACGCGGGAAGTGAGTGGTGGGGTCTATTTATTTTTGGCGTCAGACGTACTAACAGTGTATATAGTTTTAACGACAAACCGTTAAACACTAAAAATGAATACTTATAGCGTCAGACATTTGATCACTAAATGTGGATTTAGCGTCAGATGGTCTCTGAGTTATATTTAGCGTCAGATCATCCAACAATAAAAAGAAAGTTTTGGCGTCAGATATCTGACGCTGGAAAAGTGTCGTGGTGTAGTGTAACTTGCGTGCAATGGACGAAGCCTCACAGCCTCAGACAAGTGTAAAGAACTAAAGGTTCCACCTTACCATGGATGGATAGAGTAGAATATAATCCCAACGACGACGACCGAATATGAATGGGAGCATCAAGACCTGCCCGGGACGAAACGCAAGAATTACCTGGAGCCTGGAATAGCCACCGTCAGAGAACAAACAAACCACCACCTACACACTCCTGCTGAGTGCTGAGATTCATATCCACCGCCACTTCTCGATGGGTGATTGAGTCACGGAGACAACTTTAAACCGCAACTATCTAGAGGCCTATGCCTATCAAACAGCAACTTTGAAAGATACAGCACTAAAAGGATAAGTCGTATTTTATTTCGAAAAAGTTAAGAGTAACTTTGAATGATGGATTTTACTGATCATCACTAAAAGGGTAAGTCATATCTTATTTCCAAAAAGTCATATTTTAAATTTAACATTTTGATAATTATCGAGAAACAGTTTTGACTAAAATACTAGTGTATGTACTTCTAGAATTAATATGGTTACGTCATATTTATACTCCATAAATCGGTCTTCTAGTCTTTTTTGTTTTCTTTTCTCTCAACCCTGACAAATGTTTCTCAGATAACATTCTTAAATTCTAACACTTCAATTAGAAGAAAAATATGACTATATACTAGAAGTTTAGAATCTATACAATACAAATAATTAATTTGGTCATCAAATTACAAACCAAACAATGCAAAGTGGAAAACAAATACCCCTAAATCTTGGAATGAACTGAACGTCTGAACTCTAGACCCTCTAGCTCTAATCGGAGATTGCAGATCAGCAACTTGTCGTCGTCGTGGTCTCGTGGAGCGGTGGAGGTGGAGCCCTGCACGCAGGGGTGATAATGGATCATGGTCCTTATCCCTCCTTCACAATCCAACTTGGCTCTTTCTAATTTTAGTTCAAAATCATATAGTATTATGACCCGATCCTTATTGAGTTGATCCTTAAATTTGGTAGGCTAAATTAGAGGGCCCTTTACCACTTCTACCAGCACTGGTTGTGCCCCTGCCTAGATTGTTGTCCGCTAGACGCTGACGACCGGATGCCTGGCCACCGCGGCGGTTAGTTCCATGAGGCCGTGCCATGTCTCCGTGAGGGCGCGAGCTGCGAGTCAAGATCAGAGCGATAAGAGCAATGTGTCCCTTCCTACGATCAGAGTGTGCTTTCCTTCCCGACGGTTCTGCCCTGGGAAGAAGGTCGACATCTTCTACTCTTCTTGCGTTCTTAAGCCGTCGGATAAACATAGACTATAGGTTCTAAGGTTTTAGATACCTGGGCTTGGGCCCCTCCCTTGCTTGGCCCCCTAGCCGTCGTACTCGGTGCCCTACCCCTAGCGCCGGCACTGCAGCTCAGCGCCAATAATTGAACAGCCCAAGCTTCTTTCCACTGCCGCCTTTATTTGTCGAGAGGACGCTCGAAATGCCTTGCCATGATGGTACTGCGACCGCCTCTCCGCATACCCCACGCCGTGCTGCTGATTGGATGAAAGAAGAAACGACCAATACATCAACATACTGATCCTATGATCCACAATCATCAGAATGGGGTGGGCACAGGCCAGATTTAGTGGGAGCATGGATAGTGTTGGGCCCTATAAGATCCGTACGTGGGTTAATTAATTAAGATGGATTTAAGTAAGGGAATGTATGCTATAAAAACCAGCCTCTCCTGTGCAAAATATAGAAACTTTAATCAAGACCATAAGAATCTAATCTGATGGTGGGTTATTTTAGCACTTAAACCCCTCCACTCATCTCATCCTAATCCAAATAGGTGTGGAGACAGTGAGAGGGTTTAAGTGCTAAAATAATCCACCTTCACCTCTAACCATCAGATTAGATGATTAGAGTTTTCATAGTTCGCACAGGAGGCTGGTTTCCATAGCATACGTTCCCTATATTAAGTTACTTTACTTTAAGATGCGTGCAAATTTTTTTAGGAGGTTCACTAGAGCAAAACTCTTAGATATATTCTATCTAAAAAAATATTTGTCTCCAATATTATAAAAATACTCTTAAGTAGCCCCTCAAATCTATACCTACATTACACATATATACCATTATATACGAAAAATAATCCTTAAGGAGAACTATTAAATTGCATCTAAATTCACCAACTATAATATTCCTTAATAAGAACTAAAGCAACCCCATACCAATTCACATGAGCATCATCAAACCATAACTAGGGGAACAAAACATAAACCACATATAACATCATGAGCATCTATCCATGGGGACAAGAGTCCTCATTCCATCATACCAACATGAGCATCATCAAGCCATATAAGTAGAGAAACATAGATATTCACACAAAAGCGTAGAGGACAAGTCAAAATAAATCAAACATGATTTGATAGGACATATTACATCAGTTGTGGTTTTGAATTTTTCAAGGTGATGAAGGTAGAATCAATAACTACAAGATTAGATGCACTGCTCGATCTAACAGGCAGCAGAATCATGGATTGGATTTCGTTGGCAATTCCTCCCATAGAACCACTAAATCCAAGAGCAAAGACCATATGAAACAACTCAATTAAAAGACTTAAAGGTAGAATAATCTGACTTTGGTTATCCCTAAGCTAGGAAAGCAAGACATGGCTGGGGAAAAGTCGATTTACACCAAGGTGCAGCTCTACCCAATCTTTTCCTCCTCCTCAATCCATTCCCTCTTTTCTCTTGGTTATTACTGATTTCAAGGAGGTGTTAGAGAGAGGGAAGATCACTGAGAAGAGGGAGAGATGTGCTAGATAAAGAGCTCAAGCAGGAGAAGGAAGATATGGAGATGGGGAAGGGTCATTCTAGGGTTTAGGGGGCGACCTGGGCCTTGGAAGTGGTGGGCTGGCTAAGCTTTGGCCCTTTTAAACTCTCCCTTTAATTTTTTATGTCTTACAAGACCCATACCCGTCATAACACCCCACTTGCTTTTTTGTTAAGGTGCTTACAAACTAGAATTGGTCAATCCAGATACTCACCTAAGACCATAACCATGCACTTCTCATAGTTGTATAGCAGATCCTAGATGGTCACTTTAAGATTCAGCCCTTATGAAGAGTAACTAGAGCATTCAAGGCCCAATGCTCTAGTCCCATGTGTGTTCATGTTGCTTGTTATTGAAAAGCTATGTATATGCAACCTAGTAAACAAAGATATAATATATCAAAAGTACTAAGCAAAGTACTTAGGGGTTCATTGTATTAGAGACACACACACATGTGTAATGATTATTATTAAATTATTAGGTAACAAAGAATTACTTATTCTACACTTGCCTCCAATCGTTGCTCAAATATACTCACAAACAAAACTAAAAGCCAATATTACTACAAACTTAAAAGGATTGTAATGCTAAGGGCTTCAGCCTACGACAATGTGAGTGCTAGAAACACAAAAAAATGGAATCGCGATGCAAAAGATACGGCTATTGAAAAACATAACTATGACTATCTTTACACAAAACACTTCTTTATGACTCATTACTATTTTATTTGATCTTTGTAGTGACTATTCATTCACACAGGTGCTAACTGATAGAAAGCTACTCTTTCTCTAATGATAAGACTATTTTGTCCGAGTCTATTGAGAGAGCAGTGAATGTGGTAGACCAAAAATATTTTGAAGAGATATTAGAATGGAGTTTTTTAAATTCTTCTTTGTTATTTATCGATCATTGAAGAGTTCAGTTAAAGATACATTCATGTTGCACATATAATATTCATGAGGTTGTTGCACAATCAATATTTTTCAATTTACAATTTATATAATATTACATATTGTATATGAGATACTTTCTGATTTTGTATATCACTTGTCCATGGGGTGGCTAAAGGTTACAAAAGGACATTTCGATCCAACTAATGACTTATGATGGAAATTCTATGAGATTTTTAATCATCGTAGGAGTGCAAGACTATCTTAAATGTATCAAAGATAAGACGTGATAGATCAATAGAGTGGTGGCAATGAATACAGTTATTACTGTATAAACATTGTTGCTTCAATTACGCATAAAAATTTGAATGATATATACGCTTCTGTGCTGATTCTTCATGCTTTGTGGACACATATGTAATAGATGATTGGCTACAACTAGAATGTTGCGGACATTACAATCAAAATATAACTTTCTTTGGTAATGATACAACACATGTTCAAACTTCAACTATATCCAATACTTGACATAATCTTAGTATTTATGAATTAGTAGTACTAAGGCATCCATTCAGGATATGGTGATCTTTGAAAACCCCTTGATCATCACCATGTCTTCGATCCAGTAATGTGACAGGAGACTTGGCATTGACCGAACTTTGAATTGGCTATCATGCTTCATTATTTGCACTTGAATTGCCACCGCGCGCAACATAGCCATAGCCGTAACCAGGACCATGTTTGCGATGATTGCGGAAGCGATGGTACACTCCACCAGCAGCATCTCTGGCAGCCGCTACCCAAGCCATGGGCTTGTGCGCTGGCCTGGTGCTCCCATGAAGATGACCCTGGTATTGCTGCAGGGGACAACTGCTATAGTATCCTCCATATGCCTGTTGCAGAGGTGGAGGGGGGCAGTATCCGTATCCATATGTCGGTTGCGTTGGAGGAGGGTAGTATGCTTCTGGGCGTCGACGGTATGGGTCGTGTACGACAAATTGTGCCACCTGCTGTGGTGGTTGATTTGTGTCGCCGGGGTTATAATTGAACATCAGCTGACCAATATTGTATGTATCCTTCTCCTCCATCTTGATCTGCCCAAATTGTATATATGAAGAAACAACTATTGACACTATCTAGCTAATGTGTATTTAAACCATCTAGCAAGCATGCAAGGTTATTAGAATATATGTAGCTAAAAAAGGAGGCCTCTATGTCCACTCTCAAAGATTACAACTTTGACAATGACAGTGAATACATACTACCACATAAAAGAGTCTTTCTTAAACTCACTATCTAAATCATTTTTAGGGGAGTCATCATTTGAATAAAAATTGTTCTCTATATATTTTCATACTCCGATAGCTTCTCTATATCTTATGCGCACTCTAGAGAGCTAGCCCTACTCTCCATCTTTAGCTAAGCGTGAATCCAAAATATAGAATGACAAAATTTAGAAATCTAATTAAAGAACTAGTTGGAGGGTTTTTTCCATCAGAAACTCTATTGCTATCAACAAAGAATGACATAAGAGCAACTCCAAGAGGCTCTGTATATCCCCCTTATGGATAGGAATAAAGATTTTGGTGAAAAAGAGACCTCCAACAACTTCTTTAATAACATTTTCAAATATTGTTATCCTCTATATATTTGAATTTCCCGTTAGCCAAAGGTGAAGAGCAGAGTTCGCTCTCTCGGTGGTGCCTATAGGATATAGAGAATGTGTTGGGGAGTAGAAAGGTATAGACAATGATTTTAAAATGACTCTCTATTTAGAGAGTGAGTTTAAGAAAGACTCTTGGAGATGCTTTAAAATTTTGAGATTTGCTCCTGCACATTATTATCACTAAGAATTCACAAAAAATATTATAAAAAATATACTTGCTTCCATGGTTAAATCGATCTGTTGCGTTATTATCACAAGAGAAAAACTGACTCCTATTTATAAATGCGGGGAATGAAGAAAAATGTTTGTACACCATAAATAAAGAAATATAAATAGATTTAGTCATTTAGACAGGGATTAAGACATACCGATCGAGCGAGGAGAGATCAATTAACCACTATGCTGTGCCATGGAGAAGGGAGATTAGCTAGCTATTTATAAGCGAGGAGTATGACAACAGCAATAATCATGTTAAGTCAGGTGTAGTTGAGTCATTGACAGGTTACCTAGTCTGAATGCAACTGCCTTGTGGGCCCGTTCGCGTTGATTGACTCCCCAGGAATCTAGGACAGATTATCATTTACTAGCTCTTTCGGTGGACAGAATAGCTAACGCATTCAGTTTGCACCAGAGGGTACACGATATTGGCCTTAGTTATTATTATAGATCGACGGCGTTTGGAATGTATGACCTGGCGTATTATTATGCTTGTTTATTTTTCAAATTTCGGCAAACCTAGAAGAGATAAAAGTGCGTATGGATGGATTGTATAGAATATGATACGGCGAAGACGAGGACGAGGACGAGGACGTCGACCACGACCGAATACTAATACATCAGCATCAAGAATTGCACCGGCCACCGGTAAACGGAAGACGTGCTATACTTACACACCTAGCCAAAGTGTGTGAACAAATTAACCACGCCATCATGCCATCATTATTTCCAGTGGTGGATTTAGAAAAAAAATGTTAGGAGATTTCTTCAACCTCCAAACAGCTTCAGCCTCTCCCCAGTGTGTATTCATGAAAAAAATTTCTAGGGTGGCAACATGGGTCCAGCGACTGTAGGAGGGGCTAAAGCCCCACCCGCCCCACTGCTAGATCCGCCTCTGATTATTCCATCCTTAAGAAGCAGCCTCAAAATTAATGAGGTTCATATATCTTATATCGCGGCATCTCTAACTCAGCTTATTGCAGATTAGATCTTATTAACTATCGATTAGAGCATGTAGTGTTATGGCTACCTAGATGTCATTTGAGTGCCTCCACTACGGGAGAGCAAAACTTCCCCGAGTGTCAGTTGCACTCGGGGAAGGGGCAGTTGCACTCGGGGAAGCCTTCCCCGAGTGCAACACTCGGGGAAGAGCCTCCGGCTATTCTTCTCACGGTAAAGACGCATTCCCCGAGTGCCAAATATCGTACACTCGGGGAAGGCTTCACCGAGTGCCGCGCTGGCACTCGGGGAAGAATTGACGCCATTGCTGATAGCGGACGCCGTTTTTTTTTTTAATTTTCTTCCCCGAGTGCAACACTCGGGGAAGAGTTGCACTCGGGGAAGCCATTTACGAACAGTTTTTTCCAAAAACCGGAAAAAATAAACATAAAAAATATTTTTTAATTCAAAGAGTGTCCCACTAGTCAGTCACACCATCCATCTATTATTTCAACATTTTTTGCACCTTTTTCACACTTTGCATTTCTCAGGCTTCGAACCCGAGACCTCCAGCTTCACATGCGCGCGCCTCTACCACTACACCACTTCATCATTTGTGTCTATTACTCATTTCGGTTCCCCACATATTATAACAAACCGACTGTAAATTGATTGTTTGAGGCACTAAACAAATTCAAATGAAAAAATTGTCAACTACAAAGTTTCATAACTTTTCGAGATCTATAACTTTTGTTTAGAACGTTTCTCCATCCGAGGCTTTTTTCGAAATTTCAAATTTCAAACTTCAAACGCAATTATCGGCAACTAGATGATTTTAAATAAAAAAGTTGTCAACTATAGAGTTTTATAACTTTTTGACATCTACAACTTTCGTTTAGAGCGTTTTCTATCCGAGACTTTTTTCAAAATTTCAAAATTCAAAATTTTAAAAAATCTTCCCCGAGTGCCTCTGCCTGGCACTCGGGGAAGAGACCCTTCCCCGAGTGTCCGGCAGAGGCACTCGGGGAAGAGGCCAGCTTCCCCGAGTGTCACGTCTTGGCACTCGGGAAAGGGCCTCTTCCCCGAGTGCCAGGGACGACACTCGGGGAAGAAATTTTCTTTTTTTCTTTTTTTGGCCCCATTTTTTTTGTGAGGCCTTCTCACATTATTTAAAACTTCTTTTTCAAATTTGGGACAAATTTGACTTTGTTTAGTATATTTCATTAGTTTTTTTTGTTTCGATGAATTTTTTTTGCATACTTCAAATTTGAATTGCAGGTGCATAAAATAATAGAATTTGATGATTCAAAAAATGATATTCATGATAGTTGGTGTATGTTGAGGCCGTATCGAGGAAGTCACATGAAATGTCAAGCATCTTGTTGCCATAACATGACGAACAATTTATGAGAAAAGTGTATTTAAATTATATAAAATTTGAACGAAGTCCAAAAATCACGAAACTTGTCGGGGAGTCATGCTATCACATGTAGAGTCTGTGCTAAAAAAATGAGAAAATTTTAAGTAAGTTGTAACGTCGGATGGCTAAAACCCAGACATCTCCACATGCTATCACATGTAGAAATTTGTGATAACACGTGGAGATGTCTGAGTTTTAGGTATCCGACATCGTAATTTACTCGAAACTTTCTCATTTTTTTACCACAGCCTCTACTCATGATATATAGTATGACTTCTCGACAAGTTTCATAATTTTTAGACTTCGTTCAAATTTTATATAATTTAATACACTTTTCCTGCAAGTTGTTCGTCATGTTACGGCAACAAGATGCTCGACATTTCATGTGACTTCCTGGATATGACCTCAACATACACCAAATATCATGAATATCATTTTTTGAATCGCCAAATTTCATTATTTCATGCACCTGCAGTTCAAATTTGAAGTATGCAAAAAAAATTCATCGAAACAAAAAAACTAACGAAATATACCAAACAAAGTCAAATTTGTCCCAAATTTGAACAATGAGTTTTAAATAATGTGGGAAGGACTCACAGAAAATATGGGGCCAAAAAAACAAAAAAAAGAAAAATTCTTCCCCGAGTGCCTTCTCTGGCACTCGGGGAAGAGGCCCTTCCCCGAGTGCCAGAAAGAGGCGCTCGGGGAAGAGGCCCTTCCCCGAGTGCCAGGAAGAGGCGCTCGGGGAAGAGGTTAGCTTCCTCGAGAGCCAAAGCTTGGCACTCGGGGAAGTGTTTTTTTAAAAAAAATCATAACGGCGTGGAAAGGTTGGCCGTCAAGTTACACTTTTCTTCCTCGAGTGCCGCTCTTCCCCGAGTGTTGCACTCGGGGAAGAGGGCCTTCCCCGAGTGCCGATCTTTACCGAGTGCCAGGCACTCTGCGGCACTCGGGGAAGAGCTCTTCCTCGAGTGCAATTCTTGGGAAGATTGGCTTTCCCGAGTGCCCGATTTTTGGCACTCGGGGAAGCCTACGACACTCGGGAAATTTTGTCTCTCCCGTAGTGCTCTGCCGAGGTTGTGAAGTTGGGGTAGATGTAGATCGATGGTGTAACGGATTTTAATCTTTACAGAACTTGATGTAGATCGACATCAACAAGACCTGGATCGAACGCGTGGGTAGTAGATGGTCTTCTAGTCCCAACAACGCTGTAATACGTCAGTTTAGGTGCTTTGACAGTCTTATTTACATATATGCGTGCTTCGGGTCTAGATGTTGAGCCACCTCCTCATGGGCTCATTGAGGTTCCTTTATCGCTTCAATATTAATGTTTTTGTCTAAGCTTGACCATATTCTTTCGTAAAGAAAAGTTCTACACTTTCGGTGTCATGTTTTGTATCTTAATTGTTTATTTATTACCATGCTTAATGCTTGAACATATGTCTCTGTAGAAATGGTTATTTCCGTTGTAACTCCACAATCACATATTCACATGTTTATGTTTACGTTTATGTTTGCAATTAAAAACCTGTCATGTGTTAATCTGTATTCTGATGCATACGAACTGTTATCTTTGCACCATTATATTAAACTCGTTGTAATTCTGTTGTTATAACTCATGTGATGTAAGAAATAGTTTTGATGCATGTTTTGAAGTTTTACTCCCTTGTTCACGGATTCTGGATAAAAATTGGATCATATCGAGTTGGATGTGTTCAACAGAATATCGGTCTCTTGGGTACTTAGTGTCAAATGATTGAATAGTAGACTTAGCATTAGGTTAAATTGGATGGTTTTGCCACATTCAATTACTCCCCACACACATGTGGCAACCTACCATGTGTGTTTCCCTCCCATGAACGACAATGTGTGCTTCGATGCGGACATCCTAGCGGTGTTCAACGCAGCCATCCATGGTGGCGTGCACATGTGTGTCGCTGCCCTCGATGGTGACCAATAAATAACCGAGCAAAGCCCAGGCCACAATTGAGCATCACTGCCAATGTCGATTCATCGGCTACTGCCGCTGCCTAATAAAAGGCAATAGATCTTGAATTGTCTGAGTATGTATTTGTGGTTTCATGGATTGTGTGGGTCAAAAATGACAAGAAGAAATGCCTTGCATGTGAAGTACAATTCTACCCTTCAAAATTAATTTGGAGCTGCTTCTTGGTCCATAATTTTTTGGTTCTAGACCATATCTTCGGTTCCTCTTAATTGGTACCTTCTAATTCTTAACCATTTGGTCTTGCCGAATGAAGGCTCTCATTATTTTTAAGCATCATAAAATTTCTTTTATATGTGTGAACGCATCTTGGCCCCTAGTGGTTTCGGTGATTGGATGAAACACAAGATTACTGTGACTAACGTGTGTTTTGCAGAAACAGAGATGAGTTAGGTCACGGTAATGACGACGATACGGGCATATGGAGTTCATGTCCCGTGGCGATGGAAATCGTTTCGGTTTTCAAAGGATGGACGACGAAGACGGTGGTAGGCTAGGCTAAGTGTCGCATTGTAACACCCTAAAAATTTCTCCAAAACAAAATAGGTGAAAATGATTTAATTACGATTTTTGTGAAGCATTTAACCTAGGGGTTAAATAATTTTTATGGAAATAAAAGAGTAGTGGCAACATGTTTATGTATTCATGCTGGTGCATTATATTTATTTGAGTGACTGGTTTTTGCCAAAATTTGGTTTGAATTCGAATTCACTTTGAAATGGATTTGAAATGCCTTGAAATAAAATGAAAAGCTTTTTCTTTTCTCTTTCTCCTTTCCTCTCTTCCGGCCCAAGCGGCCTGGCGGCCCAAGCCCGCCGGCGCTCCCTCCCTTCTCCTTTCCCTCGCGCTGGGCCTCCCTGCTCCTCTCTCTTTCTCCCGCGCGGCCCAGCAGGCCGGCCTGCTTGCGCACGCCCGCCAACCGCTCTCGCCCTCCCCTTTCTCTCCCTGGCAGACCGGGCCCGCGCGTCAGCGCCTTCTTTCCCCCTACGCGCGACGCCGCCGAGCGCAACCGCCGCTGCCGCACGCTCCGCTTCGCCCGCGCCCACTCCCACGACCTCGCCTCTCCCTCGTCCATATAGTGGACGCGGTCTCCTGCCCGCTCCTCTTTTCCCCACTCCCGCACCCGCAGAGCCGCGCAGCAGAGCAACCACCCGAGCAATCGCGACCAGAGCTCCCCGCCGCCATTGCCACCGCCGCCGCCGACGACCCGTCGATTCGGCGCCGCTCCGGCCGTGTGCGACCTTCCCCGAGCTCCGCCGCGCCTCGGTGAAGTTGCCGAACCATCCTTCCCTCTCTCTTTCGTTCGGTTTGGCCCTAACCGATGTCGTCTGCTCGCAGCTCCGTCGCCGTCGCTCGGGCCCTCGCCGCCGTTCGCCGTTCGCCATCGTCCGAGCCTCTCCGTCCCTTCTTCTGACGCGGTGAGAACCCCCTTGCGCTCCGCTACCCCTCCGACCGCTTGGTTCATCTTGCGGTGCCCCCAGTGCCCTTGCCCGCGAGCTCCCATGTCCCTGCCATGGCGTGTGCGTGCCCGGCGTCGCGACGCGGCCACGACGTCGCGGCCCGTGCCTGCCCGCGGCGCGCCGTCGGCCTGCCCGTGTGCACACCCCCCTGGATCTAATCCGTGCCTTCCACGATCGATCCGACGGCCGTGAGTGACCCGTACCCCTTCGGGGAGAGTTTTGCTAAAGAACCCCCGAAGAAACCGTGAATAAACCCGCGCTCCACTCAGTACTATTCACTGAGTCTTTGCAAACTTCCGACCAGGCCCCTGCGTTTCTTTTGAATTGAGGCGCAGTCCAGCCGGCCGTCAAATTGTTTTAAAATTCAGTTTAAATTCCGATTTAAATTCAAATTGATTTCACTCTATTTACAGAAATGCCACTACATTAAAATGCTTATAAAATCCACGTTTTAGCTCTGTTTTGACCCGTTCAAGTTGCGTTAGGTTCGTAATTTAGTTATCCACATGTTGACGTCCCTGTTAGACTGTTTTGAACAGTTTAGCTTAAGGGTCCAAGTTAATCTTGTTTAGGTCTCTGGAAACACCGTTTCGGCCGTATCTTTCGCATAGTAATTCCGTTTTCGGTGAACCAAAACTTGTTGTGATCGTAGAAACGCGTACTCCAGTTTTATCAAAGTTTTATTTCTGTTTATTACTGTTTGGTGTACTGTTCTAATGACAGCCTTGTTTGCTTTGTATATGTATGCGTCTGGAATGCGTGGTGATGTTCTGTGATCGAGTAGACGGTGAGTCGGTGTGGTACGATCAGGACCCCTCTTTCAGCGACCAGCAGGAAGATCAGTCTTTCGACAACCAAGGCAAGTTAGCATGGGATCTCCTTGTTACCTATTCCACCTTACTATTAATTTACTCATTTATGCATGTGTCCAAATTGAGCAACCTTAGAGACCACTTAGCTTTGTTATCTGTGATGTTCTTGACTCCGTGGGATCTTTGCATATGGGTAGAATGCTAGTGCTAACTGACTTATAACTGATCCAGTCCAATGATGAATTTGTTCTCATAATGATATGTTGTTAAACGGTTAATAAAAACTTGCTGTTAGCAAAAGCTGGGATTGACAGTGCTACCATGAGTGCTATATGGCTCTGGTTTTAGCTCAGTACACTGGACCTTTTCTAACTTGTTAGCGGTGACCCGAAAGGGCGCATAAGGGGCTTGCCACTTTGGGTGTAGGGCTGCTCCTGTTCCTATGTGTATAGCTGCGATGGCCTTGTGCCATAGGAAAGGGGGGTTACTACATCTGCCTGCCAAGGAAACCTAGCGGTCCTAACATGTTAGACGAACCAACGAAAGGCTTCATAGTGTGCCCCGCCGATCTACCTCGGAAGTGGATCAAGAGGTTGGCCGCCTCGGGCACAAGGGTAACACGGCTTGTGGGTAAAGATGCACAACCTCTGCAGAGTGTAAAACTGTTATAACAGCCGTGCTCACGGTCACGAGCGGCCCGGGAAACTAGCAGAACTTTGATACTTGAATAACTGTTTACTTTATATTGTTGGTACTTTATGATGTTATATTTATCTTTGATGGACAAATGGATCATGGGTTAAGGGTTAAGCATAATATTCGTTTACCTTAATGCTAAAACCTGCCAACTTAAAAGCTAACTGCAGTCAGACAGTGTCAGCCTTTTGAGCCTCATGAACCCTGTGTTAGCTTGCTAAGTACGAGAAGTACTTACGCTTGTTGTTTATCTTCTTTTTGGGCAAAATCCCGGATGGGTAACAGATGAAGGTGCAGTTGGCGACTTCCCAGAGGACTTCTAGGCTAGCTGTTTCCCCCAGTCAGCGTTCCCTGTGGAGTAGATCTTGTTAGCAGTTCAGTTATCTTTTGTTTCGCTTGTTGTAAGACTTGTGTTGATACTATCGTTATGTATAAACAATGTGATGATGCCACCTTCTTGTAATTTGTCTAACTTATGTGTGTGATTGTTTCCTGGGCACACATGAGTACTCCGCCACAATTTTATCCTTAAAAATTGGGGTGTGACAAATTGGTATCAAAGCTTTGTTGACTGTAGGACGCGAGCCTAGCTAGGAAATGGCCGTTCTAACACCTTTTTGTTACCTGTTCATGCTTATTTTATTATCTTGTTACTTTATTAAAATTTACATGCTTCTTATTCTTATTCTATTATGTAAAACTAATTGTTTCCGCTTATCTTGTCTTTGACCATAACGTCAGGATGCCTCGCATGAACACCCGCGCGTATCGTGCCCTTTTCATCGCCAGCGCCCGCCAGCCTGCTCCCCCTGTGGTCCACATCCCCGACAGTGAGGGTTCCTCTAGCTCCTCCAACACCCCCTTCATCGTGGAGGATGAAGAGTTGACCTCTACCCCGACTGTCTCTGAGGAGCTAGCAGCGCCACCACCGCCCCCTGCAGCAGTTCCTGAGTCTCCAGCTCCGGAGGTGCCAGCTCCGGAGGTGCCCGCTCCGGAGGTGCCAGCTCCTGAGGCGCCAGCACCTGAGGTCCCTGCTCTAGAGGCACCCGCTCCTGTGGCGCCTGTCGCTCCACCAGTCGTGGAGGCACCTGCCGCTCCAGCAGCTCCTGCAGCACCGACCTTCGTGCCAGTGTACCCGGTGGTGCACTCTCCCGCTGTTTCGTCTGCCTCAGCACCAACACCCCCTGCCTCTCCAGTAGTGCAGGTGGTGGATGAAGACCTTGGATGGACTCGTCGTTTCATGTTCAAGAAGCCTGATGAGACAGCATACTACCAAAGTATGTTGGTTCGCCTGTTGGATGAGTACTACCCAGAGTTGGAGGCCAAGCTCCAGTATCACTGTGGCGAGTACACTCATCCTTTGGAGGCCACTTACTGGAAGTCCGACCTGATGGTTACAGGTTGGAATGATGTGGATCAAGCCCACGTCATAGAGTCGGCTCACAGGACTACCACCAAGCGTGGTGAAGCTCTTGCCAGCATGGAGGACGCAGCGCAGGATGCTTTCTTGCATTACCGTGGTCTGCGCTTCCAGTCTATGAGGACTGACCGCTACCGCTACCTGCCTCACAGCGACATGGTGGGCTCGTGGCAAGCTCTGCTTCCTCCTGTGGAGTACCCGGTTCTGGTCTCTACCGCCCAGCATGCCTATGAAGTGCAGAGGAAGGCTGACAAGGTGCAGGATGACCTGCGCGCTTCACAGAAAGTGATGAGGCGTCTGGAGCGTGAAGTGGATCATCTCCGCGGTGAGCTGGGTCTTCCAGCTGTTTACAAGAAGAAGTACAGAGCCAACGATGCCCCCGGTGGAGCCCAGTAGTTTGCCTACCATGTTTAGTTATCTCGTTAGAAACGTTGTTTAAATTTCAGTTTGTGTCTGGTGAACTTTTAGTGGATGTGTTGCTTATGTTAGTGAACTATGTTTGATGGATCTTTGCTTGTGTGTGGTGAAGTATGGGTTTTGTCTGTGCTTCTCCAAGTTTAAAACATATCTCTGTGTTGAATAAAGTTGTTTATCTCTTATCTGTGTTGCTGTTTTCTGGAGCAGCCTGTGGTTATATCAGTATATCTCTTAATCCGTGTTCCCAAAATTTATGAAATTTTTGTGGGAGTATCTAGACTGATGTATCTTTCAAACAAATCTGGAACCAAGTCCTTATCTGTTCGGATCTGGGAGATATGCCTGTTTAAAGTTGATGTTACTGCGCAGTCTGTCACCTAGAACAGGTTCTGTTCAACTCTGTTTTCGACCCGGAATCTGGCCGAATCTGAAAAAGTGTTCTATATGAGAGTTGTAGCTGGTTTCTTAAGCTTTCCAACGATGTCTGGTTCATCCCTGTTGGATTCCTGTAGCTTGAGTTGTGTCAGTTTTAGTGCACTGCTGTTGACAAGGACGTGCACAGAAATTTTCAGCAATGCTCATTTATGTTTTAAATATACTTTCTATGTTGGATATAAAGGTCTAACTCTTGCGCATTTGTTGGTGAGCAGATGGCAGCAAGGGGTGGACGCGGAAGGGGTCGTGGCCGTGGGCGTGGTGCTCCTGTGGACCTGCCACCGCCACCGCCGCTAGTGACCATCGAGCAGCTGATGGGAATGCAAAATCAACTAATGCAAGCCATGATGAACCGCCTGGATCAGGCGCCAGCTGCAGCACCCCAACCTCTTCAAGTCAGGGATCGCCGAGGAGAATTCCTGAAAGGCCACCCACCTGTGTTCACTCATGCCTCTGAACCTTTGGAGGCGGATGACTGGCTTCGTGCAGTAGAGAAGCAGCTGAACATTGCCCAGTTGTCGGTGGTACAAAAAAGGGTACCCCCAATCAACGCAAACACCCGAACGCTCCGTCTTCGTCTCGCCCGAGCCCTCCCAGCAAGGCCTCGGGCGAACGCTCCGTCTCCGTCTCGCCCGAGCCCTCCCAGCAAGGCCTCGGGCGAACGCTCCGTCTCCGTCTCGCCCGAGCCCTCCCAGCCAGGCCTCGGGCGAACGCTCCGTCTCCGTCTCGCCCGAGCCCTCCCAGCCAGGCCTCGGGCGAGCACGATCGCTCTCCGTCTCGCTCGAGCCCTCCAGACCTCGGGCATGCACGCCCCCACACCTCGAGCCTTAACACACAGACCTCGAGCTGCTCAGACAGCCGTACCAGCCCATACCACGCATTTAATGCCTTCACCTACTCCGGTCATGTCCACTAGTGCACGGCGTGTACCACAACAACTCGGTGTAAAGGTCAAGTCTCATTTTCACCACAAGCATGGGCAAAAGGGCACCAGTACAGCACCGTTCGGCCAAGCCCGGGACTGTAACCCCTCGAGGCCGGCTACGTACCCCTCGAGCCCTGCGCTGTAATACCTCGAGGCCGGCTCCGCGCCCCTCGAGCCCCCGTGGCACCACCTCGAAGCCGGCTCCGTGCCCTTCGAGCCCTAACTACTTTCATGCTATTGGAGGACAGGTACCCCAAGACCCGGAGGGACCTCACCGCGTACTGTACATTCCGGGATGGGTGCTGTACGGCTCCCGCCTTGTCGCGCCACCACGTCCGCGCCCAGGATGGAAGCCACGACCCAAGGACGCCTCAACAGCGACGATCACATCGACTCTAGTGGCCCCGACAAGACAGGGTTCCTACCCTTCTCCGTATGGGGCACCATACGCCCCGATATCTGTAATACCTTTATGTAACCCTGGCCTCCCTGAAAGGACCTTGATGTCGCCAAGGAGGCCTAGAGGGGGGGGGGTGAATAGGCCTGTCAAAACTCAAAACTCAATTTAATCAGTAGACAGATCAGCACTGCCGATTCTGAGATCAGCACTGCCGATCCTGAGATCAGCACTGCCGATCCTGAGATCAGCACTGCCGATCTGGGAAAAAGTGAAACTGAGTTTCGTGGGTATGAGAAGAAATGTTGCACAGGCAGAGGATAAGCTTCCTGCAGGGTTAGACAGTTCACAGATATGCCAGAAATCGAAAGCACAAGTATAAAGCACTAGATCAAACCCTAACCCTAGAAATCACTTCAAGAATGGAATGTAAACCAAAGCACAAGGTGACACAAGGATTTATCCCGTGGTTCAGCTCGCCACAAAGGCTTGCCTAAGTCCACGTTGTTGAGGTATGCCACAAAGGCTCAAGCTCACCACTTAGGTTTGCCCTTTCCTCGTTCTCAAGTCAAGAGAGTGAACTCTTGAGGTGAGGGGTGATTTCTTAGCTGCAAGAAGGTGGTTACAAACCTCCCAAGGCTACCACAAACGTTGGCAAGCTCAAGGGCAACGCCTAGCCGGCTAGGAGCAAGCTCCAAGAGTAATAAACCCTAGAACCTCCGGCCAAACGTGAACCAATGCTCTTGGGACTTTGGGAATCAATGGATCTGCTCTCTAATCGAGTTTTGCTGCCCTCTCTTTCAAGTTTTAGTGGTTGGAATGGGAGATCCACTTGAAAGCTTTGGGAGCAACAATGGAGGAGTGAGAGAGAGAGAGGGGAGCTCTTCAAACGGTCAGATCCCGAGCTGGAAGAAGCACTGGTGTAACTGGGCCGTTGTGGGCTTTCTGGAAAGGTATATATATAGTCTGGGCCCAACGGTTCGATTATGATCGGCACTGCCGACCATAAGGTTCGGCACTGCCGACCACCCAAATTTAGTCAAATCAATGTGAAACCTGTGGGGTTAGAAAGGTGGCTAGAAGTATATCTTTCTGGCAAATATTGAGCATTGGTATCACAATTTGACTGTGGGTGCTAGAATCCCTCTTAATAGTACGGCATACCTATACTCAAGAATAAGAGAATATAAACAATTAACCACTTGAGTCTTCAGTATCTTCATATGCCATTTCTTCTCAATGTCACTTCATAGGGGTTGCAACTAATTGCAACTATCTCATCTCTTCGAGCAAACATCCCTTGAGCATGTGACTTGAACCATCTCACATAAGAATAAGAGAATATAAACAATTAACCACTTGAGTCTTCAGTATCTTCATATGCCATTTCTTCTCAATGTCACTTCATAGGGGTTGCAACTAATTGCAACTATCTCATCTCTTCGAGCAAACATCCCTTGAGCATGTGACTTGAACCATCTCTCATATGTGAGTTCAACTTCATGGCTTCAAGTCACTATCACTAATGATCTGATCGTCAACACAATATGACTCCTCATAGCTTGATTAGTACCTCGACTCAATGCAAGTACTCTCTTCTTCACCCTAGCCATAGTACCTCGGTCTCCTTGACCTTCACTTTCGCTTAGTACCTCGAAGTCCTTTCCTTGCTATCTTCACCTTACCAAGCCATACTCAAGTCACATCATATTAAGCATCCATTGAAAACCATTTCTTCAATATTGTGATCCTTGCTTGAACATCTTGTAGGTATGAATGTTGAGATCAATCAAGCTTTAGTTTGACTCACATAGAGACATATATGGATCATCATTAATATGGTCAAGCCAATTCACGGTTCCTTATATCCTCTCCATTTTGGCTTGACACTCAACACTTACTTCAATCTCCATCTTCATACTTCTAGCTTGATCAAATCAATGCAAAGTGATTCTCCAAATATTTATCCATACAAGCAAACCAATGTAGAGATGACATATATCCAATATGAGTTTAAGTCTTTGTCATTGACCTTTGCTTGACATTAACTCACTTATGCATTCTTGATTCATTCTTCAACCTTGATCAAAGCTAGTTCACTATCAAACTCATCTTGCTCATGAAAAGCAACCCATTGTTGAGACCATTCCAAAATCATCAATCTATGTCCCACTTGTCATTTGTCAAATATGTTTGCTTTCTCATGATGCCATGATATCCCACAACATAGAAGCCATATCATCAACTCTATTTGCATTGTTGTCTTTTGCTTGAACAAGATTGTTTCCATGATCTTCCAATACAACAGTACACAATTTTGGCCTTCATTTCAACACTATGTGGAATACCATCAAGTTTGCTTTTCTTGTTGAACCTTGGATACACTTAGCAAACTTGTTAGACCTTTAATTATGTTGTCACTCAGTTCACCAAAACCCACTAAGGGCTAGATGCACTTACAATCTCCCCCTTTTTGGTGATTGATGACAACACAATTAAAGCTTACAAGAGATTGATAAACATTAAGATTTTGAATCCTATGATATAGTGAGCTCCCCCTAAATGTGTGCATTGAAAGGAATTTCAAATTTTGGCCTCAAATGCCAAATGCACATATTTAAGAGAAAGTGTGGAAACTCTCCTATATCTTAGCATCTGTGGGGTGCAAGGTGTCAAACATGATAAACGTGATGCTCATGACAGTTCATGCACTCAACAAGTTTAACAAAACATTATTCAAGGCATGAATGTCACACACTAGCATAAGCGATCCTAATCAAGAGCATCAATTTAAACTATGCTTGCACACACCACTCAATTTTGAAAAATCTTATATGCCTCTCCTTTACCCCTTTCCATCCTCATATCAATCTCTCTTCCCCTTACATTCTCCCCAAAATTTCTCCCCCTTTGGCATTAATCTCCAAAAAGGATCTCTCCACCAAAAGGAAGAAATGATGGTAGACAAGTGAGGGCAAGAGGTAGGAAAAGTTTAGCATATAGAATTTCTCTTCTATGTTTTCTACCAAACAAAGTATGCAATAATTTAAGTCAAGATTCTTGAGAGGTTAGAATATTTAGCTCATACCTCACATAGGTGACGTAACATGAGACAAACTCACACAATCACCACAAGAGGTATCAACCAAATATCTAACTCACTCTCTAATCGTCACCATAAGAACAAACTCATGGTGTGACTCAATATATTGCATACACATGCACACACTAGCATGTAAGGGCCTAGATGCACAAAGGTAATACAAATGTTCATGGAGTGATATACCTTTGTTCTAAACCTCATAATCTCCACCATGATGATGATTTTGAATTTAGTGTTTTGATGGGCTTGGTAATTCTTTAAGCAAAAAAGATCTCATTTGCGCCCATCTCCCTTTTCATCATCTTCAAGGAGACATTATAAACTTGTGCTTCATCTTAGTTGAAAGTCCATTGCTAGCTCTTGTTATCATTTTGAGATACCAATTGAAGACATATTTCTTGATATACCAAATTGAAAGATTGTCCACCAATACCAATTGAAATATGATCTTCATAGTTTGACACCGATGGAAGGAATCTTCACAAGTTGATGTCAATTGGAATGGATGCTTGTATCTCATAATATCACCTAGATGTCTCCTAGGGACCTTGATGTCTCCTAGGAAATACTCACAAAGACAAGAGATAACATTAACTTGCACAAGCTACAGTTTTACAACTAGTGACCATTTGAATGTGAAAGGCATGTGGATCACTAATTGCAAACCTCATAACATAGACTAAATTCCCCCTATTTGATAGTGCATACATATGTAAGTGGATGGCAAGAACATATGCACTTTTTGGTCAATTAAGTCCAGACAAGGGAATTTAAGCTATATTATGGAAAGTAGCTACATAAGAGTTAAAATTGCAATCCAAATGAATATGAGAGATAACTTTACCAATTTGGATTGATATGGTTATGTAGCATATCCATGAGAAACTTATTCTCACCAAGAGACTACACAAGTTCACTAGAAGAAAATGTTAGTCCCAAAAGACACAAGACATAGAATGAGCTCCCCCTTAATATGTGCATCAAGTACTCGAATTACTTGTGAAATGCACTTGAATCGGTTTAAGAGTTTAGAGGAGCACATCCTACACCTTGTTCAAGGCACACCAATTTTGTAACAATTGAAATTATGCCAAAGGAACATACCACCACTAAGGTAGAGAGATCACCACATAAATTTTGATTGACATGACCATCATATAAGTAAGATTTCAATGATTTAGATGGCCACAGTTCTCTTTTGATGAAATGTGGTGAATTAGAGCTTTGGTGATCATCCAAGATCCAAATTAAGTTCCTAGTTCCTTCTTTACCTAAAGCAACTCACATAGAAAGCAAATGGTAAAGTTCATGAAATTTGCAAATTATGAACTAGGAGTCACCACTTTTTGTTGACAAGGTCTTGGTTGATCAATAGGATGGATCATGTGCACTTGATGAGCTCTAGAGTAGAGAATTGACAATGAAAGTTCACTCTTCAATTATTTTCTCCAACTCATTCAGTTTTAGTTCCACTAAAGGATTGGGGCATTCGACACTTAGCCGAGAGAACTTGGTTTACAAAGACCAAGACATCCTAGAGTAATTGTGAATTACCCAATGTGAATCCAAAAGGAACCATCCATCCTTCTTTCTCCAATGTGTGAGACAACATAATCATGAATTTGAGAGAAACCATTTGTCCCACAAGATATCACAGTAAACTCCTCCTCAATTTGTGCATACAAGAGTACACAAAGTACACTCATGCATATCAAAGATTCTAGGCCAAGAGAGAAGTTTACACTACATTCCAATTGATTTCAAACTCCTTCAAGCTTGCTTTCAATCCAATTAGTTTCAGCTAGTTCTTAGTTGCTTCAAAATGATGTCAAGTGATTCCAGCTGATTGTAACTCATTTCCCCTGCTTGTATCTGCTAAATTCAATCAATTGCAACTGGTTTCAATTTATTGCAGCTGCTGAATTTGAAAGCATGCAACTGATTTCTTCTAGTTCCAACTAGCTGCAACTTCTTGCTGCTACTTGCAATTTGGTTCCAACTCCTTTGGATGCTTGTATGTGTCCTTCTCTCTCATTTGAACTCCTTTGGACCAAGCTGATGCTTCTCATCTTCACTGATTCTTCATGACCAACTCGAGAGTCAAATGAAACTTGTTGTTGCAATGCAATTCAACTTCATGCAGTAATTTTCAGATTCTGTCTTCCTTGAAGAAAAATTCATATATCTCAAACTGTTGATCCAATATGCATGGAATTTGGTAGAAATGTTCATCTATGAGTCCTCTAACTGCTGTCAAAATTTCAGCCCATTTGGACTCCATTTGATCAGTCAAATCTATTTTCTACCAAAACTGCTCAAGTCTGAAACTGCGGTGCTGAGGCTGACAGAATTCAACTGAAACTGATTTTCTTCAAAACCAAACTGCATCCCAACTGTACAACAACAAGTACTAGATGTATATAGCATGCTCACAAAGTTTCAGGTCATTTCATT
Source organism: Coix lacryma-jobi var. lacryma-jobi (assembly GCA_009763385.1). Lineage (NCBI taxonomy): Eukaryota > Viridiplantae > Streptophyta > Magnoliopsida > Poales > Poaceae > Coix > Coix lacryma-jobi. Next base: position 156,972,409 of record CM019826.1, read on the forward strand.
AGCGTTTGAACTTCCAAATCCATGCTTGAAGGCAGCCAACTCAGAATTTCAGATTTCTGGACAGATTTGATGTTTTTCGCAATCCTTCCCTTCTTGTCCAATATTGAGGTGATTTTGGCTGAGAACACTCACAAGATGTCATTACCATTCAGTCCTCTTGTCAATGATTGAAGTCTTGTGAATTCTTCCAATATAGCTCATCCATTTCAACCTCAAACTTGATTTGTCAATTCAAACTCAATTCTTGGTTTGTATGACCTCTTGTAACCTCATCTTCTTTAGGTGAAGAGTAACCTTTAGGCTTGTGATGTATACAAATAAATAAGCACAACCTCTTCTTATTGATTTCCTATGAATAAGCTCAAACATAAGAGGGCATTAGTAACACAAGCACTAGTTTCTCATTTAGTAACCCTTTATGTTTGGAGGGAAAATGGGCTACCAAAATAGAGAAACCTCATAACATGGACTAAATCTCCCTTAATGCCTCATGCACACTCTTTTGAGTGGAATGGAAATGTGAATGTGCACGGGTGGTCACTTAAGTCCAAGGGGCAGATTTAAGCCATATTATGGTGAGTGGCTAACATAAATGAAGCAATTCCAAAAAGCTAGAGAGAACACATCACATAGTTTTTGGATTGATGACAGTGATATAATAGCACACTCCATTTGAGAAACACACTCTCACCCTTATTGGTAGTTGATGACAACCTAAATAGAGCTTACAAAAAGATGTATAAAGGTGCTGAGATTTATGAGTCATGGATGTAGAAGACTCCCCCTAAATATGTGAATAGGAATTTGAATTTCCAAATTGACATAAGAAGTCAGTTTTCACATACTAGTGAGATTGGGGCCTCCCCCTACATCCATGTCTGTTGTGGGGCGCAAGAAACATAGTGTCATAGTATAAAACATGATGTAAAAGACAGTTCATGCACAACAAGGCCTGACTGCTGTTGCACTGGTCGGCACTGCCGACCAGATGGTCGGCACTGCCGACCAAGCTTCAACAGCCAGATCACAGTGAAACTTACACAACAGTTAACATGCATAAAAATGAACATCTTGCACAGATATGACAAGCTGGATCAATATTAAACACACATGTCCATATCCGAGTGCGAAATAAGCCTAATAGGTAGCCAAGAGATACTCACAACCATTTGAGCATGTAGATGGTCATAAGATGTGAATAAGAATTTGTCAATCTACCATATGACAAGATTCCATCAAGTAGAGAGTTCTTGAGATTTGAGTGATAAGTGTCTCTACTTGAGCTTGATCCTTTACTCTTGTCTTTCTTGACATTCTTCGTTTGAAATCCACAAAGGAAACATAAGCCATGTATCTTGCTTAGAGTGAATGATCAATTTAATTCCAATCATTGCTTTTCTTTCATCACCAACAACTAATAAATATCCTCAAGTGCTTTATTTCCCTAAGTGGCTACACAAGACACAAAGAGATAAGATTTGAAATAAATTGCACTTGAGATTTAGAAGTTACCACCCTTCTAGAAATATAATGGATGATGTGGTCTCTTCATCTTCACTTTGCTCATATGAAGGTTGTAGGTTTTGTCCATGTATTGAAGTGGAATGAGTTGCTGCAGTAGGAGGGGCAGCACTACCACCCTACTGATTTGCAGCAGGGGTGCCCCAACACCTCTACATCGAGTACGTCAGCGGAAATTATTGTAGCAGCAACTTGAGTAACCTTCAATTAAGTGGCTTGGATTTCTAGTGGTCTAATATCAACAATAGCCAATTACTTCATTGCCTCATAAGGTATATCCTCATTACCTACAACATGAACAAGATCTTGCTCTACTAGAGAGCCATTAAAAGCATCATATGGCAAATGATTCATTTAAACTTGAAATGCTCTAGCCACTCCTAATAATTCACAAACAACACATATTTATGAACTACTGGAGACTACACAAGTCAAGTGGCTAGCCTACAAGGGTTAGGTACTTGTTACATAGGTGAATATGAAGTTTTAAATATTTCCATCAAATCATCTTCGGGTCAACATATAAGAAAAGACAATATGAGTTTGTTGATAGCTTGAGTGAATAATTTTCAATCAACTTGCTCAAGCACCCCCAAAGCCTCATATCACCTTCAAGTACCTACAACACTCATCAAGCACAATTTGGTACCCAAACTACGTTGGGTCCAATAAGGTTAGTCACAAGAGACTTAGGCACCCAAATGGCCTTTGTGCTAGCAAGTGGTGAACCAATCACCTTTCTAGCACAAGTGTCACTTTTGGGCCTACTAAGCAATTTTGAATCAATTGACGAGTTAGGCTTAAGAGTGTTACCCATGGGACAATCCATGCTTAGATGTCCCTTCCCCTTGCAAGTGTAGCATAGGCGTGTCTTGTTCTTCTTAGCCTTCTTTTCTTGCAATTTGCTTGCTACCTTGCTAATAAGCCTCTTTCTTGATGACCCCAAACCTTTATCTTCCATGTAGGGGCATGATGCAATTTCATGACCCTTCTCATTGCACTCATAGCACTTCCTCTTGCTTTTTCTTGTCTTCTTGTTTGGAAGTGTGGCTTGGTCATCAACCTTGTTGGAACACATAGAGGCATTGTGCCCCATGTTGGAGCACTTGCCATGAGCCATCTTTTTCTTCTCTTGAATTTTGCTCATGACCTTCGCTTCTTTCTTCAAGGAGCAATCCCTTACATGGTGACCCTCTTTCTTGCACTTGAAACAAGTGATGAGAGTTATGTTTTGTTGATGTTGCACCTTGTTTTGAGTCACCCACATTGATTCATTTGACTTCTGTGGAACCTGCTTTTGCTTGGGCACCATCTTCTTGGGCTTGTTCTGACCAGGGGCATGGTTGGTGGCCTTCCCTTTCTTGCGGGGGTCGGCACTGCCGACCAAGCGTGGCAGTGCTGATTTGGTTGGTTGCTGTGCCGACATCTGTGCAGGCTGATCTGTACCAACCTTGCCCTTGCTCAAGAACTTAACACACTCATAGCCTTTCACTCTCTTTCTTCCATTGGTTTTGGCTCCTTTTGTGTGACCCAAACCATCTTTGATGGAAGGATGTCTTCCATCCTTGTACTTGGGCTTGCTTTGGTCATCCACTTTCTTGGTGCCTATGTGTATACCTTTGTTGCTGCACCCTTTATCAATCATTTCATTGAGCCTAGCAATTTCCTTTTTCATTGCCTCCATATTTGCAAGGTTAGTGGAATAAACATTTATATCAAGGTTGTAACATTTTCCACATCCTTGGCTAGTGGAGGGAGTAGATTCATTCATTGCCTTAGAGGGATGTGAGTTGCTATCCCAAAGAATGTTATATTGCAACTCAAGCTCCTTGTACTTTTCATCCAAGCTACAATACTTTTGCTTGAAGTGCAACATTCTCATTCTTTGTAATAGCATGGCTTTCTTGCTCTTTGGCCAAAGCCTTGCGCAAGGCAGCCACCTCACTTCTCTCTATTGCAAGAGCTTCCTTGCTAGCTATGTAGATGTTCTCTTGTGCAATGAGATCATCATCTCTAGTAGCTAGCTCAGCTTGAACGCTCTCTAATTCCTCCAATAGCTTAGTGATATAGACTTTGGTCATTTTATCCAAGTTCTTAGTTATATTGTCTATCTCTTCATCACTAGATTCATCATCACTAGAGCTATCACTAAGATCACTACTAGAGATGTCTTCTAAAGTTGGAGGAGGTTTGGCTTTTGATTTTACCTTCTTACCCTTTGTCATAAGACATATATGAGAAGTGACATGGATAGTTGAGCATTTTGGTGAAGTAGATTCATCACTTGGCCTCCACCGATCACAAGCTTCTTCTTCCTTCAAAATGTTAGTCTCACAAGAACTATAGGAAGTAGAAGTATCACATGTCAAAGTCTTGTTCTCACCAACCATTTCATTACCTTCCACATATGTCGGTAAGGAAGTGGTTGTGCCATGATCACTTAGGCCTTTTAGGAGAATCACTTGAGGCTCTTCAATTGTTGGTGAAGTTGAGCACTCCTCAAGTGATTCCTCCAATGAGAGCAACTTCTCATCACATTTGGACTTGTCATATCTTTCCTTGAGTGTGGTCCAAATCACATGAGCATCCTCAAGAGGTTCACTGTCTCCAAATATGACGACATCAAAAACATCTTCACTCAAAGCACTAAATAAGACATTAGAGGCTTGAGCATTGTGTTGTAAGCATTTCACTTCCTCTTTAGATAGATAGGTCAAATCATCACTAGGAGGTGAAATGCTCACATCAACAATCCGCTCGATATGAGGACCCATGGTCCTAAAAACAGTAAGCACACTAGCGGACCAAGATGCATAATTTGAGCCATCTAAAAGTAAAAGTTCTAGAGATACTTCCTCACTTGTCGACATCGTCTCTCAAGGCGGTTAAGCCCGAATTTGAGAGTCCAGGCTCCGATACCAATTGAAAGGACCTTGATGTCGCCAAGGAGGCCTAGAGGGGGGGGGGGTGAATAGGCCTGTCAAAACTCAAAACTCAATTTAATCAGTAGACAGATCAGCACTGCCGATTCTGAGATCAGCACTGCCGATCCTGAGATCAGCACTGCCGATCTGGGAAAAAGTGAAACTGAGTTTCGTGGGTATGAGAAGAAATGTTGCACAGGCAGAGGATAAGCTTCCTGCAGGGTTAGACAGTTCACAGATATGCCAGAAATCGAAAGCACAAGTATAAAGCACTAGATCAAACCCTAACCCTAGAAATCACTTCAAGAATGGAATGTAAACCAAAGCACAAGGTGACACAAGGATTTATCCCGTGGTTCAGCTCGCCACAAAGGCTTGCCTAAGTCCACGTTGTTGAGGTATGCCACAAAGGCTCAAGCTCACCACTTAGGTTTGCCCTTTCCTCGTTCTCAAGTCAAGAGAGTGAACTCTTGAGGTGAGGGGTGATTTCTTAGCTGCAAGAAGGTGGTTACAAACCTCCCAAGGCTACCACAAACGTTGGCAAGCTCAAGGGCAACGCCTAGCCGGCTAGGAGCAAGCTCCAAGAGTAATAAACCCTAGAACCTCCGGCCAAACGTGAACCAATGCTCTTGGGACTTTGGGAATCAATGGATCTGCTCTCTAATCGAGTTTTGATGCCCTCTCTTTCAAGTTTTAGTGGTTGGAATGGGAGATCCACTTGAAAGCTTTGGGAGCAACAATGGAGGAGTGAGAGAGAGAGAGGGGAGCTCTTCAAACGGTCAGATCCCGAGCTGGAAGAAGCACTGGTGTAACTGGGCTGTTATGGGCTTTCTGAAAAGGTATATATATAGTCTGGGCCCACCGGTCCGGTTATGATCGGCACTGCCGACCATAAGGGTCGGCACTGCCGACCTCCCAAATTAGTCAAATCAAGGTGAAACCTGTGGGGTTAGAAAGGTGGCTAGAAGTATATCTTTCTGGCAAAGATTGAGCATTGGTATCACAATTTGACTGTGGGTGCTAGAATCCCTCTTAATAGTACGGCATACCTATACTCAAGAACAAGAGAATATAAACAATTAACCACTTGAGTCTTCAGTATCTTCATATGCCATTTCTTCTCAATGTCACTTCATAGGGGTTGCAACTAATTGCAACTATCTCATCTCTTCGAGCAAACATCCCTTGAGCATGTGACTTGAACCATCTCTCATATGTGAGTTCAACTTCATGGCTTCAAGTCACTATCACTAATGATCTGATCGTCAACACAATATGACTCCTCATAGCTTGATTAGTACCTCGACTCAATGCAAGTACTCTCTTCTTCACCCTAGCCATAGTACCTCGGTCTCCTTGACCTTCACTTTCGCTTAGTACCTCGAAGTCCTTTCCTTGCTATCTTCACCTTACCAAGCCATACTCAAGTCACATCATATTAAGCATCCATTGAAAACCATTTCTTCAATATTGTGATCCTTGCTTGAACATCTTGTAGATATGAATGTTGAGATCAATCAAGCTTTAGTTTGACTCACATAGAGACATATATGGATCATCATTAATATGGTCAAGCCAATTCACGGTTCCTTATATCCTCTCCATTTTGGCTTGACACTCAACACTTACTTCAATCTCCATCTTCATACTTCTAGCTTGATCAAATCAATGCAAAGTGATTCTCCAAATATTTATCCATACAAGCAAACCAATGTAGAGATGACATATATCCAATATGAGTTTAAGTCTTTGTCATTGACCTTTGCTTGACATTAACTCACTTATGCATTCTTGATTCATTCTTCAACCTTGATCAAAGCTAGTTCACTATCAAACTCATCTTGCTCATGAAAAGCAACCCATTGTTGAGACCATTCCAAAATCATCAATCTATGTCTCACTTGTCATTTGTCAAATATGCTTGCTTTCTCATGATGCCATGATATCCCACAACATAGAAGCCATATCATCAACTCTATTTGCATTGTTGTCTTTTACTTGAACAAGATTGTTTCCATGATCTTCCAATACAATAATACATAATTTTGGCCTTCATTTCAGCACTATGTGGAATACCATCAAGTTTGCATTTCTAGTTGAACCTTGGATACACTTAGCAAACTTGTTAGACCTTTAATTATGTTGTCACTCAGTTCACCAAAACCCACTAAGGGCTAGATGCACTTACACGACTGTTGAAGGGCTACTACTTCAAGCTCGGCGATAAGAAGGAAGACGCGCCTAAGGGAAAGGATACCGATCGACGCGGCGGCAGAAACGCAGATGGTGACTTCCCCCCGGTGCGCGACTGCTACATGATCTACGGGGGGGCGACTGTCGGGCTCTCAGCTCGAGAAAGAAAGAAGGAGCGCCGGGAAATCTTTTCGCTTGGCCACGACGCCGCCCGGTATCTTGACTGGTCCGATGCGCCAATCACGTTCGACCGTGACGACCATCCGGACCGGTCATAAACCCGGGGGCTTACCCCCTCGTCGTCGACCCCGTCATAGTCGACGTTCGGTTCTCCAAGGTGTTGATGGATGGGGGCTCGAGCCTCAACATCATATACCTCGAGACCCTCGACCTCCTGGGGATTTCAGAAGGACAGCTCCGACCCAGTGTCGGGGGGTTCCACGGAGTAGTACCAGGAAAGAAGCCCACCCCCTCGGGCGCATCGACCTGCCGGTCTGCTTCGGCACGCCGGCAAACTTCCGACAGGAAACGCTCACCTTCGAGGCGGTCGGCTTCCAATGGACCTACCACGCCATCATCGGTCGGCCAGGCTACGCCAAGTTCATGGCGATTCCTAACTACACGTACTTGAAGCTCAAGATGCCGGGGCCAAAAGGGGTCATCACCGTCGACACCTCCTACGAGCACGCATACCACTGCGACGTGGAGTGCGTCGAGCGGGGGAGGCCAACGTCCACCTCGACTCGCTCGAGGCCTTGGCAGCTCTGGCCACCGAGGGGGCCCCAGAAGCAAAAAGTCACGCCGGCACCTTCGAGCCGGCCGAGCATACCAAGCAAATACCCGTCGACCCGACCTCGGCCAATGGCAAGACGCTGACCATCAGTAACCAGCCTCGAGCCCAAATAGGAAGCAGTGCTCGTCGACTTTCTCCGCGCGAACATCGACATGTTTGCGTGGAACCCCTCGGACATGCCGGGCATACCGAGGGAAGTCGCCGAGCACGCCTTGGAGATCCAGGCCGGGTCCAGACCGGTGAAGCAACGCCTGCGCCGCTTCAACGAGGAAAAGCGCAGGATCATCGGCGAGGAGGTGCACAAGCTTTTGGCGGCCGGATTCATCAAGGAGGTATTTTACCCAGAGTGGCTAGCTAACCCTGTACTAGTTAGGAAAAAGAATGGAAAAATGCGGATGTGTGTAGATTACACTAGCCTGAATAAAGCATGTCCAAAAGTTCCATTTCCTTTACCTAGAATTGACCAGATCGTCGATTCCACTGCTGGGTGCGAAGTGCTTTCGTTCCTTGATGCGTATTCCGGCTACCACCAAATTAGAATGAGAAAATCCGATGAGCTCGCGACCTCTTTTATCACTCCATTTGGTATGTACTGCTATGTTACGATGCCCTTCGGCCTTCGAAACGCCGGGGCAACGTACCAGCGGTGTATGCAGCACATCTTTGGCGAGCACATAGGCAAGACCGTCGAGGCCTACGTCGATGACATCGTGGTTAAAACTAAGAAAGTAGGGAACCTCATCAGCAACCTCGAGACCACGTTCGAGTGCCTCCGGGCCAAGAATGTGAAGCTCAACCCCGAGAAGTGTGTCTTTGGTGTGCCTCGAGGCATGCTACTTGGCTACATCGTCTCACAACGGGGGATCGAGGCAAACACTGAAAAAATCTCCGCGGTCACAAGGATGGGCCCGATCCGTGACCTCAAGGGTGTGCAGAAAGAACAGGCTGCCTAGCCGCTCTCAGCAGATTCATCTCGAGGCTGGGGGAAAAAGCACTACCCCTCTACCGCCTGCTGAAAAAGACATAACACTTTGCGTGGACCGCCGAAGCCGAGGAGGCCTTAACCAAGCTGAAGGGGTTGCTGACTTCTGCACCAATTCTCGTGCCCCCGCGACTAGCCGAAGGTGACGATTCCCCCGAGCCCCTCCTCCTCTATGTGGCCGCAACCACTCAGGTGGTTAGCGCGGTCATAGCCGTCGAGAGGCACGAGGAGGATCATACATTGCCGGTCCAGCGACCGGTATACTTCACCAGTGAGGTACTCTCCGAGGCCAAGGTCCGGTACCCGCACATCCAAAAGCTGCTCTACGGCATTATCGTCACAAGGCGCAAACTCCAGCACTACTTCCTCGCTCATCCCGTGACGGTGGTGTCGTCCTTCCCCCTCGGAGAGATCGTCAACAATCGGGAAGCCACGGGGCGCATCGCCAAGTGGTCCGCCGAACTAATGGGGGAGACCATCACCTATGCCCGCGAAAGGCCATTAAGTCGCAAGCGTTGGCGGACTTCGTTGCTGAATGGACCGACACTCAGCTCCCGCCGGCGCAGATTCAAGCCGAGCTCTGGACCATGTACTTCGATGGATCCCTCACGAAGACGGGGGCAGGAGCAGGCCTGCTCTTCATCTCACCCCTCGGAGTACACATGCGCTACCTGCTACGCTTGCACTTCCCCGCCTCCAACAACGTCGCCGAGTACGACGCCCTCGTCAATGGGCTGCGCATCGCCCTCGAGCTCGGGTTCGACGCCTCGACGCCCGAGGAGACTCGCAGCTCGTCGTCAACCAGGTTATGAAGGCTTCGAGCTGCATCGATCCCAAGATGGAGGCATACTGCGGGGAGGTGCGCAAGCTGGAAGACAAGTTTTACGGCCTCGAGCTCAACCACGTAGCTCGGAAATATAACGAGGCCGCAGACGAGCTGGCAAAGTTGGCGTCCACACGCGGCACGGTACCGCCAGACGTCTTCTCGAGGGACGTCTTCGAGCCGTCCGTCGAAATCGACCCGGGGGCTGGCACCTCGACGCCACCCCTCGAGCAAGACACGGGGACTCGACTCTCAGCGCCACCCCTCGAGAAGGACAACTCGACGTCCGCAGAGGCGATGCAGGTCGACGCACACGCCCCTTCGTCATCACGGCCCCTCGACTGGCGGACGCCCTACCTCGACTACCTGACGCGAGGCGAGCTACCAGAAGACAAGACGGAGGCCCGACGCATCGCTCGGAGGGCCAAGACCTACGTCATCTACGGCGACGAACGGGAGCTATACCGACGAAGCCCGACTGGATCCTTCAACGCTGCATCCCACTCGAGGAAGGGCGCAAGCTCCTCGACGATATGCACTCGGGGGCTTGTGGCCACCACGCAGCGCCGAGGACCCTGGTTGGGAATGCTTCCGTCAAGGCTTCTATTGGCCGACCGCCATTGGGGACGCCAAGCGTTTGGTCCGAGCGTGCCATGGGTGTCAATTCTACGCCAAGCAAACGCACCAGCCCGCACACGCCCTGCAGATGATCCCAATCACTTGGCCATTTGCCGTTTGGGGCTCGACCTCGTGGGTCCCCTCAAAAGGACAGTGGAGGGTACACACACATGCTCGTGGCCGTCGACAAGTTCACCAAGTGGATCGAGGCTAAGCCGATAGGAGACCCCACCTCCGAGAAGGTCGTCGAGTTCATCGCCAACATCATGTACCGGTTCGGGGTGCCTAATGTCATCATCACCGACAATGGCACCCAATTCACGGGCAAAAAGTTCACCAACTTCTGCGATGACAACAACATTCGCATAACCTGGGCCTCGGTCGCATACCCCCAATGCAACGGGCAGGTCGAGCGCGCCAACGGCATGATACTCCATGGGCTGAAGCCAAGGCTGTTCAAGACCCTCAAGAATTTCGGAAAGGGTGGGCTACAGAACTCCCCTCGGTGTTGTGGGGCCTCAGGACTACGCCGAGTCGAGCCACCGGGTTCACTCCGTTTTTCCTAACCTACGGCGCCGAGGCCGTCTTACCTACGGACCTCGAGTACGGCTCACCTCGACTTCAAGCCTACAACGAGCAAACCAGTGACGAAAGGCTCGCCAACGCCAAGGACCAGCTCGAGGAGGCTCGAGACGTGGCGCTCATCAACTCTGCACGCTACCAGCAAACACTTCGATGCTACCACGACAAGCACGTGCGCAAAGGGACCTGGCGGTGGGGGACCTCGTGCTTCGACGGCTGCAAGATAATCGAGGGCGCCATAAGCTCACCCCTCCGTGGGAAGGCCCATACACCGTGGCCGAAGTGCTCAAGCCAGGCACATACAAGCTCTACGACGACCAAGGCAGGGTCCTAGCGAACGCGTGGAACATATCTCAGCTACGTCGCTTCTACCCTTAAGGGCCTCGAGGCCTTGTTCATTTTACTGCTTTGTACAAACACGTTGAATATGAATGGGCCAACTCGTGCTCCATCTTTCATGTTACTTAGCAACTCAAGGTAGCCTCGACCCTACCTAGCTCAGGGTCGAGCCTCCCTCGGGGCTGACAAGGGGTAAACCCCCCAGACTCCGAAAAAACGCGTGTTTTCTTTTCAAAAAACGCGTGTTTTCTTTTCAAAAATTTTGACCCTCGTCTCGACTCGCGCCTCGAGTAAACTAGCGACGTCTAAATCTTAAAGTACCTCGAGCCCCCAAGGTCGGGGGCGTCGACGTAGACGGCCACCTACGCCCCGGGCTACGGTGCCCTACCTACGCCTCCCCTCGAGGGCTCGCGACGTATCGAAGGAACAGACTAAGTTAGCAGAAACTCGAGCTTGCGACAAAGAGAAGCGGTCAAACGCATTTGAAAAGAAAACAACTCTTTTTCATAAACAAATCACATATACACTCGGGTCTCGACGTACCCTCATTTATGTCATAGAATTCTTACAAGGGCCTCGACGCCCAAATTTGGCACGCAGGCCTCAGTCCTCGTCGGTGCGGTACTCCTCCCCGAGGTCCACGATGGCAGGCTCGACCTCGACGCCCGAGCTCGAAGGAGGAGGGCTCCCGACACCGCTGCTGGCGTCAGGAGGCAGCACGTCCTCCTCGAAGATCTTCGCGAGCGACGTCCCCGGCCTCTCCATCTTCTCCAAATCTTGTCGACACGGCGGTTGTTCCACTCCTCATCCTTCCCCTCGATCTCGATGAAGCCATTCGCGACAACGTGGACCGGGAAGCGGAAACCAGAGCCGAGACGAACAACCGCGAGCGTCTGCTTGACGCCGTGATGGAGAGCTTGCCGGACACGGTCCCGCGCGGCTGTGTCGAAGAAGCACAAGGCGTCGACCAAGGCGTCGCCCCGAGCCATTGCACCTTCTGCCGCGTCACAGGAGGAGCACCCCACATGGGGCCGAGCCGGTCGAGAGAGGAGCGAGCCCGCTCCGCCACCATCGTCTCATCTTGGAGTTGGTCCAAGAGAGCCTGGTTCGTTCCGCGGAGCTCCTCGACCGTCTTCTCGACCCCTGCGCAATAAACAAGGAAGAGTGAGACGGCGGCGTAACAAAAAACTTCGAGACCCAAACAAGAACAAGTGTAAGCCTCACCGTCGCAGTGTTGCCCCAGTGCGGCGAGGTCGCTGGTCAGGCCCTCAGCACGCTGCTCCAGCCTGCGCTTCTCGGCCAGCGTGAGGAGCTTCTCGGACCTAAGGTTCTCGATCAGCCGGCCCGCCTCCACCAGGGCAAGATCCTTGCGGATCACCTCCTGCCGCGCCGCCCCCTCGGCAGCTCGGGCGGTGGCGGCACCACTCACGGCGTCTTCGGCCTCTTTTCTCACCGCTTCCGCTGCGGTTCGGGCGGCGGCGGCCTCGCCACGGGCGTCAGCGGCCTCCTGCTTCGCCGCCTCGGCTTCAGCCCGGGCAGAGGTGGCCTCGCTTCGGGCGTCCGCGGCCTCCTTCCTCGACGCTTCGAGAACGGCGGCGGCCTCCTCCTTGGATCGGGCGACCTCGCCTCGAGCCACCCGGACCTCCGCCTCCGCCTCGTTAAGCCGGCTCGCCATCTGGGCGTTCCGGCTCAGCTCCGCGCGGAGATCTCGAAGCTCCGCCTCAGCCCGCTCGAGGGCGGCTGACACCTGGGCGGACCGGCCCGCCTCCTCGGAGCAAGAGCGCTCCGCCTCCGCCATAAGCACGGCCACCTCCCGGAAGATGGACCGCACCTCGCGCGGAGCCCCCCGCTGGGCCGGCTGCTCGATTGGAACCACGGCAAGGGGCGGGCTCAGAGGGACGGGAAACGGCCATATCGGTCGGTCGAGCTCGATGTCGGGCAGATCCTCCTCCGCCTCGAGCTGCCCCGACAACGAACCGCCGCCCGACGACACGGGCCCCGACTCCCTCCGTCCCTCCGCCGGCACTTCCTGTTGCGGATCGGTCAAGGGAAGGCTCGACCCCGGCCCTCTTCCCCGGCCGGGCCCTCCGGCGCCTTGTCGGCGCTAGCCGGCACCTCGGCGCCTCCCCCATCATCGAGCCCGCGGCGAGGAGCGGCCCCTGCTCCAGCTCGTTCAGGAGGTCCTCCACCGTCGGCTCCTTCTCCGCCGACGCCTCTTCCCCCTTCCCTCCTCCGCGGCCCGGCCCGTGCTGGTCGGAGCCACAAGGGGCGCAGTCTCCTCAGCCCCAGACGCCGGCGGGGCCGTGCTCGCCCCAGGCGCTTCCCCCAGAACACCCGTCGTGGTGAGGGGAAGGATGGCGCTCCCAGTTGGCGCCATCGCGGGAGGAGGAGGAGGGGAGGAGGCAGCGCTTCGGCGGATACGGTGGTGGCAGGCTCAATGCCATGAGCTGAGGCCCCTGCAACACGAGATGACGGAGATGTCAGAACCAGGAAGAGAAACCTCGACCCCCGTGGTCGATGGCGACGGCCTCACCAAAATTGGCGACGATCATCCGACCCCCTCGAGCCATGGCAGCTCGGGCCTTCTCCAGCCAAGCGGCTTCTCTAGCGGAGGAAGGTGCCATACCTCGAGGTGCCTGTGCCTCGACGGGGCTCGAGGTCTTGGCCCGCTTGGACGAAGCGAGGTCCACCTCCTGGTAGGAGCGCTTCCCCCTGAGAAGACGGAGATGGCACGCGTCATCAAAAGCAAAGAGGTGAAGTCTCACTACCGACGAGACCCAAGGAAACTACTCACCCGAAGCGGCGGTTGGGCTTCTTCCCGGCATCGCCGGACCCACTCGGGGGTTTCGAGCCCGCCCCACGGCTCGAGCCCTGAGCCTGGGCCGTCTCCACGGGGCTGGGATGGGGGGAGGGCTCCCGACGCCTCCCATGGCTCGACCTCGGGGAGAGCCCTCCTTCCGCCCCACATCGCGGGAGGGCGACCGTACCACCCTCGTGCCGACGTCGTGGCGCTCGCCCCGGCGCGGGCTCCGGGACCTGCTCCGGCGCCCGCGCTGGTGGTCGCGCCCTCCCGCGTCCGCTTCTGTATCCCGGCGGCAGTGCGGCGGCAGTGCGGCGACAGACTCCGGGGACGCTCGCGCCCCTGGTCACGAGACGCTCGGGGGCTCCCTCCCCGACGCTCGTGATGGCGCGGGCTCGACGCCTCTTCTTGGCGCCCGCTCCTCCGCGGGCTCGACGGCGCCCTTGACGGCTCACGGGGTCGGGCCCGAAAACCTTCTCAACCTGTCGACCGCCTCTCGAGGCCCGACCCCTCTCGAGACCCCCCGTCTGGGCTGACGCGGGGGCGGCCTCCGTTGGCGCTGTGGCGGAGGCGCTCCGGGTCCGGGGCTTCCTTACGACCAGGGGCGCATCCGGCGCGGAGCTCGACGGACCTCGGGCCCCCGACGAGGCAGGGACCGGCGCCGCCTTCCGCGGCTGCGTCCCGCGCGACCCTTTTGTCAGGGGGACCTCCAGTGTGCCCTCCTGCACAGAGGAGCGGTCAGCCCTGACATCAACGAGCCCCGCGCGCATCAAGCGCACATCCATCCCCTCGTCGTCGCCCTCCTCCTCATCATCACTCTCCTCCTCCGAGCTCGAGGAGCTCGGCTCGGGGGACCCGTCCCCAGGCTGACGGTTACGACGAGCCTTCGCCCGTCTCTGCTCCCGAGCTAAGCGTCGCAAGTTTTTATTTTTCTCTTTCTTCTTTTTGGCATCCTTGCTCTCCTTGTCCTTCTGAGCAGAGAGGCGCCTCACCTGAGAACCCGCGGCGTCCTCCCTCACCGGGGGCCTCGACGCGCGACAAGTAAATGCCCCCTGAAGAAGAAGAAGCATGATGAGACAAACCACAAGACGGACGCAAACGGATCGAAGGAGGAAAAAGGGGGAGGAGGCTCGAGATAGCTCGACTCGAGGGGGCTTACCAGGTCGAGAACCCCTCGTCGGTGCCATCGCAACCAGGTTGGAGAGTTCAGGGACGAACGGCCCCTGGATCGTGATCGACACCCGGGAGACGCCCTCGTTCCGGGACAACCTCTCTCCGGCCATCCTCGAGCGATTGAGCGCCTCGAGCTGAGCCTGCGGGCCCATCTCGTGCATAAGAAGGGGGCGGTCCGCCAGCGGAAGAACTCTTCGCTGGTGGAACGCCCAAATGACCGCTTGCACGGTCAGCTTCTTCTCATCCACCAGCGTCTTCATCATCTCCATCAGCGGGGCCAAGTGGCGTTGCCTGTCCGCTGCAACGCCCCAGGTCCACTTCTCCGGCGTTGGGTGAGGACCGGCGGTGTACTGCGGAAGGAGGCCACCTTCGTTCCGCAGATAGAACCAATGGTCGTCCCACCCGGCCTGGTTGGTGGAAAGCTTGTATCGCAGGTACTCGCGGGGGACATTGGCCGACGAGGACCCCGCCCTCGCGGTAATGGCAGGGAGCCCATGCGCACGGGCCGCCTCCGCTGGGCTTCAGGGACTTGATGAAGAGTTCGCCCCGGAAGACATGGACGAACATCTCCCAGTGCGGCTCCATCCTCAGGTACCCCTCGCACACCGCGGCGAATATGGCGGCGTGCGAGATGGAGTTTGGGGGAAGTGTTGCAGCTCCACCTCGAAATGGTGGGCCAGCCCTCGCAAGAAGCGGCTCGGCGGGCGCCGAGCCCCATACGATGGTAGCGCGTGAAGCTCACCACGTACCCCTCCGGCGGGTGCGGCTCCCGGTGCTCCGCCGACGGGATAACCCACCATGCGGTCCCTCCTCCGGGTTGGGGCGCAGAAGCCCCTGGGCCACCAGCGAGTCCATCTCGCTCTGCGTCACCTTCGACGAGCTCCAGTCTTCGGCCGGCAGCATCTGTGTCTGGGCGGCCATGGCGGTGGCGCGGCGCGGATCCGAGCAGCGGACGGACGGCTGGAAATCCCCAATCGACTAGCTCGAAGGAGAGGGCGCGTAAAGGCTACGGCGGCGGCGAAGGCAAAGGCAAAGTAAAAGGTTCCTTTTCCCCTCTTTCGATATTTATAGGGGGAAATCCAGACGGGCGGGATCTCCCATGACGTAAAAAGGTAACAGAATGCATTCAATGCGCTCACCTAACCGCGTCTCGAGCCGGATGCAGGATACACGCGTTACCTCTCATTCGCTCCACTACCCGGGCCCGCCACGACCGTCGCTTCGGCTTCGCGCCCGCCGCACTCCCCGACGATTTCCCGCCTAAAAAGGCGTGCCCAACGGGTAGAAGGATTCCCAGACGACGGAGGCTTCTTCATAAAGGTAAAAATGGGCCCCGGCCCTAAGTCTCGAAGCAGCGAAGGCTGGCCCTCGAAAAGGGTTCGACAGCCGGCTTCGAGCACCCGAGTCAGGGACACCAAGGGGCGCCACTCGCGGCATTACTCGAGGGCCGAGCCCTCGAGACCCCTCACGTGTATCCAAGGCGGGGAGCTCGACGTGCAGTGAGATCCCCTCGGAGGGAGGCATCGAGCCACCGGGTCCTATCGAACGGACCCGGGCACTCCTGCAGACTGAGCCCCCCGCTTTATGAGACCGCCTCCGGGCCACAGTCGACCCCTAACGAACGGGGCACGAGCTCTCACTTGGATTCCCTTTACCAGCTCGCCGGGAACCTCAATACTCGCCCACTCGAGGTAGTACGAGGCATCCCCCCTCGCATCCGATCGAAAGGACTCGCGGGATGACAAGCCAGGGCAATCGGCATGCCGGACAGCTCGAGGTGCCGGCAGCGGTTCAGCCTGGCACCTCTCAACGAAAGAGGGTCAAATAACTCGAGCAGTTGCGACTGATCTTTTTCCTTTGTGTGAGCATGAGATTTTCAGGCTTCGGACGAACGCCCCTCCGAGCCAGGCCTCGGGCGGAGTTTCCCACGACAAAGAAGAAAGGTGCGCCTAGCGGGCAGAAGGCTTCCCAGCGACGGAGGTTTCTTCAAAGGATCCAAAACTCGGGGACTCGACACTCGCAAAAAGCCCACGAGGAAGTTCCAACACTCCCCGTGGCCTCGGGGCTACACCCACGGGTCGCTCGCGCGACACCCATGGAATCAGCACGGCTAAACCCCCTCGAAAACCAACGCAGTCAAAGTCCTCAAAACCCAGGTCAAAGAGCCCCTGCTCGAGTGCAAGCACTCAAACAAAGGCTCGGGGGCTACTGTCGGTGGTACAAAAAAGGGTACCCCAATCAACGCAAACACCCGAACGCTCCGTCTCCGTCTCGCCCGAGCCCTCCAGCAAGGCCTCGGGCGAACGCTCCGTCTCCGTCTCGCCCGAGCCCTCCCAGCAAGGCCTCGGGCGAACGCTCCGTCTCCGTCTCGCCCGAGCCCTCCCAGCAAGGCCTCGGGCGAACGCTCCGTCTCCGTCTCGCCCGAGCCCTCCCAGCCAGGCCTCGGGCGAACGCTCCGTCTCCGTCTCGCCCGAGCCTCCCAGCCAGGCCTCGGGCGAGCACGATCGCTCTCCGTCTCGCTCGAGCCCTCCAGACCTCGGGCATGCGCGCCCCCACACCTCGAGCCTTAACACACGGACCTCGAGCTGCTCAGACAGCCGTACCAGCCCATACCACGCATTTAATGCCTTCACCTACTCGGTCATGTCCACTAGTGCACGGCGTGTACCACAGCAACTCGTGTAAAGGTCAAGTCTCATTTTCACCACAAGCATGGGCAAAAGGGCACAGTACAGCACTGTTCGGCCAAGCCCGGCACTGTAACCCCTCGAGGCCGGCTACGTACCCCTCGAGCCCTGCGCTGTAATACCTCGAGGCCGGCTCCGCCCCCTCGAGCCCCCGTGGCACCACCTCGAAGCCGGCTCCGCGCCCTTCGAGCCCTAACTACTTTCATGCTATTGGAGGACAGGTACACCCAAGACCGGAGGGACCTCACCACCGCGTACTGTACATTCCAGGATGGGTGCTGTACGGCTCCCGCCTTGTCGCCCCACCACTCCGCGCCCATGATGGAAGCCACGACCCAAGAACGCCTCAACCGCGACGATCACATCGACTCCAGTGGCCCGACAGACAGGGTTCCTACCCTTCTCCGTATGGGGCACCATACGCCCCGATATCTGTAATACCTTTATGTAACCCTGGCCTCCCCTTGCTCTATAAAAGGGCACACTAGGGCCCTCATTCAGGAGGACGAACACAACGCACGAGTCCACGCACAGACAAGAATCAGGACTCCGGTCCACGCTCACTGAGCTTGTATCCTCCCCTGTACAAGCACTTAGGTGCAAGTAATACGAGAACATCTCCCCCCGCTGGACGTAGGGCCTTCTTTGCCCGACCAGGATAAATCCTTGTGTCCCCTTGCATCACCATCCAGGAAGAGAAGCACGCGATCATATTACTATTTACTCGTTGGTGTGATACCCCCGGGTACGAAACCACCACCCACAGTGCACAGATTATGAGAAAGTGCTCTACGCTTCTGGCAACTGCAGGGAGCAGCCCAGGACTGGTGGGATGCATTCATGTTCGGCCGTCCCCAAGATGCTCCAGTTGTTTCATGGCAGGAGTTCAAGGAGAACTTCAGATCCTATCATATCCCTGATGGTCTCGTAGAGCTGAGCAAGAAGAGTTCCGCTCCTTGAAACAAGGGTCCATGTCAGTGGCGGAATACCGCGATAAGTTTGCCCAACTGTCGCGCTATGCCCCACAGGATGTGGCCCAAGATAAAGATAAGCAGCGCCGTTTTCTGAAGGGTCTTTACGATGGGTTGCAGCTCCAGCTTATGTCAAATACTTATCCCAACTATCAGGCCCTAGTCAATAGGGCGATTGTTATTGACAACAAGCGGAAAGAGATGGAAGCAAAGAAGAGAAGCTTCCAAGGCCAGTCTTCGGGGAGCAACACTCGTCCCTGAACCAACCCCCAGCAAGGCTACCCCCAGAGGAATCAAGGCTCCTCCAACCAGTGGAACAGGGGACAGCAACCCCAGGGCAACCAGAACCAGCAGCGCCCTCCATACCAACAGCAGTCAGGTGGTTAGCGCTATCCAGCAGCCAGGAGGGGCAGAGGTACCAGCAGCAGGGCAGCCAAGCATCACGCCAGGGAGCACCCAACTCCGCTCCCATGAAGAATGCATCTCAGCAGAACCCCAACGCTTGCTACCGCTGTGGGGAGGTTGGACACTATGCTCACCAGTGTCCCAAGAAGCAGAACCCTCAGGCTCCACAGAACCAAGCAGGAGGTCAGAAGCAGAATGCTCGTCCACCTCACACTGGGCGAGTGAACCATGTGGCTGCCGATAGTGCCCTGGATGCACCGAATGTTATGATGGGTACGTTCAGCATCAACTCAATCCCAGCAACCATACTTTTTGATTCTGGTGCTTCGCATTCCTTCATTTCACAGTCTTTTGTTAGAATGCATGGTGTGCCTTTATGTGCAATGAAAGAAACAATCATAGTAAACTCACCAGGGGGTAGTATGCCTGCAAATTTTTTGGAGCCCCACCTCTAGTGTCAACTTAAGGGGGTAGAATTTAAAGTAAAGCCTATAGTGCTGAGAAAAGCAGGCATAGATCTCATCTTGGGTATGGACTGGATGAAGCAACATGGGGCTGTCATTCAGTGTCAAGAAAGATCAGTGGTTGTATCTACACCCAAGGGAGACAGGATCTGTGTGGAAGTGGTATGCAAGAGCAGCCGACTGCCACCATAAACCAGATGAATGCTAGTGGTGCAGAGCAAGATCGGGTGGTGGACGAGTTCCCTGATGTCTTTCCTGATGATCTTTCAGGTATGCCACCTGATCGCGATGTTGAGTTCATTATTGAATTGCTGCCTGGAACTGCACCAATAGCTAAAAGACCTTATAGAGGGGGTAAATGAATTAGAAGAGCTTAAGAAGCAACTTAAGGAGTTGCTAGAGAAGGGGTATATACGCCCCAGTGCTTCTCCTTGGGGAGCACCTGTGATCTTTGTGGATAAGAAAGATGGTAGCCAAAGGATGTGTGTGGACTATAGGTCTTTAAATGAGGTTACCATTAAAAAAATACCCTCTAAATACCCTCTACCCCGGAAGACGATCTATTTGACCAGCTTAGAGGAGCATGTGTGTTCTCCAAAATAGATCTCAGGTCTGGGTATCACCAGTTGAAAATCCGAAACTCAGACATTCCTAAAACTGCTTTCACAACGCGGTATGGATTGTATGAGTATACAGTTATGTCTTTTGGACTGACCAACGCCCCAGCCTACTTCATGTACCTGATGAATAAGGTGTTCATGGAGTATCTAGACAAGTTTGTGGTGGTGTTCATAGATGACATTCTAGTGTTCTCTAAAACAGAAGAAGAACATGCTGAACATCTAAAGATGGTTCTGCAGAAGTTGAGAGAGCATCAACTCTATGCCAAGAGGAGCAAGTGTGAATTTTGGCTGAAAGAAGTCTCTTTCTTGGGGCATGTTGTCTCTAACGGAGGTATATCCGTTGATCCTACAAGGTGCAGGATGTGTTGGACTGGAACCCGCCAACCAATGCCAGTGAAATCCGAAGCTTTCTGGGTTGGCTGGGTATTATAGGAGGTTCATTGAAGGATTCTCCAAGCTTGCGAAGCCTATGACTGCCTTGCTAGAAAAGAGTGCTAAGTTTGTGTGGTCTGATAAGTGCCAGGCAAACTTTGAAGAGTTGAAGAGGAGATTGACCTCAGCACCAGTCCTAGTTCTGCCAGACTTGAACAAAAGCTTCTCCATCTATTGTGATGCATCTCGTCTGGGACTTGGATGTGTTCTAATGCAAGAAGGAAGAGTAGTAGCCTATGCATCTAGACAGCTGAGAAAGCACGAGGTGAACTATCCAACTCATGATTTGGAGTTAGCAGCTGTTGTCCATGCCCTAAAAATATGGAGACATTATCTAGTTGGACATAAGTGTGATGTGTACACAGATCATAAAAGTCTGAAGTACATATTTACTCAATCAGATCTGAATTTGAGGCAACACCGTTGGCTAGAATTGATCAAAGACTATGACCTGGAGGTACATTATCACCCAGGCAAGGCCAATGTCGTGGCCGATGCCCTGAGCAGAAAAACTTATGCAACTGGACTGCAAGTGGAATACATGTCAGCTGAATTGAGAGCTGAAATGGCATATCTTAACCTGTGCTTTGCCAACAATGCTGTGGAGATAACAGTTGAACCTACCTTGGAGAAAGAAATCCGTGAGGGTCAGCTGAAGGATGAGAAACTGCAAGAGATAGCAGAAAACATAGTGCTTGGAAAGGCACCAGGTTTCCGGATGGATGAAAATGGAACCTTATGGTTTGGAAAAAGAATATGTGTGCCTGAAGTGAAAGCTATCTGTGATGCCATCCTGCGAGATGCGCATGAATCCGCCTACTCCATACATCCCGGCAGTACCAAAATGTACTTGGATTTGAAAGAGAAGTACTGGTGGTATGGTTTGAAGCGAGATGTGGCAGAATATGCAGCCCTATGTGACACCTGTCAGAAGGTCAAGGCTGAACATCAAAGACCGACAGGATTATTGCAACCTATGCAGATACCCGAGTGGAAATGGGAAGAAGTGGGAATGGACTTTATCACTGGATTACCCCACGCACACAAGAGGTTATGACTCTATATGGGTAATAGTCGACCGGCTCACCAAGGTCGCTCACTTCCTACCAGTTAAAACCACTTACAATGGAGCAAGGTTAGCAGAGCTGTACATGGAGAGAATTGTGTCCTTACATGGTGTACCGAAGAAAATAGTATCTGACAGAGGAACACAATTCACATCTCATTTTTGGCATCAGATACATCAATCGTTGGGAACCAAGCTGAATTTCAGTTCTGCATATCACCCACAAACAGATGGGCAGACTGAAAGGATAAATCAAATCTTGGAGGATATGTTGAGAGCATGTGCACTTCAGCACGGGGCTAGTTGGGATAAGAGCCCGCCATATGCTGAATTCTCCTACAATAACAGTCATCAGGAGAGTCTCAAAATGGCACCTTTTGAAGCTTTGTATGGGCGAAAGTGTAGAACTCCTTTATTCTGGAATCAGACAGGAGAAACTCAAGTGTTTGGACCGGATGTTCTTAGAAATGCGGAAGAACAAGTAAGAATGATCCGGGATAACTTAAGGATAGCTCAGTCCCGACAAAAGAGTTATGCGGATACTCGCAGGAGGGACTTAGTTTTCACATGGGAGACTATGTGTATTTGAAAGTGTCACCCATGAGAAGCGTAAAGAGATTCAACATGAAAGGAAAGTTGGCACCAAGATACATAGGTCCTTTCCGGATCTTGGCCAGACGTGGAGAAGTGGCCTATCAGCTTGAGCTACCTGAGAGTTTATCAGGCGTTCATGATGTGTTCCATGTCTCTCAGCTGAAGAAATGCCTGAGGGTGCCTGAAGAGCAAGTTCCCCTGGAAGAGATCAAGATAGGAGAAGATCTCACTTATGAAGAGTACCCTGTCAAGATCTTAGAGACAGCAGAAAGAGTTACCAGGAGCCGAGTTATCAAGATGTGCAAGGTTCAGTGGAACCGATATACAGAAGAAGAAGCTACCTGGGAAAGAGAAGAAGACCTTCGGAAATCCTATCCGCAGTTGTTTGAGTAAGCTCCAGTCGAATCTCGAGGACGAGATTCATCTTAAGGGGGGTAGAGTTGTAACACCCTAAAAATTTCTCCAAAACAAATAGGTGAAAATGATTTAATTATGATTTTTGTGAAGCATTTAACCTAGGGGTTAAATAATTTTTATGGAAATAAAAGAGTAGTGGCAACATGTTTATGCATTCATGCTGGTGCATTATATTTATTTGAGTGACTGGTTTTTGCCAAAATTTGGTTTGAATTCGAATTCACTTTGAAATGGATTTGAAATGCCTTGAAATAAAATGAAAAGCTTTTTCTTTTTCTCTCTTTCTCCTTTCCTCTCTTCCGGCCCAAGCGGCCTGGCGGCCCAAGCCCGCCGGCGCTCCCTCCCTTCTCCTTTCCCTCGCGCTGGGCCTCCCTGCTCCTCTCTCTTTCTCCCGCCGCGCGCCAGCAGGCCGGCCTGCTTGCGCACGCCCGCCAACCGCTCTCGCCCTCCCCTTTCTCTCCCTGGCAGACCGGGCCCGCGCGTCAGCGCCTTCTTTCCCCCTACGCGCGACGCCGCCGAGCGCAACCGCCGCTGCCGCACGCTCCGCTTCGCCCGCGCCCACTCCCACGACCTCGCCTCTCCCTCGTCCATATAGTGGACGCGGTCTCCTGCCCGCTCCTCTTTTCCCCACTCCCCCACCCGCACCCGCAGCCGCGCAGCAGAGCAACCACCCGAGCAATCGCGACCAAAGCTCCCCGCCGCCATTGCCACCCCCGCCGCCGACGACCCGTCGATTCGGCGCCGCTCCGCCGTGTGCGACCTTCCCCGAGCTCCGCCGCGCCTCGGTGAAGTTGCCGAACCATCCTTCCCTCTCTCTTTCGTTCGGTTTGGCCCTAACCGACGTCGTCTGCTCGCAGCTCCGTCGCCGTCGCTCGGGCCCTCGCCGCCGTTCGCCGTTCGCCATCGTCCGAGCCTCTCCGTCCCTTCTTCCGACGCGGTGAGAACCCCCTTGCGCTCCGCTACCCCTCCCCCGCTTGGTTCATCTTGCGGTGCCCCCAGTGCCCTGCCCGCGAGCTCCCATGTCCCTGCCATGGCGTGTGCGTGCCCGGCGTCGCGACGCGGCCACGACGTCGCGGCCCGTGCCTGCCCGCGGCGCGCCGTCGGCCTGCCCGTGTGCACACCCCCCTGGATCTAATCCGTGCCTTCCACGATCGATCCGACGGCCGTGAGTGACCCGTACCCCTTCGGGGAGAGTTTTGCTAAAGAACCCCCGAAGAAACCGTGAATAACCCGCGCTCCACTCAGTACTATTCACTGAGTCTTTGCAAACTTCTGACCAGGCCCCTGCGTTTCTTTTGAATTGAGGCACAGTCCAGCCGGCCGTCAAATTGTTTTAAAATTCAGTTTAAATTTCGATTTAAATTCAAATTGATTTCACTCTATTTACAGAAATGCCACTACATTAAAATGCTTATAAAATCCACGTTTTAGCTCCGTTTTGACCCGTTCAAGTTGCGTTAGGTTCGTAATTTAGTTATCCACCTGTTGACGTCCCTGTTAGACTGTTTTGAATAGTTTAGCTTCAGGGTCCAAGTTAATCTTGTTTAGGTCTCTGGAAACACCGTTTCGGCCGTATCTTTCGCATAGTAACTCCGTTTTCGGTGAACCAAAATTTGTTGTGATCGTAGAAACGCGTACTCCAGTTTTATCAAAGTTTTATTTCTGTTTATTACTGTTTGGTGTACTATTCTAATGATAGCCTTGTTTGCTTTGTATATGTATGCGTCTGGAATGCGTGGTGATGTTCTGTGATCGAGTATACGGTGAGTCGGTGTGGTACGATCAGGACCCCTCTTTCAGCGACCAGCAGGAAGATCAGTCTTTCGACAACCAAGGCAAGTTAGCATGGGATCTCCTTGTTACCTATTCCACCTTACTATTAATTTACTCATTTATGCATGTGTCCAAATTGAGCAACCTTAGAGACCCACTTAGCTTTGTTATCTGTGATGTTCTTGACTCCGTGGGATCTTTGCATATGGGTAGAATGCTAGTGCTAACTGACTTATAACTGATCCAGTCCAATGATGAATTTGTTCTCATAATGATATGTTGTTAAACGGTTAATAAAAACTTGCTGTTAGCAAAAGCTGGGATTGACAGTGCTACCATGAGTGCTATATGGCTCTGGTTTTTAGCTCAGTACACTGGACCTTTTCTAACTTGTTAGCGGTGACCCGAAAGGGCGCATAAGGGGCTTGCCACTTTGGGTGTAGGGCTGCTCCTGTTCCTATGTGTATAGCTGCGATGGCCTTGTGCCATAGGAAAGGGGGTTACTACATCTGCCTGCCAAGAAACCTAGCGGTCCTAACATGTTAGACGAACCAACGAAAGGCTTCATAGTGTGCCCCGCCGATCTACCTCGGAAGTGGATCAAGAGGTTGGCCGCCTCGGGCACAAGGGTAACACGGCTTGTGGGTAAAGATGCACAACCTCTGCAGAGTGTAAAACTGTTATAACAGCCGTGCTCACGGTCACGAGCGGCCCGGGAAACTAGCAGAACTTTGATACTTGAATAACTGTTTACTTTATATTGTTGGTACTTTATGATGCTATATTTATCTTTGATGGACAAATGGATCATGGGTTAAGGGTTAAGCACAATATTCGTTTACCTTAATGCTAAAACCTGCCAACTTAAAGCTAACTGCAGTCAGACAGTGTCAGCCTTTTGAGCCTCATGAACCCTGTGTTAGCTTGCTAAGTACGAGAAGTACTTACGCTTGTTGTTTATCTTCTTTTTGGGCAAAATCCCGGATGGGTAACAGATGAAGGT
The DNA here is from genome assembly GCA_009763385.1 of Coix lacryma-jobi var. lacryma-jobi. Taxonomy (NCBI): domain Eukaryota; kingdom Viridiplantae; phylum Streptophyta; class Magnoliopsida; order Poales; family Poaceae; genus Coix; species Coix lacryma-jobi. The sequence continues at coordinate 156,997,592 of CM019826.1, forward strand.
GCAGTTGGCGACTTCCCAGAGGACTTCTAGGCTAGCTGTTTCCCCCAGTCAGCGTTCCCTGTGGAGTAGATCTTGTTAGCAGTTCAGTTATCTTTTGTTTCGCTTGTTGTAAGACTTGTGTTGATACTATCGTTATGTATAAACAATGTGATGATGCCACCTTCTTGTAATTTGTCTAACTTATGTGTGTGATTGTTTCCTGGGCACACATGAGTACTCCGCCACAATTTTATCCTTAAAAATTGGGGTGTGACACGCATGGTGTTGGAGGACACTTAGGTAGTCTTAGCTCTTTGTTTTTTCCTTTGGCCGTACTATAAGAGGGGTGTGAATCAGTAGCTTGACCTAGATGAGTCTATTGAGGTAGGTGTGGTGCACACTTGTTATTTCATAGCCCTAGGTAGCTCAGAGAGATGCCTTATGTCGAGAGGAACAAAAGTCGTTAAGACCGCGTCGCGATCCGAGTTGATCTTGCCCTTGGTATGGGCATCGGATACTGGATCAGTGGGCATCGGAGGCTCCGATGCTCACACCGACCTAGGGTTTGGTCTGGTGCGTGGCATCGGAGGCTCCGATGGTGCCACATCGGATCGTCCGGTGTCACTGCTCACTTGGGAGTGAACTGTGCAGGGCATCGGACGCCGGCATCGGACGCTGAGGGCCAGCGTCCGATGGCCATGCAGAGAGGTTCCAGAGAGGTCTTTTCGGCATCGGACGCGTCCGATGCAGGGGCATCGGACGCTCCCCAGCGTCCGATGCTCCATAATCATGTCTGACAAGAAGGTACAGTAGACCGTTGGACGGGGTCATTGGAGCGTCCGATGCCTGGCATCGGCGCGTCCGATGCCCCCGCAAAATACCTGTCTTGTGCTGATTTTGGATGGTCGGGTTGAGGGGTATATATACTTCCTTGCCTCCATCTATTTGAGTGTTCTTGCCATTTCCATCTGCTGAGAGACACCTTGTGAGTGTGAGAAAGAGCAAGAGCCCTAGTGAGGTTGAGTGATTTGCTAATTGTGAGAATTAGACACCTCCTAGTGAGAATTGAGTAGCAAGTGTGCATCCATCCATCTCTTTGGCCTTGTCTTGGTCAAGTGAGAGTTCTAGCTTGTTACTCTTGGTGATCGGCATCACCTAGACGGCTTGGTGGCGATCGGAGTGCTTGGTGATCATCCGGAGGCTTTGTGGATGACCCAAGCCATGTTGTGACCGGTAGCGAGCGATTCACCGGGCCGGAGTGGCGAAGAATCAGCTCGTAGTGAGCACTTGATCCTTGCGCGGATCAAGGGGGAGCGATACCCTTGCGCGGGTGCTCCAACGAGGACTAGGGGGTGTGCCGACACCTCGATACCTCGGCAAAAAGATCGTCGTGTCATCTCTACTCTCTTTACTTCGCATTTACTTTTGAGCAATTCAATTCCGCATTTACTTGTTGTTCTTTCATGAATTGAATTGTCATGCTAGAGTAGAAATGGTGTAGCAATAGTCTTTTGTGCGGTTGATTCTTGTTCACACACTTCTAGGCACTAGGGGGTTAATTGGGCTTGATAAGTTTTAATTCTTGCAAGAAGTTTTAGAAAAGCCCAATTCACCCCCCCTCTTGGGCATCTTGATCCTTTCAATGTGTAAAGCTACATATTGTACATGACCATACTTTCTGATTTCATATCTGACTTGTGCATAGCATGGTCAAATAAGGTTGCAGAATGAGTTTTTGATTCCGGCTATTGACTTATGATGGAATTTCGAGGAGATTTTTCATTACTGATGCAGGATCAGAAGACATCATTCACATGTAATATGCATGGTTGCTTCGAAGCCACAAAAAATGTTGAATTATGCACTTTATCTTTGGATTGTGATTGCTTCATGTAGTAGAGACTATTGTCTACAAAATAGAATATTGCGAAGATCAGCCTCAAACACATCTTTCATTATTATATGATCCCGTTGCAGCTTACGTGCACAGTCACCCTAATATATATAAATTAGTACTAAAAGGTATGCATCCATATCAGGATGGATATATATGATGATCTTGGAAACCCTCTCGATCACCATCATGACCTACTCTGATGGGGGACTTGCACGGATAGATCGAGCTTACCTTGCCCATCATACATTCATGCATGCTTCATTATTCTTGAATTTGCCGTGGTGTGTGCGCATGACCATAACCATAACCAACCAAGACCATGTGTACGATGTCTGCAGAAGCGATGGTACAATCCACGAGCAGCATTCCTGGCCCATGCCATGACCTGCGCTACCCCGCCGCAGCCGCTCCCTTGAAGACGACCTTGGTGCGTGGGACAACCGCCATAGTATGCGGCAGACTCATTAGGAGGGTATCCATATCCGTATCCGTATCCGTATCCGTATCCATATCCATACGACTGTTGTGGAGGTGCATGGCGGGGGGTAGTATCCATATCCATATGTCGGCTGTGTTGGAGGAGGTTGACCGTGTGCCACCTGCTGTGGTGGTTGATTCGTCTCGCCTGGATTATAGTTGATCATCAGTTGCCCAATATTGTATGTATCCTTCTCCATCTCCATCTGCCCAATTCATGTAAAGAAACAAACCACTGTTGATGCCTCATGTGAATAATTTAAACCATCGGCATGCATGTAAGGTTGATATATATATATATATGGCCAACAATAGAGGCATCTATATATGCTCACTCTCTCATAGACTAGAACTTTAAATTACCTCGAATGGATAAACAATCTAAATAAAAGTTGTAGATCTTAAAAAGTTACACAACTTTGTAGTTAACCACTTTTTTATTTGAATTCATCTTGTCATAGAAATCTACTTTTGAATTTGTCAAAATTAAAATTCAAATTTTTAAATTACCTCGGATGGAAAAACAACTTGAATAAAAGTTGTAGATCTTAAAAAGTTACATAATTTTGTAGTTGATCACTTTTTGATTTGAATTCATCTTGTCATAAAAATCTATGTTTCAATTTGTCAAATTTAAAATTCAATTTTTTTAAATTACCTCGGATGGAGAAACAACCTAAATAAAAGTTGTAGATCTTGGAAAGTTACACAACTTTGTAGTTGACCACATTTTGATTTGAATTCATTTAGGGTCTCAAACACTTAATTTAAACTCGATTTAGTATAATATGAGTAGACCCAAAATCTAATATAGACACAAGTGATGGTGTGGTGCAGTGGTAGAGGAGTGTACGCGCGGAGGTGAGGTCGTGAGTTCGAATCTCACATTCTGCGAATGCAAAAAATACGCGTAAAAAATGGCTGTGACTTCAAAAAATAGCAAACATGGGTGGCCTGGATGGTTGGGGTCGTTCCCTGATTAAAAAAATGTTTTGCTATTTTTTCAGGGTTTTTTTCTATTTTTCAGGTTTTTTTAAAAATCTGAAATCGTTATTTCGAAAATAATTTGTAGGGGCGGTTCTATATAGAACCGCCTACAAATCGATTTCTAGAGGCGGCTGGCCAACCGCCCCTACAAATTTGTGATTTGTAGAAACGGTTGGTAGAGGCGGCTGGCCCAACCGCCCCTAGAAGTCTTCTCCAGCCGCCTCTACAAAGGTTTTTTTTTTGTAGTAGTGTGATTTTCAAATGTTAGAACGAATCGACTGTAAAAAAAAATTAACAAAATGTTTGAAACCACTCCTAAAAATCTATTTTCAAGGAGCGGTTTTGTTAAGTCAACTTTACCCCTAAAAATGATTTCCTACGGTGGTTGACTAAGTCAATAGGCTATAGAAATGTGAAAATTAAAAATTACACTCCTATAACTTCTTATTAGATCTTCAAATATTGTCATATATAATCTATTCTGAATTTCTTACTGGACAAAGATGGAGAGTAGGATTGGCTTCTACACACAAGATATTTATAAAGAGAAATTATTGAAGAGTAGAAATACAGAGAGAGAAGTTTTTTTAAAAATATGTATTTTGGGGAACTGCTTTGAAACCCTCCCTAAAAATTGATTTTAGGGGTGATTTTGTTATTTCAGCCGACCCCTAGAAACGATTACCCACTACAGGAAACTCACGCTTTGCCGAGTGCCTGGGGCTTTGCCGAGTGCCAAATTTCGGGCACTCGGCAAAGAGCTTCTTTGCCGAGTGTCAGCCACGTGGCACTCGGCAAAGCGCAAACACAAGGCAAAGGATGCTTTGCCGAGTGTCTGACACTCGGCAAAGAAAGGCACTCGACAAAGGCACCTCTTTGCCGAGTGCCAGCCACGTGGCACTCGGCAAAGAATGTGGCCCCGAACCGTGCCACGTGGTCGGGTCTTTAAAGAGTGTCACGTGGCTGGCACTCGGCAAAGAGCACTCGGCAAAGAGGTGCCTTTGCCGAGTGCCAGCCACGTGGCACTCGGCAAAGAATGTGGCCCCGAACTGTGCCACGTGGTCGGGTCTTTGCTGAGTGCCACGTGGCTGACACTCGGCAAAGAGGTGCCTTGCCGAGTGCCAGCCACGTGGCACTCGGCAAAGAGCTCTTTGCCTAGTGTTTTTTTTTTGACACTCGGCAAAGCCAGTTTTTAAATTATATTTTGAAACAGTAAATTAATCCAAATGAAAAAGTTTTTAACTACAAAGTTGGTTAACTTATCAAGATGAACAATTTTTGTTTTGGTGATTTTTTTCATTTGACAAACTTAAAATAAATTCGTTCACAAATCTTATATATCTCTCTGGTAGTTTATAAAACTACAAGAGTGATATATAAATGTTTGTGAATAATATTAGAACCACAATGTCGGATGCACAAATGGTCAAACAACCAAAATAAACTTTGTAGATCTTGATAAGTTATGAAAGTTTGTAGTTGATAACTTTTTAATTTGAAGTCATCTAGTTATCAAAACTGCGTTCGAATTTGAAAAATTTAAAATTCGAATTTTTTAAAATATCTCGGATAGAGAGATGATCAAAATGAAAGTTGTAGATCTCGAAAAGTTATGAAACTTTGGTGTTGACAACCTTTTGATTTGAAATCATCTTGTCAACAAAAACTACGTTTCAAATTATCAAATTTGAAATTCAAATTTTTATAAACGACCTCAGATGGAAAAACTACCAAAATAAAAGTTGTAGATCTCAAAAAGTTAGAAAATTTTGTAGTTGATAACTTTTTTATTTGAATTCGTTTAAGGCCTCAAATAAGCAAGTTACACTCGGTTTAGTATAATATATGGGTAACCAAAAAGGATACGAAACGTATATGTGTGTAGTGGAGTGGTAGAGGAGGCTTCGCGCGAACGAGATGTCCTGAGTTCGAATCCTGCTGATTGCATGAGAGAAAATTGCGTGATAAATACCAGGAATTATGATTTTGAGGAAGACAGGTGGGTGCTGCCTAGTTGGCCCCTCCCCCAATTTAATAAAAGTTTTTCTCTATTTTTTTGGATTTTTTTTGTTTTTTCTTTGCCGAGTGTCAAATATGTCAGCACTCGGCAAAGCCTTCGCCGAGTGCCCGATATTTGGCACTCGGCAAAGAATCCTTTGCCGACATTTTCTTCGCCGAGTGCCCTTCGCCGAGTGCGGCACTCGGCAAAGCCTTCGCCGAGTGCGAGAGGCCCTTTGCCGAGTGCCGCACTCGGCGAAGCCTTCGCCGAGTGCGAGAGGCCCTTTGCCGAGTGCTGGCAGCACTCGGCAAAGCTGGACGAACCTCCTGTAGTGACCAGTGGTGGTTGACTATTATTGGTTGGCTCTAGAAAGATGAAAAAATAATAATTTGACAACTTCTTTAATTAAATCTCTAAATATTGTCATGATTCTCTATTTTGGATTTCTCGCTTTTGAAATGAAAGATGAAATTTAAAGTTGGCTCTCTAGAGCTCGTAAGATATATAGAGAAATTATTGGAGGGTAAAAATATATAAAGGGCAGTTTTTCTAAATGGCTCTTCAAATGATGATTTAGAGAGTGAGTTTAAAAAATATTCTTGGTGATGCTCTGAAAAAGTTTTTGGATTCGCTCTTACACACTATTATCACTAATAAATCACAAGAAAATATTATCACTAAAAATTAACTAAAAATATATCCGCTTGCATGCTTAAATAAATGTGTTGCATTACAAGAAAAAACCGGCTCCCATTTATAAATACGAAGGGATGAATTAAACTCTATGTGCACCAAGAGATATATACTACTCTGTACTTGTAAGGGAAGTCGTTTTGAACAAGGTTTTGGTCAAACATTGAGAATATAGATCATCAATAACTTTTTAGTTATTGAGTTTGAAAATGTGACAACTATATGAATAGAATCGTCTTGAAAAGTACTTTTATAAAAATATACATATGTCACTTTTTCATAAATATTTTTATAGAAATAAAGAGTCAAAGTTAAGTTTTGGAGACCGTGTCGCTGTCCTAAACGACTTTCTTTATGAGTATGGAGAGAATAAATAGATTTAGTCATTTAGACAGGGATAGTACGGAGAGAGTAAATAGATTTAGTCATTTAGACAGGGATTAAGACATCATACCGGTCGAGCGAGGAGAGGTCGATCGGTTCACTGCTATGCTGCCATGGAGGACGGAGATTAGCTTGCTATTTATAATCGGCGAGGAGCAGTTGAGTCATAATATTTATTATATTGACAGGTTAGTCTGAATGCAAGGACCTAATAATTACTTTGGACTTGTTCATTTCTCACTGCAAAATGATGATGATGAAGAAGAAGGTGTGAGTCATAAAACTGTGTGCAATTAACACGACACGGCAAACCTAGACAATTAAAGTGCGCGTATGGATGACACTGTATAGAATCTGATACGGCGAGGAGGAGGACGAGGACGTCGACCACGACCCAAAACTAATACAGCATCAAGACCTGCACTGGTCACTGGTAAACCGAAGACGTAACACCTACACATTTCTGTAGTAGTGCTTTGGAACAGAAGCCTAGTTTCGTCCAACAATAACTGGTATAAATATATCGTTCTTATAATAAAAATGACATATGCATTATTGCCCTTAGAACACAACAAAATTAAATAGCTGATACACTTGATATTATATCATTGCTATTGTTGTCATGTGTTTTGGACTCGCATGTGTTTTGCTTAAAATAAAGGACCAAACTACAATCGATTAAAAAACCAATCTACTACCCTTCTCCAACACTTAACTTTTCCAGCCCCTCACACTGTGTACAACACGTCTGTCGATGAGTATGATAGATGCCTTAAACAAGAAATTAAGAAATAAGCAATTGTTTGAGTTGATGCCAATGTGTTTCGGATGGCTATATAGCAGAGATGATCAGATGAAGATTATTCCGTCCCAACAAAGTAGCCGTGCACCGTCCATGTTCAGTCGGCATAAGACTTTCATAGACATACATTATTTCACGCGTCACTAGAAGTCGAGAACCGAATCTTGCAACGGAGGGAGGAGTATATATAACAAATGACCCAGGCACCTAGCTAGACTTGCATTATTGACAACAACAGTTCCATATATATAATTGACTGCATGCGATGCAGTTAACTATATTCAGGAATCAATCTACATACAAAGAAAGAAGGCTGATTTTTGCTCCTCTGATCCTCAGCATATAATTTTGGACGCCGGCGACGATGAGGTCGCTCTTTGTAGGACGCAACCCTTCGGACACACATCTATCTTGTCATACCACATCTTAAGTGCAAGAAGGACCTTCTCTGACTCGTACAAGTTCTTCGACATAATGTGTCCCTCTGGTAGCATGCCGCTCCACACGGCCAACATCGATCTTGTCAAAGCTTTCTCGACTTAGGTTTAACTCGGCCTTCAACCCCATTACGCGACCAATGGAGTCTAGCTCAGAAACATTGGTACGATCGTGAAGGGGTCTCTGTGCCCAATCCAACATCTTGTAGAAGGCATCTGAGGCAGCCTCCATCTCCTCCTTCTCACGGCATTCAGCGAACTGAGCTTGGTGATAGTCATCTATCATGTCAGGTACCCCGACATCATCATCAAAAGCCTCGAGTCGTGGTCTCACCACCTCCTCCCTGATATGATGGACTTCACCATGGTGGATCCATTGGTGGCAGCCCGGAGTAAATCCAAACTTCACAATATGTTTATCAATGGTTAACTTATCTTTCCTTCTTCTGTTGTCACAACCGTTGCAGGGACAAAGCACTAGAGAATGGCCTCTAGCACTCTCGCCAAATTCATGCTCTAAAATTCTTCGACCTTGACTATAAACATGTCGTAATCATGCTTGCATTGTCTCTCCAGAGCGTGTACATGCAATCACGGTTCTCCATCCTTTAACAGACGTATCAACACATATGAGTGACCATCAATTGCATCTACGCGTGCAACATCTCTACTCTCTAATAGGTGAGGATAGGTCCTAATCCCACCCGCGGATCCGTAGATGAGGTTAGTTTCCATGCTCCGCTCCTATCCGAGATGGAATTTCGGCAGCACCTCTCCGTTGTTCTCCCGATACACGTTCTGCAAGGGAGAGTGCGTACCTGGAGAACAATAGGGGGTGATGTCGAAACACCATCTCGGACCGGAGTGGACCATGGAAAATAAACCATCTACGCATCCACAGGTTGTCCAAAAAACGTGGACAACCCAAAACAGATACAACCGCAGATATGCAAAGACCTGCATACCTCTAACTCTCTTTCTAACGGGAGACGCGTAACTGGGATACGCGATCTAAGACTACGATATGGATGGAGGGGGTACTTATACCTAGGGTGGCGGTGGAGTAAGGCTAGCAGGGCAGTGGCGAGACGACGCTGTGCAGGCAGACCCGTAACGCTGACGAAGACAATCGGGGTCGATGAGTGTCTCCCACGGGTCCTTCTCCTACATAAAAGGCAACAGGTTAGTATAAATTGAAAATTTTGGTAGAACCTTCCCTAGACGGGGAGGTTTCTAAAACCTGCAAAAGAAAGACACGATAGCCGAGTATCACAATGGCACGAAGACCGATAACCACAACGACACGACGGCTGAGTATCACAACGACACGAAGACCGAGTATTGCAACGACATGAAGGCTGACATTCAAAACAAGAGGGTGCATATACCTTGGCGAGACGTCCAGCGGCCTCCTCCGGGCTGCGCTCGGGACCAGGGCGAGCTGAGGGCTGGCCGGGGGGGAGGAGGGCGCCAGGGTGTGGTGGCTGGCCAAGGTCGGGGCACCGGGGTGGGGCCATGCCGAGGCGCCGGCTAGCCTGGGCGGGGCTGGCTGGGGCTGGGCGGGTCGGGTCGGGGCGAGGCTGCCAGGGCGCCGGGGTGGGGCGGGGCCGCCGAGGTTGGCCGGGGTGGGGTGGGGTGGGACGGGGGCCGGCCGGGCGGTGGCCGAACGGAGCTGCCCGGGGCGGGGGTTCGCCAGCGGCGCGGCACGGTGGCGGCGGCGAGCGGGCGGCAGGTGGGAGTGGGTGTGCGTTAGGGTTGGAGGAGGGGCGGTAGTGGGCCGGCCAGGGCATTTAGGCCGCGTGTTTTTCTTTTACTTTGCCGAGTGCCCACTAGGCCGGGCACTCGGTAATTTTTTTTCTCTAACACTTTGCCGAGTGTCAGCCAAGAGCACTCAGCAATTTTTTTTTATTTTCTGAAAAACATTGTGCCGAGTGTCTTTTGGGTCCGGCACTCGACAAAGTAATTTTTGTAGAGTGTTCTCTATGGCAGTCGACAATTTTTTTTTTGATTTTGGACCCAATTTTTTTTGTGTATCCTTGTGACACTATTTGAAACTATAATATAAAATTTGGTGTAGACTTTTTGGTATATTTTATTAATTTATTTTGTTTCGTTGATTTTTCGGGCATATTTCAAATTTGAATTGTAGGAATAATGTAATTTGGTCATCCAAAAATTGATATTCATGATATGTAACATATATTGAGGCCGTATCCAGGGAGTCACATGAAATCTCTAGCATCTACATGTGATAACATGTCGAGTTAGTTGCAGGAAAAGTGAATTTAAATTATATGAAATCCAAACGAAGTCCAAAATTCACGAAACTTGTGGAGGCGTCTTCTTATCACATGCAGAGGTTGTGGTAAAAATTTAAAACAATTTGGAGCAAGTTGTGATGCACGATCTGGCACTCGGCAAAGTCTAGATTTACCGAGTGCCTATCTTTGTCGAGTGCAAAATAATTTTGCTGAGCGCTACCGCTACGCTCGGCAAAATATAGCTTTGCCGAGTGTCACGATATTTTGTACTCGACAAAATCTTCGCGCTTGGCAAAGTACAGTTTTCTAGTAGTGTATATAATAATCTCCAATAATCGACTAAAGATTTATTCTGCGTGCCGCACTGTGACTCTCAGATTTTTTTTTGGACGGTTGTAAAGAGATTTGGCGCCTCTTGCAATACTACACAAGGGAAGGATAGACAAGAATATAATCTCGACGACGACCATGACGATGACCATGACTGAATAATAGGAATACACAGCATTAAGAAATGGAAGGCGGCACGATTGGATTCTTGGAATAATAGCGACCATGCATGAGAACAAACCACGCAGCATTCCAGTTCCAAGAAGCAAAGCCAACTGATCGAGACATTCTCGGTGATCTCCCACATATCAGAAATTTGAAGCGTGCATTATTGAATAAACAGCAACGTAACATGAAAGGGGATAACAACAAAACCAGATATACCTAATGTCCTCATTTGATGCTCAAATCGAAACATGCTTTGTTGAAGACAAGCTATAAATGCTACCAACTTTGTTCAGCGATGTAAAACGTATTTTGGTTTGTTAAACTAGCTAGTGTGTATCGCTCGGTCGCTTCTATATATACATGCTACAACTGTACCGTATCAGACATAAGAAAGTGTGTACTCCCTCCGTACTCATAAAATAAAAAATGTCGTTTAAGATAGCGACATGGTTTAAGATAGCGACATGGTCTCCAAAACACAACTTTGACTTTTTGTTTTTTATAAAAATATTTATAGAAAAGTGATATATGTGTAGTTTTATAAAAGTATTTTTTAAGACAAACCTATTTGTATAATTTAAATATTTTCAAACTCAACAACTAAAAAGTTATTGATGATTTATATTATCAATGTTTGACATAAACCTTGTCCAAAACGACATCTTTTACGAGTATGCAGGGAGTATGTGTTTAATAATGTTGACAACTAGCTAGTAATAAAAAGTCACTATGCACTCTATGTTTATTTTGTAACACCATCATCCACATCCAGCAGTATCAATATATAATACTCGGTCAGTGAAATATAGCCCATATATATACCGAGTACAAATCTCGCACAGTGAAATAAAATCTCCTCTCTTTAATTTAATTCTCCTCCGCAGCAGGAGAAGACTTTGAGAATCTCACAGCAATTGGGACAGCGACGCTGCGGTTGTTTTGTGATTATGCTTGACCTTGACCTAGACAGTAGTGTAGACCGATTTATTACTATTAATTGTTACCTATAATATAAAGTTCTTACTCCGTACTCCCTCTGTATAGGAAATAGATGACGTTTTGTACATGATTTTGGTCAAACATCAGGAATATAAATTATGAATAACTTTTAAGTTGTTGAGTTTGAAAATATAAAAACCATATGAATGGATTTGTCTTGAAAAATACTTTTATAAAAATATACATATATCACTTTTTGATAAATATTTTTTAGTATAAAAGGAATCAAAGTTATACTTTGGAAACCATGTCAATGTCCAAAACGTTTTCTATTTCCTATGTGGAGGGAGTATTTTTTTAGACATGAGGGCAAATAGCCCACAATAATGAGGCATATGGGTTCAAATTTAAGGCTTGACCCATGTGTAATTTTAACATTACTCAAAAAGAAAACAACCACATTACCCCTCAAATTTGGCCAATATCCAAATAACCTCTTAGACTAACATTTGATTTCGATTTAGTCTGCTAACTATTTTAGTCGGCCTATGTTATTTACCCATTAGAAAAAATTATTTATTTTTGTTTGTCCATGGACAAGTTGATTTTTAATTTCAAAATTTACTATTTTTTATAATCATGTTTCATACAGATTCTATATCTATCTAGTATTAATTTATCATTACATGTCCTAGCCTGTAAAACTAATTAAAAATTTTGTGATGCATTATAACATAAGTTATGGTGTTAGGTATGACCCCACAAATTTGAAATTTAAAATTAACTTGAACATGGAGGAAAAAAAAGAAAAATATTTAAAAAAACATAAATAAACATAACCATCTAACACAATTTAGGGAGTAAATAAACTAAATCAAATGTTAGCTTAGTGAGTTATCTAGACGTAACCCAGACTTAGAGAAGTAATTCGAACTATTCCTTAACGAAAAAGGTTCCATTAAATTTCAAAGGTTATCGTTAAAAGGCTACCCTGAATCCTAAGGATTAGTGGGGAAAGTTCATATAGCTGATGGCATAGATTCCAAAGTTCACATAACTGATTTGTAATTGCGTTGGCTGATAACTTGCAGGTTTAGTTAACTAATTACATTGTAACCATAATGATGGAATGAATTTCAAAGGTAAGAAGGTTAACATTTTTTTGGAGAGGAAAGTTTAATAAAACAAACAGAAATGCATGGCATTCACTATCCTTGAATTGGGCCACAAGTACGTTTCATTATTAGGCCCGACAGGAACTTGTACCCCTGTTCTAGATGAGGCCTGTTCAAGAAGCAACAAGGAGAGAGAGACGCTTGGGCCATGCCGGGCCTACTGCTATAGTCCACGCCGCCATTCGGCCCATCATTCTCTGATACGAAAAAAAAGGAAGGAAGAAAACGCTCACGCCATTCTCCGGCACTCTCGCCTCTGCCGGGAGAAGACTTCATCGGGATTCGGGAAGCATCGGCAGGGAGGCATGGTCAAGCCGGTGGCCGGCACCGCCGTTACGGCCATCGCGTCGGCCGGCCTTTCACTTTCAGCAGCTCTCTCCGGCGGTCGTCGTCGGATTCGTGCTCCAGTTCACCTTGCTGGCAGTCAAACGATACGTGTGCGTGGAATCCTCAAGAGATGCGGACTTTGAGCAAGATTGCAAGAATGATGTGGTTTTGACTTGGTAACAGTACAACACACAAATTAAAAGCCCTGTGTTGCACTTTTTTTTCTGCGTCAATTAACACACACACACAGGAGTTGTAAATTATAGGATCATTATTGTTTTGACTTGGTATAAGATGACATCCACCAGACATCCTGTGTCTGATACTGGTAGGTGAGCTGATCTGTCGTGACATCCGTTCGTATGCCAAGTCGAACATGGCTACTTTCAGCGCTGATAATTGCATTTGATGTGATGTATAGCTTTTGTTTTCTGTCTAAACTATGCTCATACGGTATCAGCACAGAATTTATAGACAGAATTTAGACGCGATGTATAGCTTTTGTTTTTTAGTCATACACAATGCGAGCAAAATTTAGAGACACAAACTTAATCTACAGTGCTATTTAAGCCTTTCAGGCAAGCAGAGAAACAGTTGATCGTGTCGTATCAGACACAGCATAATATCCACACATCTTTCGTCGGACTAAAAAACAGCAACAAACTACCGAAAATCGATTGGTCAGATAATAACTTCAGCAACAAACATCAACACAGTACAGCGTACCCGCAAGACAGCAAATGGTTATTACGTCACTTATTAGCAATCAAGTCACTCGCCACAAGCCAGTAGAGTACGGTGGCAATATAGACCAAGGATGAGTAAGCGATCACCCTGCTACTAAATACACTGCAAGGGCATTCCTGGCAACAGATGTGCGGGGACGCCTGCATACGAGTTCAGCTACTACGATCAACCACCATGGGAGAGCACATCACTTCCACTTCTTGAACTTGCCGCCGCCGAACATGCCGTGCCCGTGCTTGCCATGCTTGAACTTGCCGTGGCCGTGCTTGAACTTGCCGTGGTGGCCGTGACCATGCTTGAACTTGCCGTGGCCACCATAGCCGCCATGGCCGTAACCGCCATGGCCATAGCCTCCAAAGACCCCATGTCCACCGTGTCCACTATGTCCATGAGAAAGCTTGTGTGCTCCGTAAGCGGCTGCTGCTGCGGCCGCACCTCCAGCTAGAACTGTCCCCATCCCCATGTGGCTCCCCCCATGGCTGCTCCCATAACCTGAAATCACAAGAGCCATTAGCATGAAATAAGATTCAACACTCGACTGGATCAACAAAATAGAACTGCCAGTTTCCACATTACAGCAAGATCAGGATGCTAATTTTATGACATAGTACAGTTCTGAATCTAAACAACAAAATGTATATATAGCAAATTAGAAGTACAAGAGAGCAATCCTAGTATATAAACATTTAAATGTTACTATTATTTGTAGACAAATTAGCTATTCACATGGCCATTTCTTTTGTGAAAGGAATGCTCTGCTAGATATTGTCATAGTGGAGGCTCTATGAATTCAAAGGCAAAGCACATAATTGTAGAGCATTCATACCATGCTGAGTCAGTGCCAATGTTACCACTAGCTATTCTGATCCTCACTCTACTTCACAACCTAAGTATAGAACTGAAGAGATGTCATACCCTGGTGAGATGAGCCTGGGTAGCCTGCAGGAGGATAGCCACCTTGCGGTGGGTAGCCACCCGGCTGAGGGTACCCATGTTGTTGTGGTGGGTACGCCCCAGGTGGAGGTGGGTATGCCCCTGGTGGAGGAGGATACGCCCCTGGAGGAGGCGGGTATGCTCCTGGTGGAGGTGGGTAGCCCTGCGGAGGATATCCCTGGTGGGGGTACCCATGGCCACCGGCAACGCCGTGCATCATGTTTGAGAAGAGCCCCTTGTCGCTCTCATCATGCTTGTCTTTCCCTCCTCCCATTGTCCCCCCAAGTTACCTGAAGAAAGAACATGCAGAGTATATATCAAACTGTGAGCCAGCTAAAGTATATTCCGAAAACAAGATGAATGCAGACTGAAACAAGATGGAAGAATGCAATGAGTAAATTCTGACATATCAGCCCGCAACAGAATGCACGGCAATGAAACAGGTGATGCAGGGACAAAAGTAGACTAGCTTCGGTTCGGATGTGGCAGTGTACTGATGAAATTGAACATTGGAACAGGATGAATGTAGTAATACTGTAAGAACATTTTTTTCTTCTAGATGAAGTCAGTTCTATTAATGAAGTTTGACCTTTCCTCTCCATAAGAACATTTGGGATCCATACAGTGCAATCAATGAACAGAAACACATATAGGACAAAAAAAGAGTTGATTCGTTCTGAATACTGCTTCTTCTACAGTTCTACTCCCCTCTCCTTACACAACCTTGTGATCTAAGCTTAGAAGTTCCACTGGGGTATCAGAAGAACGATAAATAAAACTCAGCAGCGTCTAATACATAAGTAATAGTTAATTTCTAATTGAGCATTGCAACACGCAAGCCAACCGATTCCTATAACTTCTAATTGTGCATTGCGACACGCAAGCCAACTGATTCCTAACAAAAGAATTACAAGTGGAATTTATCGTTCTGAATACTGTATCGGCCTTAGGTAACGGAATATACATGTTATACACCTACTGGCAAGCAGAACAGACCGTAAGCGTTACCTTTTTTCCCCACAAAAAAATAGGATCTACTACTGGTTGCCCAAATTCCAGTCAAACATTTTTATTTTATTATTAAACTCTTCGACCCTAATCATTGCTGGATCCATAAAAAAAATCCGCTATGCACGATAAATTCCCCTCCTCCACCTCGATCAAACAGGGGAGGGAGGGTTGACTTGAGGATCCCTGTACAGCCACGCACTTCAGATCGACGATAGATCACACACTATCCACAGAACTCATTCACGATGATATAACAACAACTCAACAACAAGCGAAAATCATCGATCTACACACACCACATGTATTCCTGAACTTGTGGAGCCAAAACAAAATCTAACTGAATTACGCGACAGAGAGACAACAACAAGGTGGGTAGGACAGGCAGGAGAGTTGCGCATACCGAAAGACGACGCGAACTCCGGCGCCCAGAAGCAGCAGCAGTAGTAGCTAGCCGATCGATCGATCTCGGGCGGCGACGTTCCTGTGGGCGACGGGTGCTGGTTTGGCCGGCTCCCTTCCCCGGCGCTGGCGGCTATATAACCCGAGGAGGAGGGTGGGGGCAGGGCAAACGCGTGGCTCCACGGGTCAGGCTGACACGCGGGCCCGGGAGGAGCTATTCGCGGGCGGATAGGCTTTGACCTCCAGGCGCCGCGCTCACTGCCATGCGGGCCCCAGGGGCACGTACGGTAGTTGCTGCCGCCCGACTTGCGCGTCGCGAGCGCGTGGGAGGGAGGGAAAGGAAAAGAAAGGAAGAAGACAACGTGACGAAGGAACCGAATCCCACACCGCCGGCAGGGCCCACCGCTCAGTGACTCGGATCGGCGAGCGGACCGAGATGTTTGCGTGCTATCCACGCGTGCTGACGCGTGTGCTGGGCCCCACGGGGCCACGCCTCGGCTGGGATGCGGCCGAACTGGCCCGATTGGGGCCTTCCTCTAGTGTGGACTTGTTAGGAAGGCCCAGGTGAGCTGAGTTGGGCCGGCCTGCTTCTTCTACTCAACGCGAGCGATGCTTATACTTTTGTGTCCAAAATTACACGAGGCAAGTTTTTTTTTTAAAAAAAAATGCTTTGTCATTGTCACACAGCTAGCTCTAGGATTTATGCAAACGATCACATTATCTATTTTAATAGTCTTGGGGGATTTGACTAGACATACTCCCACCGTATAGGAAATGTATGATGTTTTGGATATGGTTTTAGTTAAACATTGGGAATATAAATCATGAATAACTTTTAAGTTGTTGAGTTTGAAAATATAACACCAAATGAATGGATTTGTCTTGAAAAAATACTTTCATAAATATATATATATAACACTTTTTGATAAATATTTTTTTAATATAAAGAGAGTTAAAGTTGTACTTTGGAGACCGTGTCGATGTTCAAAACGTCATCTTTTTTCTATATGGAGGGAGTATGCCGTTAGAAACGTGATCTCGAACAGGATGCGGATCGTCCGGAGTTTAGATTTGAAACATGCATGATCTTGCGTTGAATTTAAATCTAGATCAGAAACGTGTGTGAACGGCAAGAGTGATATGCAAACATGGGAATTTTTAGATTATTGTCGAGTTTAATAAGAGATTAGAATTACAAAATTTCATGACTGATAAGTCGGCTGATGCTGTTTTGTTTTTATAAAAAATAATGTACCATGACCGAGAAGTTGGTCTGATAAGTTCAAACGAATGGGACGAAAAAGAAGGTTGTATTTAATTGTACCATTGCGGATAGTATTAAAGTTAAAATTATTATGCACATTGCAACATAACAGAAATAGACAATAATCTAAAACTTTGATGAGTTTTATGACATATCAACGACATCATTACTATCACAATCCAAATGCCATTTCTAAATAAAACTTCGCAGGAACCCCCTTGTGCAGCCCAAAACCCCACGAGCACCCCCTACCCAAAACTATAAACCTAGGTGAACTCTACAAAAAATCTCCTAATCATAAGTCTTGACACGCTTACTCTATGGTGTCAACCTTATGTTAGGAACTGCTCACTCACACAAGTTATACAATCTAGCTAGTCTTAAGGAACTGCAATCCAACGGAAAGATAAGTTCACATGATGATTTTTGTTTAATGTTAGATAGTTTGTCAACCACTTAATCCGTATTGAGACAAATCCAAAGTTATCATTGATTCTCTTTGGAGGTCCTGGATCATCTGGTGTTGTTGGACCATCACCTGCCTCGCCCCTACTCCTTATATCTCTGCTTCTGCTGCAGCTTGTGAGTTATCAGCTTACCTTGATAGTGACAATGTCACTGCTTATGAGGATGAGTTTGATTTACTTCTATGGTGACATGACCACAAGCTAACATTTTTAGTTCTTTTTACAATGGCTAGAGACATTTTCTTTGTTCTTGTTTCTACTATGTCTTCAGAATCTTGTTTCAGCTTGACATGCAGGATTATTGAGGAGCGGCGCCGAAGACTGTTGCCTGAACACGTGGGGATGCTGGCTTGCATAAAGAATTGAGAGCTGGGTGAAAGAATACTTTAGCATTCTGTTGACAACCAAGAGCTGACAGAGTCCTTTGAGAATTTGTATCTTGACGCTATTAAAGATGGATCTGAGCCTCCTTCTGCTAGCACATCAGCAAGTGCAACTGTGGCTTCTGTTTGTGCTGGTACTTGAGAGTTGATAGTTTAGAGTTGAGAGAGGCTTGAGAGTTGAGAGTTGAGACTGATTTGTATTTGTGAATATGTGATTTGTGATGTGAACCTTTGAACAATCATTTTAATTATAAAACTTGTGTTGCACTCTTTTTCTCTTTCTGGGGTTTCTCACAAGAGTAATAAGCTTTACCAAAAAAGGTTTTTAATGAGGTAGCATTGCACATAGCTCAGTTATCTATTACATTCTGGAATTGAATTTTGATTCTTCTCTATGACCTTAGACTAATCTGCCTGATCTGTCTCTGTGATTTCTCTGTTGACATGATGATCTTTGTTCAATGTTAGGTAGTTTGTCAACCACTTAATCCCTATCGAGACAAATTCAAAGTTGTCATTGATTTTGTTGCTAGTAAAAGCCTAGAAGTTTGCACTCATCCTCAAACACATGCAGATTGAGCATATCCTTTATACAAATACTAGTTAGAAAAACACATGCAGATTAAAACACTTAATAATTAAGCCTAGTTAGCAAGGTCATGAAAACTTATACAACTAGCAATACAAATTAGTCTTAGGAAATTGCAAATCAACGGGAAGATAAATCGACACGATGATTTTTATCTAGAGGTTAAGTGGTTTGCCAAGCACCTCATTTGATTCTCTTGCCAAGAACCTAATCCTCAAACACATGCAAATTGAGTGGGTCCTTTGCACAAATTTACTTCCTCCATTCTAAAATAACTGTCATTTTCGTTTCTCGAAAAAAACAAGTTTAACTAAATATATTTTTTGTAAAAAAAATAATATTTATAGTACATAATTAGTATTGTCAGAAAAAAAAATCTCTGAATCTAGTTCTTTTAACGAATTTATTTGAAGATACAAAAAAATACATATATTTTTTTAGAATCAAGTCAAACTTATACCACGAAAACCAAAAGCGACAAGTTATTTGGGGACGAAAATAGTACTAGAACGGTACAATACACACATTACATTACAGTAACCACCCAAACACATACAGAGAGATTGACAGATACTGCTACTATACTGCGGGCCTGCGGCATCGTCGTCGTTGCGCTGAAGCTGTACACGTACGCCTGTGCATTATTTTATTGGTTGACTGATCGACTCGGGAGCTATAGCTGCATAGTAGTAGATCGAGTCAGAAGGACGACGATGCTGCTGCTGCTGCAGCACTTGCAAATGGTATGGTATTACACGATGACACAGCAGCGGCCGTGGTTGGCCGCCGCCAGCTTCTGCTTGAGCCTCGTGACCTGTCGCTCGAGTTCCTTGACCCTGTCCTTAAGTTCCGCAGCCTGTTTCTCGGATCGGTCCGCCCTGTCGCTGTGCTTGTCCCTGCTGCTCTTGAGCAAATTGTAGTCGTTCTGTAAGCTCGAGATCTTGCTGTTGAGATGAGTAATCTCGGCTTCCAGCCTCTTCGTGTTGTTGTCCGCCAGAACTAGGACCGAGTTCATCGGCTCGCTCTGTCGCCATGACGACGAGGATATTGCATCATCATACAGTGCAGAAGAATATTATCAGTGAAAAATTTGAACAGTAAAATTATTTTTGTGTTCTGATTGGGACAAATTAATTAATGATGAAGACAGCAGAACACAACAACATAATGCAATTTTTTTTTTTTTTTTTTTTTTTTTTTTTTGTTATGAAGCGATCGGGATAATGCGAAACCTGATGAGCACCATGACGCTGCTTCTGCTGCCTGCCCGCCATGATGGTCGGCCGGCCGCCACTTGCAAAATGCGTTTGAATGGACGACGCACAAGGCAGGAAGGGAACGTCGTTTAAATAGACAGACAGACGCACAAGGCAGCTAGCTATGGTCGATCGGTCTTCTTGACTCTTGTGAGAGCATCACCATCATACATAACAGACGTACGGTATCTACCGATCCGTGTATGACGACGTGCTCCCTCCATTTTTCTTTTATTATTATTATTATTATTATTATTATTATTATTATTATTATTATTATTATTATTATATAAAATGAACGTATCAACAAGTCATACAGTTATTTTATCTTTTTTGCTAGACCTAGTTACGGTATGCACGTACGCGCACCCTATTCTTATGAGCAGCTTCGAAGATCTGAGTTAGACCGGTAAACTTTAAGATTGACGAAGTTACTACACACGTCTTATTGTCGATGGACATGTCACTTATCACTGAAAGAATAGAACCGTTAAATATAGGAATAAATCTAGAAAAATACAAGCATCTGTGTCAAGTCGAGAACTTAAACTCAAGTGGACGACAAAGAATTTAACCAACTAAGCTACGCTCAATATATTAGCTATTGTCCAAAACATTCCAACGTCACTTACCAAACGTTAAACGTCACTCACTACTACGTAGGTATATGTTTGATTCTGAGATGAGATGATATTATTTATTTATTTGATGTTTGTTACCGGAGCAAAGCTAGAATGAGTTCGATTTGTTGGTTTTTTAAACATCTACGTTTAAAAACTTTCTTAGAATTCGTACATAGTTGGTTCCAAAAAAAAAAGAATTTCGTACCTACAAGTTTACAAATAAATTATAAAGAATCATTGCTCATATAATTGCATACAAACAAGTCTGAATTCAGTCACAACGATGATAAATTTTAGATCTATATGTTGCAACGGGTTCCTGCAAGGAACATCTGTCCACGTCGCCCCTAATGTTTCTCTCCGTTCAGTTTTTCATCCGACGGCCTAGATCGCCGGAACCAGATTCGTTGGACGCGACTTCTCATGCTTCTCTCCCAGCTTCCTTCATCTTCTTCGCTGCTGCTTCTTAGATTTTTCAGCTTTTCGTTTCAATCAAGACAAACAAATATATATGAACGAAGCTCCAGCTCCAGTTTGCCGACACTTCTCCTCCTCCTTCTCTCTCTCCTAACACGGGACGCCCGTCACCAGGCCGACGGCGCCGCCGGGAAGCGGCGAAGCCGGCGGCCCTCCTCCTCCCCTTCCCCTCGCGTGACGTCCTGCTGGTCGGGCCCGTGTCGTCTCCTCACAGCGCGAGACGCTGTCGGTCGCAACGTTGCACCTTGGCTGCGGCGACGAATTGTGAATATATTTCAACACAAGGACGGAATTCCAAAGATACAAATCCCAAATTTATCAATTTTACATCTTATGATGAATGGGATTAACATTGCACTGCAAATGGTATGTATTATATATACAGAACATATTCTCACTTTTAGAAGAGTACTTTTTTGTCACAGTACTCGGGGTCAGGACCTCTAGGTATATGACAATTTTTAGCACGGTGTCTACCAATCCGTGTAATTTTGAGCACATCATCAATGTGCGTAGCTGTGATGACAGACTACTTCACCTGTAAAGCAAGTCATTTCGGATAAGACTTAAATCAAACGTTAGAAATATAAATCATAAATAACTTTTAAGCTGTTAAGTTTTAAAATATGAAAAATTAAATAAATAGATTTATTTTGAAAAATACTTTTATAAAAATATACATATATCATTTTTTAATAAATATTTTATAAAAATAAGAAATTAAAGTTGTGCTTTAAAGACCGTATTATTGTTCCAAACAACTTGCTTTACGTACTGAAGGAAGTACTCTCTCCATTATGTTCGAATATATTAACTATTACTATTGTCCAGAACATTCCAAACGTCACTCTTACGTATCTATGTTTGATTTCTGAGATGATATTATTTATTTATTTGATGTTTGTTATCACAGCAAAGCTAGAATGAGCTCGATTTGTTTTTTTTGAAATATCTACGTTTAAAAACTTTCTTAGAAATCGTGCATAGTTGTTTTTTTAAAAAAATAATTTGTACCTAGAAGTTTACAGATACAAATTATAAAAATCACTGTTGATATAATTACATACTCCCTCACTATAGGAAAATAGATGATGTTTTGGACATCGACACGGTCTCTAAAGTATAACTTTGACTCCCTTTATACTGAAAAATATTTATCAAAAAGTGATATATGTATATTTTTATGAAAGTATTTTACAAGATAAATCCATTCATATGGTTTTTATATTTTTAAACTCAACAACTAGAAAGTTATTCATGATTTATATTCCTAATGTTTGACCGAAACCATATCCAAAACGTTATCTATTTCCTATACAGAGGGAGTACAAACAAATCCAAATTCGATCACAAAGTTTATAAACTATGAACATATTTTAACACAAGGACAAAATTCTAAACATAAAACCCCCTAAATTTGTCAATGTTACATCTCATGAATGAGATTGACATTGCACTGCAAATTGTATGTATTATATATACAGAATATATTCTCACTTTTAGAAGAGTATTTTTTGTCACAGTACTTGAAACCTGTAGGTATATATGGCTCCTTAGAAAATTCAAAGTTTACTATAAACTCAATCCATATTCGTTGGATATGTGCATGACAAGTTAGGTCATGTTTAGTTTTCACCCTAAAAACTTTTTATCTATCATATTGAATCCTTGGACACATACTCCCTCCGTAAAGGAAAAGAAAGTCGTTTTGGACAATGATACGGTCTCCAAAGTATAACTTTGACTCCTTGTTTTTATAAAAAAATATTTATTGAAAAATAATATATGTATACTTTTATGAAAATATTTGTTAATACAAATCTATTTATATAGCTTTTACATTTTAAAACTCAATAACTTAAAAGTTATTCATGATTTATATTCCAATGTTTGATCAAAATCTTGTCCAAAACGATTTTCTTTTCCTATACGGAGGAAGTACATGAATATTAAATGTAGACTAAAAATAACTAATTACACAAATTGTGATAACTTTGTGAGATGATTTTTTAATTTTAATTAGTACATATTTTAATAATGTTGTGCTACAATAAATATGTGTTAATCTACCCTACTATTGCATCATCATAGATCTATGCTAAGTCCACCCAGAAAACGTCCCCCACTGAGAAGGCCTTACTAAATCCACACACGAAATTGTACCCAGGAAACCAACTCCATAAAAATTGACGATTCAGATTTAATTCGTAACTTTCTCTCTCCTTATTCACTCACATCTAACGGACGAGATTATCTGTATGGTATATCCCTCATCCCTCACTCACATCTCCACCAATCCAAAAAATACGGAAGGATTATTAGGGAACGAGATTTTTTAGGGAAGGAAAAAACATTCGTTAGGAAAGGAGGAGGGGACGAGATTTCTTACAGAAGGAAAAAACATTCGTTATGGAAGGAGGAGATTTTTTAAGGAAGTCAAAAACATTCGTATCAGCCAAGGGCACATCACGGAAAAAAAAGATTATGGAAAAAAAATCATCCGCGTTTCAGCCAAGGGCACATCACGGAGAAAAAAGTTGCATTACCAGCCGAGCGCACATCATGGAAAAAAAATCTCCATCCGGCGTTGTCAGCCAAGGTGTGCATATCAGATTCTATAGAAGAAAAAAAAAATCATGAACAAAAACAACATTGTATGCCTTCCCAGCCAAGCGATACGCCAGACTCCTTCGATATGTGGAGGATATCGCGGACGGCCGCCGCTGAGAAAACTTGCGAGACCGCCGTCTAGGAAAATTGCTAGGCTGATATTCGAAGCAGAAAAATTTGCGAGGCTGCCGCCCGCTATCCACCCTTGAGGCTGGCCAATTGTCTTGCGCGTACCTAGGCCACGCTCATGATACCGCTGTCCGCGTAGATGAGGCCGAACAATCGTCGTCGTCCGCGCAGGCGAGGCCGGCCAATCGTCGTGCGCGATGTCTGGCTGCGCTCACGAGGACGTCATCCACGATCCGAGCTGTGAGGTCGCCGTAAACGATCCGAGGCCGTCATCCGACTCCACGGACAAGGCGACGCTGACCAATCGTCGTTCACGATCTGAGGTCGTCGCCCAACTCCACGAACGCAGGTGAGACTCATGTACATGATTGTACCGTCCGTCTAAATGCATATTGACCACCGTCCGCGTAAATACACGCACGAGCGAAAAGAAATATACCGGCACACACGCGAGGCCATCGTCTTTACAGCGAGGCCGCTGTCGCACGCCGTCGATCACGCCTCCACGCAAGCGCCCCACCTGCACCCCACTGTAACAACGCGGCCACCGTCCGTGCAACGACATTGTCGCAGGGTTTTCAAAAAAACAACGTTGTCGATATGATGGTTAGTTTAAACCATTGCAACAACCTCTGGATGACTCATATTTTTAGTTTTAATAAATTTTTACACAATGTAAGTTGTGGTATATGGATGATTAATAACATGAAGTATTGAACTGGAACCACTCTATTTGACCATGTGACCCCGATAATTTATGACAAAGAATACTGAAAATATTCAACAATTTTTCAGTCTTGATAAATATAACAACACTTATTTATATAAACAAGATGATATAAGCAACATTCGATTCAAATCCCCTGCAATATTGTGGAACTCAAGTTTAAACATAATGAGAGAGGACCAAGATCATCAGAATATAAGCAATGACGCGAGCGATAATTTAGATGACGATATCATAATGATAGATGACCTGGCCGATATATCTATTTTACTATCAGGTACACTAACATGGACAAACAGGCAAGATCCATTGGATGCAATTCGCACACACATCCTGATGATCATCGGTGTTGAATCTTTAAAATAAGTTATTTTATAAAATAGATTGTTTAGTTCTAAATGAACAATTATTAACGCTATTGCAATAATGCTACAATAATTGACTATATATTCTTGTCCTTTTTAGCGAAGAATGGGTCTAAAACACGAAATCAGATATGGTTTTGTTTTTAGGTTCTTGCTGCCATATTAAATTATGTTTTGAACTAAAGTAAAATATAATTTAACAAATCATATATATATTCCGTGTATTGGTTTTTAGGTTTTGTTGCTATATTTAGGTTCTGCTGTCATATTTTTAAGATAGGTTGTATATTTTATTCATAATAGATAGAACAAATCAAGTTGTGCATATTATGGGTCCTTTTTTCCGGATCCATGTTTCAAGGTCATAATACAAGCATCAGATCCATGTTTCAAGGGTATGATACAAGTATGCCATAGATCTACAAGACATGCTTAAGACCGACCTTAGACAAGATGTAATTTAGATGGTTAATAAAACAAACAACTCTTTATTTATGCCTTTTAAGGATAATAGTTTTCTGGATTGTACTCATAATCATTACAATTGTGTGAAAGTTGAATAAAATAACTTTAGTTGTTCCGTCTTTAAATGCATCATGAAGTCAAACCGTGGCGTTAGCACGAGCACTAGACTAATGATAGATTAATTAGTCTTAATAAATTTATCTCATAGTTTTTTGACGGAATATATAATTTATTTTTTATTACTCTATTTTTAATAGACTAAATTAGTATCGCAACATTTGATGTGACACCCGAAAACTTTTCCACACCAACTAAACACCCTCTTAATGTAGCATAGATGACCGAACTTTTAACTAACCCATTGCCAAAACACATCAATATTAATTAAATTCTCTCCACAAATAAAAAATTAGACCTAGAGTAAAACTCTGAAACAACACTTTCATAGGGCTATCAAATATGTCGTAGGGGTAGCACTTATGCAATTGACTCATGGGATTTATACCCACTAGAAAAGAAACTCTATTTTAACTCTCTAAAACAAGACATAAATCGAGGCAGAACATATGCGACATGATAGCTGACCCAACTGGCTCTTGAAATTTACCAAAAGAAAATATGTGGTGATTATCTAAAATCTAGAACAAGATATGCATGGGCGGCATGTATGCAGAGCATCATGTTCGGGAGCAGCTTGAATGCTCTTTTCCTTGACGACAGCTTCACTAGTAAACTTTCACAGGAAGTTAAATAGGCTTTGATTTACAAATAAGAAAGGTTAAATAGAATTCACCTCATATGGAACAAATTAGAATGTACCAGTTACACGTGTGATAAAACGTCTAACAACTCTAAAATAGGTTAATACCCTCTAGAATATTCCTCCCTCCACCTTACAATCTATAACTCTTATAAAGTAAAACCCACTGGCTATTTCTCTCAATATGCAAGTTATCCATCTCATCAATCCACTATCAGATGACACTAACATGTAAGCTATTTACCTCATCAGTCCACTATCTCATATATTTATGGTCAACTAGCATTTGCAAATATGATGTACACTTCAACATCATCCACTAACATGCATTTAATTATACACATCAGCATACCACGTCATCCACTAACATTAACTTATGAATAATTATTTATCCCTTGCTATAAGTAACTTTATCCAAATCATCATTAATTTCTGCGGTAACGTGCGCGGCATTCCTCTAGGTATAATACATATTCAATTGTAGTAAATCAAACTCTATTCTTGACCAAATTAGTAGGGAAGAGTAATACATCTACCATATCAAAAGAAGTGAATTATAGAGATATGTTTCATATTGTATAATAATAAACCTAACTATTTTTTTTTTCTAAAATTTCACTCAAACTTATAAAGTTTGACTTACTACAACTAAAAAACTCATTATATTCCAAGATGAGGGGACAATAACTCCAGATTAATTTAATGAAACAAGTACAAAAATGAGGAGACATTTCCCTTTTCTAACAGATGTGGTTTTTCTCAGCACGCCATCTCTAATCTTCACAGAAGGCACTGTAGCTATACAACTAACAACTGTTACTGGAAATCAATTTTTAGGAGCGTTTTCGTTAAGAAAACTGCCCCTAAAAATGTTTCTTTTTCTAGACATAGACTTTACTATATCAATCAGAGTCCTATTTTTCTCTCAAAAAAGTTATTTGATTGTGGAGTGTATTTGACTGAGAACTCATGTTTGATGCCCATCTCATCACATAGCTTATCAATCCTTATGTGCTCTTGAGTTCATTTCCATTGTCACTTCTAACCGTTTTTTACTCTCAGCTCAAACTCATTTTCAACTGAATTATTTGAATATATTAAACACTTCACTCTTATACTTTTAAAAGAATACCCATATAAATCTAGTAAAGTCATCGACTATCACAAACCTATATTTTTTTCCTCTCATGCTCCTATATGTAGTTGGTCCAAACAAAGTCGACATCCAATAACTAAAGTGTCTTGCTAGTTGAAATTATGCTCTTACTAGAATGTATTTTTCTATTTGCTACTTACTTCCTGCAGTGCATGTCCACAGTGGCAGCATGTGGCAAGTCACGCGAGCCAAAATGGCCGGTTTTGGCAAAATTATAAGAATTTTTCTCAATTCAAAGACAAATATGTGCTCTGTCCAGTTTTCTAAAGCAAGTGGTCTTGAGGTTGTTAAGTCAAATATTTTAAACTTTGACTATAAATAAATTCTTTTAGGTTAAGTTTGGAAAATATGAAAGTGATGTGAGTAGTTGATTCATCTCGAAATGTATTCTTATAGAAATGTATATTGACTATACTTAATAAATATTTTATAATAAAAAGTAACTGTCAAAGTTATTTTTTTAAGATCGTGTCAATACCAAAATGATTTGCTTCAGGAACCGGGCAGCAAGAGATTTGGGAGGACGGCGTTTGAATGTATATGTATGAGTGAAAAAAACAGATATAGAAGCCTCCGCATGACATTTCTTCTGAGAGTTTTCGTGAGTGTCATTATATTATAAAATATAGCAATTGTCTATATATCACTAAAAAGTTTGAGCGGTCATATGTACCATCGTGCTAAACTTTTTTGTCATTCATGCCACTTCCGTCAGACTTAACTCTAACGGTGTTAAACCGCCAATGTGAAAAGTCGAAAATACCCTCAGATGTGAATATGCTATTAATTTTTTTGAGCATCTTAACGACTTCAAATGAAAATACTCGGAACTAGAAAATTGTAGATCTCCTTGAGATCTACAGTTTTTATATAAAATTATCTTCTTGATTTCGTATTAAAAAATAATTGTTCTAAGACATACTAATCATATCAAACCATAGTTTTTTTTTTGCCATTGCAAGCCGGTCCTTGAACTTTTTTTAAGATAGTGGCAAGTTTTTTTTCATACACTTTGTTGGGGGAAGGGACCCTCGGCAGTGGCGCCACGCAGGCCGGATCTGCAAGACGACCCTCGTGTGTCCCGCGTACCTTCGCCAAAACCCATCTCTTTATTTGCTAAGTCCCTCGAGTCATCGTGCGAGCCCCCGAATACTAACCCAACCTTCGGATTGCTTAGCAAATTCTTACAGGCAAAGGGCGTGAAGAACGCCGGAAGCAGTCCTCGCGCGTCCCGCGCACCTTCGCCAAGAGGCCCAGTGTAACACCCTGATTTAAATTTTCCCCAATTGTATTAAATAAACTAGAAATTAAATAGGTTGGCTAGTTTATTAGAGGAGGAAAATAAAATTTATTTATCATTTCCATGTTGCATTCATGCCATTGCATATTTTAGTGTGTGGTAAATGATTTTATTAAACCCGTTAGGGCGTACCGAATTTATTCTATTTAGAAAAGCAACAAAAAGATTTATAAAAGTTTTGCGAAATCAAACTCAAAGTTTTATTTCCAAAATCTAGGGAAAACATTTTCAAAACTTTTGAAATTTATTTTATTTCAAACTGATTTGAAATGAATTCGCAAAAGAATTTAGAAAAAAAAGGAAAATTGGCAAAGGGCCTCACCCTCTCCCTTCTCCTCCAGCCGGCCCAACCCACCCCTCCTCCTCTCTTCGCGCGTGGCCCAGCCCGCTGCCTCCCCCACTCCCTCTCTTCTCCCCAGCCCGGCCCGCGCTACCCCGACCGCGCTCCCTCCTTGGGCCGACGCCGGCCGGCCTGCTCCCCGAGCCGCGCCACTTTCTCCCCCCCCCCCCCCCCGCGCGGCCCGTCTCCCTCGCTCGGCCCAGCCTGCTCGCGAGCCGCGTGCGCGCTCCACCACCGGTCAGAGCCTTCCCCAACCTCCTGCCCGCCCTATGCGCTCGTCCTCATCCCTCTCGGATCGATCCGGGAAGCACATCACCAGACGCCGCCACCCTGTCCCACACCCTATAAACCCTTCTACGACCCCGAGCCGCCTCCGTCCAAGGCCCTGACAAGCCCTCGCACCGCCCTAGAACCTCCAGAGAGCTCGCCACCGTGCGCCACCATTGAAGAGCTCGGACCGAGCCATCCACCGGCGCCGAGAGCACCTTCACCGAGACCGCTGTAAGATCCGCTCTCGATCCCACCTTGTCCCGTTGTCTTTACCGTGTTGTAGACGTCCCCCCAAGCGCGCCGGGCACACCGGCCATGGCGCCGCCGCCCTTCGCACCCCCTCCGCCGCGCACAGACCCCGCCGGCCGCCGCTGGCTCGCCTCGGTTAACCATAGCCACCCGATCTGAAAACAACGATGTAGATTAGATCCCTATCGCGAACCGGTATGCACCGACGTGTGGACTCAGTCCACGGCGCCAGCTCCCTCGGTCCACCGCCCACGCGGCAAACCCGGCCAACCAGCGAGCGCCACGCGGCATGACGCGGCACCCACATCAGCGCCACACACGCATCTGCTCGGCGGCCGTCACTTTTGTAAAAGAGACCCTGCCTTTCATTGAAATCAACCCTCCGTCCGTTCGGCATTGTTCACTGAGTCACGGAAACTTTGCGATCTAGCCCCTGCACTTCCAGCTAAATGAGGCCCGCTTCTGTTGCCTTTTTAATTCAGTTTTCTTTTATTTAAATTACGAAAATGACTTCAACTGATTTACAGTTTTGCCACCCGACTTCAAAAGCCCATAACTTTCACGTTTTAACTCCGTTTTGACCCATTCAACTTGCGTTAGATTTATAATTTCGTTCTCTACGCAGTAGATCTATTAGTTTACTGTTTTCATACTGTTTGTTGTACTGTTATTTATTTCTATGTATTGTGCCATGTATGTTGCTTGGGCCAGAGAGTGCGGAGTACGAGGACGCTCCAGACCCTCCTTGCGACCCAGTTGATTCGACCCAGTCCGAAGGCAAGTGTCCTTGAACATCTTGCACCTACTTTATTTTACTTTTGGTACTAGAGTAGTTAGATCTTGTAGATGCATGCTTGTCACTAATTTGAATCCCATGTTAGGGTTTACTAGAATTTGTTTATATTATCCTTGTCGCCTGTTTTGGGATGTTCGGGTAGGTGTCTTGCTTAGCCCTGCAGTCATGGTTGGGATGGGAGTTAAAATGTTTATAATCTTGATTAATGAACTATGAAATGAACGTGGTCATAGTAATTTTGTAGAAACATGGTGATTAGGTAAATCCGGCAGGATGGACCCGTACTGGTGGTTTTGTGCCGTGGGACTCGGCAGCTGCTTTTGGTTTTTGGTTCGGGGCTCGTGCTAGACATATCCTGCCTGGATCCCTAGGACCCGGTTCTCAGAGCATGTAACCCGGCTTGACAGCGCAACCATGAGATCTGGATGGGCTGGACCTGGCTAATTAATTAGTTACCTCTAAGTTGAGGGTCCACACGGGGTTTGTTTTAGTGGCTCACGAGGGGGCCCTGGGGGTCGTAGACCTTTGTACGGGGTGAAACCTTAGAGGTACGTGTGGAACGGACTTGGAGGGGGCTTTGTAAAGGCCTTGCAGTGCAACCCGCTATGCACCTCGGCAGTGTTTAGCGTGACGGGATCTGCACGACTCATGGGTAACGATGTGCAACCTCTGCAGAGTGTAAAACTGATATATCAGCCGTGCTCATGGTCACGAGCGGCTTGGACTTCTGTGAGATTAGTTGGTTACTGGTTGGTTTTGGGTTCGGGTCATCTGATGGACTTCTGGTGTTGGTTGCTCGGTGTGACTCCGAGTGTGGTTTGCTCGGTGCGACTCCGAGTGTTGTTACTTTTCTACAGTATCTGTGGCTATAACCTAGTAAATAGGTGCATAGGATTAATAGGATTAATAGGGTGTCTCGCTTTAGGCGCTTGAGTCAAACAAAGTCAGCCTACCTTTGTTATAAGCCTCATAAGCATATATTTCCCACACTTGCGGAGTACATTTCGATGTAATCACCCTTCCTCTTTGTCCCCCCTGCTACCCCACCCAGACGCTGGAGACTACGCGTACGAGGAGCAGGAGTATCCAGAAGACGGAGGCTACGACCCTGACGACCTGTACTAGGATGGCGCTACCCCCGGTCGACCTTCCTGTGGAGTGGAGTCCAGATCTTTCGCATCGACACCAGAGTTTATTTTAGAGTTAGACTGAGAGTCTGTACTTTTCTTTTGGACCCGAGGGTCATTTTTGTAATAATGTACGATATATTAATTAAGCATTGTTTTTATATTTACTATGATGTGGATATATGTATGAAAATTGATCCTGGCATACATATATTGTGCTCCAATTTTGTTCTTAAAATTGGGGTGTCACACCCAGGCCTTAGCGGGAGGCGAGGGGACTCGGACTTCGCGACTGGAGGGATGTCTTCGCGTGTCGAAGATCAGCCCACGCATTTCCGCGAGGGTGGGCACGAGCCAAGCGGCGGCGGGCGCATGGAAAGCAGGCTAGGGTTTCGGCTCCAGTTGTGTTTGTACGAGTTTGCCCTTCTGTATGTATAGCGCGGAGGAATCTTTCTTGTACCCTACTGTAATTTAGTCGGCACCCCTTGGTATCCCCTATAAATACCGAGGGGTGAACAGTGTAATCGGTACGTTTTTTGGGAATAGAGCCACAGTAACACTGTACTCGCTCCCTTAAACCTTCGCGCTGGTTTACTGTACTCGCTCCCTTAAACCTTCGCGCTGGTTTTATTCTTGCTGCATCTTAGTTTAGTTCTGACGATTGGCCACCTTCGCCACACCCCTGCACGTGTGCGGAGGTTGGGCTAGTGTGTCACCAACAGTCTGGCGCCGACCGTGGGGGTCGAAGTTCGAAATGGCAGGAAACAGGAGAGCGCCCGCTACCAGAGAGGCCACGGCGATAATCCAGCCTGTGGAAGAGAATGTAGTACCCTCGAAAACAGAAGAAGTTGCTCCAGGGACGGAGGTCTCGGGCCCTCACACTCGGTCGGGATCACAACCGCACCCGCATACCTCCGGAGGAGATGGGGAAGGAGATGAGGAGGAGTTGGGCCTCGAGGCTTTAGAAAGACTTCAAGCTGAGTTACAGGAAAAGAAGAGGCGCCTGGACCAGCTTGAAAGGCACAACCGGCTGCGCCGTATCAGGCAAAAGGCGGATGAAGCAAGAGAGCAGCTTCGCCGAATGGAGGAGTCCCTCGCGGCAGCTGAAGCCAAAGCCGAGGGATGGAACGATGGAGAAATGCCACCACTACAGGAGGGAAATGAGCAGGATCATGGCAACCTCCGCCGCCATCCACCACCCCCACCACCACCAAGACACCCAGAACCATACCCCATGAGACAACCAAACTTTCGCCAACTCTACCCAGATGAGATAGAGCCAAACCTTCGCAACCAGCGTAGAGCCCCTGGTCGACCTTCCTGTGGAGTGGAGTCCAGATCTTCCGCATCGACACCAGAGTTTATTTTAGAGTTAGACTGAGAGTCTGTACTTTTCTTTTGGACCCGAGGGTCATTTTTGTAATAATGTACGATATATTAATTAAGCATTGTTTTTATATTTACTATGATGTGGATATATGTATGAAAATTGATCCTGGCATACATATATTGTGCTCCAATTTTGTTCTTAAAATTGGGGTGTCACAGAGTGGTATCAGAGCCGTGTTGACCGTAGGACGCTACCCTAGTCAGTCGTCGAATTTACAAAACTATTTTTACAAAGTCTGACCCCTTTTCCCACTTCTGTAGCCTGTCTCTGCTGAAAATTCAAATTTTGTTTAAAAGTAGGTCCTCCAAACTCGTAAGAAGCCCGCCATAATTATGTGATCTCGTAGGTCATTAAATGACATGTACTTGTGCATATGTAATGTTTTGGTTCTTTGTAATGATTGTTGGTGTGTTGCGACCGTCAGGTTGCAGCGACATCATTTGTTTAAAATATTTTACTAATCGAATTAACTAACCAAATCAGGGTTGTTATATATCTATTTATCATATCTCACTCTTACTCCTGGAAAATGTAACAGATGGTTGACACCAGGAGCAGCGCGGGTAACGCCGGTAACGCTGGCGGGAGCGGGGTAGGTGGCAACTAGCCGCCTCATCCTCATCCACCTCCACCTCCGCCCCCGTATGACCCGCTCCAGATGGCCCATGTACAGAACCAGATGATGCAGAACATGGCCCAGATGACGCAGCACATACAGCAGATGGCGCATGCTGCTCAGGGTGCAGGAGCTGCACAGCCACCCCGACTGGATGACACTCTCAGGAGCTTCATGACGACGCGCCCTCCAGTGTTCCACCACGCCATAGAGCCAATGGATGCAGATGATTGGCTCGAGACGATTACAGGCAAGTTGCAGCTTGCCCATGTCGGGGACCTTGATAAGGCCCTCTACGCCTCGCACCAGCTTCAGGGCCCGGCGAAGAACTGGTGGACTGCCTACACCGCAGCTCATGTGGACGCCAACTCGATCACTTGGGAGGATTTCCGTAAGGCATTCCGCGACCAGTACGTCCCTTTCGGCGAGATCAGGGTGAAGCGCCGGGAGTTTCAGGACCTCAGGCAGGGCGCGATGACAGTGCGTGAGTATCTCACGCAGTTCAGCCAGCTGTCCCGTTACGCCCCAGATGACGTGGACACGGACGACAAGAAGCAGGAGTGCTTCAGGCAAGATCTCTGTCATTCTTTAATATTAATAAATTCTTCATACACCTTTGTTCATTTCTTTTTGCTACCTGATAAATAATAAAATTGTTATCTGCTTCAGGCATGGGCTTAACCCAGGACTCCGCTATGCCCTAGCTTCAAATGAGTATTCCTCATTTCAGAAGCTGGTTGACCGTGCCTTCGCGGTGGAGAAGGAACGGAAGGACCTCGATGCAGATCGCAAGAGGAAGATGACGTTCCAGGGACAGTCCTCCGGCAGCTCTACCCGTCCCCGCTACGCTCCACCTGCTCCAGCTTCCAGGCAGATTCCCCAGCAGCAGCAGTACCGGCCGCCCCAGCACAGGCAGCCCGCTCCTCAGTACAGGCACCCAGCTCCACAGTACCAGGCTCCACCCCAGTAGCACCAGCAGCAGCAGCAGCCACGCCAGACTCAGGCACCTCGCCAGGGTCTTCCAGCTCCGTAGCAGCCCCGTTCAGCACAGGGGGCAGGGCAGGTTGGCCCGTGCTACAAGTGCAACCAGATGGGACACTTCGCCAACAAGTGTCCACTGAGGCAGCCGGCTCTACCGCAGTCACGTCCCGCAGGACAGCCCCAGGCATTCGCACGTGGTCGTGTGAACCATGTCGCAGCGGAGTCAGCTCAGACGGCTCTAGATGTGGTATTGGGTATGTTCACTGTTAATTCCCATCCAGCTACAGTACTCTTTGATTCTGGTGCATCACACTCTTTCATAACCGCAAGGTTCGCATCAGCATGTAGTCTGTCAGTTTCGCCTATGCTTAGAGGCTTGATAGTTACATCTCCTGGAGGAGATATGGTTTCTAGACAGGTGTGTCGGGAGCTGAGTATAAACATAAGGGGGGTAGAGTTTCCTTCTGATCTTATCGTTCTGGATTCTGAGGGGATAGATGTCATTCTGGGAATGAACTAGCTGAGCAAGTATCGAGGGGTTATTGATTGTGCTCAGAGGATCATCACAGTGAAGCATCCAGATGGCACGGAGATTGTGTATCAGGCACCGACGAAGATGATAGAAGAAGCCAGAGCATATGAGGCTGTCGTGGTACCAGATATCCGAGTTGTCAAAGAGTTCCCTGATGTCTTCCAGAAAGTGCCAGGTATGCCACCTGATCGTGAGATTGAGTTCTCTATTGATTTAGTTCCTGGCACTGCACCTATATACAGGCGACCATATAGAATGGATGCCGAAAAGCTAGCCGAGCTGAAGACGCAGATCCAAGAGCAGTTAGAGAAGGGGCATATTCGTCCTAGTACATCCCCATGGGGAGCCCCTGTGATCTTTGTTCCAAAGAAGGATGGAGGCCTACGGATGTGCGTTGATTACCGCGCATTGAATGAAGCTACCATCAGGAATAAGTACCCGATTCCTCGCATTGATGATCTGTTTGATCAGTTGAAGGGTGCTCATGTGTTCTCGAAGATTGACCTGCAAACAGGTTATAATCAGCTGAAGATTCGTAAAGCTGATATTCCGAAGACGACATTTGTAACTCGATATGGGCTATATGAGTACACAGTGATGTCCTTCGGTTTGACAAATGCTCCAGCTTTCTTCATGTATCTGATGAACAAGGTCTTCATGGAGTTTTTAGATCTGTTCGTCGTGGTGTTCCTTGATGATATCCTGATATTCTCGAAGGATGAAGAAGAACATGAGAAGCATCTGAGGTTAGTGTTGCAGAAGCTCAGAGAGCATTAGTTGTATGCGAAACTGAGCAAATGCGAGTTCTGGTTGAAGAAGGTTGCCTACTTGGGGCATATCATCTCAGAAGGTGGAGTATCTGTTGATCCAGGCAAGGTCCAGGATATATTGGACTGGAAGGTACCTGAGAGCGTCACTGAGATTCGGAGTTTCCTCGGTATGGCTGGATACTATCGCAGATTCATTGAGGGATTCTCCAAGATCGTGAAGCCGATGACGAGACTGACTGAGAAGGGTGCCAAGTTTGTATGGTCCCCTGAATGCTAGACTGGTTTCGAGGAGCTGAAAGCGAGATTGACCTCTGCTCCTATTCTTGTCATGCCAGATGTCCAGAAGAACTTCACGGTGTATTGTGATGCTTCGCGACAGGGTCTAGGATGTGTGCTTATGCAGGAAGGTCGTGTGATTGCTTATGCCTCGAGACAGCTCAGGAAGCATGAGCTGAATTACCCTACTCATGATCTAGAGTTGGCAGCTGTTGTTCATGCTCTGAAGATCTGGAGGCATTATCTGATGGGCAAGAAGACGAAGATATACACTGATCATAAGAGCTTGAAGTACATTTTCACCCAACCAGATCTGAATCTTCGCCAACGGAGATGGCTCGAGTTGATCAAAGACTATGATCTGAGTATCAACTATCATCCAGGCAAGGCGAATGTTGTTGCAGATGCCTTGAGCAGGAAGGTCTACTGTAATGTGCTTGAGATCAAGGAGCAGCAGCCTGAGTTGCATGAGGAGTTTGTGAAGCTCAACTTGGGTATTCTTGGCCACACTGATGCAGTAGCCATGGAGGTTGATTCAACCTTGGAGCATGATATCCGAGCAGGGCAGCTCACTGATGAGTATCTTCTGGAGATCAGATAGTCGATCAAGGAGGACAAAGCCCCAGGGTTCACAGAGGATGATCAGGGTGTCTTATGGTTCAGAGGCAGAATCTGTGTTCCAGATGTGAAGGCTATCAAGGAGTTGATTCTGAGGGAAGCTCATGATTCAGCCTACTCTCTCCATCCAGGCAGTACCAAGATGTACCAGGATCTGAAGCAGTATTACTGGTGGTATGGGATGAAGAGGGAAGTAGCAGAGTATGTGGCCTTGTGTGACACATGTCAGAGGGTTAAGGCTCAACATCAGAGACCAGCTGGTTTGCTACAACCTCTGCAGATTCCAGAGTGGAAATGGGAACAGATTAGCATGGATTTCATCACTGGTTTGCCC
Source organism: Coix lacryma-jobi var. lacryma-jobi (assembly GCA_009763385.1). NCBI lineage: Eukaryota > Viridiplantae > Streptophyta > Magnoliopsida > Poales > Poaceae > Coix > Coix lacryma-jobi. The sequence continues at coordinate 157,034,407 of CM019826.1, forward strand.
AGGACACAGTCTGGTTATGACTCTATCTGGGTCATAGTTGATCGGTTGACCAAGGTTGCTCACTTCCTTCCGGTCAAGGAGACATATCAGGGTCCGAAGCTGGCAGAGTTGTACATGTCTCGCATTGTGTGCTTGCATGGGGTGCCCAAGATCATAGTATCTGACAGAGGCACACAGTTTACATCCAGATTCTGGCAACGGTTGCATGAGTCTATGGACACCCGCCTCAGTTTCAGTTCAGCTTATCACCCTCAGACTGATGGTCAGACAGAAAGGGTGAATCAGATTCTGGAGGACATGTTGAGAGCCAGTGCACTCCAGAATAGCCAGAGTTGGGATGTGAGTCTGCCATATGCAGAGTTCTCATATAACAACAGCTATCAGGCCAGTCTGAAGATGTCATCGTTTGAAGCACTGTATGGCAGGAAGTGCAGAACTCCCCTGTTCTGGAACCAGGTTGGAGAAAGGAAAGTCTTTGGCCCTGAGTCTATAGAAGAAGCTGAAGAACAGGTCAGGCAGATCAGAAGCAACCTGAAGACAGCTCAGTCTAGACACAAGAGCTATGCAGATGTTAGACGACGAGAGCTGGAATTCCAGATTGGGGACTATGTCTATCTGAAGGTGTCACCCTTCAGAGGTCTTAGGAGGTTTAATGTCAAAGGGAAGCTATCTCCGAGATTCATTGGCCCTTTCAAGGTGATTGATAAGAAAGGTGCAGTTGTTTATCAGCTGGAGTTGTCTGCACGGCTGACAGGTATTCACGATGTGTTCCATGTATCCCAGCTGAAGAGATGCTTGAGAGTTCCAGAGGAGCAGTTGCCACTTGAGGAGCTCGATCTGAGAGATGATCTGACTTTCTTCGAGCCGATCAAGATTCTGGACACGATGGAGCGAGGCACTCGCAACAAGAGGATAAAAATCTGCAAGGTGCAATGGAAGCATTATTCCGAGGAAGAAGCCACGTGGGAGAAGGAAGATGATCTTCGGGCAGATTTTCCTCACCTCTTCACCGACTCTTCCTAATCTCGAGGACGAGATTCTTCTAAGGAGGGTAGGTTTGTAACACCCTGATTTAAATTTCCCCAATTGTATTAAATAAACTAGAAATTAAATAGGTTGGCTAGTTTATTAGAGGAGGAAAATAAATTTTTTTTATCATTTCCATGTTGCATTCATGCCATTGCATATTTTAGTGTGTGGTAAATGATTTTATTAAACCCGTTAGGGCGTACCGAATTTATTCTATTTAGAAAAGCAACAAAAAGATTTATAAAAGTTTTGCGAAATCAAACTCAAAGTTTTATTTCCAAAATTTAGGGAAAACATTTTCAAAACTTTTGAAATTTATTTTATTTCAAACTGATTTGAAATGAATTTGCAAAAGAATTTAGAAAAAAAGGAAAATTGGCAAAGGGCCTCACCCTCTCCCTTCTCCTCCAGCCGGCCCAACCCACCCCTCCTCCTCTCTTCGCGCGCGGCCCAGCCCGCTGCCTCCCCACTCCCTCTCTTCTCCCCAGCCCGGCCCGCGCTACCCCGACCGCGCTCCCTCCTTGGGCCGACGCCGGCCGGCCTGCTCCCCGAGCCGCGCCACTTTCTCCCCCCCCCCCGCGCGGCCCGTCTCCCTCGCTCGGCCCAGCCTGCTCGCGAGCCGCGTGCGCGCTCCACCACCGGTCAGAGCCTTCCCCAACCTCCTGCCCGCCCTATGCGCTCGTCCTCATCCCTCTCGGATCGATCCGGGAAGCACATCACCAGACGCCGCCACCCTGTCCCACACCCTATAAACCCTTCTACGACCCCGAGCCGCCTCCGTCCAAGGCCCTGACAAGCCCTCGCACCGCCCTAGAACCTCCAGAGAGCTCGCCACCGTGCGCCACCATTGAAGAGCTCGGACCGAGCCATCCACCGGCGCCGAGAGCACCTTCACCGAGACCGCTGTAAGATCCGCTCTCGATCCCACCTTGTCCCGTTGTCTTTACCGTGTTGTAGACGTCCCCCCAAGCGCGCCGGGCACACCGGCCATGGCGCCGCCGCCCTTCGCACCCCCTCCGCCGCGCACAGACCCCGCCGGCCGCCGCTGGCTCACCTCGGTTAACCATAGCCACCCGATCTGAAAACAACGATGTAGATTAGATCCCTATCGCGAACCGGTATGCACCGACGTGTGGACTCAGTCCACGGCGCCAGCTCCCTCGGTCCACCGCCCACGCGGCAAACCCGGCCAACCAGCGAGCGCCACGCGGCATGACGCGGCACCCACATCAGCGCCACACACGCATCTGCTCGGCGGCCGTCACTTTTGTAAAAGAGACCCTGCCTTTCATTGAAATCAACCCTCCGTCCGTTCGGCATTGTTCACTGAGTCACGGAAACTTTGCGATCTAGCCCCTGCACTTCCAGCTAAATGAGGCCCGCTTCTGTTGCCTTTTTAATTCAGTTTTCTTTTATTTAAATTACGAAAATGACTTCAACTGATTTACAGTTTTGCCACCCGACTTCAAAAGCCCATAACTTTCACGTTTTAACTCCGTTTTGACCCATTCAACTTGCGTTAGATTTATAATTTCGTTCTCTACGCAGTAGATCTATTAGTTTACTGTTTTCATACTGTTTGTTGTACTGTTATTTATTTCTATGTATTGTGCCATGTATGTTGCTTGGGCCAGAGAGTGCGGAGTACGAGGACGCTCCAGACCCTCCTTGCGACCCAGTTGATTCGACCCAGTCCGAAGGCAAGTGTCCTTGAACATCTTGCACCTACTTTATTTTACTTTTGGTACTAGAGTAGTTAGATCTTGTAGATGCATGCTTGTCACTAATTTGAATCCCATGTTAGGGTTTACTAGAATTTGTTTATATTATCCTTGTCGCCTGTTTTGGGATGTTCGGGTAGGTGTCTTGCTTAGCCCTGCAGTCATGGTTGGGATGGGAGTTAAAATGTTTATAATCTTGATTAATGAACTATGAAATGAACGTGGTCATAGTAATTTTGTAGAAACATGGTGATTAGGTAAATCCGGCAGGATGGACCCGTACTGGTGGTTTTGTGCCGTGGGACTCGGCAGCTGCTTTTGGTTTTTGGTTCGGGGCTCGTGCTAGACATATCCTGCCTGGATCCCTAGGACCCGGTTCTCAGAGCATGTAACCCGGCTTGACAGCGCAACCATGAGATCTGGATGGGCTGGACCTGGCTAATTAATTAGTTACCTCTAAGTTGAGGGTCCACACGGGGTTTGTTTTAGTGGCTCACGAGGGGGCCCTGGGGGTCGTAGACCTTTGTACGGGGTGAAACCTTAGAGGTACGTGTGGAACGGACTTGGAGGGGACTTTGTAAAGGCCTTGCAGTGCAACCCGCTATGCACCTCAGCAGTGTTTAGCGTGACGGGATCTGCACGACTCATGGGTAACGATGTGCAACCTCTGCAGAGTGTAAAACTGATATATCAGCCGTGCTCACGGTCACGAGCGGCTTGGACTTCTTTGAGATTAGTTGGTTACTGGTTGGTTTTGGGTTCGGGTCATCTGATGGACTTCAGGTGTTGGTTGCTCGGTGTGACTCCGAGTGTGGTTTGCTCGGTGCGACTCCGAGTGTTGTTACTTTTCTACAGTATCTGTGGCTATAACCTCGTAAATAGGTGCATATGATTAATAGGATTAATAGGGTGTGTCGCTTTAGGCGCTTGAGTCAAACAAAGTCAACCTACCTTTGTTATAAGCCTCATAAGCATATATTTCCCACACTTGCGGAGTACATTTCGATGTAATCACCCTTCCTCTTTGTCCCCCCTGCTACCCCACCCAGACGCTGGAGACTACGCGTACGAGGAGCAGGAGTATCCAGAAGACGGAGGCTACGACCCTGACGACCTGTACTAGGATGGCGCTACCCCCGGTCGACCTTCCTGTGGAGTGGAGTCCAGATCTTTCGCATCGACACCAGAGTTTATTTTAGAGTTAGGCTGAGAGTCTGTACTTTTCTTTTGGACCCGAGGGTCATTTTTGTAATAATGTACGATATATTAATTAAGCATTGTTTTTATATTTACTATGATGTGGATATATGTATGAAAATTGATCCTGGCATACATATATTGTGCTCCAATTTTGTTCTTAAAATTGGGGTGTCACACCCAGGCCTTAGCGGGAGGCGAGGGGACTCGGACTTCGCGACTGGAGGGATGTCTTCGCGTGTCGAAGTTCAGCCCTCGCATTTCCGCGAGGGTGGGCACGAGCCAAGCGGCGGCGGGCGCATGGAAAGCAGGCTAGGGTTTCGGCTCCAGCTGTGTTTGTACGAGTTTGCCCTTCTGTATGTATAGCGCGGAGGAATCTTTCTTGTACCCTACTGTAATTTAGTCGGCACCCCTTGGTATCCCCTATAAATACCGAGGGGTGAACAGTGTAATCGGTACGTTTTTTGGGAATAGAGCCACAGCAACACTGTACTCGCTCCCTTAAACCTTCGCGCTGGTTTACTGTACTCGCTCCCTTAAACCTTCGCGCTGGTTTTATTCTTGCTGCATCTTAGTTTAGTTCTGACGATTGGCCACCTTCGCCACACCCCTGCACGTGTGCGGAGGTTGGGCTAGTGTGTCACCAACAGTCTGGCGCCGACCGTGGGGGTCGAAGTTCGAAATGGCAGGAAACAGGAGAGCGCCCGCTACCAGAGAGGCCACGACGATAATCCAGCCTGTGGAAGAGAATGTAGTACCCTCGAAAACAGAAGAAGTTGCTCCAGGGACGGAGGTCTCGGGCCCTCACACTCGGTCGGGATCACAACCGCACCCGCATACCTCCGGAGGAGATGGGGAAGGAGATGAGGAGGAGTTGGGCCTCGAGGCTTTAGAAAGACTTCAAGCTGAGTTACAGGAAAAGAAGAGGTGCCTGGACCAGCTTGAAAGGCACAACCGGCTGCGCCGTATCAGGCAAAAGGCGGATGAAGCAAGAGAGCAGCTTCGCCGAATGGAGGAGTCCCTCGCGGCAGCTGAAGCCGAAGCCGAGGGATGGAACGATGGAGAAATGCCACCACTACAGGAGGGAAATGAGCAGGATCATGGCAACCTCCGCCGCCATCCACCACCCCCACCACCACCAAGACACCCAGAACCATACCCCATGAGACAACCAAACTTTCGCCAACTCTACCCAGATGAGATAGAGCCAAACCTTCGCAACCAGCGCAGAGCCCAACAACACCAAATGCCCTATGACCCAAAGTCACCACTCTCCCAAATACTACAAACTCAACCCTGGCCGCCTTGCTACAATCCGCAAAACCTCCCGCGTTACGATGGACTCACCGACCCTCGCCAGTTCATAATGAGCTACGAAGCGGCAGTCGCCGCAGCAGGAGGGGATGAGTCAACAATGGCGAAGTCTTTTGTAATCATGCTTCGTGACATAGCGCAGACTTGGTACAGCAACCTTCGCCCCGGAACAGTGGATTCCTGGGCCAACCTCAGAGACAGGCTCTGCACCAACTTCAAGGGCATCACAGCAGCACCATCAAACCCCATTGAGTTGTTTAATTGCAAACAAGAAGAGCGCGAATCGCTGCAAGACTACTGGCGAAGGTTCATCCAGATTAGGGCAAGAACTCCGGGGATATCCGACGAGGCCGTCATTCTCGCTGCAGTCAGCGGCTTACGTCCAAGCCCTTGTTCCTCAAAGTTCGCCAGAAAACCAGCAAACACAATCGAAGAGCTTCATGATACAATGGAAAGATACTGTAGAGCAGACATGGACTTCCGGGCAAAGTCCAATGCTCGAAGGTCGCAGCAAAAACCACAGATGAGACCCCAAGCGAGAGAGAACAACCCTCGCCAAGATCAAAGCAACATTGGAGCGATCAACAAGGCAAATCCACAAGAAGACCAGAGAAGGGGCACTCAGCCTTCAGGCAGCCAAAATCCACACGGTTTTCCACCTTCGCCCGACCAAAGAAACCAACAGAGGGACCCGGCCAAAATGTATTGTCATTTCTGTGGCCAAGTAAAGGGGCACACAACAAAGCAATGCGAGTGCTTCGCCAAAGGAAAAGAGTACCAGGAATCCTGATAATTTAACATCAGCGGCGTCACATCAAACACGCCTAGCACGGTTCCATCAGGAACCTGTATTTTCACAGCGATAAAAAATATCTCAGTGACATCAAGTTTCACACACCACCCAACATATTACAAAATGAGCCCCACTAACGAGTTACACTAGGTTTTCACACCTGTTCTGCCCCCTCTTGCTCATCCGCCCTATCCTCACCGGCCGCAGCATCCAAACCCTCGCTGGCCGCAGCATCAAAATTCTCAGCAGGCGCCTCGACCGTCGCAGCCTCTTCAACGTTAATTTCCTCTTCGATCGAAGCGTCCCCAACAGAAGGCACAACTTCGATGGGTGGAACCTCCACAGAGTCGGGCACGGGAGCAGAACCAGAGCAACCAGCAGCAGCATCAGACGCAGACGACGAAGGCATCGCGTCCTTCCGAGCCTGCAAAGAAAAATAACGGACGAGCCCTCCAACATCAATACCAAAACCCTCATTACTTGAACAGACCCAACCACACTTTTTTAAAAAAAAAACACAAACCTGACGAGTAGCCTCGGCAGCCTCTTCAAAAGCAAGAGCTCGGCCGCCACCAGCGATCCAGAACTTGCGAAGCAAACGCATCGCACAATTCCGAACCTCGGCATCATCAACCTTCATCCGGCATACCTCGTCAACTGTCAGAAAGACGTGGTTGGGCTTTTTAACTTTGCGAAGATGCTCGCAATCCGCTTGACGAAGCGTACTAGCCATCGCCAATGCTCCGGCATACCCACCAAAATCGGCCGCGTTTCCAACCAACGAGCTAAATACATCAAGCTCATTACACAGCCAACTTTCGAAGGCCTCCGCATCGGCGCTAGGCAAGGGTTCACCGGTAGAACCTCCGGCCTCGGTCAAGCAGGCATCAAGTTTGATCTTAATTTTCCCCATACTCCTCTGTCAAGCCTCCATCTGCGAAGCTACCTCCGATGACAACTCATTTATACGAGTGTTCGCTGTCAGCAAGTCCCTGTCTTTCTGACAGCAGGCCGCCAAAAGTTCTGCGTTACTGTTTGCAACCTCCTGCGCTTCCTCTCGGGATTTCTTAACTTTTTCCAGTGCAACCTTGAGCTCAATTTCCTTAGTCTCCAAACTTTGGCGAAGGTCTTTATTTTCTTTCTCAACTTCAATCACCCGATCATTCAAACGATGGAGATTATAACTTGACCTCCGGCGCGCCGAGCGGTTAAGGAGCATCAACTCAGCCACTTTGACATCGATGTCATCGTGAAGGTTATCCAATGGCTCGTTCGCCAGTCGAAGCTCCGCCTCCGGCACGCAGACACGGTTAAACACCCGACCAAGAAAGCGCCTTTCCTCCGGAACACACTATAAGTGACATTCCTGAAGGTCCGGACTCGTGAAAAGTTCCGTCGCCGGATCAGAGACCCCAATTTTCTTGGCAAAATAGGGAAGGCTTGATCGGCTTGCCTCGCCATACGGCCTCTTCCCGGGGGTACGTTCGGATTCAAGATCACCAATAAACTCAGATCCATCAACCCATATATGCGAGCCTGCATACTCAGGAATCGACCCTCGAGGAGGACTCTCTAGCTCAAAATCCCGAATGATATCATCAATACTCCGGGCACCCGCAGCGCCAGCACTAGACGAGACCATCCTCTTTCCCAGCTCATCCACAATAGACACATCTTCATCATAATTACCTTTGCTGCTAGAGGTATCACTAACCTCATCAGATGAATCCTCGTCAGTGCTCCCCTCCTTTTCCTCTTCTTTCTCCTCTTCCTTTTCATCATCATCGGAGACACCTTCGTCATCCGAGATCTGGATCAAAGCGCTAATACCGCCCACGCGGGGCACCCGCCCTCCAGCCTTACCAATGCCTCGACCGCTTGAAACGATAGCCGAGGAAGAGGAAGTGCCAGTAGCACCCGAACCGACTGCGACCTTCGTAGCAAGTGCCTTCACACGGCCGCCGGCGTCGCCACGACCACGACCTCGACCCCTCTTCGGCTGCGAAACAATCCCTTTCTCCTCCGCTGAAGCACGCTTCCTTTTCTTTGGCGCATCCTCGCTCGACGGAGCAGGCCAGTTAGCATACTGGATCCCGAGCATGTCAAAAACCCTGTTAACACGACCCCCGCTTCCCACCGAGCTGTGGATAGCCTTAGTCTCAAGGGTGGACAGTTTCCCAACGAGATTTTCAGCCCTCTGCTGAACGCGCTTATAAATGGCCTCAATACCATCTTGACGCCTAGGAAATTTCTTCAGGACCCTCTCCCAAATCTTGCTCAAATCAAGCTTCGGTCTCTTCAATCCCCTACCCTCGTACTTCGGGTCTTCCTCAACCGGGAACCAGATCTGTCTTCGGCTGAGGGGCCACGCATTGGCGCAGCAGTACTCCTCGACTAAATCGCGAGCGCACTGAGAACGCGCGACCACCCTCAGGCAGTCAACCGCGGCGTGCGCCTCGGGGCTCATCTGAGCTTCAGCACTCACATCGCCAAGAGGCGGGAGCTCACCACAAAGCTCGGACACTCCATCAAGCTTATAGTAAAACCAGAACTCTTGCCACCCGCTGGTCCACCTATTTTTTTGCGCCTGCACTGGCAACTCCGAGCCGGCGCGGTGGCAAAAGGTATACACAGCAAACTGACCCAGACTGGTGTTACCCTCGCGATCTGTTATCTTGTGAGGCTGCATATGCACGCGGTGAGTCCGAACGAAACCCTCGACTTGTGGAACAATACCTTGTGAGCGGCACGCCCAAACATACACTAACATCTTCGTAAAGCACGAAGGTGTAAGCTGATGGAACTTCAGATTGAACCTCTGCAGTACAGCTGTCACAAAAGAATCAACGGGAAAGCACAGCCCAGCTTCGAAGAATTCCTCAAAAACAACAACCTCGTCTGCATCAGGCTTTGGCACAGTCTCTCCAGCGCTAGTCCTCGCTTTCCCTTCTTCGATCCAGCCTCGCTTAATATAAGCCGCAAGCTTCGAGGCACAAACCCGACTGAGCCCGAACTCAAAGGTTACTCCTTCATCCGCAGCAGAAGGAGAAACAACACGAGCGGTTTGCTTAGACCTCGCCATCTCTCTAAAAGCGAACCTCACAAAACAAACTAAGCAGAGCCTTCGCAACTAGACTAAAGCAACCTTCGCAAAAAGTTTTGCGCAGCAGCAGGACGGCTAGAGCTTAGGAGGGCACAGCTTCAAGCCCCCCACCAACCCCTTCTATTTATAGGCCGGGAGACGAGTCACCCCAACCTACGAAAGCGGCACGACAACCGAAATCTTCGGCGCAAAAAACGAAACGGACTCAAACAGTACAAAACAACAGTATAACGGCCCGGCCCAAATCAGCCGCGGGCGTCGCTGCCAAGGGTCCTACCACATCAAAGAGCGCTGCTTGGGCCCAAAACACTGTTCTTCTGGACCAAGGCAACGAGGGGCTACTGTTGGAGGAAGGGACCCTCGGCAGTGGCGCCACGCAGGCCGGATCTGCAAGACGACCCTCGTGTGTCCTGCGTACCTTCGCCAAAACCCATCTCTTTATTTGCTAAGTCCCTCGAGTCATCGTGCGAGCCCCCGAATACTAACCCAACCTTCGGATTGCTTAGCAAATTCTTACAGGCAAAGGGCGTGAAGAACGCCGGAAGCAGTCCTCGCGCGTCCCGCGCACCTTCGCCAAGAGGCCCAGGCCTTAGCGGGAGGCGAGGGGACTCGGACTTCGCGACTGGAGGGATGTCTTCGCGTGTCGAAGATCAGCCCACGCATTTCCGCGAGGGTGGGCATGAGCCAAGCGGCGGCGGGCGCATGGAAAGCAGGCTAGGTTTTCGGCTCCAGCTGTGTTTGTACAAGTTTGCCCTTCTGTATGTATAGCGCGGAGGAATCTTTCTTGTACCCTACTGTAATTTGGTCGGCACCCCTTGGTATCCCCTATAAATACCGGGAGGTGAACAGTGTAATCGGTACGTTTTTTGGGAATAGAGCCACAGCAACACTGTACTCGCTCCCTTAAACCTTCGCGCTGGTTTACTGTACTCGCTCCCTTAAACCTCCGCGCTGGTTTTATTCTTGTTGCATCTTAGTTTAGTTCTGACGATTGGCCACCTTCGCCACACCCCTGCACGTGTGCGGAGGTTGGGCTAGTGTGTCACCAACACACTTCTATGTAATAATCGTTGTCCAATATTGTTCAATGGTGTGCATATTGGTCTCTGGTTGAGCTTTTTCAAGATAGTGGCTAATTTTTTTTTAATGAAACTAGAGGGGTTTGCACCCGTGGCTATTTTTTTTCATACACCTGGATATAATAGTCATTATCTATTTTTTTCCAATGGTTTGCATATTGGCCTCTGGTTGTGGTTGGATTTTGCGTCTGCCGCGCCGCCCTGCTTCTTATTAGCCGTCCTATATGAGATGATCTCTCTCAGGTTGAGAATGGAGCCGGGACTGCCTCTGGACTGGGAAGCTGATTCTCTGGATCTGCATTTGTGGCAACGCTGAAGCTCTTTTCAAGCCCGCGAGTGCTCGCGCAGCATGCCAGCCAACTGTTCGACGGAATGCCATACCGATATGACACCACCTTCAGGCGCTCTCTCACTCAGGTGCGTGCTTACCACCATCTAAACCTTGGGTCTCTTGCTTGCACCATTTCGTCTGACTAAGCTTGATGTGTACTCTTCTGTTGTTTTCTTGTATACTACTACTACCACTCATCTTTGGTCAGCAATGGAGTAACCCTCAAACTGAATGGATTACACGTTGTGACCTTAATATTAAACGGCACAAGCTGAAATTTATCATGTATAATCGTTCACTTGAGCACATGGCGACTTCTATGAACTCAAAATACCTTTTTTCTAAACTATCTATAAATGTAAACAAAAAAATTGTACATCATATGCATCTCTCTTTCGAAGTGAATCAGCTGGTTAGTAAGAATACTCTATTTAGTCCCAATAAGGTGCTGCAAGATCCTAAAAAATAAGCTAAATATTGCCTTTTGGCATTAGGCCACAACCTGACATCAAATCTCGAGTCTTGTTTGCTTGCCCCATGATAAATTTGATTTCCATCCAGAAGACCTGATCATCACATTAACTTGTTACACTACCAGATCACACACTAACATAGTTGAAAGTCTAGGTATTTGGACATACACTCTTGCACACCTAGCTCATTTTAGTGAAGAATGCCATGTCACTGTGCTGCTTTGAAAGGTACGCTGGATTGACACATGCAAACAGTGATGTCTTCTTTTTCTTGGCTGGAAATAGGAACATCCGGAGCGGTACTTTTGATTTAGAGGGTGCGTTCCTCCAGGTGCCGCTACCTTTATTAGGCCCAGATAAGCTAGTGCTATTGACAATCTTTGCCAGAACCTTGTCAAGTTCTGTTTGGAGTCCTCTGACCTGATCCAAACTAGCCTGCAGTTCATCAGCGACTTTGTTGTTCTCTTGCTTCATGTTCAGGACCTCTCCCTGGAATTTTGCAACTTGATAGGAAGTGAATCTAGCTCTGTGCTCAGTGTCTTCATCTGTTTCCGTGGCCTCTTCAATTTCCTCCTGTAGGTTGCATAAGGAATCAAATCTACACTGGAGTTCATCTTTGAACATCATATTCTGTTCCGACCATACTTGCAGTTCAATCTTGAGTTCTCTTAGCCTCTTTTTTGTTGCTTCCGTTTCCGAGTCTGCAGGGTAACCAACTGTATCATCTTTGTTTGGCTTTAGCTTGTATTTTGTTAGCTTACTGATCTCAGATTGTAGCTGATCATACTTGGTCTGAAATCCTTGTATCTGCTGGAAAGACATGCTCAACTTCATCAAGAACGCTAGGTTCTCCTCCAGAAGTGCATCAATGTTTCTTCTGAACTTCTCTTCAAGTGGTGATGCTTTCTCCATCTCAACTGCATATGTTGATGTGAGATCCTCCAGAATAATGCTTTCTTGAATGGTAACAGCATTGTGTGGTGCATCAGGTTCCATGGAAGAATTTGTACTCAGGTTATTTTTCAGGCTAGAATTATTTTCTATTCTCCTAGGAATAAAGGAGACACTTTGTGCCCTTTGATGAAGTTGCAAAATACTTGGAGTCCTTCGGTGGCCCCTAACCATTCCATTCTTCTCATTTAAGGACATGGTTGAATTCAATTGATGACCTCTTTGAGATGCATCTTTGTAAGTTAAAGATTTGAAGAGCTCACGAAGTGACCGAATCTCAGCATCCTTCATCCGGTTGGCACACTCTAGTTCGCTTATCATGGTTCGCATCTCATTCAAGCATTCCTCGTTCTTTGTTTCCACTTCTGCAATCCTTTGCTCTGCATTCTTATAGTTTCGGAGAACGGAAGTGTACTCATCTAATAGTACCTTTTCCTTATCTTGGAGTCCAGTGATAAGCAATTGCTGCAGATTAATCATGACATCCTCTTGTTCTCCAACATTTGCAACTTCCACACTAGTAGAAGTAGGATTTTTAGTGATATATGAAGCTTCTTCTTCGTTCATCTCCATATTCTGTTCTGACCTGCTCTCAGACATGTTGTTACACTGTGTTGAGTAATATATCACATTATCCTCTTGTTTCACATTTTCTCCTAGGCTGCTTGGGGAAATGTGATCCAGCTGTTCTAATGGGTCACTCTCATGGGAGTGTACAATATATGGTTGCACACTGCTTTCAGTGTTACTAGTGACTTCATAAACATGTTCTGGTCCTCCATTATTATTATCAGCAGACAAATTATGGTCTGCATTTTCTGTTGTTCCTACATCCATTGATGCAGGTATACTGAACTTATCTTCAAACTCACAACACCACAAATCCTCTGCTTTATCTACATGAGAATGTTTTTCTGCTTTAATCTCATAGTGGCAACTAGATGACTGACGATCTTCATGGAAGATACTTGACTCTGATGTGTCTGGACGATTAGGAAATCCATCTACGTGTGGCTTCCTTGCAGTTTCATCCATCTCAGAATCTTCTGATGGGCTAGTTTTGCCAGGCACACGTGATGATGGTTCAGTGTCAGTGGATGCTGTTGCTTCATCAGTCAGCATGCACCTGGAAACTGTTTGGTGCTCAATGAGAGGTGATTGCAGCATATGTGAAATATCACAGAAACTTCTTATTGTTTCCTCGAAATTTGTATAGACTATTCTTTCTTTTGCACGATAGGAGGCCTCAAGGTTATGCACCCTAATAAGATCCTCTTCTGCCTCCTTGAGCTTTCCATTTAATTCACCTGAGTCCTCGGTTTGTTCGGTCTTCTCTTCCTCCAATTTCTGCAATGAATTCTCCAGCTCATTGTTTTCTAGACACAGCCTATTTATCTGTGCAGTCTGGGTTGAAATCATGAGTTCCAAATTCACAACTTTGTTAACTAGTTCATCAATTTTCTCTGCAATATCTTCCACAGAAAGATCAGAGCTCATCTCAAAGTATCCCCTGATCTTTTCTACCAGTTCTTGTAGTTCAGTTTTCTCCTGCTTCACAGAGAACAATTCATCTTTCCTAGCACTGGCATCATTATTAACATTCTCATCTGCAGAATTTCCTGAATATGATAGTGATTTACCATGTGCTCTGAAGATACCCTTCAGTTTATCCCTAGAAACCTTAACTCTTTCGGACTCAATCATTGCTTGCCTGAAAAATGACTTTTGTTGCTCCTGCATTCTGATAATGGCACCTTCACAAGATTTAAGAGCAGTGGCTGTCATCAGAGCCTGGGCCTCATGATCCTCTATCCCTGCACTTTCATTGAACTCATCTTGGAAGTAGCAAACTTCTTCCTGCGTTTCATTAATTTGCTTTTCAAGATCCCAGTACTTTGCAATTCCACTCTCATAAGAGCTTTTGATGAATTCTTTCTCAGTCTGCAGGGCTAATATCTCTTTCTGCAGCCTGCTAATCTCAGCTTGTGCATTATCCTTGCTGATTGAAGCTGCAGATTTCTTGCCTGAATCCTTCAGTCCTGATTTCTGACCATGCTTCTTCTTCATCAGTCCCTCCACCGTTGACTTGTGGACTTTGTGAGGATCAACTGTGGTAAAAGCCTTCGGGAGATTATCATCGTCCTCTTCTAACAATGAATACTGAATCTGATCAGGGAAAGCAGTTGCAATGGTGTGGTTTGCTTTGTGTAACTCCCCTGACATATGGTCATAGCGTTCAGCAAGGGCCCTGTATGCCCGGTATGCTTCTTCCACTGAACTGATCACCTCTGGTCTTCGCTTGTAATACATTTCTGCCCTCTTAGCGAAAGAATCAGCTTCCTCCCCAAGGAGGAAGAGAATACACTTGACCCTATCTTCCATATCTGCATGAGTGCACATGCATGGAAATCTTTTAACAACCGAAATGCAATAATGTTGAACAATGAAAAGCAAGTACAATTGAAGACACTGGTCATCCAGAAAGAAAAAAAAATCTCAGAAGTCATTGTCTAAATGTACTGGACAGATTGCAAAATATGTCTTGAAGGATGTATCATAGTACTCCCTATCTCAAAATTTATAGAGTTCAAAGCAATTCTTACTGTTCTATGTAAGTATGTAACAGAGATTTCAGTTTCTTCTTTCTTTACTTACCGTCTTCAATTTCATGGTCAATGTTTTTGTGCAGAATGATATGAAATGTTTTCATTGTGAAAAACCAGTGTTTAAAAAGCGACCGAACAGGCGGGTGGCCTGGTAGAAGCCCCACGTTAAGAAACAAGTGATGAGAAATTAGAAAAGCAAGCATAATTTCAAACCAATTTGAGACATTAGACGTTCAGAAAAATGACCAAATGCTACTATTAGATGCATTGAGAAAGATTTTCTTTTTTAGGAAAGAGGAGTGGTAAATATGGTGATAAAAAATTAATGGTCCAAACAAAGAGGTCAATCAAGAAACAAAGAAGGAAATACATATTGAAGGATGTTCAACAATATACTCTGTAAAAATGTGTGACTTCAAAGCAATTGTAACGATTTTGGGGTTTGTCCTTTCTTTTCATGCACTTGGCTTCCTTGAAATTTGTGGAAATTCATTTGCACAAAAATGCTATACGATCGTGACAAACTGTAGTGTATATCTCCAATCGAAGCATTGTATCAGTACTTGCTCTGAGTAACCAGACATTTCCAAATGAATAGTACATCTCTATGCTTAAATGATCCATACATAACTTTGACTATCACCTAGACTAAGCTGTTTATTGCTAGAATCCAGATGTTCCTGGTACAATTAATCCTGTACAGACTTCATACCATGTATTTTTCATATATTTGGGATCTTTTGCAGGAAATTTTCAAATTTCTTGGAGCTGGGAAAGAAACAGTTCAGAGAAATCATCCTATCACTCATTGTAACAAAATGTCATAACATGCTGAAACTAAAGCTGCACATGAAGCAAGGTCTTGAGCACTGTCTTGCTCAAAAAGGAAGGCCGGCTGGACCCAGGTGTTATAGCTGTCTGAATATACATGGATGGGATGTGTTCTGAAGAAGACGAACCTCTGAGGTTGTTGTCGAGCCATTTGGACTGCTTGGTGCGGACATGGCTCGCCCACCACCATGAATACGCATTGCTGGCCGCCCGCTGCAGCATACTGTTCTTCACTTCTTCCTGCCTCCTTCCAGCTTAAGAGTCGTCGTCTCTCCTCTTCTGTGAATATATAGTAAGTTCACCTGCTCTGCACAAGCATGTCTCAGTCCCGCTGAACTTTTCTCAAATGCACACAGCCTAATCGATCTGAATACCTCTGTGATCTTGGTGGTCCTTGATCTTGATTGTTAGGTCCTCCTTTGCAGGACAGATCGAAAATGATGAGATATCAGAACTCATGAAGAAAGCGAGGCTGGAAAGAATGCCATGAATAATGGACAATGTCCGGTGCCTGCATCTGCTGCTGCTGTTGATGATGATGATGATCCGTCACCCGTCTCTAAACCAGACGAGAGTCAATGGTAGGTGGTGGTGGTGACGAAGTGGTGGTGGGAATCAGGAGTAGTAGTCACTGAACGGTGGGGCCATTGGCTTTGTGAGCTCGTCATTAGTCACTGCATCTGCTGGTGTTGGGCAGCACGTCGGCATGTTGATTGGCTCATCAAATTCGGATCCGAAGGAGGCATGCTTTATACCTTTTCACATTTGTATAGAAATTAAAATAAAAAAGACAAATGCTATTGTGGTTGAGCTGTGCATGAAGAACATAAATGCAATGTGTTACTTCTTCGGTCACCATGTTACTTGAGTATTGCTGAAATTGCTAGGATCCCAAACATCTTTTTTTTTTATCAGGTACAATTTGGACGCACACAACTCACGCACTCCACACTCACACCACACACCTTTAGTGCGCGGAAAACACACAGTACCACCGAATACGCACGCGTGCGTGTACCTGCAGAATTCTAGAAAAAATCCAGAAAAAGATGCGACACCAGAGTTTGAACCCTGGTGGATAGCGTCCCACCGGACTGTCCTACCACTAGACCAAAGACCCATTCGCAGGATCCCAAACATCTGACTGCCAGGGTTTTTCTTACCGATCGGTAACCGGTCGGTTAGGTCGGTAACCGATGAAACCGTTCCGGTCCGGTTACCAAACGGACCGGTTACCAAAATTTGAATTTGAAATTTGAAAATTTGAAAAAAAAATGCCCAAAAAATTCCTAGAAATAGATTATAATTTATGGAGACCAATGGTATAAAATTTTTTGAAATTGGACGTTTGGAATTGGAATTTTGAAAAAAAAAAGTTCGGCCCGTTAAGGCCCATGAGGCCCATTAGGCGCTCACGGGCACAAAACGCGGCGTTCACGGGCGGGGGGGCAGAAGGGTCCCTTCCCTTGCCCTATCCGCGCCCCGCCCCCTGCTCTCCGCCCCCAGCGCCGCCGTCCGCTCCCCGCCGCCGGCTAGCCGACCGGTTAGGCTCGGTAACCGGGCGGGGGCGAGCGGTTACCTCGCCGCACTCGGGCGCTCGGCCAGCCGCGCGGTCGGCTCGGTAACCGAGCGGTTCGTCCGGGATTTGAGGTAAGTTTTCCCCCCTTTTCTTGCTATTTTAGTTAAGTATCTATATGTTTTGGGTGTAGTTTTGTGTTAGGATTGTTGTATTTAGGCAGGATCTGTGTTAGATATTAGGATGGATGGATTTAGGTGGTTAGGGTTAGGGTTAGCTTTATATTTAGAGTACGATTTAATTTAGGATTTGAGGTATGATTTGTGTTAGGATGTATATATTTTTTGTATATATTGTATAGATAAAATTTACGTGGGTGTGATTTTGTGTTGTTTGTTTATGCAGGTAGACAATGTCGGGCAGGCACAAAGACGTTGTCTGGGAGCATGGTGAAAATCTCGCTCCCGGGTGGCGGTGCAATTATTGTCACCTGACAAAAGGGGGCGGTGGTGCAACAAGATTGAAGCAGCATTTGGCAGCGCGCGGGACGGAGGTTGTGCATTGTAGCCGTGTGCCACCAGAGGTGCGCGAGTATTTCCAGAGAGAGCTTGACCGCGCCAAGAAGGCGACGGCTGACCGAGCTCGCCAAAGGCTCGCACAACAAAGAGTTGCACAGGAGGGGAACCATCCCCTTAATGATGATGAGTATGAGGCTCAGATGGAGGCTGCCCTACAACAGTCGAGAGCTGAATATGAGTATGAACAGAGTGTGCAGGATAGAGGCGGTCATTACGAGCGTGGAGGGGGTAGTTCTCGTGCAGGTGGTAGTGGTGGTGGAGGTGGGGGTGGTGGCAGTGGAGGTCCCCGTGGTGGGAATCCTTTTTCGAGGATGTTCAGAAGATCGGGATCACAGAGGGAGACACCTGTGGTTGTGGAAGACTACAATGTGGCATCCGGTGGCAGGACAAGAATGGTACAACAAAGGATTGATACAGGGCGCTGGACCCAGAAGGGAAAAAATGCAAAGGAAGCCATCGGTAAAGCTTGGGCAAAATTTTACCATCATGCAGGAATACCGGGACGGAATGCGGACAGCCCGTACTTTGTTGGTGCTGTCCGAGAGACGCAGAAGTGGGGTAAGTACCTATAACTACAAACAGGTTTGAACTTATGTATCGTTCCATGTTCTTATTAATTGCTTATGGTTACAGGTGAAGGCATCTTGTCCCCCACTGGAAAGGAAATTGATGGGAAGTACCTTGATCAAAATGTGAAAGACTTGAAGGAGAGGTACGCAAAGTTTCAGAAAGAGTGGCCCACGTTTGGCGTCTCGCTGATGTGTGATTCTTGGACTGGCCCCACAAAAATGAATGTTGTGAACTTTCTTATTTATTGCAACGGGGTCACATGGTTTCACAGCTCTGTCGATGCAACTGGGAAAAGTCAAGATGCGAACTATTTATTGAGGGTAAGTCATTACAGTTGTCATGTTATTATTTTTAGTTATATTCATGTATATATAATATACGTTATGACTGTTTTCAGGAGATTCGGAAGGTGGTGATGGACATTGGCGCGAAGAATGTTGTCCATGTGATCACTGACAATGGCGCCAACTATAAGAAAGCGTGCAACTTGTTGAAGCTTGAGTTCAAGCATATTTGTTGGATGCCTTGTCTGGCACACACCATTAATTTAATGCTAAAGGATATCGGTCAAAGGAGTGATCATTCAGGTATGATATCCGCATGCAAGCGCATATCTAATTGGTTGTACAACCATACTCAGTTGCATAATATGATGAAGAGAGCAATTGGTGGTGAGTTGGTCAAATGGAATGCCACTAGATTTGGGACCAACTACATGTTCATGGAGTCATTTAACCGAAGACGTGACAAGTTCATGCAGTGGATGGCATCTACAGAATTTTTGGAGAGCAACTGGGCAAAAACCGAAGAAGGTAGATTTGCTCATGCCAGGATGTCGAATCTACAGTGGTGGGAGGGATTGGAGTATATCATCAACACTGTACAACCGATTTACAGGTTCCTTCGGTTCGCTGATGAAGCCAAGCACCCCAACATTTGTGAAGTTGTGTATCAATTCCAGAATTGCAAGTCGGAGAAGGAGTCTTTTTTTGGAAGAAATACGCACACATGGAATGAGTACAAAGAGATTTTGGATAAAAGGATATCTGACGTGTACATAGGGACGTACGTGGGGCCAGGTATGAGTTCCTCCATGTTCAATTGAATTCCATATTTACCATATTGAACATTTTCTGGATGCTCAATTCAATTCCATGTTGCAGGTGCCGTGCTGAATCCTAAGCTCTCGTACACACTGGATCCAACTGCAACAATGTTCGCTGGCCTGAAGGACGCATTTCAGGAGATGACAGATGTGCAGAGCGCCGTGCAGGCATTGCAGGAGGCTGAGGTTTTTCGCCAGAAGGTTGGTGAGTTTGGCTCAGAGCTAGCTCACAAAATGGCCATGGATCCAAGAACATCCCCATGTAAGAGTACTTTGTCATTCCATTTAGTTATGCATATTGGAACATGTAGCTAACATAATGTGTTCCACTTGCAGCGGCCTGGTGGATGATCTTTGGTAAAGACACTCCAAATTTGCAGCGCCTAGCTTTGCGGCTTGTTTCACAATGTATGTCCTCCAGTGGATGCGAGCGGAACTGGAGTACTTTTGCCTTGCTGCATACGAAGGTCCGCAATCGGCTATCGCACAAGAAACTGAACAAGCTTGTTTATGTCAATTACAACCTTCGACTGCGACTTGCGGATGCCAACCCACCAAGGCTTGATGACGACGATTTTATTGACCGGTTCGCCGAAGTCTCATTCTATGATCGGACCAATCCGCTTAGGGAGTAGATGGAGTATGGAAGATCAAACCAGCCTCCACTTCTTGATGAGGATTCAGACGAAGACGACGCCCCTTTGCCATCACGTCTTGTCAGGTACGTTATATGTATATTTATAAATGTGAGTATTTCTGTTTGTCTTGCCGGTGGGATTGATTTTATTTATGTGATTTGTTTGTTTCTGTTGGCAGTGAGCATATAGACCCCGATGATCTACGTCAGGCTACGGGGTCTGATTGCATCAGTGATTGGGCTCGTAGACATGTGGGTCAAAGTCACCTAGGGAAGAGGAAGACGCAAGCGCCGCCTAGGAAGGGGCAGACCAAGCGAGGAAAACAAGTCAGCAGCGATGCGGACACTGAGGAGGAGGGATCTTACCATTCTGACGATGATGATGATGATGATGATGACAGCAGCGATGGTGGTGACGATGACGATCATAATGACAGTGGCGATGGTGGTGGTGGTGGTGGGACTAGTTATGGAATTCGTTTCACAGGTATCCATTGCACTTGCACGTACATACACACATTTATTTTTGTCCATGATTACTAATTATGGTTCATTGCAGGCGAGACCCAATACACACATGCTACGCAAGATCGTGACCATGGACAACCACAGTCCCAGAGGAAATCAGTTTCATTTGGACGCACACACGACGACAATCCAGAGGACTCGCAGGGGAGATCAATTTCTTTTGCACCCACGTACTACGACACTCCAGACTACTCTACTTCGTCCTACAGCGATGCCTCACAACCTTCTTATAGCTATCCCATTCCTGACGTGAGCACGCAGCCTCAGACTAGGTGGGTGTACGAATGGGAAGATCCCAGCTTTTACAGTATGTTGGTTCAAGAATGGGAGACAACCGCAGCTTGGACGGGCCAGACGTGGCAAGATTACAAGGCAACCCTGCTTCAAACCAAAGGTATCGCTCTTATGTCCATCGCCGAGTATGAAATGTCATGCCAACAAGGGGTCTTTCCATACATCTTGCGTAGATGATCATGTATTCCTGTGACTGTGAGGATGTGTTGTTGATGCATTCGTTGATGTTTTCGAGACAATATTTATTTGTATGCGACTATTTGTTCATGTTTTCGAGACAATGAATTTATTGCCGCAGTGTGCGGTCTTTTTTATATCTATATGTCCAAAGGAAGTACCAAAAAATCATTTTTATCCAAAAAAAAAGACAGCCCACCGGTTTGGACCGGTTACCGATCTAACCGGTCGGTAACCGACCCAAACCGGTCGGTTTACCGACTAGGAACCGAACTACAGAGACATTTGAATTCGAAATTCAAACCGGCCGGTACCGGGCGGTTACCGACCAAACCGGTCCGGTAAACCGCTACCGGTGGCCGGCGGTTTTGGCCAACCGGTCGGTAAGAAAAACCCTGCTGACTGCTCTTGCTATAACTCTGTTTCTTTGCGCATAGGATGTTATGGTGGGTCTAAGTGTATAAGCGTTGGCGCGACCGTTGCTAGAGTACAACACCGGTACGCACACCTGGAGCGGACCCTGCGTGGTGACCGCGGCCAACGTCCAGATTAGGGAGAGAGTCCTAGAGTTTAGGATCGAGCATCTCCAATAGTTTGGAAAAATGACTTGCTATCCTTATTTTATTAGGAAAAGAAGAAAAAACGTTCTCCAACAGATTGGTATATGACTTGCTATATTTACCAAGTCAGCTTCACTTGCTATCCGGCGTTTCTATGTTATTTTTACCAAGTTGGAATCCGCCGCCACTTCTCCCGCGCCTACTCTTCTATGTTATTTTTACCAAACTATTAGAGATACATGAAAAATTTACTTGCCAAAAGTTTTAGCAAGTTACTAAATGACAACTTTTAGAGCATCTCCAAGTGTTTGCCATCTCTAGGTTGCCAAATCTTGGTTTTTGGCAACTCCTCAAATTGAATGGGAAGTGATTTTTTTTGCCATCTCCAATAGTTTGCCAAATTACACTTGCCAAACCCAAAAAATAAGGCCCACCTAGTACGTGTCCAACTACCGAGATCCTTCCCGTCGCCCACTTTTTTTTCCCGTCGCCCACTTTTTTTTCCCGTCGCCCACTTTTTTTTCCCGTCGCCGTTCTTCTCCACAGGTCACGAGTTTTTTTTGTCCGGGAGCGAGGACAGGGCCTGCTCGTGAGCGCACGCCGGCCATCTATCTTCATCGCTGAAGGCAGGGCCGCCGCAGGCCGTGGGAGACCTCTGACGGTGCCGCCCTCATCACAGTGCTCTGATTTTCAGATCGTCTGATTTTCAGATCGTCCTAGGTGAGTATGAATCTTCCATCGTATCTCTGTTGTTTATTTGTTCATACGTCATCGAAAAACTGCTGATCTATATAATAGTATATCAGGAATTATGCTTAGGAAGCGATCCTTTGCCCAAAGACAATTGGATGATTCAGCATCCGATGACGATTCTTATTTTTTTTATCGGCTGCTGAAATTCTAGAAACCGCTAGCAAGGAAAAAGGTCCACATGGAGGCTCTGTGAAAGGTCATAAAGTAATTAACCGTGATAGAGAAGCCGGTCATGCTAGGATGTATCAAGATTATTTGGCGGAGAATCCAGCGTACGGGCCCGAATTATTCCGCAGAAGGTTCTTCCTATTAATATTGACATGAACTTGGTATATTTGATCAAATATTATTTGTGTAAATATTTTGGTTATTTTTTTCAGGTATAGGATGTCTAGGAATCTTTTCTTGCGCATAATGAATGCTGTAGAAGAGCACGATGACTACTTTGTGCAGAAAAGAAATGCAGCTAATATACTTGGATTGAGTTGCTTTCAAAAAGTCACTGCCGCAATGCGTATGCTGACTTACGGAACATCTGCTGATGCGGCAGATGAGTATGTCCGTATTGGTGAAAGTACAACGCTCGAGAGCCTTCGGCACTTTGTTCGTGCAGTTGATGAGGTGTTTGGAGATGAATACCTCAGACATCCCAATGAGGCGGACACAACTCGATTACTTGCTATGGGTGAGCAAAAAGGATTTCCAGGAATGCTTGGGTCTATTGATTGCATGCATTGGGCGTGGAAGAATTGTCCTTATGACAAACAGGGTCAGTACAAGGGTCATGTGGAGAAGGCCACCATCATTTTGGAGGCTGTAGCTTCGGAGGACCTTTGGATATGGCATGCTTTTTTTGGAATGCCCGGGTCTCATAACGACATCAATGTTGTTCATAGGTCTCCTTTGTTTGACAACTTGGCCGAAGGTAGAGCTCCAGCAGTGAACTTTACCGTTAATGGACATGACTACAACATGGGTTATTATCTTTCAGATGGCATATACCCCTCTTGGGCTACTTTAATGCAGTTCATCAGAAATCCTGTGGGTAACAAGAAACAATATTTTGCCAAAGCGCAAGAAGCAGCAAGGAAGATGGTTGAGAGGGCTTTTGGAGTTCTACAATCTAGGTTTGCCATCGTTCGTGGCGGGGCACGTTTTTGGGACATTGAGACATTAGCACAAATCATGAGGGCTTGTATTATAATGCATAACATGATCGTCGAAGACGAAGGATACGTGGTGGACCATAACGAGCGATTTGATTATGGAGGTGAGAATGTGGAACCTGCTCGTGGCCGGCTCCCTCGCACGCTTGATGAATATATTGAAGCTCAACAACAAATTAGGAACAAAGACACACATGTGCAGTTGAAAGAAGACCTCATCGAGCACTTGTGGAACCATCATCCAGATTTGTACTCATATGAAATATGAGCCTATTATTTTTTATTTTATTAACTTTAGTACTACAATAACTTGATACATTTCCAGTTGTGTGTGACATACAACTATTATTTTTTATGCGTACTGTTCATCTGCATGTACCTAGCAAATTTATACTGATGGTCACGGCAAGGCACACAATTATTCGCTAATCATGGTCACGTCAATGATTCACAAGTACTGATGGGTACGGTTCAAAGGATACAAGAAACCAGCATTTTTAAACAAGAAACCAGCTAGTACATTGGTTCAAATAAATACAAAAACTTGTCTGATGGGTACGGTTCAAAGGATACAATCGAAACTAAACTTATGATGAGTAAATGAAACAATCCAAATGATCCTGGCGAGACACTAAATTTGATTTTCACGATGTCTAGCGAGGATCTCCTTCTGCATCATCTCAAGCCATGCACGCTGAGTAGGGTTGAGGCCGGTAGGGTCAGTGAACATAATGTCTTTCTCATACTTGATCAAGTCGGCTTCAGCTCTTTTGTCCTCCGCTTGAGCTCTCTTCTCCTCCGCTTGTGCTTTTTTTTCCTCGGCTAGAGCTTTCTTTTCCTCAGTAGCAAGACGTTTCTTCTCAACCTCAAGTGTTTCCTTCTCTACCTCTAGAGCCGCCATGAATCTCTCCTGCTTTGCCTTCTCTCTTTCATTGTCGGCCAACTCTTTCTTTGCCCACATTTTATCGAGGGCCTGCAAGCAAGCCTCACTACCTCCACGTCGAAGATTTTCTTTCACTTTCTTTACCCCGTCAGACCTTTTTCTTCCTCCAGTTTCTGCAGCTCCATCGGTGACTTCTTTTTCATTAGCATTGTTGGTTCCTTCATCTTCCCTTGGCCGAGCTACCTTGGTGGACTTTTTCTTGTTCTTGTTTGCTGTTGTTGATTGTTTCTCCGTCTCTTGGAGTTCAGTCCTCCTGGCTTTCCACTTGTCCTCCTCCTTCAGTATATTCCAACAAGGCACTACGTTGCATTTCTTCCCATCCTTGTTGTCCGTCCCCGAGAACATCTTGAGGGCACTTCCAATCTGGTCAAGTACGTTGTCATAATAAATAGGTGACAGAAAATAAACCAACAAGAAATTCAAAAATTTAATACATAGTACCTTGTCTTGTATAGTAACTCCACTTTGATTCCTACGTTCAATCGCATCGTAACACGAACAAAACTTGTTCACTAGAGTCTGAATTGTCAGCCATCTATGCAATAGTGAACTCGCTGACCTTGACGGTGCACCCTCCTTTTTGTGCTCCTCAAAGTAAGCATGAACCTTACCCCAAAACGAGGTACGATTTTGGTTTGCCCCATGGATAGGATCTTTGCTAGCAACCAACCATCCTTCACAAATAAGTTCATCTTCGTCCACATTAAAATTTTTGGACCTCTTCGTTCCTTGATTTCCACGACTAGCAACAACTTGGATCTCCGGACTATTCTGAGTTTGCTGAGGAGTCAATGGAATGCCCAGGTCCTCCAAACCAGCAACGTTGTTACCTGCTCCATCCAGAAGAATCTCCGACAAGAATTCATCTCCTCCCTGCTCCATGGGAATGTCTGAAACAAGATTTATATACCATTGAGAAAGCTTAAAACATGCTACATGAACCAAAACATGGTACTCGTGATCCCAGAATTCCTATCCTGCTGTCCCCGTGAATTAAACCTGAACAATACATATGATCCAAATCATGAACGTAGTGATTTCAATTCCTGTGTTACCACTCAAAGAAGGGAGAAAAAAAAGATGCTTAGATCCAACATGGAAGCGTGCTCGCCCTAGCTTGTGTACAAAGGATTCCGGCCGGAGCACAATGCAATGTAGAGCTCGCTCGGTGGGTGGTCACAGCATCATCATGGGATTACATTAGCACAGTAGTAGTTGCCGTTCTACGGCCCCATCCAACCCCCGTGCGTGGATCCATCCGGCGCCGTGCGCCACCGTTTGGCCGGTCAAACGCGACGTGACGCGACAGAGGAGGCGGAATCCATACCTGATCGGGCGGAGGATGCCGCTGATCGGGCGCAGGAGGAGGCCGCTGATGGGAATGTCTGCTGCCGGCGGGGAGGAGGAAGAAGAACCGGCCGGATTCAGGTGGAGGACGATGAAGACCGTGCCGGATTCAGGCGGAGGAGGATCACCGCGCCGAGGAAGAAGATACGACCAGAAAGCGCGGGTTCATCCACAGGCGGCGCGACTGGATACGACGGCGCGGGTTCATCCACAGGCGGCGCGGATACGACGCGGATACGACCAGAATCCACGGATACGACGTGATCCACAGGCCACTGGCCGGATACGACGCGGCGGCGCGGGTCCGGACCTTTCACCGAAAGCGCGGCAAGGAACGGAGACGCGATGCGAACTCTGATCCGCGCGGCGCAAAACTGGACGTGCGGAAAGATTTTTTGGCAACCCACTAGATTTGGCAAATCCAAATAGCAATCTGTTGGAGATGGTTTTGTTGCATATTTTGCCAAATTTTTGGGATAGCAAGTGGGATGGCAAACACTTGGAGATGCTCTTACTTGCTATATTTACCAAGTCAGCTTCACTTGCTATCCGGCGTTTCTATGTTATTTTTACCAAGTTGGAATCCGCCGCCACTTCTCCCGCGCCTACTCTTCTATGTTATTTTTACCAAACTATTAGAGATACATGAAAAATTTACTTGCCAAAAGTTTTAGCAAGTTACTAAATGACAACTTTTACCAAGTCAATTTTTCCAAACAATTGGAGATGCTCTAGGAAGTTGTTAGTTTGTTTAGCTATTGGCGAGTAACTCCAAGTGTTTGGCAAATCAACTTGGCATCTATAATTTTTTTAGCAAAATAAGAATAAGTGTCCTCAAACAATTTGACATCTCAACTTGTCATGTTGCCAAAGTTGGCATATTTCCTCCCCTAGCGCGCAAATATTTCCCTCTCCCCTAGCGCGCGTATCCTGTTGGCATCGGTGTTCTGCGCGCTGTCGCGTCTTCTCCCACACGCGTGAAGGGGTTGCGACTAGTCTTCCTGCATGCACGAAGAGCCAGATCGCGTGTCTTCTCGTGTGACGCTAGGCGCTCTGCTGCTGTGCCAGTACGTGATTTGATGGAACGTGCACGTGAAGCCATAGGCACTGCTGTTGTGCCAATATG
The DNA here is from genome assembly GCA_009763385.1 of Coix lacryma-jobi var. lacryma-jobi. Lineage (NCBI taxonomy): Eukaryota > Viridiplantae > Streptophyta > Magnoliopsida > Poales > Poaceae > Coix > Coix lacryma-jobi. Next base: position 157,061,135 of record CM019826.1, read on the forward strand.
TGATGATCTGCCTACCTGTGCTGCACTTTGGTGTTGAGATAGCTGCTTTGTTGGTACTTGAGTACTGCCTAGCACGGTACCTTATCATGGCCATGTTTACGAAAGAAAAAAAATCACAGGAACAAGTTAAAGCCACCCTAAATCACAGAAACAGAAACTGACGACCGGTGAAAAATATTGTGTGGGTCTTTTTTTTTTAATTTTGCCAAGTGACATTTGCCAAACTATTGGACAAAGGTTGTTTTTTTACTTGGCATGTTATTTTGGGAGTTGGCAAAACACAAGATTTGCCAAGTTACATTTGCCAAACTCTTGGAGATGCTCAAGAGCAACTCCAACGGTTTTGCAAATGGACTTTGCATTCTTATTTTTGCAAAAAAGTCTACAAAACTCCTATCTAACGGTTTGACAAATGGCCTTTGCATTTTTGTTAACTTGACAAAATCCTGAGATAGATTGACATATATGCAAGCTCGCGATCGGCTTGACATTCCGTCTCGTGTACTACTCCCGCATGTGCTCTTCCCTCCCGCGCCGCCGGGTTTCCTTTTTTTAAATTTTGGCAAATCAATTTTGTCAAACCGTTGGAGATAACCTTTTTTTCTCCTCCCCATATTGATTTGAGAGTTGGCAAATTTTATGTTTTGTCAAATAAAAAATGCAAAACCGTTGGAGTTGCTCTTAAGGTCTAAACACTTGGATAATAGAAAATTAGCTGGAGATTGTTATCAATCTTCCCCGCTCCTCTCGTGTCCCTTGCCCAGCCATCTCCTCTGTTTCGCCGCCGCCGCCGTGAACCCAAACCTAAGCCTCCCACCTTCCACGACTACTTCAGCAGCTCTGAACATAACATAGGACGTAGAGGTGAAGTACATCAAGCATACTTTGATGTAGTAAGAGCATCTCCAAGAGACTAGGTAAATCATTTTGTAAATATAAATATAGCTATTATTAACAAAAAAAAAACGTCTCCAACAGACTCTGTAGAAGGCTATCTAAATTTGCTAGCCAGCTATTCCTGAAATTCCGATCTCCACAAATAGACAGCCAAAGCCGCTCGCCATCCGGTCCTTTCTCGTGTCAGACGACTTCTCATGCACCGCACCCTTCACCCCACGCCGCTGCCACCAAAAACGCTGCCGTGATTCCCCATCAAGCCGTGCCACCGGCTGCATATCACAACGGCCGGCGCTCAGAGTGTTTTAATGGCTGCGTGATGATCGGTACCTGCGTGACCTTGATGACTGAGCTTGGTCAATCCTCTACTGTCTGGCCTGCTGGAGGTCACGATGATGCCTGGGCCGCTGCTGAACCTGAGTTCTAGGCGACGGCGAGCGGGTGGAGGTATACGCGATGATCCAAAAAGACAGAATATGACCAGGTCGACGGGGTCATGATGCATCCGAAAACAAACCGTGTGCTGATGTGGCAGGTTTAAATATATAGAGTCTCAATTTTTAGATAGTCTGTTGGAGTAGTCTATTTTTTTAGACAAGATTCATTTTACATAATAGCTAAATCACTAAATTTAGATAATTATTTTGGCTAATCTCTTGGAGATGCTCTTGAATGGATTGGCAAAATAGCCATTTTATCCCTAAACTATTGTCCAAGGCTCAGTTTAGTCACTAAACTTTCAAATGGTCCACTTTAATCCTTAAACAATGGATTTGCGTCTTAATCTCGTCCATCTCTATTCATGTCTCGCCACGTGGCTAGCACTGCATGCAAAATGTCGTTCCTACCCCTGGCTCCTTCCTTTACCTGTTGCCACGCACACAACGTTTGCCTCTCCCTTTAATCCTTAAACAATACGTTCCCAATGTAATATACCAATATATAATCGTTAAAGTTCACGTCTCAATTAATATGTTAAATTTTAATATTTTCATATATGCATTGTCTTTTCCTTTTTTATTTTTCTAGGCTAATCAATTAATTTAAAAATTTTAAAAATCAATACATCAGATTTATTTGATAAGTTACCGTAGCATTATCTGGTGCAACTTAAAATGTTGCTTGACCAGGGGAGAAGAGGGAAACACAATGAGCTTGGACAGCAGGTAAAGGAGAGAGTGTGGGGCAGGAGCGATATTTCACATACAATGATGGCCACATGGCGTGACAGGAAGGGATGGACAAGATTAAGCTGCAAACCCATTGTTTAAAAACTAAAGTGGACAATTTTGAAGTTCAAGGACCAAACTGGGCCTTGGACAATATTTTAGGGACGAAAATGACTATTTTCCTGTTAGTGATAGTGTAGGTATAGTCAAACGACTCATTCAAAAGATGAGACACACGGTTCACCAACATAAACAAGATTGAGGCGGTTCTCTAGAAGTCTTTCATCAGCAGTACAAAGGTTGTGGTAGTTCCATAGGAGTCTTTCAGCAGCAGTCTTCCACCAACACCGAAAAGGTTGAGCAAGTTCCCTTGAAGTCTTTCACCAGTACCGCAACTAAACAGGTTGAACCAGCTTCATGAAACTCCTTGAGAGTTATTGAGCCAACCATCTTTTACTTAGTGTTGTAGCCAAATAGAACTTCAGTGTGGTCAAGTAAAATAATTGCTAGATTTTGGTGTTTGGTATGTGAATGAACCTATTTTCATGTTTGGTGACCTCCAATATCTCAGAAATAAACTAAGATAGAAAAGGTGGTCAAGCTCATTTGTAAACTTACAGTTGTACACTCCTTGCAACAAGGACTAATAACATGTAGTCCTCTCCAGCAATTGAGTTATCGAATGGCGAGGATGCATGAAACTGTAACGTTAAGAGACTTATTACTTTATCTAGCTGACAATGCATATACACTGCAGTGAGCATTACATGCCATTTTCATTTCATCATACAAGATATATGAACTGTCATACCATTTTAGCAAGTTGCTATGATCGCTACTATTAAAATGTTTCTCTTGAGTCGATAAACACACTCTGGTTCTCTAGGGTCCCTCTGTTTTCTGCTCTAGGTTTGGTCTCGTCGTCTGCCTGTTCGGCTAACAAGTTATACATAGGGGCATTGCTAAGATACTTAGTCAAAGTTAAAAAACTTTGACTCTCCAAGATTCTTGGAATGCCTTCTAATTTGGGATGGAGTGAGTACTAATTTTTTAATTGGATACTTTTAAATAAATAAAATAATAATCAGAAATAAATAAAGAAAATAAAATTTTCTAATCATGACAGGTCCCTGCACCGGCCCTTGTTTGGTCCATATCAATAATATAGTCATGTGAGCTGTGAATTAGCAGTAACAGGCTGCACGGAGGGCTACATCAGTGTACACATAATGCAATTATCACTTCTCTAAGAAAAATCGGCTATCGATGTTTATTAAAATTTTTTATATATGATGTAATTACTTAAAAAACAAAATTTACTTATTGCATTTGTCACTAAAAATGTGGCAGGAGGATGTGGCACATCCGTTGCCATCTCAATCATATTTGAGTGCCGGCCAATGAGAACCATCAAGGTGGAGTAGTCGGTTTTCGTATACGATCGACGGGGGCTATGGTGGCAGACTGTTCCCCATCACCTTGGTTCCCATTAGACTATTTCCCGTATACGAGCACGTGCCTCGCCTACCATATTTCGTAATCTCACAACAATTAACAAGATCAAATAATAATCACCTATTTAAGCTGAAGTTAATCTCCAATCAATTTTTATTATCAGTTTAATTCTTCACTACACCTACCTTAGCTATTTATGACATCCAATCAAACAGGCATGTCCCAACAAAACATTGCGAAAATTTAAAATAATCGTCTACTTGCTCATCGATCGTTATTTGAAAGGATTGGACCTTATAATGGCTACAATAGTCATTAAATTGTGAAGCTAAAATGACCACAAACACCATGTACCAGATTGATCTAGTTTCAGTTCCGTGACCTCCAATATCACACAAATAATTAAGGTAGAAAATGTTATTCCCTCCAATATCACACACAAATAACTAGGTAGAAAAGGTGATTCGGCTCAAAGGTAGTCCTGATAACAAAGACTAATAACAATAAAAGCACACTGATAACAAAGTTGCATGAGATTATAATGTTAAAATACTTTTCTTCTGTTTCCTAAGTCCTGACAAACTAACAATCCAGATATATATACTGCAGTGAGCGTCACATGCAATTCTCATTTTCATCATGCTCGATATATGGGTTGTAATAGCATTTATGTGAGTAAAATGGGTCTTATATTGGTAATGGCTCCACAACCACATAAGCAAACGGAGCAAGTTAACTTATTCTAAACAATTGTGATGTGGTGAGTTCCTGTCAACATTTGCACTCTGCATCAATCAAGTATATCTGTGTGGCTAACAAAATTGAAGCTTCTGGCCAAACATGCCAGGACCTCAAAACTATTCCTAAATAATCAAAATTGATTCCAAACACCTTATAAAATGATTCTAAGCCAAATAAAAAATCAAAACATTCTAATCAACCATGTTTGACAGTATTGTAGGAACGAATAAATGGCATGCCCTAAAAGACCAGTTAGACTGAGTGGTAGATAATTGATGAAAAGCATGTACAAGTTCACAAATTTGCACCTAAAAAAGGCAAACACCAAATCTCATGATGCATTTCCCACAAATAATATGAGGCTATAGCTCAAAAGAATTACAATATCACATAATTGAGTGCTAGCTAATTCACCACTAACCAATCAGTGATGGAGATATCTATCATTGTGATGTATCTTTTAGTAGATTCATCAATGCCTACACTGAAACGGCTAGAAATACTCTCTGCAAAGCAAATTCTCGAATCAACCATCAAACGATTTTTAGAGGCACCATGATTTTTTTTTGCACAGTTGGAATTCTAGCCACTCCTGCAGACAATTGTAGAGGGCACCGACTAATAGACCACCCTTAGAAATTGACCCATTGAGAGTTTAGATTGTTGATGACCCTGTCTGTCCTAGAAATGATGGCATATTCATAGATGGACCACTTTACCAACCACCTCTAAAAACTCGATCTTCAGAAACGGTTGGCAAGGTGACGCATCTCTACAAATAACTACCGCCCAAATAAATTCACATATTTTTCAAATAGAATTGGATGAAGATAAATTTTATATTAAAATGTAAAGGTCAATGAAATCTATAACTTTGTAGTTGTTAACTTTTTAATCAGATTATTTAGATGCATATGCATAATATTTTAGTTTTTTCAAACGACCTTATGAAAATACTCTGCACAGAATCTGGAAATGGTCAATAGAGTAAAATACAGTATTTTATTTGATATTATTTTAAGGGCCTAAATATTCAATAATACATTTGTATAGAAGCTAATAATGCAGTAAAACATATCGGATGTCCATTACTTTTGAGAACCCATCTAGGTCTATTAACTCTCAAACTATATTTTAGGTCCCTAAACTTTTAGATGGTTCAACAAAGGTCTATCCGTTTATTTGGCAACTAGAAATGTGTTTGTATATGCAGAAATTTGTACATTGAGCCTCCAACATGTGTTGTATATGCAGAAAAACACATGTGTTTCTCTATCTTCCACGTGCTCACCGTCCCTACCAGCCAAAGGATCTTAGACATGCTCACAGGTTTACATGCTTTATCCCTGAACTCTTCACTTCCACATTGTAATTTTTATTTGAGCATGTCTAAGATCCTTTGGCTGATTTGATTGTTTTCTTGTTGTTTTGAGAAAGCAAAGAAAAGGAGACGAATAATGTCATTGTATTTTTCAAAGTTGGTAACAAGAAGCTAACTAGTGCTTGGAAACCTATTAGTTGAGAAGCACCCTGTAGTATCAAGTGATTTACTATTTGACAAAGATTTTGAGCTAAACACCCATTTCAAAAACTGCTATTTCCTCTTTTCTGTGTTTACATGTCCTCTGTTCCTATGTTTGAATATCCTTTTCTATATTTGAATATCCCTTATAAAAGTTCCGATGGATGGTCATTAATTGAGAATCTTAAACCACCTTGTCAATCATCAAACCATAATAGTAGAGGTGTGCTAATTACTGAATTATCAAATAAGGAAGATGCGTGAGATTATAATGTCAAAATGACTTGCTTTTGGCTCCTAATCTCTGACAAATTGACAATGCATATATATATTGCAATGACCGTTGCATATGATCCCCATTTCCATCATACTAGATCTATGAGTTGTCATAGCATTTCAGTGAGTAAAATTTGTCTCATGGCCATGGCTCAACAACCACACAAGCCTACTGGTCAAGCAAGTTAACTGTGGTGAGCTAGTGAGTTCTAGTGACCATGCCAACTCTACATTGATCACCAAGTACACAAATATATGGACGGCTAATGAAATTGAAGTTTCTGGCCCAAACCCATGCTAAGTTCTCAAAACTATTCCTAAAAGCAATTCCAAACACCTTTTAGAAAAAAATTCCAAACCAATTAAAAAAATCAAACCAATTGTCCTCAACTTGTTGGTATGGTGCACCATAGTGGATGGTATGGTCTAGAAATAGATCTGTGGTGCGCTATTTTATAAGTTTAGGGATGGAGCTTTTTACCTTTATGGCCTTGGAAAAGATGACTCTTCTTTCTATGACCTTTTTTTTGAACATACCTCTATGACCCTGAAACGAACTTTCATTCCTTTTATGGTCTTCCGTCTATTTTTGCCACTTGATGGTGTTAATTCAAGGGTAAAAAGATCGTTTTGCGCTTGACATAAAAAATTACAATTTTATTTGTTTGTTGTATATTTAGAGTAATATTAAACAAATAAATTTATACGTAACAATATTTCTTTTATGTGAAATATTATCATGTGTGACTTTATTTGTTTAATATTAATCTAAATATACAATAAAAATAAAACTGCAAAAAAATTATGCTAGGGGTAAAACGGTCTTTTTACTCTTGACTTAACACCGTCAAGTACCAAAAACGGACGGAAGGTCATAGAAGGAATAGAAGTTCGTTTCAAGGCCATAGACGTAAGTTCAAATAAAAAAGGGTCATACAAGGAAGAGCTATTATTTCTAAGGCCATATAGGTAAAAAGCTCGTAGGGATGTGTGGTGCATCACTTAACAAGTTTAAGAACTCATAAATATATTTTTAAAGATCATGGACCTAAGTGGTACCCCTGACAAATTCAGGAGCTACTACTGATGCATTTAACTCTTTTGGAACTAACCATCGGTACTATAGAAATGATTTTTACATGTCCTCTATTTTTTTAGTCTAGTTGAAATTCTAGCCACTCCATGAGTCACCTTTAGAAATCAATTTCATAATGCAATTGATAACATTGATCGTCCTAAAAAATGAACACATTTTTAAAAAAAGAAATGAAGACATTTTTGGAGATGGACACTTTACCAACCACTGCTAGAAATTAATTTTCAGAATCGTCTGCCATGGTCTTCATAAATAATTGCCTATACAAACATTTTTCAAATAGAATTGGATAACTATAAACTTATATCAAAATTATAGAGCTCAACGAGATCTATTACTTTAGAGTTGGTATTCTTTTTTGATTATTTAGATGTCTAAAATTTTAAGTCCAAATTTTACTTTTTTACAAACACACTCTACATCAAAAGTTTGTAGCACTCGACAAGTTCTAAAACTCTGTAGTTTGTTTTATTTGATTTTGTTTTGGGGCCCAAATATTCGGTAATATATGCACAAAATTAATAAAATAAAATAAAATAAAATGTAGCAGAGGTCCATTACCTTTAGTTGGGGAGAACGACCACCGGCAGCGACCCGCGTGTCTGCCTCGATAATCGACCACCGGCACAACCCTCGAAGGGACCTTTGCATCCGCTCAGTGTTATCCGTGGCGGGCTCAGAGGGGTTGCGAGGGGCTTAGCGGCGGCGGACAGGAGCTAGGAGGGATTAGGGTTTGATCCCCAGTCTCCCTTGATAGCTGGCAATGTATTTTTCTGTAACCTACCCACTAACCCTTAGTATGCCCTATAAATACCAAGGGATGAACAGTGAAATAAAGAGAGATTTTTTCGAGAAAAAGAAATAAAAGAAGCCTGTAAAGCTTGAACCTTTTTTTACTATCCCCACCTCCGCTGTTCCCTCCACTTGTCGACAGTGGTAAACCTTCGCCCCGTCCCTGCGTCTGAGTGGGGTTAGGGGCAGGTGTGTACCCGAGTGGGGTTAGGGGCATGTGTGAACCCCACACCTTTGAAGGGGGTGATGTCTAGACATCATCTCTGAATATATTTTAAAGTTTTTTCTAGTAAAAGTTTAAAGTGGTTCATTGGAGCTCTGTATCTATTCTTTTAGCCTCTAGATCTAACGTGACATGTACGGTCAGCAACCAAACGTGTGTGTTTGCATATTCAGAAATATGTGTGACCAGGACGCAATGCAATGCAAGGCCGGCGAGCACTCACAGCGTGTGCGTGGAGCTCTTCATGGGTGTGTGCGTGGAACGCATGCAATCTTCTTTTAGAAGCGTGGTTGGATAGAGGTGGTTTGATTATAATCACCTGAAGAAATTGATTTTGATCATGGTTAAAAATATTTTTTTCATAGTAGTGCATTCCTAGAAAAACATTACTATAAAAACAATATTAAGTTCCATATGAACACAAAATAATGTGTTATAGAGGAAGGTTGTAACACACATAATGGGTTTTTTTATTAAAAAAGTGTTACCAAGAACAATTATAGTAGCATAATTAATAAAATTAATGTTACTAGTAAAATATTAATCAGATTGTAACATGTAATATATAATTGGAACATGTAAAACAAGTGTATATATCATATACAAATACAGAATTAGTGCAACATACTATGCTATATTTTTGAACCTGATCCTCATTTGTATTTGCATTGGTTCATCATTACTGTTGAGTACGTGATTTAAATATAAATAAAACATGATGTGATTGTCAACTAGTGAGGAAGCACCGCTAGAGAACTAGATGCCTTCTTGTCTAAACATGCCATGGATGAACATCAAGTATACACACAAGCAAAACCATTCCTTCATCCAAAACCAAACCAAACGTTCATCAAAACTAGTTTTAAATCAGTTCAAAAATTCAAAATCATTCTGTATTTCTCTTCAACACAGACAACAACATGCACATTCAGTAAGTGGTTAAGACAACAACGCAAACAATGGTCTTTTTCCCCCAAGCAGTGTCTCTCCTTGGCGTCTCTCCCCATATATAGCTGACCGAATTGAGAGAAAAAGTTTGATACTAATTAAACAAACAACAGCCACAAACGGTTGCAATCGATCCTACTAGCCGAATTAAACCTGTTGCAAAATACAATGATATAACCACCATACAAACTGCACAAAGGTATGCATGTTGCACTTTTCAAATAGAGGTTACTCAGTAATAATTATTGAGAAAAAATCTATCAAGTTAACTTAAATTAAATGAGCACAATATTAAATTAAAGCTTTGAACCTTTCATGTTGGCAAGGAGTTGTGTCATAGGCAGTAGTGGAGGGTAGAGTAGATCTCTACTATCTTATGCATACCCCTATTTGATCACAAAATATTGCACGCTCTAATTGGTCCCTAGCGGACCACAGACCTAAGGAAACTTTCCTGGTTCCATATACTCAAAGGGATCATCCTTCATATAATTAGGGATGGACATGCTACCATCATGTTGGAATACAAATTTTTTTTTGAAGTGAGTTGGAATACAAATTGAGCGCCTCGTGAAGCTTTGTTGTCCAGTTGAAGTTGTTACGTTGATGAGCCATCCACTTATTTTTGCGGTGGTTAGTGAGTCCAAAGCTCATTTTCCTTAACACTTGCGTTCAAAACAAAGAACTTGGCAAAGTCCACGTCAGGCTTCATGCCACCATAACCATTGATGACAACTTTCTTTAGATGAAGCTCAAGACATTCGATGGGATCCAGTGGATTATAGCTCCGTGCATTTTTCATATCCTCTTGCAGGTGAGACTGAAAAAGGAAGTCAAACCACTATGAATGCAGTTCCTAATTAACAAGTAGTAGCACTTTTGCTCGCTAGATTATACTATGCCTCAAATGATGTTTAATTATTTTGGCATCATCAAAACTAAAATCAAATGCTTACCGTGATATATAGCTTCTCCACACATGGGCAACACTTGAGGAAATCAACAACAGAGTCCAGATTAGGTCCCCAAGACTCAAGCGCCAACACCTTTACAGTGGACATCAAGGTTGTCAAACTTAAAGCAACCATTTCCTGACCAAGAAAAAAAAGATACATTAGTTAGGCTTAGGCACAATGATTAATCAGCATATATATATATATATAGAGAGAGCCGTAGAGGAGAGCAGATCATTGCAACATGGTTGAAGTTGAAGCTACCCGAAAAACTGTTGTGCCAAGCACTAGTTCGGAGATGCCTGCTGAAAGCATTCCAATTATCTCGAGTGCAGGTGCCTGCATCACACGGACAGTTCGAGGGCCTTTTTTCTGATCAGAGAACAGCAATCTTTCAAGGCGGGGAGCATCTTCGACGACGAGCTCTTGGAGCTTGACAGGATGGTGCACTCTGAACGGCCGGCACAAAACTCTGATGCTTATGCTCTTGAGAGTCGCCGAGCTGACACGGAGGCTACCGACGCCGGCGTTGCCCTCCAGCCGGAGGCTCTCCAGAGCCGGGCAACCCGACAGCAGGCGGTGGAGGGCGGCCTCCGATATGGAGGCGCTGCGCAGGGTGAGGCTCTCGAGTCTGGGGAAGTTCAGGTTCAGCGATGGCGGCGCCGCCGCCGCCGTGAAGTCGCAGCAGCAGAACTCGGCGGCGCGGAGGGTGGGCGCGAAGCGCGGCAGCGCGCGCGGGCCGCGGCCGGCCGCGTAGCTGATTTGGATCTCCTGGAGGCCGGCGAGGGCCGGCGAGCGGAGCCAGCCGTCGATCGTCTTGGCGTAGCGGTCGCGGTCGCGGAGGCGGAGGCGGAACCCAGCTGGGAGCGCCAGGCGGCGCGCGGGGCCGGGGTGGTCGGCGAGGATCTTGGCGACGAAGGCGACGCGCGCGCGGTCCAGCCCGCGGTGGTTCAGAGGCGCGGCGCGCCACAGCGGCCGCCACCGCCGGGAGATGGCCTGCGTGCGGGCGCCGTCCCTGGTGGGGAGGAGCGTGATGATGGCATGGAGGATGTCGTCGGGGAGGCGGCTGATCAGATCGGGATGAACGGCGACATCTTCTCTCCTTCGCCGCCACTTCCGAGTCCGACGGCGAGCGGCGGTTCTTGTCGTCGGCGGGATTCCTCCTCCAGCCTTATCCTCTTGACCCCTGCCTCCGCCGCCATGCTGGGAGTGAGACCTCGACTCTCCGAGTATCATCCGATTTCTACCCTGCTGATAGTGATATATACCGCCTCAGCTCGTCGACAGTTAGATCGATCTATTGAGATTACGCCGGCGAAGGTTGTTGATGATGAGGCGACGAAGTATCTCACCTGAATCCTGACGAAGCATGCATGCGTCTCAGCCCTGCCTCAAGTCTGACAGAAACGACGTAATTGTTTTGCTTCGTGCATCAACTACAGAAGCTAATTGACGCACTGAGGCTGAACGTTCTCATCAGATATAAGCTAACGTTAGAGCAGCTCCAATGTATAGTCTAAGAGGGTGCTTTGAGGAGAGAGAAAGAGAAAAGAGAGATGCCACACGTTGGAGGAGTGGTGCTAGCCAAGCACCAGCTAGCACCGGTAGCAAACTTGGGCACCGAGTGCTACTATTAAAATATAGCTGTGTGTCAGAGGAGTGTCCGTGACCGTTGGCTCAGGCCTGGGGCATGCCAACTAGCCGTTGGCAACTTCAAGTTTTCTTCTACAAATATGGACACAAACATACACACATGGACCACAAATTTCTGAGACCTACACTACAGACCAAAAAAAGAACATGGATGATTCATCTAGATGCAATCCAAACTCCTCATCCGAGGGACACAAGACAGCCAACCATCCATTCCCACATTACCCAGCACCATCACTAACAGCCAATATTCCACCTCAATTCAATCAACAATTCCAACATCATTTTCCAATAAACTTCAACCCGTATGGCATGCCTCCATATCAGCCATACGGCATCCCCTATGAAGGCAACTTCAACTTTTCTCCGGGTGCTATGTTTGGAAGAGGAGCTGCAAGTGAAGCTGTTCAATCTTCCTCTCCAGTTGAGTCTATGGTTTTTCCTCATCATGTTGCAGGATCAAGTCCAGCCTCGCCAATCTCTGTTGCACCACAAAACAACGAAGATGATGTCAACAATCAGGTTTGGAGTGATAACAGTGAGGATGAAAAGAAAGGAGGGCGTCTGAATTGGTCTGAGGAAGAGGATCTGAAACTAGTTGGTGCATGGCTGCATAATTCAGTTGATCCAATCAAGGGGAATGGACAAAAGTTCAATGACTTCTGGAAGAAAATTGTAGCAGAATTCAATAGTTTGGTCACATTAGATCGAAGGAGGTCAGTTTCACAGTGCAAGTCACACTACACCAAGACAAACAAGCTGGTAGTACACTTCAATGGGTGTTGGATCAGAATGAATAGTGCACATGGCAGTGGTGAATCTGATGACCAGATTAAGGAGAAAGCCCATGCAATTTACAAACAAGAATCAAAGGGAAATAAAACATTCACATTCGAGTACTGGTGGAAACGTGTGAGATTTGAGCAAAAATGGGCAAATAGACCAGAGAACCAGTACAGGGCAGGTACAAACAAGAGAGTGAAGCACACTGAATCAGGGGCTTACACATCTTCATCAAATCATGAAAGTGAGGATCCAGAACCGAGTGAACGTACTCGACCAGAAGGGCAAAAGAAGGCCAAAGATAGACTAAAAGGCAAGGAGAAGAAATCTGTGGATGAACTTAGCTTGGAAAAACTCAGAACTGAAAAAATGCGAATGTATCATGAAGCAACACATAAGAAAGCAGAAGCAGTGTCCCAAGCCGCAAGAGCTCAAGAAAATACTACAAAGACTGAACTGTTGGGCAAGTACCTGGACATGATGGCTATGGATACTTCAAGCTTTGATGAAAAACGTAGAAAACGCCATGAGAATGCACTGGACTACCTGGAAAAAGAGTTGTTCCCTGAAAAATAAATAGTAGTATTAGTTCTACAAATTATTTATGCACCAATAATGTATTAGTGGTAGCGATTATTTATGCACCAGCAATGTAGTAGTTGTAGAGATTATTTATGCACCAACAATGTATTAGTGATAGCGATTATTTATGCACCAGCAATGTATCCTTTGAGAGATTTTTAATAAAAGCAATGTATCTTCCTTTTACTAAACATTTTTACTGTAAGCAATGTATATGTTAGAAAACTAGCTGTTGAAAAACTAGCCGTTGGAAAACTAGCCGTTGGAAAACTAGCCGTTGTGCAGACATCCTTCTACTTATAGAGGATGAGGGGGCACCAACAAGCCAGAATACAAACTAGCTATTGTTCAGGCCTTGACAAAATGGCTACCCAGTCAAATTCCCAGCCCCAAAACTCAGACCTTGACAAACTCTTGTGGGAGTTCATGAATGACCCACTTGAAGCTGAAATTGAAGAAGAGCTAGAAGTTGAGATTCAAGAGGTTGTTGATTTAGAGGTTGCTCAGCTGGGTGGTAATAATACTAGTCAGCGCCAAAGTGGGACTCGAAGGTACATTGATCGAAATCGGGAAGATGCAAACAGGAGGTTACAAGCTGATTACTTCTGCGACAACCCGGTATACACTGATGCTCAATTCAGGCGGAGGTTTAGGATGAAGAGGCCTCTATTTGAGCGTATTGTGCACACCCTTGGTGAGTGGTCTCCATATTTTCGTCAGCGTGTAGATGCTTTTGGCAAGCAGGGTTTTTCACCTTTACTTAAGTGCACAGCAGCTATGCGAATGTTGGCCTACGGCAGCCCAGCAGACCTATTGGATGAAGGTTTAAGGATTGCTGAAAGCACTGCCATTGAGTGCTTGACTAGATTTGTGAAAGGCATTAGAGTTAATTTTGGTGCAGAATATCTAAGAAGGCCCACTCAAGAAGACACCCAACGATTACTGCATGTAAGTGAAGCTCGCGGCTTTCCTGGAATGTTAGGGAGTCTTGATTGTATGCATTGGCATTGGAAGAGTTGTCCGGTCGCTTGGAAAGGCCAATATACTCGTGGTGATCAAGGAGTATCAACAATCATGCTTGAAGCAGCTGCCTCTCATGATTTGTGGATATGGCATGCTTTTTTTGGTGTTCCTGGTTCAAACAATGATCTTAATGTCTTGAATCAGTCACCATTGTTTACAAACATATTACAAGGCCGAGCTCCTACAGTTCAGTTTGCAGTGAATGGGAATCAGTACAATATGGGGTACTACCTAGCTGATGGCATCTACCCAGAGTGGGCAACCTTTGTCAAGACAATCCCATTGCCTTATAGTGAGAAACACAAATTATTTGCAAAATTTCAAGAAGCTACAAGAAAAGATGTCGAGCGGGCTTTTGGGGTTTTGCAAGCTCGATTCGCTATAGTAAGAGAGCTTGCACGTTTTTGGAAAGAAAAAACACTTGCAGATATCATGTACGCTTGCATAATACTGCACAACATGATAGTTGAAGATGAGAGGGATTCCTATGCCGTGCAATGGCACACCAACCATGAGGAGTACAATATCCAAGATGAAGATGCTCACTATGATCAGGGAAGCTCTCAACCTTTGGCAGGATTCAACCATGGCCCTGTTTATGAATTCTCTAGAGTACTAGAAGCAAACGAGGCCATTCATGATCGAGAAAAGCATCATCAACTCAAGGCTGATTTGGTGGAGCACTTATGGCAAAAGTTCGGGCAGCATCAATCTTAGCTTCATATTTCAGTTAGCGATAGGTCACTTTATTTGTAATTTTTTCAGTTGTAAACCATTTACCACTAGGTCTCCTAATCTGTACTCCTTGTTTAATAAAATGCAAATTTGGTGAAGATGTAAGACACCATTCATCTTTTACTGGACAAAGCAAAACTAATTTGCGCCACTAAATGTTATGAAAATAAAAAATTGTACCACTGATTAAGAAAAGAAGAGCCTCACCGTCCTGCAGATCCGGCTGATGCCCGAACTCGATCCAGGAAAAGCAGATCGGGTGGCTGCAGCCGTGCGGGCTCGCCCTTCTGCGCCGTCGTCGTGGGCCATCTGCCGGTGTTCGTTTGTGCCTGCTGCGCCCGTGCCCTTAGCAGCAGCCCCGCCTCTGACGCTGCTCGGGGCAGCTCGCCTGACGCTGCTTGAAGCTGCTCGCCGGACAACCGACGCGCATCGGTGATGGATCTACGGAGCGCCGCATGGTACGATGGAGAACATGGACGTCCGGGAAGATCTGCTCTGCGAGAAGTGCTTGCGCCGCCGTAGTCGTAGATCTAGAAAGGGGTAGGAGGAAAGACCGGAGTTCACGAGTCCGCGGGAAGGAGACGAGTGGGTTGGGGAAAGTTCGGGACGCACCGTATTTTTTATTAGCTGTGGAGCCCATCTTAGCCGGTGCTATCGTTTTATACATTGGAACTTATTTAGCTAGCGGAGCACCAGCTGACATGTCATTTGTTTGCCCCCATACCATGAATATACATTGGAGTTGCCCTTAGAAGCTAACTAGCACCATGCATAAAAGTCGCTCCCTTCGAGATTCCATTATTATATGATATAGGTTTTTTTTACTCATCAACTATAGTAATGCACCTTTTATTATATGATATATATATTTTTTAATTGGTATCATTATAATTTTCAGACTTTAGAGAAATACCACTATTTGGATTCATACCATTGTAACTCTGCGCCCCTGTGACGAACGCTATTGAATACGCTTGGGTACGACTTGGGCCTACCTGCAGCCGTATACGCCACCTTCGTATTCCCGTATGGACATGAATGCCCTCGGCTGACGCAGATAAGGCCACGACGCAGCTCCTCACTCTCTTCCTCCGTCTCTCCCCAACCCCTAACCCTGACGGTAGCGACTCGGACGACGACGACTCCACTTCGGCGGCATAGACGACGGCGACCCGAACGGCGCACTTGAGCACCCAACCTAAAGGCGAGTTGTGATGCACCCCATTGATTGCAATGGGTGATCCGCAGTGAGGGCGGGTATGGATCTTCTACCTCCTATTTGTTGTGTTTATTTGGTACGTGGTTGCCGTCCGTAGAATTGCAGATTGCTAGTAATTGATTCGATTTGGGGTTTATATTATTTTGTTTTTTAAGATAAAGTGGGGATTATTTTGTTTGTTGCTGGGGTTTCATTGTTCTCGCTTGAGATTAAAGTAGAAGGATTCTGTAGCACAGTACTAGTAGAAAATCATACATAAAGGGACGCACGATTAAGTGAGATGTTGAAGTAGGTTCATTTTCCTTAGATTTGTTGTTGACAAGCCTGCGCACAAAAAGTTCCAGTGGTCCAGTAGCCCTAGTGTATGGTTCTTTGACAAAAGGATATGTGAAGATATGAGGCCAGAAAATGATTTTCAAATGCACGATGTGTTTGAAATGTATAAAGATATGAAATGTGAAGTTATTGTAGGATGTTTGACAGTTTCCTGAACCTGATGATGAGTTTGCTACTTTAGATCAAATATGTGTGATCCCACCAGACTTTTTCTGCTCATGATAATAGAATGAGGTTCCGACACAGCTGATCAAATGCAAACCACGAGCTCTGAGGCTCAACCATCGAGCCATATTTGGATGTAGGTTCTCGAAACTGAACTTCAGTGCCTGTGTTCGAAAAGATCCTCTTGCCAAGAGTTGGTCTTTGACTTCCATAAGTCCGGACCAAAATTGAGCATCTCCTTCTCATTTTTTGATTTGTGTTAAAGTTTAATTTGAAAGGTATTTTCTTCTTAGAAGGTATTGTTATGTTCCTTCCTCATTGATAAGTTTAATCTACTCTACTAAAGCATCATCTTATTCTATGCTTGGTATACCAAAGAACCCACCCTGCACCGGTATACCAAAAAACCTCCCCCACTAAGATGACCTCGTTAAATTCACACCCGAAACTGTACCCACAAAACTAACTCTATAATAATAATCGATCATCCAGATTTATTTCGTAACATTCTCTCTCCTCTCGCTCACATCCAACGGACCAGATTAGATGTATGATATACATCTTATTCCTCCATACAAGGAAAAAATAACCAAATCACAAATCAAATCATGGAAGAAAAAATATCAAAAAAAAAATACGTACAAGTTCCCAGCCATGCGCTAATAACGTCCGCGTTCCTAGCCAATATCGTGGAAAAAAATCACGTACGCGTTTCCAGCCAAGCGCTAATCACGTTCGTATTCCCAGCCCCCATACAGCAAATTGCTTGCATGGACGTAGGCTGTCGCGGACAGCCGCCGTCCAGAAAAATTGCGAGGCCAGGGCACCGTCTACAAAAATTGCAAGGCCACCGTCTGAAAAAAAGTTGCGAGATCGTCGTTTGAAGCAGAAAAATTTGTGAGGCCATCGTCCGCTGTCCTAGCCTTGAGACCGGCCAATTGCCTTGCGCGTGCCCAGGCCATGCTCACGAGGACACCGTCTGCGAGACCGCCGTCCGTGTAGGTGAGGCCGGCCAATCACCGCTGACCGCGCAGACGAAATCGGCCAATCGTCGTTCACGATCCCAAGCCGCGCTCCCGAGAACGCCGTTCGTGATCCCAGATGCGAGGTCACCGATTAGCGATCTGAGGCCGTCGTCCGACTCCACGAACAAAGACGACATCGGCCAATCACTGTCCACGATCCGAGGCCGCCGTCCGACTCCACGAACACAGATAAGACTTATGCACGCGATTTTGTCATCCGTCTAAACACATGTTGGCCACCTTTTGCGTAGATACACGCATGAACAAAAAAACATCCGCTACCACACACCCGAGCCCACCGTCCGTGCAGCAAGGCCGCCATCCGCATCTACACACACGAGCCTCCACGCACACGTCGTCGGTCACGACTCCATGCAAGCGCCCCATGTGTACGCCGCTGCAGCAACGCGGCCACCATCCGTGCAGCAATATTGTAGCACGATTTTCAAAAAACAATGTTACCGATATTATTAGTAGTTTAAACCATTGCAATAACCCTTTATTATAATCTAAAATAAGGATTAATAACTTATCTTATTAATTATCTACCATCACCACCTTTTTATTTTTTCTGTAATACATATAACAAAATAATAATAATATTATATATATATATGTCATGAACAACTATCGACTTCACTATGAATGAAATTTTTGGCAGATATTTTGAAAAGCCGTATCAACGAATGTTTTGACAACTTAACTGGAGATCTCCAGGACATACTTAAAGCATTAGGCAAGATGCAATTTAGATGGTTAATGAAATAAACAACTCTTTATTATGCCTTTTAAGGATGATATTTTTTCTGGATTGTACTGATAATCATTTTAATTGTGTGAAAATTGAGCTATGAAAAAATAGTTGTAGTTATTCCGTTTTCAAATGCATCATGAAGTGAAACTGTAGCGTTAGCACGAATACTAAACTAGACATTGATAAGTTTAAACAACCATTTACTCAAGAGACACTTATTTTGGATATCTAGGTTTTGGATGTCCAACCAACCAAAATCCATGAGTGTGCATAGTATGTTTCACATAGTCAGTCTACTTTTGAGGATAGCCTCTCACTAAGGATAGGCAACATATGCTACCAAATTAAAAAGGATAGGAGAGAGGGGGTCACCTTGTCTGACCCTTCTTGGACTAAAAATAGTACGTGACCCATCTCATCATTCACTTTAATTCCTACGCTTCCATGCACAATTTGATCGATCCATTTTTTACACCATAAAGGTGAAAATTCTTTCATCCTCAATGTTTATAAGACGTCTAAATTGTGGTATCTGTTTTGCTTCCTTCTATTTTTGTAGAATAGTGATAATACCAAAATTGAGGTTCAACAAAGAAAGACCTCCTTTATGGAACTCGGAAAGCACAACCATTTGGTCTCCTTTAATGGATGCCCAAAAGACCTAAAAAAACTCCACAGGAAAACCATCTCTTCCCAACACTTTGTTATGTTCCATTTGGAAAATCGTAGTTTTAACATGTTTAGTGAAACTACTAGTAAGATTTTCGTTTTCCGCAATAGAGACTTGTGTGATGCCATTCACAAAGAGGTTCTTATAGTAGTTGGTAATATAGCTCTTAAGCTTTTCTTCCCCACTATGAGTCCCTCTTCTTGCTCTAGCAAGATTCTTGTATTCCTATGTACCATTGACCACCAATTGGAAGTATTTTGTATTATACTCCTTCCGTTTCATGAATAACTATTGTCGTTGGTGTGCGTGTCACAAGTTTAACTTGATTTATAGAAATTACATGTAACATTTATGTCTTCAAAAAAAATTGTTAAAAACTAGATTCAAAGATTTTTCTAACAAAACTAATTATGTAGCATAAATATTAATGTTTTTAACACATATTTAATCAAAGTTGTTTCTCGGGAAACGAAAATGACAGTTATTTAGGAACGGAGAGGGTAGTCATAGTGGTGGGGTATAGCCTCATATACCCCAAGGTGATACATGGCCCAGGCCATGCAGGTGATTTGGCTCATCAAACTGAGCGGATCTGGTGCATGGCTCAGGTCGGCATGTGCCTGAAGACTCTGTGATGGTTCATTTGACCAGTGGCAGACCCAGGATTTCGTGGAGACTAGGGCCAAATTCTACTAACAAATACAACCATCGTCTATATGATATTAATGTCCCGGTCACCGGTCTTTTTTACCGTATGAACTGATTATAGAGAAATATAAAATTATATTCTAATTAGAATCAAAAGTTAAATTGAAATTGTAAACTTAGTTGTTAGGATTAAAATTAGCACACAATTGAAGTAAAGAGAATAAATGCTTCATCAAGCCGCTGGTCTCATGATTCTAGAGTGTTTCTACTTAGCTGTTGGGTCAGTTCGGGCGCTCGGTCGTACGTGCGGAGCTCCGGCTCACAGGCTCGGGTGCTCAGCGCAGCGAGCGGACAGGGCAAAGGCTGGTGGGTGACGGCGCAACCGCACAGGCAAAGATGCGAAGAAATAGCGATGGTCGGCACCCGACGCGGTGACACCAAACGGGACATGGCGGAGCGTGCAGGCGTGTAGCCAGGTGGTGGGGCTGCAAGGGCAACGGACCAAGCGGGCTTTGCGACCGATGGGTGCCGACGACACAGGCACGCAGCGATCTGCAGGTGCGACGTGAGAGAGAATGGGGAAGAGGAAGATGAGGCGTCGCGCATG
Source organism: Coix lacryma-jobi var. lacryma-jobi (assembly GCA_009763385.1). NCBI lineage: Eukaryota > Viridiplantae > Streptophyta > Magnoliopsida > Poales > Poaceae > Coix > Coix lacryma-jobi. The sequence goes on from CM019826.1 coordinate 157,081,407, forward strand.
AGCGAGAACGTAGAAGAGACATCAGGCTGGAGCGAGAGACCATTTTGTCAACTCTTCTTGTTGATGGTTTGTTTGGAACACAGAAATTTTACAGGAATCACGAAAAAATACAGGAATCAGTTTAATTTCACAAAAAAAACTCTCGAACAGGAAATTTTTCTCATGTTCTAAACAGACCCTGAGTTATTCGTTGTTGAGCCAGAAACTAAAACTTGTTGCTAAAAAACTTAGGCCGCGACTAGGGCCATGGCCGTAGTGGCCCTAGCCCTAGGACCGCCTCTGCATTTGACAAAGGAATATGCAAGCTGATATGATAGATATGACATGCCGACTTGTAAACCCTAGCTGTCGTGTGCTATAAAGGCGGGTAGGCCCCCCCCTCAAAACAGGATCTCTATCAAAATACAATCCACCAGAGACACATGACGACGTAGGGTATTAGGCTAACTAGGTGGCCTGCACATGTCTAGATCGTTGTCCCCGCGCTTGTGTTGTCATCTCGCTTGCCTCATGCGCACCTCCACCAATCTCATCTACTATCGTGGCATACCCCTCGGTAGACTGCTGACCATAAATTGTCAACTGTGGCACGTCAGGTAGGGGGTGTGCACGCTGAATCCATGGCTGGCTTGATGGTAAGTTTCCCGACCTCCATGGTTCTCCTAGCGTTTGACCGGTCATTCATGGTCAGGTCATGACCTAGATCGTCGACGTCAACAACAGTACTACGACCACAAAAACGGTGTAGGACCACCATGTGCCAACTATGCTGACATCTGCTATTGCAGATCTGATCTCGGGATCTCCCCGGGGCCAGCTTCTATAACTCGTCGTTCGCTTCCCCACTATGTTCGAAAGCATATATATATATCTGCAATAACGATCTAATCGATCGCTTCCATCGATCGGGTCAACGACAGCCTAGCAGAAACCCTGTCCCTCACGAAGATGACCCTAGTTTGTACCTCCTGAGATAGCCAGATCTCCACGCCCTGGTCCGCCGACCAGCGAGGAATGCGCCACCTACGCGGCAACAAAAACAACTTTCCACCGATCTGTAGTCACAACGACTGGTACTAGTTGCCATAAAAATGACTTTGTCTCACCATATATTCAAAAAAAACTATCTCACATAGAAAGCTGAATTTGTAATATTGATATTCCAAACATCAGTATTATCATTTTTTAACGTACAACATATTCATGCTCAAATTATTAGGGTATTATTTGTTTCACTGCAACACACAGAAAATGTCTATATAGGTTGGTGAGATTGCGACACCGTGCTTTTCACGACTGCTAATTTCACAAACTTTGTAAAATTATATTAAATGTCGCTTTAACATCTATTGTTAATTGTTATTTTATATGTGATTTGTGTGTGTGTTTTTATAAAAGTTTAGTTATCTCATAGCAACATACGGACATAGAATACAAAGTTCTCAATACATGATTGTTTGTAACAAAATCAAAGCTAGAAAGGAGCCATCATAGGATCGGAAGCAATTATGGAAAGTGCAGCATTCCTATTCTTGTTGGGTTGTTGACTTTCTTGTTGGGGTTCCAACACTGCACCTATGGTGTTGGAGTGCAGGACTGCAGCCATGGAGGAGATGAAAAAAACCTGCCAACGAAAGGAGGCTTGGGCTGGCAGGCTGCCATGGAAGAGTGCTGCATTGTCCCTGCATTGTCGTCCTTGTTGTTCTCGCTGCATTGTCCATGCATTGTCGCCCTTGTTGTTCTCGGTCCATGGACTCTGTGACTTTCACACCCTCGCCTCCTCCCAGGCCAGAAAACCCTTGAGTTGAGGTCAGCAAATGGTGTTGCAGCCAAACATGAAGAAAGTATGCTTTTGGACTGCATTTGGCAAACCAGAAATATATGCTAATGCAAATAATGTTGTCCCTCCTGTTTCCCTTATTCTGCGATGACAAGGTAAATACTTTTGGTCAGTTAATCAGTCAAAGCTGGTGGTATTGATTGCCATAAAAATAATTCTGTCTTACCATACATTCAAAAACAACTATCTCACATAGAAAATTGAATTTATAATATTGATATTCTAAACATCATGTTGTATTATTATTTTTTTTAACTTACAACACACTTATGTTCAAATTATCAGGGCATTATTTGTTTCATTGCAACACAGAGAAAAAGTCTATATAGGTGAGCTTGCGACGTCGTGCTTTTCACGACCGTTAATTTCACGAACTTTGCAAATTGGATTAAATGTCACTTTAACATCTATTGTTATCTTATCATACGATCTGTGTGTTTTTTTAATAAAAGTTTAGTTATCTCGTAGCAACTCACGGACATGCTACCTAATAGAATACAAAGTTTGTTCAGACCAATGCATATATAAACCATTGGCCTAGTGTCCTAGCATGTTATCCCTTGCTACTCTGCTAGTCCTCGGCTTCCTCCTGATGCCAATACTACCCACAAAATAGATGTATGAATCCAACAGAAACACAGCACCTCATGGTTGAAGAATGGCATCACAATTATTAACTAGAAACACAACAACACAACACCTCATGGTTGAAGAATGGCATCACAATAATTAAGATTCATTGGATGCATTGGTAGGCTTCTCCCAGGACACCACCCGTGTTGTATTCCTCCAAGAGCTTAGTCCAAGAGCTTTTTTTCTTTGCGGGTGAACAAATTGACGGAACTATGGGAATGATGTTTCTAATCTGGTCCTACAACTGTTGTGTCTAATCTTCCACGTCCCATCTAATGATGCTTCCCCAGTATCATAGTGTCCGTTTAATGTGAAAGACCATGTCTTCTACTAAATGCAAGAGCATTATAAACCCTTCAATGATGCCGTTGAAAACAATTCTAATCTTGTGATAGAGTTGAATAGAGGCATTCTTGCCTCTCCCTGCTCTTTTTAGGCATGATAATCTTCTTGAGGAATAAGATTGAACTCTAGAGCATAAAGCTCTTCAAGGCTTCGAATAAATTCTGGGCTCTTATCAAAAAGAAAATACTCATGAATTATGCGACCATATATATTAAGGGTGTGGTAGAGGAAAGTACCGGTTGACTTTCAATGATTATTATGTCTCTCAGCCTTCTTACTAGTTTGGTGACCTCCAATAGCTCACAAATAAGTAAGGTAAAAAAGATGGTGCATCCATTTCTAAGCTTTATCAACGTACTGACAGCAAAACCTACCAACAATAGAGATACACTACTTGAAAGTTTTCAATAGTTTCAAAGATGGGCAAGAATATATATAGTGTCCAAAGGCATGTTTCTCTGTCCCTAGCCAACGACCGATGTATGAAAAAAAAATGAATGTACAACCGAGCATTTCATACAATTCCATTTCCATTGCACAAGTTATATGAGTTGTCATGCCATTTCAGTTTGTTGCTCTAATTATATTGGTACGGCTAAAATTTTTGTCCAATGGTTCAACAAGTCTCCAGACACAAAGGCAAATTAACTATAATTGACAATACAAGGTTTTGTTCATTAAAAAGTTAGTGTTAATATAACTAGAAGTACATCCGCGCGTTGTCACGGGATTTTCTTAAAAAATATATGTTATATATATAATATATTACTATATGATATTTTGTATACTATGTGTGTATATATATAAATTGAACTTGTATATTATTTTATTATATCAGATATGGTAAAATCGGAAAGCTAACAAAGAGAAAATGATGTAATATTTGATTACATTATATAGAAGAATAGACGATGAAACAATAATATATGTAGTTGACTTGTATGTTAATAAATTAAAGATTTAAAGTATTTTATGTGATAAAGATGTTATGAATATTTTTGTAATTAAAAAGGGATGATATAGACTTAGTGGAAAATGATGTGGACACTTTGCATTAAGAGAGAAATCATCTAATGAGGATTAGTTTTATTAGAGTTATAGATGCACGGTATGCTCTTAAATTTGTCTTGGGATGTTACTTAGGTTCACGAACTCTCAAACCGTATTTCTAGAATCCTAATATTATTTAAGTATGCCACTTAGACCCCGTAACGTTTCAAAACAGGGTTTTGGCCGACATGACGTGAACCTTGACTGGGTCTATGCGCACGTACGTACGTGAGTGAGCCTCTAATTTGGGCGTGGAAATGAGCAGAGAAGCCCCCTCCCAATTCTCCAAAAAATTGTTTATGTTAGTAATAATGGAGAGAGAGACCAGGAAAATTGTGTCAAAGAAGATCGCTGCTGCAGGTCAAAGATCGTCCTGAGAAAGGTCAAAGAAGATCGCTTCTTTGATTCGAAGTCGAAACATTGCACGGAACACTTCTGGTAGACAAAGAAATCGCTGTGAAAAGGTGCATCATCATCATGTGGAAAAGCTGGGAAAAAAAATTATGCTCCGGTCTAGACACATTTCGTTCGGCTCTATCTGGTTGAAATCTGTGATGTAAATTTTGGTTGGATACGTAGTAGCTCTAAGTCGAGTGAAATTCATGGTATCAAATTTGCTGGTGGCGTATGTATGTAGCTCCATCCCGGTTAAGGTACGTGCATTAGCTCCACTCGGTTGTGATCTACAGTAGGATATAAAAATGACTTGATGCAATTTTGACTCCACCATGCTTGAAGCCTCCGCGGCAATGCAAACCATGATACCAACAGTTACTGTTGCTGTATAATCTTCGTCTTAGAACCTGTTTCTACTTAGTTATCTAAAAACAAGAGAGCCGCAGGCCACGGGGCGCGCGTAGGTGGTCCACGACAGCAAAAATATTTTGGGTCCTTCCTGGTATGGTCAGCGGTGCTGTTGTGGACCTGTGATTGGCTCACACTACAAAATATCGATCACCATCTCTCACATCCTCTTCCTTCGCTCTCTCTTGTCTCTTCTACACTTCGCAGGGGCTCTGGCGCAGCAGCGCTAGCGCAATGGGCCAGTGGGCACGAGCGCAGGGCGGCCTCTGTTATGAACGACGTATAGGAATACGAAGTAAACGAATTCAATCACAGAGAAGACACACGATTTACGTGGAAAACCCTTCAATGTGAGGGGAAAACCACGGGCGCACCAGCCGGCAACAATCTCACTGTCAAGAGTTTTTTTTGGTGTTACACGCCTATGAACGGCTGACAAGAGAATCAAGTCTCCTTCCACGAAACCCTGACAAGGGCATATGTATACTGTACCGCGGGGCTCCGCCCCCCGCACCCCCGTGTGTGCACAGGGGCCCGGCCAATATCCTGAAGTGAATTTGCAACAACTCCAACAGCCTCCGGCGGTGGCCGCAGACACGGCGCGAGATCGCCTCCGGCGTGGGCAGTCCCGGCGTAATGGTGCAAGGTGAGCGTGCGATGGTGTGGTCACAGGCCCCAGTGCGGCCTGGCCTTGGCTAGCCACCCGACCACCACGTGCGCATAAGCAGCCGCAGGTGAGCTAGCTGTGGGCCTTGGCATAGCGTGGCGCTGGCTCGCTGCTCGACCACCGGCCACCACAAGTGCGGGCCTCGTCGGCCGGTTTGTGGCGAAGGGCCACCCGGAGGGGTCGGCGTCGAACCCTGTGACTGCACCTGCACGAAGAAGCGATGTCGTTAGTACGATCGAAGAAGTGAAAGCAATAAACAACCATGTATATATACTCACCGGAGTCCCAATAGGACTATGAGGCGGCTGCGGCGGCGGCGGCGGCACATACGGAGTGAGCAGCGAGGGAGGCACGACCATACCTTGGATGTTGAGACTCCCAAAGAAGCGAGCTATCTCCGCCGACCTCTGCGCCTCCCGCATTTGGGCGGCCTCCATCTCGCGGCGATGGGCCTCTGCCGAGCCTCGTCCTGAGCCTGCAGCTGGGCCTGAAACCTTTGCATCTCCTCATGCATCTGAGCCTGCAATATTTGTCCCGCAAGGATTAAACAATGCAAAAGAAAGTTGAGTAATGGACGATAAATTGAACTGTGGTAACCTGAAGTTGCGCCATGGTCCGCTGCCTTGGCCGTATGGCCATGGAGGAGCTCGTGCTCCTAGATCGAATCTCGGCGAGGTTGGGGACAGAGTCCGAGGAGACTGTGCTGCTGGCCATATACAAGCGACCGTGCTGCCTCCCTCCTCCCAGCCTCATCAGCAGGTCCGTGTCCAGGGGCTGAGAGGCCGGATCGTAGTCTGTCCCATAACGCTCGCGAGCCGCCACCGTGTACTCGTTCAACTTGGTGTAGGCTGCCGAGTTGGTGAACGAGTCGGACCTGTCCTCCGGGTTGTACTGGGTCTCCGGCGCGGTCGCCTTGCCTTTGTGGGCAAGGTGGTATGCCACGAACGAGTTACATTCCGCGCCACCATGCGACTGGGACTACAAGAAAGACAAAGTTGATTGCAAGTAATGAGTATTGAGCGTTAGAATTAAAAAAATTAATCAGTAGAGCGTACCCATCTCTCAGCATAGGCGTCGAGGTTAAGGTTGCCTTGGTGGTGTGGCACCCTAGCCATCTGCAGGCGGCAGTCCTGGCGCACACTGTGCCTCTCGGCCCACTCGTCTGAAAGCCACCTGTCCATGATGGCCTTCCAACAATCCATGAACTTTTGACACCAAGCAGGACAGTATATAATATGTCAGAAGATCAATTGAAGCCTAAATATTCTTCACGCCTACTTACCTGCTCGTACTGCTCCCTGGTGAGGTCGGTCGCCCTCTCACACATCTTCTCCCTGGCATATGCCTTTGTGACCTTCTGACCCGGCCCACAAGTCAGCGTAGGCGTAGATGATGCATTGGATCCGCGTCTCGTGGTACATGTCCGTGAGTCGGGACTTGGCAACTTTGTCCAACACTCGGTCCGCCCTCGCCTCCCCCTGCTCGCACATCCAGTAAAGCTGCATACAGACATAGGGTACCCTTTAATTGATCACATGTGAGAGGATGTAGAGATGTGCAGGTTTGTGAGCGTCGTACGTGACAACGTGCTCTAAATTTTCTCAATTTTTTTCCATAGCATATGCATAAGATATAACGACATCTCGCCAAGTTTCGCGATTTTCAGAAATCATATGTATTTTTTATAATTTTAAAACCGCCCACACGTAATTTCGAGGCCTTGCCCCCGTGAGCACGTTGATCGAAATTTCGCGTCGGCCTAAACATACACTCAAGAACAACAATAACAATTTTCGAATCATTAAAATCATTATTCGATGCACCCGTAGTTCAAACTTGTGTCTAGCGGGAAAATTCAAGAAAAATACAATAAAGACATAAAATATAACAAAAGGCTTTGAAAAAGTGTGAAATTTGAACATGTTGGCCATGGTACTGTGGGGATAATCCACAAAAAATTTGGTGTCCAAAATCCAAAAAGAACTTTGTCGAGTGCCGGTGTCACGGAACCGACCAATTTGCAAGAAATAAGCACGAATCGCTGCTTTCACAGAGATTACAAGTACTTAAGCTCGTACAAGAAACCCGGTAGTCCGGAAATCTCGAAGGATTTCAAGTCATTCAACTTTAACCAAGATCGTAATAGATTAGCGTACATGCCCACGAGGTACATTCAGTTCGCACATAGTTCAAATACGTCGGAGTTCGATAGTTATTACAAACCATAGTTTGAATTCAAAGCGGAAGCAATATAGTTTTGAAACACAAGTCCTTAGTTCACAATACGGTGCCATATGCCTGATCCGTCCACAAAAGCATCAGGGAAGATAAGGATTGACCATGCCCATGGTCTAGTCACTGCCCTCGACGGGATACAGACAGTTCTCACAGTAGCCGAAGAGAAACATTGCCCATCTGCAACAACAAGGGATAGCACCCTGAGTACGAGAAGGTACTCAGCTAGACTTACCATCATAAACCAGAAATAATTGACACCAAGGATTATGCAAGGCTGTATCTGAGGTTGGCCACACTTACCTTTTTTGCATAAAAGCATTTTATTATTAAATAATCATCATTAGAGCATTAGCAGTCACTTTTATGTAATCAGCCTGATTATCTAGATTGCACCTGATCTAGAGCAAACACTTGACTACTTATTCAAGCCAGAGTGACTATTTCATCAATAGCCTTTCAGATTCACCACCTTAACCATCATTAATTCCATATATTACTACGGTAACACATGCTCAGTCAAGTTACTCACTAACCAGGAGCGATGGCGATTATAATCGATTCCTACCAGCTGGGGACAAAAATGTCGCACACTCGCCCGACACACCCTGCCAGGCGGCCGTTGGCGACCACTCAGGAGGTTCGAGAACCCAAATCGCGGACGGCCATGGACCCTTCTACACCGAGGGTTATCTCAATGCCAGGTCGCTCAAGCTATTAACTGCCCACGGTCATGCCAGGTCGATCAGGCCCTGCCTGCCCTCGGACCATGCCAGGTCGATCAGAATAGTTGCCCACGGTACATATAAGGCCCTGGGTGTTAGGCGTCAACGTCTCCGTCACCGGCTCGAAACACCTTACTCGGCTTCACGGGGGTACCCGCACCTGCTCCGTTAAGTGATTGACGGTTCAAAATGACTGAGGTGTGCCTTCGTCGGGTCCTAATCGACACAGACGGGAGACTACTAGCACACAGAACCCATGTCCTGCTGCTCCTACATCCCGCCCGGTCTCAGATTAATTAACACATGGTTCTCTCCATGATAGCATAGGCTAAAGTATCAGGGAGGACAGGGAAAGAGGGGGTTAGGAAGGTAATATTGGGACAGGAGAATATTTGCATGGACAAGGTAAGGGTTACAAATACATTGGGGGTGGTTTGGGGTGGGGCTTTGCTCGAAGGGGGGGGCGGGGGTGGGATGGTGTCTTCTATTGGGAAGGGGTAGGTACGTGGGGTGGAGGGTGGGAGACGGGGGGTAATGGTGGGTAGAATGATGCTGGGGGGATGGGGGTAAATGGGGCTGGGGACACGTGGAGGGTGGCTAGGGGAGGGGGAAGATTTGTGATTTCTTAGGGGGGGGTGAGGGGGGAAGGGGGAGGAGCTCATGAAGCACCAGCTAACCATGTTTAGTATCCACCTATATGGCGGGGGACAGGAAATCACCCTACTTTTTTACGGTCTAAGCATGGCTAAGCATATAATCGAGCCTAGACCTATCCGGGATACAAGTATATTTGCAGGTGGACAAGGATAATGAATCAATGCAGCAACGTTATCACACAACTCCTATTACCTAATGCAACAATCATATCAGGTTACTTGTAAACGGTAATTGGCAAACCGGAAGGAAAAATGCTTCGAGACTAACTGACTCAACCGACTCGGTCGAGGCTCGAGGTCGAAGCTCGGCGCTTCCGGCTTTCCGAGGCCTACGGCACCCAAGCTTTCCCTTTCTCTCTTTCTTACTGCCAGTCGGGGCCCGCTGGTCAGGGCGACCAAGCTTCCGAGGCCAAGCTCGGCACGTTACCGCGCGAGGCCAGGCTCGGCAGTCAACGGCGGAGTTTAGCGCCGTGGTCGTTGACCGGCCCTAGCTCGTCGACGGCGACACTTCTGGCGACACTGAGACCATCATTGGGTGCGGGTTTGCGAGGCGAACACAACTAACCGACTCGCTGAGACAGAGGGATACCGGAGCAAGCTCGACGGCGGCCATGGCGGAGCGGCGGCTCTGCGACTCGGCGGCGGAACTCTTCCGGCGGCTTGCGACTCGGCGAGATTAACACTAGCCTAAGCAAGTCACAAGTGACCTATTGGAGCAACTCCCAGGCTTCGGCATCCCCGGCATTGTCCGGCGCGATGCACGGCGGCGGTCCATGACGGACACAGCGCGACTGGCCCGTGGTCCGGCGAACTCAGGGCACGAGAGAGGTCTCCATTTGACTGTAAGCTACTACGACGGTAGAGAAGACTAGAACATGGCTCAGCTTAGGGTAGCATGGCCGGAGATGACCGGTCCACGTGAAGGTCACGGTGGCGGCCATGGCGGAAGCTTGCGGATGGCGTCCGCTGTTCCGGCAGCTAGAGAGGAAGAGAGGGGAAACCAACCCTTACCGGAGAAAGAGGAGATCAAGACGGAGAGACTGGCGAGAGGATTGACGGCGGTGAGCGGTGGAGCGAGTAATCGCTCGCCGAGGTTCGGCGGGCGGCGGCGGAGCGGAGCTCTGGTGAAGATGGAGTGAAGTGGAGCGAAGGAGAGACTGAGCAATGGATGCTCTGCTGGTTGCGAGCACAGGCGGAGCAAGGCAAACGGAACGAAGTGCTAGGTGCATTGCACCTGGCCAGTTCCCATCGGGGGAGCTCCCGACCGGACGCGGCGGCGTCAGGCGTCGCGCTCCACGCGGCGAGCATGCACCGAGCTCCCGGGCGACGTGGCGAGTTCGGGCGCAAACCACGGGCGGTGATGACGGTGGTTTGGCCGGCCGGCGAGGCGGTCTCGCGGCGGCGGGCGGTTTCGGTCGGCGCGGAGGGAGCGGCGTGCGCGCGGGGAAGAAGAGAGGGACTGACCGGTGGGGTCCACGGTCAAGATTAAACTAAAGAGGTTTTGTTTCAAACTTTGATGCTCTATAATCCTAAACTAGACCGAACTAGGAAAAGGTCCCAACAGCAAAGTTGCTTAGAATTTTGTAAGGAACAAATCATCCTTAAGGCTCCAGTCCAAATTCTGTTGTTTAAAAGAAATTTAGTGCTAAACCATTTTTCTAATGCAAGAAATCCTAACTCAAAAGCTTTTTCTGAGAAAGTGCTTTAAAGCAAAGTTGTTCCCTTCATCAAGATCTACAACTTTGTTATAAGGCACTTGGTCAGAAACAGAAAGCATAACAAGGTTACACTAGAGACCAAACAAGGACTTAAGCATTCAACAAACATATGCACATGAAATGATGAGATGCTATGCTTATGCCATGCCAAATTATGCATTTAGGGATTGCTTAACACCGGGGTGTTACAGCCCTCCCCTCCTTAAAGGAATCTCGTCCCGAGATTTGAGTTACTAACCATTCCTTATAAAACTGTGGATATACTTCCTTTAGATAGTCTTCCGTTTCCCAAGTGGCATCTCGGTCGTCTTGCTCACTCCAGGATACTTTATATTGCTTCACGACCTTTCCGCGAGTCACTCTTTCTTTCTCATCGAGTACTCGATATGGCTTCACGGAGTAAGTAAGGTCGGATTGTAACTTGATATTGGCCGGTTGTACTTCCTCTTCTGGAACTCGAAGACATTTCTTTAATTGTGACACATGGAATACAGGGAATATAGCCTTCAAATGTTCAGGTAACTGTAGTTGATAAGCCACTTTTCCCCTCCTTTCCATTATCCTGTAGGGTCCCACAAACCTTGGCGCTAACTTTCTTTTCACGCCAAAACGTTTAACTCCTTTCATGGGTGATACTTTCAAGTACACATAGTCACCTACTTCGAATTCAAGCGGCCTTCTTCGCTTATCGGCATAGCTCTTCTGTCGGGACTGTGCCGCTGCGATATGTTGTTGCACTATTCTAACTTGTTCTTCTGCTTCCTTGACAAAATCAATTCCATAGTAACGACGTTCTCCTGGTTCAACCCAACTTACTGGTGTTCTGCATCTTCTGCCATACAGAGCTTCAAAAGGTGCCATCTGAATGCTTTCTTGATAACTATTGTTGTAAGCAAATTCTGCTAATGGCAACCACTTCTCCCAAGATCCCTTTGCTGAAATTACACAGGCTCTTAACATATCCTCTAATACCTGGTTTACTCTTTCAGTTTGCCCTGATGTCTGAGGATGGTAAGCTGAGCTATGGATTAACTTAGTGCCTAACTCTTTTTGCAGTTTCTCCCAGAATGGTGCAGTAAACTGCGTTCCACGATCCGAAACTATGACCTTGGGTATACCATGTAATCGTACAATCTGATTGATATAAATCTCCGCATAGTCCGGTGCTCGATAACAAGTTTTAACTGGTATGAAATGAGCGGTCTTGGTGAGACGATCTACAATTACCCAAATCGAATCGTTTCCCTTCTGAGTGGTAGGCAAACCGGTGATAAAATCCATACTCACTTCTTCCCACTTCCATTCAGGTATTGATAAAGGTTGAAGTGTTCCGGCTGGCTTCAGGTGAATAGCCTTCACCCGACAACACGTGTCGCATCTGGCTACATATGCGGCAATTTCCTTCTTCATTTTGGTCCACCAAAATCTTGGACGCAAATCTTGATACATCTTAGTGCTCCCGGATGGATAGACAATTTAGAAAGATGAGCCTCGTCCATGATCTGATTTTTCAGTTCCCTATTCTTGGGTACCACTAGGCGATTATCAAACCATAACACTCCCTTATCATCAACTCGGAAATGTTTTACGGGTTCAGTGGCAGCCCTTAGCTTTTCTTTGATATAATAGATTCCCTTGTCTGTTTTCTGCCCTTCCAGAATCTGGTCAACTAAGGTGCTCTGCAGCTCGATGTGACGCAGGATCACAGGGTGTACGAGACTAAACTCGTCCTCTGGTTGTAACCTCAAGTTATTACAATGCGACTTCCGACTCAGAGCATCAGCAACCACATTTGCTTTTCCAGGGTGATAATGTATCTGCAAATTGTAATCCTTAATCAATTCAAGCCATCTTCTCTGCCTCATATTCAACTCCGGTTGAGTGAAGATATACTTGAGACTCTTATGATCAGTGTACATATTGCAGACATTTCCTAGCAAATAGTGCCTCCAGATCTTCAGAGCGTGCACCACAGCAGCTAATTCCAAATCATGCGTAGGATAATTTATCTCATGTTTTCTCAACTGTCGTGAAGCATAAGCAATCACTCTGCCTTCTTGCATAAGAACACACCCTAAACCAACTTTTGATGCGTCGCAGAAGACATCAAACGGCTTCTCGATATCTGGTTGAGCTAAGACAGGGGCAGTGGTTAACAGTTTCCGCAAGGTACAGAAAGCTGTTTCACACTTCTCTGTCCACTCAAACTTCTGATCCTTCTGAAGCAAACTTGTCATGGGCTTGGCAATTTTGGAGAAATCGGGAATGAAACGACGGTAATACCCTGCTAAACCGAGAAAACTCCGAATCTCCCCAACTGAAGTTGGAGCTTCCCAATCCATTACTTCTTGTACTTTGCTAGGGTCCACAGAGATTCCTTCCTCCGACAGGATGTGACCAAGGAATTGTACTTGCTTCAACAAAAATTCACATTTGCTAAACTTAGCATAAAGTTTATGCTCTCGTAGCCTTGTCAAAACGATCCTCAAATGTTCTGCATGGTCGTCCGGGTTCTCCGAATAAACCAAAATGTCATCAATGAATACCACTACAAACTTATCTAGTTCTGGCATGAATACCGAGTTCATCAAACTCATAAAGTAAGCCGGAGCATTTGTCAATCCGAAAGACATGACTAAATACTCGTATAGACCATATCTGGTTGAAAAAGCAGTCTTTGGAATATCTTGTGGTCGGATTCTAATTTGATGATAACCGGATCTCAAATCGATCTTGGAGAAAACTTTGGCTCTGGATAACTGGTCAAACAAAATATCTATCCGTGGCAACGGATATTTATTCTTAACGGTCACGGCATTAAGCGGTCGATAATCCACACACAATCTCAAGGACTTGTCCTTCTTCTTAACAAACAAGGCTGGACATCCCCACTCTGACACACTAGGTTGAATGAAACCCTTGTCCAAAAGTTCCCTAATCTGAGTCTTGAGTTCGGCTAATTCATTGGGCGGCATACGATAAGGCCTTCTCGAGATCGGTGCAGTCCCTGGTAACAACTCAATGGTAAACTCTACAGCCCGCTTGGGCGGTAAACCCGGCAACTCATCTGGAAAGACGTCTGGGAAATCCCGAACAACTGGAATTTTTGACAGGTCCTCTATAGATAAGGTGCAAGATAGATCAACAAAATCAGCCCCTCGAGGAAGAGAGATACGTAACTTGTTGTTCCTCCTTGGATCGGTCAAGGTAAGAGTCCTATCTGCAGTGTCTAACACTGCTTTCCACATACTCATCCAACTCATTCCTAGGACTACGTCCATACTGAGCCCTGGCAAACTACTAAATTATTAGCCCCAAACTTATGCCCTCCGATGTCGATGGTTCGATGCGTGCATCACGTACCATCTGCCTAGACAACACACTACTCCCCACAGAGCTTACGCGAAACCCATAATCCATTTCAGACACCTCTTGATCATGCTTTTGTGCAAATGCTTTACTCATGAACGAATGCGATGATCCAGTATCAAACAAAACGACTGCAGGATGATGATTAACAAGGCACATACCAGCAGTCACGGGCTCTCCAGCACGAGCTTCTTCAGCGGTCATGTTGTGCAGGCGTGCGGGGTAATTGGCCTGTTGCTTCTTTGGGTAGGGACAGTATCTTGCGAAGTGCCCCTCTTGGTTGCAGTTGTAGCATGGTCCCCGAACTATAGGTTTATTTCCTGAAGAACTGCCTTGACCTCCACGAGCCTGAGCAGCAGCTATTTTGTATGGCTTCTGATTGCGCTGAGCTTGTGGCTGATTCTTCTTCTGCGCGCGGCCTAAAACGTGCCCCCGGCGCTGGTGGTCGATACTGATTTCGCTGAGCTGGTGGTCCTCTGGGTTGTGATGATCCTGATTCAAAGGTTCTCTTCCGGGCCTTGCTAGCAGCATGCTTGTTGTTATGATTCTCTTGAATCAGACAGTCACTTAGGAAGTCATTGAAATTGGTACGGAAGATGTACCCACTGACTTTCCCATTTTAGTGTTCAAGCCTCTCTTGAAACTAGCAATCTTCTTAGCGTCTGTGTCAACGAAGTCTGGGATATAGCGAGCCAACGAGTTGAACAGATGATGATACTCTGTGATAGACCGAGTTCCTTGAGTCAGATTCATGAACTCTGCCACTTTCATCTGGGTCAAGCCTGGCGGAATGTAATGACCTCGAACAGCAGCAGTAAACACTCTCCAAGTGATAGGAACATTAGCAGGATAGGTGGTGCGGTGATGTCCCCACCAAATCCCGGCTGGTCCCTGCAACTGGTGCGCGGCATATTCTGCTTTCAGCTCTTCTGTGAGCCTCAACAAACGGAACTTCTGCTCCAGAGTATGCAGCCATTCTTCTGCCTCCAAAGGTTCTGTAGCTTCCCTGAAGATAGGCGGTTTAGTATCCAGGAAATCCTTGAAAGAACTATACTGGTTTAGCTCTTGGCGTTGGTGTCCTTGCGCCAAGTTCTCCCTCAGCAAAGCTTCAATATTGCGCTGACTTCCAAGAAATTGAGCAAAAAGCTGCTCAGCCGTTGGTGGTGGAGGAGGTGGTGGATTGCGGTTTTCTCTGGGGTCCTCATTTCCACCACTACCGCCCGCTCCACTACGAGTTGTCGTCATCTGCATATAGGATAGTAAGCGACCATTAGGCGAAGTTGCAACTTGTAGAGAACAATAAATCATACCCACTGAAATTATTCGGAAAAACGATTCACCAAACAATGACAGAGGTACAATAAATTTCATTCCACATCGCATCAACACATAACAAGATCACTTAACACATCATGCAAAGATAACATAACATCCAGAGTTTTGCCCATACATATGGGACTTTCCAAGGTCTCACACACATCACATAAGTCTGCCTCACATGCTTACATCCAGCCCATAACAAAACAAAAGTTCGGGCGTGCCAACATACGCAAAAGATCTCTAGGTGCTAAGCATACGATCTAGACTACTCTCTAGCGATCTCACCAACGTCACCGTCCTCACTAGACATATCTGAAGAACTACTAGAAGAACTACTCGGCTCCGGATCCTCCTGGGGAAAGATGGGGTTCCTCTCATTCTCCCTACGGTGGATCTCCTCGTGCAGACGATCGTTGTAGTCCTGCAAGTGATGGAGTTGGAGCTCCAGGTCTCCCACTCGCAACCTCAGCAACCTGTTCTCCTCTGAAACACGAATGCCCTCAACACAAACTCCTCGAAGCGCCTCCTCAGTCTCCCTCATGACCGAGGCCAAGAAAGTAGTCGACCCCTGCTGAATGGCAAGCTGATGAGCAGTCTCCTGCTCCCTCTGAAGTGCCTGGTCTCTCTCTACTGTCAACTGAGCTAGCTGTGTAGTGAGGAGGTCTATCTCTGTAGTATGCTCCTCCTGCCGGCGATGCTGTGCAGCCATCTCCTCACTAAGGGTATGATCCAGATGATCGTAGCTGCGCGATAGGCACCCATAAGTAGCCATCAGAGCAGCCATAGCACTCCCTGCTGGTCCAGCACAATGCTCCCTCTCAAGAGAGCTAGCCTCAAGTACGGTAGCGCCTGGCTGACGCCACACTGCCTGGTAAGGGTCTGTCGTCGGGAAGATACTAGCAGTAGCCTGGGCAACCACCTCCGGATGGTCCTCCATGATGTCCCGAAGAACGGTATAAGCAACCTGGTTGGCTGCATCCCAGGGGGTCCTCCCCTGCAAGGCAAACACCCGTCGGCACCAGACGTGATCCTGGTCCTCACGGCTAGGCACGTCGACCTCCACCGTGTACACGTGACGATCCTCTGACAACTGCACACGGTGCCAGTCGTACAGCGGCTCCTGACCCTCCTGGTATCCCACCAGGTGCAAACTCTCCAAAGAATAGTGGGCATCCCAAATTCTCCCAAAAAGTCCTCTGATCCCTCATCGGTCCATGGCCCCAGCATGTAGTTAGGCCTCTTGCCTCCCGTGGACTTGCGAGCAGTGCGCTTGGTGCGTGCCATCTGTAAGAAGTGTACCCACACATAGATTTTTATTAGTTGAGAACAACTTTTATTAGAAAAACGGGACGGAAACCATAAGGAAGGAAGTAAGATTAATGCAAAGTTGTATGATCATGATGCATGAGCGTAACATACGTCCTCACTGCCTAACAATCTATCGGCTAGACGGTGGCATACACGCTCACTCATAACGTTAACTAAACGTACTACACGTTCGCAAGTTAGCGTACCTGCAGAAATCCACTTCAGCCCTTCCCACAGTATGAATATTATGCACTGCGGAAATTTAAATCTAATACTCTCTTAGGTGTACACCCGGTATACACGTAAGCAGTATATGCACCCATCATAAATTATTACTCCCACAATCAATACTTTCACATATACTTGTGTGGAACAGGTATACGCGTCAGTATCATATAAGCACTTTCCCTAGATTGGCGGTTGTCCAATCATGCTCTCACAACTCTCATTACCTTTAGCGTAGAGGCAATTGATCCATACATTACTATTCCGAGGAATAGCATCCATACAATTTCACCCTTGCCGTATGGACGACAGAATAAACAGAAAATAAGTATGATGCACGACCCCCAAAGTTAGTACTTAAATAGCCACCTAAGTTCCTATTGGGCATAAGGACTTGATCAATGGCACACCTTACTCTTGGTCAAGAAGGTTTTTCAAATCCTAATATAGCTATAAGTTCTTGTCAAATAGGAAATTTTTAATTGAAAATACGGTTTTTCAAATACACTTGTGAACAGTAACGCTAACCACGCTCCGATGCCAGCTGTAACAGAACCGACCAATTTGCACCAGATTAAGCACCGAATCGCTGCTTTCACAGAGATTACAAGTACTTAAGCTCGTACACCCGGTAGTCCGGAAATCTCGAAGGATTTCAAGTCATTCAACTTTAACCAAGATCGTAATAGATTAGCGTACATGCCCACAAGGTACATTCAGTTCGCACATAGTTCAAATACATCGGAGTTCGATAGTTATTACAAACCATAGTTTTGAATTCAAAGCGGAAGCAACATAGTTTTGAAACACAAGTCCTTAGTTCACAATACGGTGCCATATGCCTGATCCGTCCACAAAAGCATCAGGGAAGATAAGGATTGACCATGCCCATGGTCTAGTCACTGCCCTCGACGGGATACAGACAGTTCTCACAGTAGCCGAAGAAACATTGCCCATCTGCAACAACAAGGGATAGCACCCTGAGTACGAGAAGGTACTCAGCTAGACTTACCCGTCATAAACCAGAAATAATTGACACCAAGGATTATGCAAGGCTGTATCTGAGGTTGGCCACACTTACCTTTTTGCATAAAAGCATTTTATTATTAAATAATCATCATTAGAGCATTAGCAGTCACTTTTATGTAATCAGCCTGATTATCTAGATTGCACCTGATCTAGAGCAAACACTTGACTACTTATTCAAGCAAGAGTGACTATTTCATCAATAGCCTTTCAGATTCACCACCTTAACCATCATTAATTCCATATATTACTACGGTAACACATGCTCAGTCAAGTTACTCACTAACCAGGAGCGATGGCGATTATAATCGATTCCTACCAGCTGGGGACAAAATGTCGCACACTCGCCCGACACACCCTGCCAGGCGGCCGTTGGCGACCACTCAGGAGGTTCGAGAACCCAAATCGCGGGACGGCCATGGACCCTTCTACACCGAGGGTTATCTCAATGCCAGGTCGCTCAAGCTATTAACTGCCCACGGTCATGCCAGGTCGATCAGGCCCTGCCTGCCCTCGGACCATGCCAGGTCGATCAGAATAGTTGCCCACGGTACATATAAGGCCCTGGGTGTTAGGCGTCAACGTCTCCGTCACCGGCTCGAAACACCTTACTCGGCTTCACGGGAGGTACCCGCACCTGCTCCGTTAAGTGATTGACGCGTTCAAAATGACTGAGGTGTGCCTTCGTCGGGTCCTAATCGACACAGACGGGAGACTACTAGCACACAGACCCATGTCCTGCTGCTCCTACATCCCGCCCGGTCTCAGATTAATTAACACATGGTTCTCTCCATGATAGCACCAGGCTAAACATGTTTAGTATCCACCTATATGCGGGGACAGGAAATCACCCGACTTTTACCGGTCTAAGCAGGGCTAAGCATATAATCGAGCCTAGACCTAACAGGGATCACAAGATAATATTTGCAGGTGGACAAGGATAATTAATCAATGCAGCAACGGTATCACACAACTCCTATGACCTAATGCAACAATCATATCAGGTTAACTTGTAAACGGTAATTTGCAAACCGTAGGAGAAAAATGCTCCGGGGCTTGCCTCGCTCGAAGTCGGCGGGGCGGTGATCACGGCACTCCGGCAGGTCCTCAGCGTCTCCTTCCGGGATCCCCTCCTCGGTTGTCTCCTCCTGACGCTGCTCCTCCGGCGTGTCTTGGGCTTCCACTACCGACCCTGCATGATGCGGTACATGAATGAATAACATGAATGCACATGGGATGCACGGTGATGCAACATGGAGTAACAATTCAGGAGATAAGCACATGTCATCTACTGCTACTCACTTATTTAATTTAACATACTACTTATTAAGTCTTGTTGTCACCACATCAAAGTTGCTTAACGGGTTTATTACCCTCTAATTATTTGTAGAATTAAATCTAGTTAATTAGGCCTATAACAGTAACCTATCCTAGACAGCTTCACGAAAATCTATAAAAATTACTGGAGATTAATAACACTTAATCTAACCCTCTGTCCAAATTTCATCCCATTTGGACCTAGACTTCATCCTCTATGAAAAGACAATTCTATCATGAAAAGGTGCTTTGAACTACACACCCTAGCAACAAGTGTCAAACAACAGATTTCTTATTTTTCTACTGAACTTCCTAGCATAAGAGCAATGTGCTTAAATTCTCAGGTGCATATTCCTCATATTTTAATTACTACAAAATAAACAAGGAAACGACATTTAACTATTTTAAAAGCTACTGTCAAATTAATTCACAGAATAGCCTCATATTATATTTTTCTCTGAAACTACACATTCATACAAATCTAACAAAACTGGAATTACATTTTTCTGACTTATACATAATTAGTTATGCATTTTCCAAGTTATCAGCACTTTTCTAATTTAAATAAATCTACACATAAAAGTATCACCAAGAATGCTTTCAACAGTTTTCACTGATAGATCTAAACATGCTTGACTTAACAAAATTTGTTTCACAGGAGCTGGACTTAAAATGAGCCTTGTGAGAATTTTTTGAAGCCATTACACAATTCTGCAAAACAAACTAAAAAGAAACCCAAACCTAAACGTACGGACTCCACTTGGTTCGGCCGAGGCATAAGACAAATGCTCAGCACCCCCGGCGCGATTCGGCTGAGGCTCGAGGCAAAGGCTTCGGCACGTTCGGCGCGATTCGGCTGAGGCTAGACGCACTCGACCGATTCGGCCGAGGCTCAGACACCTTTTTCCGATTCGGCCGAGGCACACTGACAGCCGAGGCTAACCTATTCAGCCGAGGCTACTGACTCAACCGAGACTAACTGACTCAACCGAGACTAACTGACTCAACCGAGACTACTGACTCAACCGGACTACTGACTCAACCGACTCGGTCGAGGCTCGAGGCGAAGGCTCGGCGCTTCCGGCTTTCCGAGGCCTACGGCACCCAAGCTTTTCCCTTCTCTCTTTCTTACTGCCAGTCGGGGCCCGCTGGTCAGGGCGACCAAGCTTCCGAGGCCAAGCTCGGCACGTTACCGCGCGAGGCCAGGCTCGGCAGTCAACGGCGGAGTTTAGCGCCGTGGTCGTTGACCGGCCCTAGCTCGTCGACGGCGACACTTCTGGCGACACTGAGACCATCATTGGGTGCGGGTTTGCGAGGCGAACACAACTAACCGACTCGCTGAGACAGAGGGATACCGGAGCAAGCTCGACGGCGGCCATGGCGGAGCGGCGGCTCTGCGACTCGGCGGCGGAACTCTTCCCGGCGGCTTGCGACTCGGCGAGATTAACACTAGCCTAAGCAAGTCACAAGTGACCTATTGGAGCAACTCCCAGGCTTCGGCATCCCCGGCATTGTCCGGCGCGATGCACGGCGGCGGTCCATGACGGACACAGCGCGACTGGCCCGTGGTCCGGCGAACTCAGGGCACGAGAGAGGTCTCCATTTGACTGTAAGCTACTACGACGGTAGAGAAGACTAGAACATGGCTCAGCTTAGGGTAGCATGGCCGGAGATGACCGGTCCACGTGAAGGTCACGGTGGCGGCCATGGCGGAAGCTTGCGGATGGCGTCCGCTGTTCCGGCAGCTAGAGAGGAAGAGAGGGGAAACCAACCCTTACCGGAGAAAGAGGAGATCAAGACGGAGAGACTGGCGAGAGGAATTGGACGGCGGTGAGCGGTGGAGCGAGTAATCGCTCGCCGAGGTTCGGCGGGGCGGCGGCGGAGCGGAGCTCTGGTGAAGATGGAGTGAAGTGGAGCGAAGGAGAGACTGAGCAATGGGATGCTCTGCTGGTTGCGAGCACAGGCGGAGCAAAGGCAAACGGAACGAAGTGCTAGGTGCATTGCACCTGGCCAGTTCCCATCGGGGGAGCTCCCGACCGGACGCGGCGGCGTCAGGCGTCGCGCTCCACGCGGCGAGCATGCACCGAGCTCCCGGGCGACGTGGCGAGTTCGGGCGCAAACCACGGGCGGTGATGACGGTGGTTTGGCCGGCCGGCGAGGCGGTCTCGCGGCGGCGGGCGGTTTCGGTCGGCGCGGAGGGAGCGGCGTGCGCGCGGGGAAGAAGAGAGGGACTGACCGGTGGGGTCCACGGTCAAGATTAAACTAATGAGGTTTTGTTTCAAACTTTGATGCTCTATAATTCCTAAACTAGACCGAACTAGGAAAAGGTCCCAACAGCAAAGTTGCTTAGAATTTTGTAAGGAACAAATCATCCTTAAGGCTCCAGTCCAAATTCTGTTGTTTAAAAGAAATTTAGTGCTAAACCATTTTTCTAATGCAAGAAATCCTAACTCAAAAGCTTTTTCTGAGAAAGTGCTTTAAGCAAAGTTGTTCCCTTCATCAAGATCTACAACTTTGTTATAAGGCACTTGGTCAGAAACAGAAAGCATAACAAGGTTACACTAGAGACCAAACAAGGACTTAAGCATTCAACAACATATGCACATGAATGATGAGATGCTATGCTTATGCCATGCCAAATTATGCATTTAGGGATTGCTTAACACCGGGGTGTTACAGCCGGCCTGGCGGCACTCGGCAAAGAACCGCCCAGTGTCACAAAACGGGGCCACACTCTTTGCCGAGTGGCAACGTGGCTGGCACTCGGCAAAGCGCTCCCTCTTTGCCGAGTGTCTGACGGCGGGCACTCGGCAAAGAAAACGGCCGTGGATGCCGTTTGGTCCGCTGTATTTTGCCGAGTGCTCATCTGTTGCGGTGTACGGCACTCGGCAAAGAGATTCCTTTGCCGAGTGCCTTTTTTTGCCGAGTGTCGGGCACTCGGCAAACCATCAGAGCATCCTTTGCCTTGTGTTTGAGCTTTGTCGAGTGCCACGTGTCCGACACTTGACAAAGAGGCTCTTTGCCGAGTGCCCGAAATTCGGCACTCGGCAAAGCCCCAGGCACTCGGCAAAGCCTGAGTTTTCGTAGGCATGTTGAATTCCACAAAAAAACTAGGTGTTGTGACGTCGGCGGTAATGCAAACCATGATACCAACAGTTACTGTTGCTGTATAATCTTCGGCTTAGAACCTGTTTCTTATCTAAAAACAAGAGAGCCGCAGGCCACGGGGCGCCGTAGTGGGTCCACGACAGCAAAAATATTTTGGGTCCTTTCTGGTATGGTCAGTGGTGCTGTTGTGGACCTGTGAATCTGTGATTGGCTCACACTACAAAATATCGATCACCATCTCTCACAATCCTCTTCCTTCGCTCTCTCTTCTACACTTCGCATAGGCTCTGGCGCAGCAGCGCTAGCGCAATGGGCCAGTGGGCATGAGCGCAGGGCGGCCTCCGGCGGTGGCTGCAGACACGACACGAGCTCGCCTCCGGCGTGGGCAGTCCCAGCGTACTAGTGCAAGGTGAGCTTGCGGTGGTGCGGTCACAGGCCCCAGTGCGGTCTGGCTTGGCTAGCCACCCGACCACCACGGCCGCGCATGTAGGCAGCCGCAGTGGAGCTAGCCTCGGGCCCCGACATAGCGTGGCGCTGGCTCGCTGCTCGGCCACCGGCCACCATGGGTGCGGCCCTCGCCGGCCAGTCACCGCCAGCCCCGGTTGTGGGCGAGGGAGCTGGTATTATTGGTCAGCTGCTGCCCGGCCACTGCACAGGTGCTCTCTCTTGCTCGATCCAGTGCCTCCATGGCTAGATCTGTCTATCCTCCCATTAGATCCGGTGCCTCCATGGCTGGATCTATCCCTCCTCCTGTCGCATCGAGCCACCAGAGGCCAAGGACAACGATGGCATGGTGGAGGGCTATGGGCCAGTGACGACAGATCTGTCCCTCCTCCCGTCGCTGAGCTCTTCTCCTCCATGAATTCAAGTGAGTCAATAACCAGAGAGATGGAGAAAGAAAGGGACTGTTGCAAAAAAAAAGTTTTCATTATGTGATTAGAGGGTTCACCATTTGCATTTAGTTTTGTGGTTTTCATCAACCTGTGAGACCGTAGAGAAGTATTGAAGGACCACTTTTATAGTGTTAGAAGAGAACATCAAACCCGTACATGCTCTATTAGGACATGTTTAGTTTGACAGTGTAAAATTTTTGAATGTCATATTGAATGTTACGTAGGATGTTACATGAGGTGTTCGAGTACTAACAGAAAAATAAATTACAGAATCCGTCTATAAACCACGAGATAAATTTTTTTAAGCTTAATTAATTCATCATTAGTACATGTGTTACATGGTGTCGTCGAGCGCGGAGGCGTGGACCAGATGTGCCTTCTTTTCTCTGCGTTCTTGCAAGGCGACAGCCGGCAGCCCTTACGTGGAGATGACCGGCGGCCACTGTTTGTTTTTTTTTCTATGTTCCTTTTTCCTTTGCGCTACTTTTTCAGGGCCTTTTTTTTGTTTTCTTTTGCATAAACCGCGATTAGGGGTAGGGATGAGGCTCACGAGCGTTGAGCCACAGGTGAGGGAGGCTAAGAAGCCTGCACAAACTTTTTCTATTGACCATTAAATTTGATCTATATTGGTCCATAGCCCTTGATTTTAATGGAGGCGTTTTTTTGTGTGTTTTTGGGTGTACAATGGTTGGAGACTCTCAGCTGGGGATATTTTTTTTGGTGGATCTAAAATAATTTTAAGTGTTCCATTGTATGGAGATTAACACTCTTGCAGGTGTCAAGCCCTCACAGCATACCTTGTGTAATCTTAGAAAAAGTCTATGTTCTTTGTTCTTAGACTTGTGTTGGTAATGCAAAGACAAATTGATAACAATGTTTGTGGCAAATCGGTACGAGTGGTGCACATAGTGAGAAGATGGATATGATTTTACCGACATATGATGCAGTCATAATGGGTGAGGGACATGTTGACGTATGAGCATAGACATGTCATTCATATAGTGGGGAGCGGGGTACCAGCGAGATGTTTCAGATTTGGGTGGTTTTGATATGGTGCATGCATAAATTGATGTCCTTTCTACTTTGTAGCTATAGATTATTTTTCGTGTGCCAGGATACCTTTTGTAAAGGCGAAAAATATTTTCATAGCTTGATACCTAGAACATCAAGATATGGGACTTATTTCGATATAGATATCACAATGTCAATGCCATTTGTTTGTGAATTAATATTTCTTTCATCAGTGATTTATTCTTTAGTTCGTAAGATTTATTTAGTTCTTTTAATTAATTTATTTTTTCTAGATGTTACCGTAGCGTTAGCGGACACTATATACTAGTAGTCTTAAAAGATTCATCTCATAAATTACATACAAACTGTGTAATCAATATTTTTTTAAATATATTTAGTACTCCATATATGTGTTGAAAGATTCGATGTGATAGATCTAAATTTTTTATTTTGGAACTAAATATGACCTTAGTGTTATATAAAAATGCATAACAATAACAATAATATCATTGTGCTTCTATGGACCTAATTTTGTACTAACTTTGTGATGTGAATAACCTTCTACAGAAAAGAAGGTTATAAGGATCAAGTGCTTATTAACACGCCATCATCACTGTTACAAGGAGAAGGTAGTAGGTGTGTCATACATGTCATTCTTCTTCCACTATGTTCTCATGTATTTTATCTATTGCTTTTGAGTGCTGAAAAAATTGTCTCAGTTCTACATTGCTGATTTTTTAAAATTTTTTTTATTAGTATGGAAAGAATAAGATGAACAAAGATTGGAGTTATTAAACTGCATAGGATTAGATAGCTTTGAGGATGATGATGAACTAACGCAAGGGAAGAGCAATTAGAGGAGACACCGAGAGCTTTATATGCAACTATATACGGAGTATATCGTTACTTAATAGCCTGTAGTTCTCCGTGTTTATCGGTTTGCTTCTTTCCTTTCTTTCTACAGTATATTCGTGCGGCGACAGAGCACGCTGATTAGCGCTTTAAGCGACTTGATAGCTGAAGCTTTTTTTTTATTAGCAAGTCTTGACTCTCTCTTTTCTCGTATATGGATTCCTGTTGTTAAAGCTTAAAAGGCTCAGTTTCTTAGATATCTCTATCCAAAAAAGGAAAAAAAACTAGTAAGTCTCTCGTAATTAACTTCTTTATATTAAAGTTATATTCACCATAAGTTTTTTCCCCTCTAGATGGATTTATTTTGATGGACTAAGGACGGCACTAGGCAGCAGGCACACACAGCTGAGAGTGGTCTCTTCGCCACACTGATGGTTTCAACTCCATTGCCCTGGTCACTTCGAGAGTATGGAAAGAGAGGAATAGCACGATTTCTAGAGGAGCTTGTGCATAGATAGATCTGTCATGCTTGCGATTTGCGTCGAAGCCGATGTGCCAAATCTTAGGTTCTATGGTTAATGAGTAATCACTTAAGTCTCTAGGCACTACCGGATTCCCTCCCTTTGCCGAGAGCCCAAAGCTCTCAGCAAAGGCCAACAAACGCTCAGCAAACATTTTGCCGAGAGCAGCTCTCGGCAAAGAGCTCTCGGCGAATGACCTGCCGGCAAAGAGATCTTTGCTGAGAGCGCCTCTCGGCAAACGTTTAACCGAGAGCGACGAAGAACCTCTCGGCAAAACTCAGCTCCCGGCAAACGGTCGCGCCCGTAACGGTAAAACGACCGGTAACGGCCGTCTCTGACACATCGTTTGCCGAGAGCTGGCCATATAGCTCTCGGTAAAGACCCTTTGCCGAGAGCTATTTTGCCAAGCTCTCGGCAAAGAATCTCCAAAAAATAATTAATAAATAGCAAACGGCTTCGAAAAAAATACGAGTTTTTGCCGAGATTAAACTTATGCTCTCTAATGACTATAGAAAAAGTTTGGAACTACAAAACTAATTCGACCGTCATATTGTTTAAAAATTGTAATAGATCCTCACTAGCTCTTGGAACTTACTATAGGATTTATCAAATTGTAAGTATCATACACAACGACTTGTGCGAAACTTGTTCAAATTTTTACCACGCACTCCAAGTGTGGTACTATGAATTCATGGCAAATGTCAATATTTGCTGGCCCCATTTCCTTTGTTTTAAGAATTTTTATATATTTTTCGGCGTCAAGTTAGTGGTCTTTATTTCGTAAAAACATCCATGAAAAAACATAAACATTTTTTGATGTTATTTGCTAGCAATAATGCATAAATAACATGAAATTCATTTTCTACTTAAATTTTTCCTATGTTAATTCGCTGGAGGTTGTTAAATTTTTACTCGACTATAAAAAACTACTTGAAATGCAATTAATTAATTAGATATAGCAAATAATTACACAAATACACAAAATTGGAGAAAAAAGTTTGGAGCATATAAAATATTGAGTACAACATGTAGTACGTGTATAGAGAAAAAAGTTTGGAGCATATGAAATATAGAAAAGAAATTGGAGAGAGTTAGGAAAAGAGAGCTATATATCTACACATGAAATATAGAACAATCTTTGCCGAGAGCCGTAACGGAGGGGATCTCGACAAAGGGCTTTGTCGAGAGCTCTACCGTTTGGGCTCTCGGCAAAGACTCATGGCGTCACCTGGTTGCCGAGAGCCTTTTTTGCCGAGAGGGTGGCCCATGACAAAGATGAATTTTGTCGTGGCCTTTTATTTGCCGAGAGGGGCTCTCGGCAAAGGTTACATTTCGCCGAGAGTTATTTGTTGCCGAGATCTAGGCCCACGGTAAAGATTGGTTTTGTCGGCCGCCTTTATTTTCTGAGAGGTGCTCTCGGCAAATATTTTCTTTGCCAAGAGCCCGTGTTTTTCCTCTCGGCAAAACTCTCTACTCTCGGCAAAGGCCGTTTTTCCGGTAGTGAGGCCCTTAAGAGGCCACCAAGTTGTAAATTGTAAGGGCCTCTTTGGTATGGATTCTCGTGATTCGGAATGTTTGATTGTAAAAATAAACCTCATTTTAAGAGGAAAACCTCTTAAAATCTTATTTTATTGGGTACAGTTGGATAACTAATATTCTCGAAAGATTTCTCCGTTCATATTGAATACAGTTGTACTTCTTTCATGTCCACCAAGATTTTATTGGAATTTTTTTTGTTTTATTTTGTTGTGTGCTTTATACATATTAGCACTATTTTAAGATGTTGGTAACACACTTGCCCAACCTCCGCACACGTGCAGGGGGGGGGCGAAGGTGGCCAATCGTCAGGAGCACGCGGCGGGAACAAAAACAGCGCAAAGGTGTGATGAGAACAGTGTCACTATGGCTCTATTCCCGAAAAGATCCCCCTATTACACTGTTCACCTCCCCATATTTATAGGGGATACCAAGGGGCCGACCAGATTACAATAGGGTACAAGAAAGATTCCCCCGTGCTGTACACACAGAAGGGCAGAATCGTACAAACACAATCGGGGCCGAAACCCTAGCCTGCTCTCCATGCGCCCGCCGCCGCCTGGCTCGTGCCCACCCTCGCGGAAATGTGAGGGCTGGCCTTCGACACGCGGGGGCATCCCTCCAGTCGCGAAGTCCGAGTCCCCTCGCCTCCCGCTAAGGCTTGGGCCTCTTGGCGAAGGTGCGCGGACGCGCGATGACTGCTCCCGGCGCTCTTCACGCCTTTTGCCTGTAAGAACTCGCTAAGCAATCCGAAGGTTGGGTTAGTATTCGGGGGCTCGAACGATGACTGAGGGACTTAGTAAATAAAGAGGAGGGTTTTGGCGATGGGATGCGGGACGCGAGGGTCGTCTGTTGAGCCAAACCGCGTGGCGCCACTGCCGAGGGTCCCCTTCCCCAACAGTAGCCCCTCGTTGCCTTGGATCTAAAGAACAGTATTTAGGCCCAAGCAGCGCTCCTTGACGGGAAACGTAACGGGACCCTTGACAGCGACGCCCGCGGCTGCTTTGGGCCGGGGGGGTATATTGTTGTTTGTACTGTTCGGGTCCGTCTCGTTTTTTGCGCCGAGGATTTCGGTTGTCGTGGCGCTTTCGTAGGGTGGGGAGACTCGTCTCCCGGCCTATAAATAGATGGTGCTGGGATGGCGTTTGAGGTTGTGCCCACTTTTGCTCTGGCCATCCTACTGCTGCTTTTTGCTTGTAGCGAAGGTTAGTTTTGGCTTGTTTGCGGAGGTTGAGGTGGGCGATCGTTGTTCAAAGTTGAAATCAATTGAAAAGATGGCTAGGTTGAAGCAGACCGCTCGAGTTGCTTCTCCGAGTGGTACGGATGAAGGGGTGACCTTTGAGTTTGGTCTCAGTCGAGTTTGTGCTTCGGAGCTGACGTCTTATGTCAAGCGGGGCTGGATCGAGGATGGGAAAGCGAGGACCAGTGCTGGGGAGACAGTGCCGAAGCCTGATGCAGATGAAGTTGTTGTTTTCGAGGAGTTCTTCGCGGCTGGTCTGCGATTCCCGGTTGCTTCCTTTGTGACCTCGGTTTTGCAAAGGTTTAACCTGAAGTTCCATCAGCTGACACCTTCTTGCTTTACGAAGATGTCGGTGTATGTTTGGGCGTGCCGCTCTCAGGGCATTGTCCCTCATGTCGAGGGTTTTATCCACACTCATCGTGTGCATATGCAGCCTCGGAAGATTGTTGATGGCGAAGGTAAGACCAGTCTCGGGCAGTTTGCTGTGTATACCTTTTGCCATCGCGCCGGGTCGGAGTTGCCGGTGCAAGCCCAGAAAAATAAGTGGACCAGCGGATGGCAAGAGTTTTGGTTTTATTACAAGCTTGGTGGCGACGTCGAGCTTTGCGGTGAGCTTCCGCTTCTCGGTGATGTGGGCGCCGAGGCCAAGATGAGCGCCGAAGCGCATGCTGCGGTTGACTACCTGAGGGTTGTGGCGCGATCTCAGTGCGCCCGCGACTTGGTCGAAGAATATTGTTGTGCGAAGCTGTGGCCCCTTAGCCAAAGGCAAAAATGGTTTGGAGTCGAGGATGACCCCAAGTATGAGGCTAAGGGTTTGAAGAAACCGTCAGTTGATTTGAATAAGGTTTGGGAAAAGGTTCTCGTGGAGTTTCCGAGGCGCGAGGATGGAACCGAAGCTGTTTACAAGCGGGTTCAGCAGTGGGCGGAGGAGCTTGTTGGGAAATTGTCCACATTGGAGGTGAAGGCTATCCACAGCTCGGTGGGTAGCGAAGGTCGAGTTAACAGGATGTTCGACATTCTTGGGATTCATTATGCTGATTGGCCTGCTCCGTCGAGCGAGGATGCGCCAAAGAAAAGGAAGCGAGCTTCTGCGGAGGGGAAAGAGATTGTTTCACGGCCGAAGAGAGGTCATGGTCGTGGTCGCGGCGGCGCCGGCGGCCGGGTGAAAGCGCTTGCGACGAGGGCCGCAGCTGGTTTGGGTGCTGCCGGTACCTCTTCCTCCTCGGCCATTGTCTCAAGCGGCCGAGGTGTTGGTGGGGTTGGAGGACGGGTGCCCCGCGTTGGCGGGATTAGTGCTTTGATCTAGATTTCAGACGACGAGGGGGCCTCCGATGACGAAAACCAAGAAAAGAACGAAGTCGAGAAGGGGTCCGATTCTGATGGCGATTCGTCTGATGATGATAGTGAGACCTCCGGCAATGAGGGTGACTCGGACAAAGAAGTGTCCATCGGAGATGACCGTGGGAAAGCGATTGTCACGTCGAGCGCTGACGCTGAAGCTGCCCTGTGCATTGATGATGTTATGCGGGACCTCGAGCCTGAAAGCCCCGAGCGAGGGTTTATTCCTGAGTTTGCGGGGTCACACATTTGGGTCGACGGTTTTGAGGTGAAGGGTGAGCTTGAGTCGGATAGGAACCCTGGTAAGAGGCCGTATGGCGAAGCTAGCCGGTCCAGCCTTCCTTACTTTGCCAAGAAAGTTGGAGTCTGGGATCCAGCTACGGAGCTTTTCACGAGTCCGGACCTTCGTGAGTGTCATTTGCAATGCGCTCCGGAGGAAAGGAGTTTTCTTGGACGAGTGTTTGGACGGGTTTGTGTGCCGGAAGCCGAGCTTCGATTAGTCAACCAGCCTTTAGACGAGCTTCATGATGATATTGACGTTAAAGTGGCTGAGTTGATGCTCCTTAGTCGCTCTGCGCGCCGAAGGGCGGGTATGAACGACGATTTTTTGAAGGGACGGTTGTCCGAGGTGGAGAAAGAAAACAAGGACCTTCGGCGCAGCTTGGAGAACAAAGAAATCGAGCTTAAAGGAGCTCTTGAGAAAGTTAAGAAAGCCCGGGAGGAGACACAGGGTGTCGCAAACCGTAATGTTGAACTGTTGGAAACTTGTGGTGAGAAGGACAAGGACTTGGTCGCTGCGAAGAGTCGTATAGATGAGCTGTCCTCGGAGTTGGCTTCCCGGTCGGAGGCGTGGCGAAGGAGTATGGTGAGAGTTAAGAGCAAACTTGATGCCTGCTTGATCGAGGCCGGGGGTTCTGCCGGGGAACCGCTGCCTGTTTTTAACGTGGAGGCCTTCGAAAGTTGGCTGAGTAACGAGCTTGATGTCTTTAGCTCGTTGGTAGGCAACGCGGCCGACTTTGGAGGTTATGCGGGGGCTTTGGCGATGGCCAGCACGCTTCGTCAAGCGGATTGCGAGCACCTTCGCAAGCTCAAAGTTTGGATCATCATAATCAATAACCACATTTGCAATTGATACCTTGGTGTCACCATGTGACATGAAGCAATGTGGTGTAGATGAAGAGCTTGTAGAGACATCACTCTCATAGCCATCATCCTTGTCAAGTGATCTTGTGGATTGATCATCATCATCATCACTTGACCATGAGGTGGAGCAATCCTCCACAACTATCATGTTGTGGTCATGCTCAACAGCCTCATGTGCCTCTTCTTGGGCTCACTAACATCATCATCTTTTGAAGCACTCCCATACTTGTCGTTGAGGAACTTCCACATGTGATGGGAAGACTTCATATCCATGATCTCACTAAAGATATTATCATGCAAAGATCTAAAAATGATGTTAGTAGCTTGGCACTCGAGATCTAGGCATTTCTCTTGTGCTTGAGTTAGATTCGTTTCATCCAACACATGAGAAAAGCCTACATCTACGATCCACCACATTTGAGGGCAAATAAACTTGAAATTACACATCATCCAAGTTTTCCATTGTGTAAAGTGAGTGCCATCAAAAATGTGTGGACAATCAATGCCTAGCCCGTAAGTCGTCATCCTCTTGGGTCGGTAAAGACCACAAATGAGAGACCTAGCTCCGATACCAATTGAAGGGTCGAGATGGCGGACTAGAGGGGGGGTGAATAGTCCTTTCTAAAATTAATCACGTCGGCTAACCGAAACAAATGCGGAATTAAAACTATCGGTCTAGCCAAGACTACACCCCTCTACTTATACTCTATGACACCTTACAAAAGATCCTAAACAATGCAAATAAGGTGTCGGGCTAGCTAGAGCTCACAACCAATTCTAGAAGCAAGGTCACACAAACCTATGCAACTAGTACTTCAAACACCGGGGAGCTCCTACACATCTAGTAAGCAAAGCACAAAGCTCCTAAGCTCACTAGCAATGCTCAATAACAAGGCTACACAAGCCAAATTAGAGAGCTCAACTTACTTAGCTACACAAACTAAGCAATGTGACTAACAAGGCTACTCAAGCCAATTAGTCACGCAAGAGAACTACTTCTAAGCTACACAAGCAAAGAGGGTAACTAGCAAGCTACACAAGCTAACTAATTACAAGAGCAACTACACAAGCACAATATATATGAAAGTAAATACAAGCTTGTGTATGGGGAATGCAAACCAACGGGATGAACAAGGTTGACACGACGATTTATCCCGAGGTTCACTTGGTCGCCACCAAGCTAGTCCCCGTTGAGGCAAGCCCAAGGTTGCCGCCGATCCTCTTGCTAGTGGTGACCCTAAGTCACACTCTCCACGATGGAGTGCTCACCAAGAGCTCTAGCATCCGATCCGGCCGGACCACTTGGCGCTCTTCACGCCTCTCTCCACTAGAGTTGCTCTTCGCGATCTCCCGCGGGGCGAGCACAATGCCCCTCACAAAGCCTTCTCCGGAGCCACGCACAATCTTCTTGCGGGCTTCACGACGGAGACACAATCACCAAGCCGTCTAGGAGGTGGCAACCTCCAAGAGTAACAAGCACCACCGGCTTGCAACACGAACACCTAGTGCCACTCGATGCAATCTCTCAATGCAACGCACTAGCTATCACTCACTCGCTATCAATTCATACACTAGCAAGCACAAGCGAGTTAGAGGGCTCCCAAGCACTCCCCAAGCAAGGACACTAAGTCCCAAGGGTGCTCAACACCAGCCAAGGCTGGCCACACACTCTATTTATAGCCCCAAGGGCTAACTAGCCGTTGCCCCTTCACTGGGCAAACTGCGCTAGCATCGGACGCTCCACACTGGACCATCGGACGCTCAGGACAGCGTCCGATGCACGGATGCTCGCCACGTGTCCCCCACGTTCAACTTCGGCCGAGCGATCCCAACGGCTATATCACTTCCCGCGCCAGTTAAAGTGGCATCGGACGCGCCGATGCCTAGCATCGGACGCTCTGATGCCTCTGCTCAATTCTGTGCAAGATCGCCCTCACACCGGACGCACCGAGACTCTAGCATCGGACGCTCGACCCCAGCGTCCGATGACACACCAGAGAGGTTCCAGAGAGGGCAGAAACACATCGGACGCGTCCGATGGTTCCACATCGGACGCAGGCCAGCGTCCGATGCTCCCTGGAAAGCACGCTCGCGCCACGTCACCTGCATCGGACTCTGCAACAGTGATTCCTCAGCGTCCGTTGCCAGCGTCCGATGCTTCTTCAGCATCTGACAGAAACTAGGGTTTGCCATCGGACGCTCGGCCTAGCGTCCGATGCCTCTCGGACCAGCGTCCGATGCTTCCTAAGCATAGCACTTCACCTCCGAAAACCTCTGAATCCTGCCTCGCAAGCTCGGTAGGAGGGAGAAGGACTATACACTAGTTTCTCCCATTTCTCCATACCTCCTTTCAACACAACTTCTTCTCAACAAACTTCTCCTTGCAAATGTGCCAACACCACTAAGTGTACAACATCATGTGTATGTGTGTTAGCATTTTCACAATCTTTTCCAAAGGATTTTCACTTGCACTTACCACGCCAATCGATCCTAGTAACAATGCAATGTTAGATCGCTCAAGTGGCACTAGATGACCGATATGCAAACAAGTTTGCTCCTCTTAATAGTACGGCCATCTATCCTAAACCCGGTCATAATCTTCTCTACACACCTATGACCGGTGAAATGAAATTCCCTACAAGTATACCTTTTGCCTTGCGCATTCCATTCCATCTCCTCCGGTGTTGATGCAACACATGCACCAACCTCTTCATCAAATGATATGATCCACTTCATATCATCACATGGTGGTTGGGGGAGGGACCCTCGGCAGTGTCACCACGCGGGCTGGCCCGACAAGACAACTTTCGCGTCTCTCGCGCACCTTCGCCAATGGCCGCCTCTCTACCTGCTAAGTCCCTCGGGTCGCCAATCGGACCCCCGAGCAATAAAACTAACCTTCGGAGTGCTTGACAAATGTTTACAGGCAAAGGGGCGAGGAGGGCTGGAAGCGACCCTCGCGCATCCCACAACCTTCGTCGAGGGGCCAGGGCCAACTAATGGCGAAGGGATTCGGACTCTGCGACTGGCGGATACCTCCGCAAGACGAAGGCCAACCCTCGGTGTTCCGCGGGGGCAAGCGCGAGCCAGGTGGCGGCGGGAGCGTGGAGAGCAGGCTAGGGTTTCGACTCTAGCGTGTTTGTACTTGCTGCCCTTCTGTAAGGGTAGGCAGAGGAATCTTCCTTGTACCCTATTGTAATTGGTCAGCACCCCTTGGTATCCCCTATAATACCGGGAATAACGGGGATGAATAGTGTAACGGGACGTTTTTGGAATAGAGCCAGAGCAAACACTGTACTCGCTTCCTTAAACCTTCGTACCAGTTTTATTCTTGCTGCATCCTAGTTTAGTTCTGACGATTGGCCACCTTCGCCACACCCCTGCACGTGTGCGGAGGTTGGGCTAGTGTGTTGCCAACAGTTTGGCGCCGACCGTGGGGATCGAAGTTCGAATGGCAGGAAACAGGAGAGCGCCCGCTACCAGAGACCTCGTATGACCAGAGAGGCCACGGCGATAATCCAGCCTGTGGAAGAGAATGTAGTACCCTCGGAAACAGAAGAAGTTGACCCCAGGGATGGAGGTCCCGGGGCCTCACACTCGGTCGGGATCACAGCCGCACCCGCATACCTCCGGAGGAGATGGGCAAGGAGATGAGGAGGAGTTGGGCCTCGAAGCTTTAGAAAGACTTCAAGCTGAGTTACAGGAAAAGAAAAAAGAGGCACCTGGACCAGCGTGAAAGGCACAACCGGCTGCGCCTTATCAGGGCAAAAGGCGGATGATGAAGCAAGAGAGCAGCTCCGCCGAATGGAGGAGTCCCTCGCGGCAGCTGAAGCCGAAGCCGAGGGATGGAACGATGGGGAAATGCCACACTACAGGAGGGAAATGAGCAGGATCATGGCAACCTCCGCCGCCATCCACCACCCCCACCACCACCAAGACACCCAGAACCATACCCCATGAGACAACCAAACTTTCGCCAACTCTACCCAGATGAGATAGAGCCAAACCTTCGCAAACCAGCGCAGAGCCCAACACACCAAATGCCCTATGACCCAAAGTCACCACTCTCCCAAATACTACAAACTCAACCCTGGGCCGCCTTGCTACAATCCGCAAAACCTCCCGCGGTAACATGGACTCACTGACCCTCGCCAGTTCATAATGAGCTACGAAGCGCTAGTCGCCGCAGCAGGAGGGGATGAGTCACCCAAGGCGAAGTCTTTTGTAATCATCCTTCGTGACATAGCGCAGACTTGGTACAACAACCTTCGCCCCCGGAACAGTGGATTCCTAGGCCAACCTCAGAGACAGGCTCTGCACCAACTTCAAGGGCATCACAGCAGCACCATCAACCCCATGAGCTGTTCAATTGCAACAAGAAAGAGCGCGATCGCTGCAAGACTACTGGCGAAGGTTCATCCAGATTAGGGCAAGAACTCCGGGGGATATCCGACGAGGTCGTCATCCTCGCTGCAGTCAGCGGCTTGCGTCCAGGCCTTGTTCCTCAAAGTTCGCTAGAAAACCAGCAAACACAATCGAAGAGCTTCATGATACAATGGAAAGATAATGTAGAGCAGACATGGACTTCCGGCAAAGTCCGATGCTCGAAGATCGCAGCAAAAACCACAGATGAGGCCCCAAGCGAGAGAGAACAACCCTCGCAAGATCAAAGCAACATCGGAACGATCAACAAGGCAATCCACAAGAAGACCAGAGAAGGGGCACTCAGCCTCGGGCAACCAAAATCCACACGGTTTTCCACCTCGCCGACCAAAGAAACCAACAGAGGGACCCGGCCAAATGTATTGTCATTTCTGTGGCCAAGGAAAGGGGCACACAACAAAGCAATGCGAGTGCTTCGCCAAAGGAAAAGAGTACCAGGAATCAAGAAGAGCCCCTCCTACAGAAAACAGAACCATCAATCACACCAGAAGGCCAAAACTTCAGCCCAACCCAACCTCCCTACCACTACCACCCCCATAAACTATGGCTTACCCTCGCAAACATTTCTACTCTCACACCCACTTACAACCTCACCTCTTTTCAACCACAACCTCTTTTCCTCAACGACCAATGCGCCATACACTGTCACATCCCAAACAACTCCTCAACCCAAGCCAACCAACAGTGGAGCACACTCTAACCACCACCACCACCAATACCGGCTCTGCCAGCACCCCAACCAATCAAATCCGAAGCCCAAACCCAAACAACCATCAACAACCCAACATCAACCTTCGGCGTGATACTAGCTATCACCGGAGGCTCCAACGAAGACCACGACAACAAGAGGCAGAAGAAAAGAACATGCTCGAAGAGTACACCATGTAGCCGTCGAAGGACCGCACAAGTTCAGCCGATGGTCTCACATCCCGATAACCTTCGATTCTAGTGACATGAAGTTAGGGATTACCCTCACACTGATGAAATGGTGATCGAAACCAACTTAGCAGGGTGGACAGTCACCAAAAATCCTCGTCGACACAGGAAGCCCGCTGACATCCTGTTCGCCACAACCTTCGACAGCATGAAGCTTGACAAAACAAAAAACCTCTTGCAACCTCCGACAACCCACTACAACGGTTTCGGCGGGCAACAAGTAAAGAGCAATCGGAAAATATCCCTGCCCATCACCTTCGGAGATCAGCTGAACTGCAGAACCGAGCACATAACCTTCGATGTGGTTGACATGTTCTACCTTACAATGCAATTTTCGGCTCGAGGCGTCCCAACGCATTCAACGCCGTAATCCACCCTGCATACCTTGCATGAAGCTTCCTGCTCCGAAGGGTCGTCGCAGTGTATGGAGATCAGGACATTGCAAGAGCAGCCGAAGGAACAGTAGCACCGGGGCAACGCACGTCCACAATTTGTCGAAGCCTCGGGCCACAAACCTCAGCGACGATGGTGAAGAATGCTTCGACAGAATAAAGCATCACCCAAAGAAGAGACTAAATAAGTCCAACTCTTCCAGGGCAATTCAGAAAGGAAAGTGTTCATTTCAGCCAACCTCGACCCCCAGTCAGAGGACAACCTTACTAGTTTCCTCAAGGAAAGTTCCGATACCTTCGCTTGGTCTGCGGAGGATCTCAAGGGAGTGAACAGAACTCTGATCGAGCACAGCCTAAACATCAAATCAGGCTATCGCCCAGTCAAGCAAAAGCTTCGCAAAATGTCAGAGGAAAGAAAAGAGACAGCGAAGGCAGAGGTAAAAAGACTTCTGGACGCAGGCGTCATCCGTCCAGTCAGATATCCAACATGGCTCTCAAACGTGGTACTGGTTCAGAAAAAGAACAAGAAATGGAGAATGTGCGTTGATTTCACATGTCTGAACAAAGCCTGTCCGAAGGATGATTTTCCTCTGCCTAACATAAGCACCTTGGTCGACAGAGCAGCTGGTTGCCAAATTCTATCTCTCCTCGACTGTTCTCAGGGTACCACCAGATTTGGATGAATGAGGAAGTTGAGGAAAAACAAGCTTCATTACACCTTCGGGCACCTTTTGCTTTCGAAGAATGGCGGAGGGCCTCAGAAACGCAGGATCAACCTTCGCTCGCATGACAACCGAAGTCTTCAAGACGAACATGCAATCTCTGCCTACGTCGATGATTTAGTCGTACAGAGCGAGCTAAAAGAAAAATCACATAACAGACTTGGAAAGAGTGTTCAAAAACCTTCGGTCCGCAGGACTCAAATTAAACCCCGAAAAATGTGTTTTCGGGGTAAGCGAAGGAAAACTGCTAGGCTGCATCGTCTCAGCAAGGGAGATCGAAGCCAACCCCGAAAAATTGATGCCATCATCAATATGGAACCACCAACGACCAGGAAAGCAACTCAGCGTTTGTCAGGACGCCTAGCAGCACTCAGCAGATTCATCTCCAGGTCCGCCGAGCGAGGGTTACCTTTCTTTGAAACACTGAGAAGCACTGCACCATTCAATTGGGGACCTCGGCAGCAGAAAGCCTTCGAGGACTTGAAAAAGTACCTCACCAACCTGACTGTTTTAACCAGCCCAAGCAAAGGGGACCTGTTACTGCTATATGTCGCAGCTTGGCCTCACGCAGCAAGCGCAGTCCTAATCAAAGAGTTACACGAGAACAACAGAACCAGGCAAGCCCCGATCTACTATGTTTCGGAAACCATCGAAGGTCCCAAGCGAAACTACTCAGAGCTCGAGAAGATAGCATATGCCGTGGTCATGGCATCAAGAAAGCTAAAGCATTACTTCGAGGCTTATGAGATCCATGTACCTTCGGCATACCCCCTCTAGAACATTTTCAAGAACAACGAGGCAGTGGGCAGAATTGCAAAATGGGCAGTCGAGCTCAACAGCTATGCTATAACCTTCATCGGGAGAACAGCAATCAAATCACAAGCACTAGCAGACTTCATAGCTGAGTGGACACCTGACCCCTGCAGAGATGGAACTCAACAAGACCCATTCTGGACAGTATATGTCGACGGAGCCTGGGGAGTAACTGGAGCAGGAGCCTCGGCCATTCTAGTCTCGCCATCCGAGTCTAAGCTAAGATATGCAAGAAGGCTCAACTTCAAATGCACAAACAACTCCGCAGAGTACGAGGCAGTAATACTAGCACTCTCAAGACTTCGATCGTTGTCAGTCTGAAGGGCAGTCATTAGTACAGACTCTCAAGTCATCGCGGGGCACATCGAGAAAAATTATAAAGCGAAAGATCCAGAGCTACAAAAATACCTACAACATGTCCGAAGGTTAGAATCTTTCTTCCTCGGCATAACAGTGAAAGCAATACCGAGGTCAGATAACAGCGAGGCAGACAATCTGGCCAAAGCGGCAGCACAACAACTTCAGTTACCCCCAGACGTATTCTATGAAGCTGCGACACAATCAGCCTTTGAGGTGACCGGAATAACAGCGAAGGTGATCAATGCAATCCAAAGCGAAGATTGGAGAGCACCAATCATGGCCTATATCAAGGGATTGCATGAACCCACTAACAAAGAAGAAGAAAATAGACTTAAACAAAGGGTCGAGGGTACAAAATCGTGGACAACACTCTGCTCAAGGCTTCGGTAACCTCGCCATGGCTCAAATGCTGTCACAGACTGAAGGAAGTGACATTCTTAAGCTCATTCACGAAGGTATCTGTGGCTCTCACAACGGACCGAGGGCGCTAGTTGGAAAGCTTTTCGACAAGGTTTTCTACTGGCCAACTGCATTACGTGATGCAGAAGCATCGTCAAACGTTGCGAGGGTTGCCAATTGACGGCAAAGGCACAAAACGCCCCAGGGGCTCCAACAACTCTGATATGCCCAACATGGCCGTTGCAAAGATGGGCAATGGACCTCGTCGGTCCACTACCAACAGCTCCAGGAAACCTTCGCTACGCAGTAGTAGCTGTAGAATACTTCACGAAATGGATTGAGACTAGACCGCTTGTTTCCATCACCTCCCTGACCGTGAAGAAGTTTTTCTGGCAGCACAAATAATTTGCCGGTTCGGGGTCCCCAAATACCTAACTGTTGACAATGGCACTCAATTCGACAGCGAGGTTTTCAAAGAATTTTGCGCTCAAATCGGAACAATCCTATGCTTCGCCTCAGTCCGACACCCTCAATCCAATGGCTTAGTCGAAAGAGCCAACGCAACAATCTTCCAAGCCGTATCAAAAAATTTGAAGGCAGGCCCAAAGGAAATGGGCGGAAGAGCTAACCTCCGTCACTTGGTCCCATAACACTCGGAGGATGTAGAGCCACCAAATTCACACCCTTCAGGCTCCTGTTTGGAGAAGAAGCTGTATTACCAGAAGAGTTGAAGCATGTATCACCCAGAACTACCCTCGGAACAGACGAACAAAACCAGTTACTTGACAAAGACTTGCTCGAAGAAACCAGATGCAACGCAGTGCACAACCTTCGCAGTATCAGGAAGAAACAAAAAGTGGAGAGACAAAAAGGTGAGAGTCAAAGAACTAAAGAAAGCAGACATCGTTCTCATTCGCAAGCAAAACGCCAGCATGGCGGGGAAGTTTCAGCCAAAATGGACGGGGCCATACCTAATAGCAGAATGCAACCGTCCCGGCTCGTTTCATCTCTCAGACAGCGAAAGGTAACATCTTGCCTCACACCTGGAACGTCGACGACCTTCGCAAATACTACCGCGTAGCGGAGCCTTAGCGAGCCCTCGCAATATGTAATTGCTAGTTTCATCTATTTTTTTCCTCCATTTCTCGGCATGTAACACAAACAAAGGATCTGCACTCTTTTTCCTTACGAAGGGGCGTAAGGTTTTTTAACGAGGCAGCATCCAAATTCTCAATGCAGGCAAAACTAAACCCCCATAAAAAGTAAAACTCCAAGTTATTACTTTTACTAACAAACATCGAAAAAAGCAGCTCTTCTACAAAGAGTGCTATAATCGATGAGAACCCCCCTAGATTGCTTTGTAAAAAAAAATCTTCCAAAGCAAACTTCACCTCCGCCTAAGACAAGGGGAGGCGCGAAGTCCAAAAAAGTCGGGCACCCTGGCAAAAAACGACAGGCGCTCGCAAAAAAGCAAACTTCACCTCCGCCTAAGACAAGAGGAGGCGCGATGTCCAAAAAAGTCGGGCACCCTGGCAAAAAACGACAGGTGCTCGCAAAAGCAAACTTCACCTCCGCCTAAGACAAGGGGAGGCGCGAAGTCCGAAAAAGTCGAGCACCCTGGCAAAAAACGTCAGGGGCTCGCAATGCAAACTTCACCTCCTCCTAAGACAAAAGGAGGCGCGAAGTCCAAAAAGTCGAATACCCACGCAAACCAAAAGCGCTACGCGAGCCTCGCTAAAAGAAAAAGGGCGTCGCTGTTTTTCCAAATCAGCTCACAAGAGCGCTACGCGAGCCTCGCTAAAAGAAAAAGGGGCGTCGCTGTTTTTCCAAATCAGCTCACAAGAGCGCTACACGAGCCTCGCTAAAAGAAAAAGGGGGCGTCGCTGTTTTTTCCAAATCAGCTCACAAGAGCGCTACGCGAGCCTCGCTAAGAAAAAAGGGGCGTCGCTGTTTTTCCAAATCAGCTCACAAGAGCGCTACGCGAGCCTCGCTAAAAGGAAAAGGGGGCGTCGCTGTTTTTTCAAATCAGCTCACAAGAGCGCTACGCGAGCCTCGCTAAAAGAAAAGGGGGGCGTCGCTGTTTTTTCCAAATCAGCTCACAAGAGGCGTCGCTGTTTTTCCAAATCAGCTCACAAGAGCGCTACGCGAGCCTCGCTAAAAGGAAAAGGGGGCGTCGCTGTTTTTTCCAAATCAGCTCACAAGAGCGCTACGCAAGCCTCGCTAAAAGAAAAAGGGGGCGTCGCTGTTTTTTCCAAATCAGCTCACAAGAGCGCTACGCGAGCCTCGCTAAAAGAAAAAGGGGGGCGTCGCTGTTTTTTCTAAATCAGCTCACAAGAGCGCTACGCGAGCCTCGCTAAAAGAAAAAGGGGGCATCGCAGTTTTTCCAAATCAGCTCACAAGAGCGCTACGCGAGCCTCGCTAAAAGAAAAAGGGGACGCCGCTGTTTTCTTTTCTCAAAAACTTCTCAACGAAAAAGCAAGCCTCGCTCAAACGAAAAGGAAGACATCGTTTCTTCTGAGCTAAACATCACACACAATAAATAGCGCAGAGCTGTGGAGACAACAAGCCTCGTCAACATCTAACAAGAACAACAATCCACCATAAAGATTACTCAAGCAAATCGCACTGGCACAAAACAACCATACAGTTTTCCCGTTCATTTACAAAACAACCTCACAACGACAAACAATCGGTAAAAGTTATAAAATTACAAGGAACCATCAACTCCTTCAAAACATTAATTCTTCATAACCTTCGTCAACCGCCCCCAACCCTATCTCCACCGGAACTACGGGTCCCCACAACAAAGGAGCTACAGGAACAATTGGCAGCTCCCCGGGCAAAACCCTCGCCCTGTACATATATCTACGGCCTACATCACAAACCTCCGAAGGTTCCTCCTTTGGAACCACAAGTGACCCATTCGAACTTACGTCTAGTTTGCTTCGCCCAAACAAGTAATCCAAGGCTGTTTTCTCATCAATATCGTCATAAACTCCACCTTGCGAGGACGAAGAAGAGCCAAACAAGAAACGAGTGGCTTGTCGATCAGTATAGTCTGCTTCGCGCCAAAAACGACTCGACCTGCTATTCTTTAAATCATACCTTCGTACTTTCGACCACCAAAAATGTTCAAAATTTAGCGAAGGATGTTTTAACCTAGCCCGAGCCCACGATTCACCAGTTATAAAAATATCCTGATAGTTAAGCGTCAATTGCGTCACATCAAACACTTCTAGCACGGTTCCATCAGGAACCTGCATTTTTCACAAAAATAAGAAAGTGTCTCAGTATCATCAAGTCACTCCAACTAACACACATATTACAAAATAACCTCGCGCCAGCGAAAACCTAAATTTTCAAAACCCGCCCAACCTCCCCCTGCTGATCCGCTCCAGCCTCGGCAGCAACACAGCATTTAGATCCTCGCCAGCGGAAGCATCTAAACCTTCGCCAGCGGCAGCCTCCAGGACCTCGGTGCCTTCTCAGCGCCATCTCTTCTATGTTAGCCTCCCCAGACTTCAAAGCATCCTCAGCCGAGGGTAACTCCTCCGCTGGAGCGACATCTCCAGAACCAGATTCATGAGCGGTCTTGGAGCATCCGGCAGCGTCTTCAGTTGCACTTGGCGAAGGCTGCGCATCTCTCTGAGCCTGCAAAAATAGATCAACAAATTAAAATAACAACATGATCATCCAGGATACAGTAACATAGATATAAAAATTCATACAAGTCAATACCTGACGGGTAGCTTCGGCCGCTTCCTCAAAGGCAAGGACACGACCGCCACCGTCGATCCAAAACTTCCGGAGCAAACGCACCGCGCAGTTTCGAACCTCCGCGTCATCAACCTTCATTTGACGAACCACGTCAACACTTGGGAAGACATGGTTCGGCCTCCTGATCTTCTTAAGGTGATCACAGTCGGCTTGGCGAAGGCTCCCAGCCATAGCCAGAGCTCCGGCGTAACAACCAAAGTCGGTCGCG
The DNA here is from genome assembly GCA_009763385.1 of Coix lacryma-jobi var. lacryma-jobi. NCBI lineage: Eukaryota > Viridiplantae > Streptophyta > Magnoliopsida > Poales > Poaceae > Coix > Coix lacryma-jobi. Next base: position 157,124,337 of record CM019826.1, read on the forward strand.
TTCTCAACCAATGAGCTGAAAACATCAAGCTCATTTCCAAGCCAACCCTCGAACGCCTCAGCACTAGCAACAGGCAACGGCTCCCCAGCAGAGCCGCCAGCCTCAGTTAAACAACCATCGAGCTTATGTTTAACCTTCTCCATACTGGACCGCCACGATTTTTTTCAAATCATCAAGCCGACCCTCTGCAGCTGCCAATGCCTTATCTCTCTCTTTATTCGCCGCAATCAAATCGGCATTCCGCTTCGCCAGCTCAACCGCCTCCTCCCGAGCCTTGACAACCCTCTCCGAAGCATTTTTAAGCTCAATATCCTTATTCTCTAAGCTTCGGCTGAGCTTAGCGTTTTCCTTTTCAAGCTCAGTAATATGACTCCTCATAAACTCCATATCAGAGCTAACTTTTTGCCTGGCCGCGCGATTCAAGAGCATCAGTTCCGCCAACTTGGCGTCAACATCGTCCAAAGTATCACCAACAGGTTGGTCGGCGAGACGAACCTCAGCCTCCGGCACACAAATGCGGCCGAAGATACGGCCTAAAAAACGTTTTTCCTCCGGACCGCACTGCAGGTGGCAATCCCGAAGGTCCGGACTCGTGAATAGCTCGGTCGCCGGATCGCAGACTCCAAGCTTCTTAGTGAAGTAAGGAAGACTCGATCGGCTAGCCTCGCCATACGGTCTGTAACACCCCAGGTGTTCGACGCCAGTTGTGCAGTCAGATTAAACACAAACATGTTCTATTAGGTGATGATCGAGAAATAATTTCTAGTATTGTCAGTGATGACAGAAGTTTTGGAATCAACCTCGGAAACAAAGCCTCGTTTGAATTATTCGGAAAAAATAATGGAGCCAGTTAATAACGACCGCTAATTTGTGTATATTCAAGATTAATGCTGAATCATGGATTTTTTGTGACCCACCTCCATTCCTGTCTATAGTAATCTGGTGAGAAAGTTTCGTGAAGTTTGGAATCAAAATTCACATGAAATGACGAGTCACAACTTTGCCTATAACCAGGAATTAACTGAAGAAGATCAGTTGAGTTCAACCAAGTCTTGCAGTTATGCCCAATCAATTATTTATGGACTCACGAGCAAAAGTTATGAAAGTTTTATGTTGAGCAGACGACCGGAAATATTCCGACCGACGAGAGACCGTAATCTAGATCCTGCCGGGTGATCGCTTTGACGGAGTTGAACGGTATTTTCGGATCTTCGCATGTCAGTGCGCCTTAAACGAAAGTGTAGTACAGATCGAAAGGAACAAATTTCGTTTTATGGCCGAGACCTGGATCGGTGCCAAAAATAGTGAAAACGAGCTCGCAAGATGGAGTATAATGCAGTTTTCAGGTTCCGGAAATAAGTTAAGTCTGTACTGCGAAATCGGAAATTCGGTCACCGTGATGCTGCCGTCGACGATCGTTACGGACAAACGATTGGGAATCTGACCAAGTGCCTTTAACGAAAATCGGAGTACACGTCGAGACGACGACAACAAAATTAGTTTCGTCGGAATCGGGAGTCTGTTTGATCGGTATTTGGAATTTTTGAAAATGGCCGAAAGTTTCCGAAAACCTGCCAGATTGGGAAAGAAATTTGGGGAAAAATTGGAGGAAAATTTGACGGAGATTTTTCCCGAGGTCGCGCCTGTTCACGAGGTCGGCCCTCCTCCCGAGGTCGCGACCATTGGCCAGAGGGACGGTGCCCCCTTCCTTTTCCTTCACGCAAAAGACCGAGACCCTCCCTCGGTCTCCCTCCATTCACTCAGCTCCTCCCTTCTTCCCCTTCATGCGCCATCCTCAGAGCAGAGCGCCGTTCTAGAGCTGCGCCCTTCTGCTCACCGTGAGACCGCGCCTGGTCGCGGCTCTCTGCAGGGCCGCGCCTCCTAGGCTGCCGGCAGAAGCAGCAGCAAGCAGGCAGCTGCCCTAGCGTCGGTGCTAGCAGGCCGGCAGCAGCCCTGGTCTCCTCCCCTCCAACAGTCCGGCCAACCCTAGCCCGTCCTCCCGTCCGCGCAGAGGAGCGCGACTTCCAGGCCGAGGCCTCCTTCTGGACGCCGACCAGAGGAGTGCAGGCAGCAGCAGCAGCGCTTGCAAGCAGCACTGGTGGCGGCCTACTGCAGCGACCAGCAGAAACCCTAAGCAGAGCCCGGCCTCCCCCCTTCCCGGTGACGACCTTCCCTCCGCTTCCCGTCGTTTTGCCATGAAAACGAAGAAGAAGGGGCATCTAGTAAAACTGAAACTCTTTCTTGTTTCACTTTGCATAAATGACATGACTCATGTGTTTACTAATAGCTCCTTATTTGTTTTCTGCAGATTCCAGGGATCCAAATGCAAAACCAGTTTTCTGTTTTCGTTTTCCTTTAAATAGTAAATCTGAGTCAAATTTGTAAAATGCGTAGTAAATTGTAGGAATGTCGAAAAATTACGAGTGAGGACTTTTGGAATCCTTGTGAAGTGTACTGTCCAGTGAATATTTTATATGTGGGCTGTTAGTGTAAAGTTTGTACTGTGGTGATTTATTTGTGTTAAATAGCATTAAATAGGGATAAAATGATATCTGCTGTTTTATTGATTGGATTGCTGTGAAATGTTTGTGGTAGGCTTGACTTGTCATATGTGTGCTGTGATTAAAATTTCAGAATTGTTGGTGCATGTATGAATTAGTTATGAATTTATTTTGCTTGCAGCCTATTAATTGGATTTAAATGATTTGTGATAAATGTTTGCATGTAAAAATAGAAAGGTAGTTCTCCTGCCTCCTATGATGTTGTTGTAGCTTAGATAATTTTATCATGGCCATGTGTTTACAGAAAATATAATTTATGGAATTTTGTTGCTCTCACATGCATTTTATGAATTAAACTTGCCATGTTTTGAATAAATAATTTATAAAATCTGAGCATATAATCTTTTTACAGTAGTTGTGATTTGGTATTATCTATCATCAGTAAAAATATGAGCCCTAAATTATATGTTTGCAATGTCACTTAAAAATAATGCCTATGTTTGTTAATTCTTTTAATTAATAAAAGCATGGTGATAAATAAAAATGTATATGTTTGAATGATTGACCTTGTTGCATATTAATCTGAGATAAGTGATGTGTAGTCATTATTATGACTGTTAGAAGTGTTTCAATAGCCTATGGGTGTGCTCAAATGATTAACTAAACAAGTGATGAAATGATTTATTATATGCTGAAATTGCTGCATCCACAGTTTTTGTAGTGGTTATTAGTTCGTGCGGAAAATGATGTTTTCTGTAGATGTGTTCTATACAAAAGTTGTAGATAACTTCTTTATCTTGTTTGTCCCAAAATTTCATGATTTTAGGCCAAGTGGTTTAGGAGTTATAGCTTTTGCAAGTTTGCTGTCAGATTTTGCATACTTTCTGGGCAGATCTGAAAGAATTTATTGTTTGACTTATTTAAGTTATGAATCATGTACTCATGTTAATAGAAGAGTTGTAGTGTTTTTTCATGAGCTTTCTAAATTGTCTTGGATCACTATTTTGGGTGGTCTAGAACTTGAGTTACATGTGTTTAAAGTTAGAAGTCAGAATCTGTCCAAGTCTGGACAGATTTACTTGTTTGAGTTGGTTAGCCTTGATAACTGCTTAATCATCTTGAGATGATTATAAATAAGTTTTAGACAACTTAATAAGATTTCTAATAAGTCTTGTGTCAAGTCTTCTGGTGCTTTAGATTTCTAGTTATGGTTGTTTGAAGATGAATGTAATATTCTGTCCAAAGTTTGGACAGAAGTGCTTGTCTGTTATGTTTGGTCTTTTTAATGGCTGAATTATGCTTAAGTGATAATAGCAAAGTTGTAGATAATATCATTAGCTTTCCAGAAAGTCTAGGATCACCTTGTTTGGATATGTGTAGCTCCAGTTATGTCTGTTTAAATTACATGGTGTTTGCTGTCCAAACTGTATAAATTAACCGAACTTGATTGCTATAGCTTAATGTTGATTATGTGATTTTTGATGCTATGTCATGATTTGGTAATGTTCAGATTGTGCATTTCATGTTATTAAACTAATTAACCTTATGTATTATATAAATATGTTAGATAATGATGGTTAACTTGCTTAACTAAAGTAGAAGCTATATGTGCATACATGTGTTCCATTTGTGTGATGTGTGATGTAGCCTTGATTGATTGTTATAGCTAGCCTCTCTGAGTGCCAAATGAACCGTGTCACACTTTTCTTTAATAATAACCTGCTGAAATGATCATGCCGTGAGTGTGTCTTAGAGCTATGCCTTCTTTTAATAGTTATCCTGATTGCGCGCTTATGTGAAGTAATTAGTAATGTTTTTGTTGTGCGCCTTATGTTTGTTTCATAAGGTTTCCCTGCATTCATACGCTTGCATTGCGCATCTCATTTAGGTAACGGTAGATACATCGTGAAGGACGTGATGTTGAGGCTAAACCCGAAGACGGTGTTTGGTGGATTATCCCGAAGATGCGGAGTTAAGCAAGTGCTACAGCGGAGATGCTCGCCAAGCGAGTATCACCTAACAAACACTAACCTAGTGTTTGTTCCCAGGCAAGCCCCGGAGCATCCTAAGTCTCCCAGTTTTATAATTAATTTATTTGAGTATTTTATTTTGTGATGCATTAGGTATAGGAGTTGATTGAATCCTACTTGTTGCATTACCATTCCTTGATTATTGATTATACCTGCCTTGTTATCCAGTTATTATTTATAAATGTAAAATTGCTTAGCCTGCTTAATAAAAGTAGTAGTTAAGGATGTTCCCGTAATACCCCTGATGGGTAGTTACTGGATCACGGTTGGCTATATTTCTATCGTGGAAAAGAACCTGAATAGTAATGAAATACGGTCAACTGGAAGGCAAGGCACAAGTTTGGAAACTTAGGGCAGTCCGTCCGTTGGATCGTGTAGGTTTGTATCGATGTTGGCCCTCGTTCATTTTTGAACGCGCCCTTTTACTTAGGGATACGTCGGTGCCGTAATCATCGACCCCAAAGCCGGTTAGAAGCTGTTCGGGCCGGTCTCAACCCGTGTCGCGCCCTCTAGTATGGAAATGCGATCTGCCGCGAGAGGCCATCGCCAGGTTCCAATTGGGCGGTCCGTGCTGTGAGCCGCGACGATTACCACCACGAACAAGCATCGAGCGGTTACCCAATGCATGGACCCGACGGGGAAAGTGTGGGTTGGTATTAAAGGTCTTTCACCAGCTGGTTTGGAATTCGATTCGAGTCGCCGTCTCCCCGGTTAGTGGGAAACTATGGCGAGCTTCACCACGATACAACTCCATGTGATATTTGTTGGTTCAACTAAAATATTGATAAGGAAACCTGATATGGTATTATGTATTTGTTTGCTAGATTCAAGTGAGTGCTCTAGTACAGGTGCAAAACCTAGAGTTCAAGGAATAGGATAAAAGATGACTGCTCATATAATTAAATGATGAACCATTTAACTTAAGCTCCTTTTGCAAATAAAGTTAGCCAGCTCCACTGTTTATATCAGCCTTGCATACTCCTTGGTGTCACTTTATTTTTGGTTTCCGACGGGTAAGTCTAGCTGAGTACATTCTAGTACTCAGGGTTTATCCCACCTTGTTGCAGGTGAAGGGTAGGTCTGCCGAAAGGTGATGGCCAGTGCCGGTGGGCTCGGCAGTTCACTACTTCTTCTTTTTATGCTGTTGTTGGAGGATGTCACTCAAGCTAGCAAAGTATTTCAACTTATGTTATCATATTCATTTCAAAGCTATATTGTTTCAAAGTATTTCCAACTTGTATTATTATTTGTGAACTCTATTGTAAATTTATTTCCGCTACAAAGCTCTGTGGACATGATTTGTATTTGCTTGACCATGCGATCTTGGCTGAGATATTAGAAAAGTTTGAAATCCCTCAGGATTTCACGGACTACCGGGTTTATATGGGCTCAAGTGTGCTAATTCAGCTGCCCCGGCTGAGGTTTTCGTACTTGTGCTCTTATAAATTGGTCGGTTCTGTCACAGCTGGTATCAGAGCAAGGTTAAGCATAATACTGTCATGTGCATGGTTTTAAAACAAATTTTGGTTTTGCAAAGCTTATTTTACTAAAAAGCTTTAGCTAGTAGGCAACTTTGTCAAAACCTAATTTATAAACTATATGCTAGCGACAACCTCCAGTTATGCCCAATTAGGACTTTCAGGTGGCTTAGTTAAGTAATACTAACTTTAGGGATTTTACTTTCTTGCAACGACACGTCGACTCAAAAGGTACGTATAGATGACCGCATTATGCTACCCTGTGGTCTAATGTTGGAGGTAGCCCTTACATATGATGTACTCATATATGTGGGGTAGTTGAATTTATTTTATGCAACGTCGCACCTACGCTCTGGTAAGTGTGAGTTGTGAGAGCATGACCAAACAACCGTTGGTCTAGGGAAGAGCTAGTTTGGTTCTGGAACCTGTACTCGTAAGCACACGAATGCGGGTGAAGGTATTTAATTGTGGGAGTAATACTTTTCTGATGTGTGCATATACTACTTACGTGTATACTGGGTATGCACCTAAGATAGTATCTAGATTTAAATTCCTGCAATGTATTTATATCTATTGTGGGAATAGGCTGAAATAAGATTTTCTGCAGGTACACTAACCTCGAATGCGTATGCATAGTTGACGACTAGTTATACCGAGAGTGCGTGTTATGCCACCGACCTAGAACGTGATTGTCGCCTCAGGCTGGCAATTAGTGAGGACGTGTAGGACGAGCATGCATCTTGTTGTGCTTTGATCATGAACATGCTTTTCTCGCCCTTATTCCAATAATGAACAACTTGTTGTCAAGTGTGACTAATATAATGATAAAACATGAATGGTTGTTTGTGCATAGAAATGCTTTCCCCACCTTTGTTCCTGTAATGATGATGTTTGTTGTGAACTAGTGCTCCAATTGTGATGTGCTAGATTGCATGAGAAAGGTGAGAAGCAATTAGTTGTTTGATGTGGTGTGTTGATCTGCACTCGATGTAATGTGGTCTTGTTCTTAATGGTTGGTAGTGTGCAATATTTTATAGGAATGGTTTCTTTGTTAGTTAAACAAGTGATTGCTTGTTATAGGCTAGAAGTAAGTACCCTGTCTGATGTTGCCTAGATAACCCTGTTAGTTTATCATGTCGTGTGATTGTCTTGCTCTATATGATGTTTACTAGCAAGGTAGTTAGGCAAAAAGTTTCTGATGACTAATTCTTTCCCTATGTTGAAGTGTCTTGTTGTAACCAAAATGACTTATGTGGTAAAACTATGCTAAAGTTTTAATTCAATGTTTTGAGTTAGTTTTTGTCTCGAAATGCTCTACCCAAGGAAATAATAAACTTGTTGTTTGAAACTGTTTTGTATGAAGTTTTGTTTGAGTTTGCTAAATGCTTCCTAAACTTGTTAAATGTGGTAATGAAACTTAGAGTGTCGAAAGTTTACAAATTTTAGTTTTGATAGCTGTGTTAATATGCTTAGCAAGGAAATGTACTAAACATGTTATTTAATTGCTTTTCCATGCTATAATAATGTAATGATGTGCATGCTTGCTTGCTTTCAAAAATAAGAACTAGAGTTATATGAATGAAAAGTTTGTGAAAATAATTTTCATAGCTCTCTAGTATCATGTTTACTGTAAGAAAAATGTAAAATTTGTTGTATGACAACATTAAATAGCTTAAACATGTTTAAGTTGTTTTAAGCATATATGTTTACTTGCTAGATTTGTGTAGACTGTTTTACCTGCTCAAAATATACTGAAATGCTAGTAATAGTCTACTAAATACATGAATGAGCTGCCATAATCTTTCCAAGAATTCTCTGGGAGCAGATTTAAACAGCTCTCTGTTTCACTTTACTAAGTTAAGGAAATTAATAAGTATATGTAAGGATTTAATTGAGCTAATCATGAACTTTTCTAACATGTTTAAGATGTATATATAAACTGTTTTTATACCTGGTTATGCCTAGAATTATGTTCTTATGTGCACCATGCTTTATAATTGCTCTCTAATCTAGTTTTAATCCTCACTAGTGATATGCTTGTAAGAACTAAATGCTTGCAACTAATTTAAGTGGACTGCAATCTTAGCATATATAACAAGTTTAGAATGTTTTCAAACTATTATTATGCTTGCTTGTACCCCAGATCAAGTTGTTGTATGTGTCTTGTTAATTGTTGATTACCTAGTGTCGCCTTATTCCTTTTTGGAATATAGACTAGCGTGAGCTTGTTGCATGTTGTTAGTTTCTTAGACTAAATAAGTGAGTTGTTAGTTCTAAGTTGTGGACTGCTTGTAGTAACAAACAACTATAGTTTAGTTTGCATGGTATGTTTGCTTTTACATAAAGAGTTATGCCCCAATCTAGTAAACAGGAAATAAAACAATGGCAACGTCTGTTCACCATGTTTTGCATGTCTACGTGTTTGTGTGCCTGGATAGATGTTTGGTTGGTCTGAGCTTGGTAATTAGTGTTGGTTGCTTAAGCTTTTGTTTGTGTCTTCTAATGCTTGTTAAGGCTATGTGTAGATGTTCTGCTATCTAAGTGATGCTTTGGTTAGTCAACCTTTGTCCTCGGTGAGTACATGAGTGGTATGTCAACCTTCGGCTGGAATCGTGCTCAAGCCCTCTCGACCTTCCGAGATGTCTTTAGTAGAACCCTTGTTGCTTAAAGACCTGTGTTTGTTTGTCTAGTTCTGATGATGAAGATGCTTGTGCCAAAAACCGGTACCTATGCCTGTCCATGCCTTTTGTTTGACCAGTTAGCCCAAGTTAAGCTTTTCAGAATCCTAGATCCAAACCGCAGTATGCCTATACCTGTTTGTGTAGCCATGTCTCTGACTAACCTGAAGACCCATGTTTGGCCCCCTTTTAAGTGCTGCCTAAGCCATGGATGTTTTGTACCCCTTGCTGTAAAGGCCCTTGTTAGTTTGACCAGCCAAGTTAAGTTCCCATCAATACCAGTTCTTGACCATAGTTTGCCTTGCCCAGTTATGGAGACCATGCCCAATTCCTTGTTATATCCCCTCGGTTACCCTTTTTGTTGCCGCTTGGCCAAATCAAGTTCAAGTAATCTTCTATCTTGTCATGACCTTGGTGTGCACAATGCGTATCCTTGTTGTCTTGTGTCATGTTTTGTTCTTGAAATCACCTCCTTTGTGATTTCCATACCTTGTGATCATCCTTGTTTTGATAGCTTATGCCTTGCATGTGATGCTCTCTCCATGCAAGATTTATCTGCGTCATGTAGGGTTTCTCATCGGTTGTGGATTCGATAATGATGTCTTGGTTAAGAACTAATGGTGCCGCGACGAAACCGAGAGCCTCCTGTGGCTGCAGACACATGGTTGTGCTGCTCGGCACGCGCTGGTATCGTGGTTTCTAGTCGAGATCATTATGGAAACTACGCCAATGTGTTATCTTTCGTGAAGCTTTCTCCTTGTTATCTTCTATATTCCTTCAAAAGAAATCCTTATGTCAGTCAGATGTGGTAGTGTTTCTTTTTGATGTTGCGAAGAGGATGACCCCTTTTCAAGAATTAGTTAGTGATGAAAGCAATAACAGACTAGAAGAGGTGGTAGGCAAAGGATTATGTTTGAGAAACAACAATGACCGAGCAACATATATGGTTGTAGTGAAGTAAAGTGGCATATAATGCTTACGGTGGACAAGTACCAATTGCGACATAAGTAACAGAATTGCTGTGTTATTGGACAAGATACCTGAGGCCCAAAAAGTTTTCCGTCTGAAATCAATACATATCTGCCTGATGATCTTGCGGTCAACTCAATCCTTTCAGATGTACCTGATTCTTTGCGAACTATGATAGTAACTGTGTGCTTTGATATTCAACATTGCTTGTAGTAAAAGCTGAAACCTTGGAGCTTTTTAGTGTTGAGAGGCAGCTGATTAATTTCAGCCATGGAAATGCCAATATCCAGTTCAGAAATCACTCTTTGGTAGTTATGAAGGCTACGTCTCACAGAACAGTGTTATACCAGAAGTCTGTAAACCAACTGATGTTGTTTGTGGTACTCGTTCATCCCAGCCTCTGTGTGTTCAGGCCAACTTTACCTTGGAAAAAATTTGAATGGTAATACAAGATACTATACCAGCCTAGTAACTCGGTTAGAAATATACCTCGAGTAAGGACTATCTGGTAATACATCGGAGTACTATGCGAATATTATTTTGGATTGTATTGGATGAAGCTCGAAAGGACGTTCAGAATCGGTCCCTTATTATTGAGCAGTCAAGGTACTCTACGAAATCAACTCCAAGAAGTACAAATTGATGACAAATGGAAGTGTCAAACAACATATTTCAGATTATAATTCAGCATTGCTAAATGGATTTGAGAAGGTTGCCCCATGACCAAAGTACGTAGTTCAACAAGTAGTTCTGCTGAATTGCAACTACATCACGAAGAAGAATAATGTTGACCTGCTTAGTAGGACAGAAATTCGGTAGTAGATATTTTATCCAAGAGGTTGCATCAAGTTCAACCTGGGTGACTGTCATTGGTTAAGAGTTGAGAATTCATGTAAAGAAGGATCAGTGAAGGCGAGGAATGGGTACAGTCAGCTATCACATTCATCGCTCTCTCCAGAGACTCAGATAATACAGTGTTATCATCAGAGAAAGAGAACTGCACACATGGAACCTTATGTAGCTTTCCATCGATTGTTATCTGATAGAACAGATGATATATATACACAGTGGTTGATTGGTCAGCCAGTTCCTCCCAGTCTTGAACCAGTTGCTTTGTAATAATGACAACTAGACGAAGATCCATTATTTTCTTTGACAATATTATCTTGGATTCTTCCCAAGTAACTATACAATTTTGGTTTTCCCTGTCAACCTAACAGTGGTGTCTTGAGTGTACCTCAATGTTCGATGTTAATCAGCAAAGGAAATTCTTCGGACAAGAGTAACAGGAAAATGACTTGAAAGATCAGAAAGTTGTTTTATTCCTGACAGTTTCTTTTCTGCTGAGAAGTCAGTATATCTTGAGTTGTCAGTCGCCACTAAGGATAAGTGATATGTTTCTCTTCTCTTGAAAAGTCTTTCGTCCGGAATCTCGGGACGAGATTCTTTTAAGGGGGGAGGGGTTGTAACACCCCAGGTGTTCGACGCCAGTTGTGCAGTTAGATTAAACACAAACATGTTCTATTAGGTGATGATCGAGAAATAATTTCTAGTATTGTCGGTGATGACAGAAGTTTTGGAATCAACCTCGGAAACAAAGCCTCGGTTTGAATTATTCGGGAAATAATTAATGGAGCCAGTTAATAACGACCGCTAATTTGTGTATATTCAAGATTAATGCTGAATCATGGATTTTTCTTGTGACCCACCTCCATTCCTGTCTATAGTATCTGGTAAGAAAGTTTCGTGAAGTTTGGAATCAAAAAGTCACATGAAATGACGAGTCACAACTTTGCCTATAATCAGGAATTAACTGAAGAAGATCAGTTGAGTTCAACCAAGTCTTGCAGTTATGCCCAATCAATTATTTATGGACTCACGAGCAAAAGTTATGAAAGTTTTATGTTGAGCAGACGACCGGAAAATATTCCGACCGACGAGAGACCGTAATCTAGATCCTGCCGGGTGATCGCTTTGACCGGAGTTGAACGGTATTTTCGGATCTTCGCATGCCAGTGCGCCTTAAACGAAAGTTGTAGTACAGATCGAAAGGAACAAATTTCGTTTTATGGCCGAGACCTGGATCGGTGCCGAAAATAGTGAAAACGAGCTCGCAAGATGGAGTATAACACAGTTTTCAGGTTCTGGAAATAAGTTAAGTCTGTACTGCGAAATCGGAAATTCGGTCACCGTGATGCTGCCGTCGACGATCGTTACCGGACAAACGATTGAGAATCTGACCAAGTGCCTTTAACGAAAGTCGGAGTACACGTCGAGACGACGACAACAAAATTAGTTTCGTCGGAATCGGAGTCTGTTTGATCGGTATTTGGAATTTTTGAAAATGGCCGAAAGTTTTCGAAAACCTGCCAGATTGGGAAGAAATTTTGGGGAAAAATTGGAGGAAAATTGACGGAGATTTTTCCCGAGGTCGCGCCTGTCCCGAGGTCGGCCCTCCTCCCGAGGTCGCGACCATTGGCCAGAGGGACGGTGCCCCCTTCCTTTTCCTTCACGCAAAAGACCGAGACCCTCCCTCGGTCTCCCTCCATTCACTCAGCTCCTCCCTTCTTCCCCTTCATGCGCCATCCTCAGAGCAGAGCGCCGTTCTAGAGCTGCGCCCTTCTGCTCACCGTGAGACCGCGCCTGGTCGCGGCTCTCTGCAGGGCCGCGCCTCCTAGGCTGCCGGCAGAAGCAGCAGCAAGCAGGCAGCTGCCCTAGCGTCGGTGCTAGCAGGCCGGCAGCAGCCCTGGTCTCCTCCCCTCCAACAGTCCGGCCAACTCTAGCCCGTCCTCCCGTCCGTCCGCAGAGGAGCGCGACTTCCAGGCCGAGGCCTCCTTCTGGACGCCGACCAGAGGAGTGCAGGCAGCAGCAGCAGCGCTTGCAAGCAGCACTGGTGGCGGCCTACTGCAGCGACCAGCAGAAACCCTAAGCAGAGCCCGGCCTCCCCCCTTCCCGGTGACGACCTTCCCTCCGCTTCCCGTCGTTTTGCCATGAAAACGAAGAAGAAGGGGCATCTAGTAAAACTGAAACTCTTTCTTGTTTCACTTTGCATAAATGACATGACTCATGTGTTTACTAATAGCTCCTTATTTGTTTTCTGCAGATTCCAGGGATCCAAATGCAAAACCAGTTTTCTGTTTTCGTTTTCCTTTAAATAGTAAATCTGAGTCAATTTGTAAAATGCGTAGTAAATTGTAGGAATGTCGAAAAATTACGAGTGAGGACTTTTTGGAATCCTTGTGAAGTGTACTGTCCAGTGAATATTTTATATGTGGGCTGTTAGTGTAAAGTTTGTACTGTGGTGATTTATTTGTGTTAAATAGCATTAAATAGGGATAAAATGATATCTGCTGTTTTATTGATTGGATTGCTGTGAAATGTTTGTGGTAGGCTTGACTTGTCATATGTGTGCTGTGATTAAATTTCAGAATTGTTGGTGCATGTATGAATTAGTTATGAATTTATTTTGCTTGCAGCCTATTAATTGATTTAAATGATTTGTGATAAATGTTTGCATGTAAAAATAGAAAAGGTAGTTTCCTCCTGCCTTCATGATGTTGTTGTAGCTTAGATAATTTTATCATGGCCATGTGTTTACAGAAAATATAATTTATGGAATTTTGTTGCTCTCACATGCATTTTATGAATTAAACTTGCCATGTTTTGAATAAATAATTTATAAAATCTGAGCATATAATCTTTTTACAGTAGTTGTGATTTGGTATTATCTATCATCAGTAAAAATATGAGCCCTAAATTATGTGTTTGCAATGTCACTTAAAATAATGCCTATGTTTGTTAATTCTTTTAATTAATAAAAGCATGGTGATAAATAAAAATGTATATGTTTGAATGATTGACCTTGTTGCATATTAATCTGAGATAAGTGATGTGTAGTCATTATTATGACTGTTAGAAGTGTTTCAATAGCCTATGGGTGTGCTCAAATGATTAACTAAACAAGTGATGAAATTGATTTATTAATATGCTGAAATTGCTGCATCCACAGTTTTTGTAGTGGTTATTAGTTCGTGCGAAAAATGATGTTTTCTGTAGATGTGTTCTATACAAAAGTTGTAGATAACTTCTTTATCTTGTTTGTCCCAAAATTTCATGATTTTAGGCCAAGTGGTTTAGGAGTTATAGCTTTTGCAAGTTTGCTGTCAGATTTTGCATACTTTCTGGGCAGATCTGAAAGAATTTATTGTTTGACTTATTTAAGTTATGAATCATGTACTCATGTTAATAGAAGAGTTGTAGTGTTTTTCATGAGCTTTCTAAATTGTCTTGGATCACTATTTTGGGTGGTCTAGAACTTGAGTTACATGTGTTTAAAGTTAGAAGTCAGAATCTGTCCAAGTCTGGACAGATTTACTTGTTTGAGTTGGTTAGCCTTGATAACTGCTTAATCATCTTGAGATGATTATAAATAAGTTTTAGACAACTTAATAAGATTTCTAATAAGTCTTGTGTCAAGTCTTCTGGTGCTTTAGATTTCTAGTTATGGTTGTTTGAAGATGAATGTAATATTCTGTCCAAAGTTTGGACAGAAGTGCTTGTCTGTTATGTTTGGTCTTTTTAATGGCTGAATCATGCTTAAGTGATAATAGCAAAGTTGTAGATAATTTCATTAGATTTCCAGAAAGTCTAGGATCACCTTGTTTGGATATGTGTAGCTCCAGTTATGTCTGTTTAAATTACATGGTGTGTTGCTGTCCAAACTGTATAAATTAACCGAACTTGATTGCTATAGCTTAATGTTGATTATGTGATCTTTGATGCTATGTCATGATTTGGTAATGTTCAGATTGTGCATTTCATGTTATTAAACTAATTAACCTTATGTATTATATAAATATGTTAGATAATGATGGTTAACTTGCTTAACTAAAGTAGAAGCTATATGTGCATACATGTGTTCCATTTGTGTGATGTGTGATGTAGCCTTGATTGATTGTTATAGCTAGCCTCTCTAAGTGCCAAATGAACCGTGTCACACTTTTCTTTAATAATAACCTGCTGAAATGATCATGTCGTGAGTGTGTCTTAGAGCTATGCCTTCTTTTAATAGTTATCCTGATTGCGCGCTTATGTGAAGTAATTAGTAATGTTTTTGTTGTGCGCCTTATGTTTGTTTCATAAGCGTTTCCCTGCATTCATACGCTTGCATTGCGCATCTCATTTAGGTAACGGTAGATACATCGTGAAGGACGTGATGATGAGGCTAAACCCGAAGACGTGTTTGGTGGATTATCCCGAAGATGCGGAGTTAAGCAAGTGCTACAGCGGAGATGCTCGCCAAGCGAGTATCACCTAACAAACACTAACCTAGTGTTGGTTCCCAGGCAAGCCCCGGAGCATCCTAAGTCTCCCGGTTTTATAATTAATTTATTTGAGTATTTTATTTTGTGATGCATTAGGTATAGGAGTTGATTGAATCCTACTTGTTGCATTACCATTCCTTGATTATTGATTATACCTGCCTTGTTATCCAGTTATTATTTATAAATGTAAAATTGCTTAGCCTGCTTAATAAAAGTAGTAGTTAAGGATGTTCCCGTAATACCCCTGATGGGTAGTTACTGGATCACGGTTGGCTATATTTGCTATCGTGGAAAAGAACCTGAATAGTAATGAAATACGGTCAACTGGAAGGCAAGGCACAAGTTTGGAAACTTAGGGCAGTCCGTCCGTTGGATCGTGTAGGTTTGTATCGATGTTGGCCCTCGTTCATTTTTGAACGCGCCCTTTTACTTAGGGATACGTCGGTGCCGTAATCATCGACCCCAAAGCCGGTTAGAAGTTGTTCGGGCCGGTCTCAACCCGTGTCGCGCCCTCTAGTATGGAAATGCGATCTGCCGCGAGAGGCCATCGCCAGGTTCCAATTGGGCGGTCCGTGCTGTGAGCCGCGACGATTACCACCACGAACAGCATCGAGCGGTTACCCAATGCATGGACCCGACGGGGAAAGTGTGGGTTGGTATTAAAGGTCTTTCACCAGTTGGTTTGGAATTCGATTCGAGTCGCCGTCTCCCCCGTTAGTGGGAAACTATGGCGAGCTTCACCACGATACAACTCCATGTGATATTTGTTGGTTCAACTAAAATATTGATAAGGAAACCTGATATGGTATTATGTATTTGTTTGCTAGATTCAAGTGAGTGCTCTAGTACAGGTGCAAAACCTAGAGTTTAAGGAATAGGATAAAAGATGACTGCTCATATAATTAAATGATGAACCATTTAACTTAAGCTCCTTTTGCAAATAAAGTTAGCCAGCTCCACTGTTTATATCAGCCTTGCATACTCCTTGGTGTCACTTTATTTTTGGTTTCCGACGGGTAAGTCTAGCTGAGTACATTCGAGTACTCAGGGTTTATCCCACCTTGTTGCAGGTGAAGGGTAGGTCTGCCGAAAGGTGATGGCCAGTGTCGGTGGGATCGGCAGTTCCCTACTTCTTCTTTTTATGCTGTTGTTGGAGGATGTCACTCAAGCTAGCAAAGTATTTCAACTTATGTTATCATATTCATTTCAAAGCTATATTGTTTCAAAGTATTTCCAACTTGTATTATTATTTGTGAACTCTATTGTAAATTTATTTCCGCTGCAAAGCTCTGTGGACATGATTTGTATTTGCTTGACCATGCGATCTTGGCTGAGATATTAGAAAAGTTTGAAATCCCTCAGGATTTCACGGACTACCGGGTTTATATGGGCTCAAGTGTGCTAATTCAGCTGCCCCGACAGAGGTTTTCGTACTTGTGCTCTTATAAATTGGTCGGTTCTGTCACACGGTCTCTTCCCGGGGGTTTGCTCAGATTCAAGTTTACCAGAAAACTCAAAACCATTGACCCATAAGTGTGATCCAGCAAACTCGGGAATTAACCCTCGCGGAGGACCCCTCGGCTCGAAGTCCCGAACAACATCGTCGATACCCGAGCAGGCAGCCGGGCGCCACCACTAGATGAGACAATCTTTTTCCCACGGTCATCCTCAATGCTCACATCCTCATCAGAACCACCCTCGCTGCTTGAAGTATCACTATCTCCATCAAACGAGTCCTCTTCAGTGCCCCCCTCCTTTTCATCCTCTCTCTCTCCCTCCTTCCCTTCTTCATCGGAGACACCTTCGTCGTCTGAGATCTGGATCAAAGCATTAATCCCGCCGACACGGGGCACCCGCCCTCCAACCATACCAACACCTCGGCCGCCTGAAACAGTGGCCGAGGAAGACGAAGTGTCGGCAGCTCCCGAACCTACCGAGACCTTCGTCGCAAGCGTCTTCACTCGGCCACCGCGCTACCGCGGCCACGACCACGACCCCTTTTCGGCCGAGAAACAATTTCCTTCTCCTCCGCAGAAGCACGTTTCCTCTTCTTTGGCGCATCTTCGCTCGCCGGAGCAGGCCAGTCCACATACTGAACCCCAAGACTGTCGAACAACCTGTTAACCCGGCCTCCGCTACCCACCGAGCTGTGGATCGCTTTAATCTCAAATGTGGAAAGCTTTCCAACATCTCTCTCCCGCCCACTGCTGAACACGCTTGTAGATGGCTTCGACCCCATCTTCTCGCCTGGGAAATTTCTTGAGAAGTTTCTCCCAAACCTTATCAAGGTCAACCTTCGGTTTCTTCAAGCCCCTACCCTCGTACTTGGAGTCTTCCTTGACTGCAAACCATGCCTGCCTCCGACCAAGGGGCCAAATTTTAGCACAACAGTACTCCTCGACCAAGTCGCGAGCACACTGAGAGCGCGCCACAACCCTTAGACAATCAACAGCAGCGTGAGCCTTGGGGCTCATCATAGCTTCGGCGCTAACATCACCAAGTGGCGGAAGCTCGCCGCAGAGCTCAGCATTCCCACTAAGTTTGTAGTAAAACCAGAACTCCTGCCACCCACTAGTCCATTTATTTTTCTGGGCCTGCACCGGTAACTCCGACCAAGCGCGATGGCAAAAAGTGTATACTGCAAATTGTCCAAGACTGGTGTTACCTCCGCGATCCGAGATCTTGCGAGGTTGCATGTGCACACGATGGGTCCGAACAAACCCCTCAACATGAGGAACAACACCCTGAGAACGGCACGCCCATATATAAACTGACATCTTCGTAAAGCACGAAGGTGTGAGTTGGTGGAAACGCAAGTTGAACCTTCGCAGGACCGAGGTCACAAAGGAATCAAAAGGGAAGCGCAGACCAGCTGAAAAAAACTCCTCAAATACAACAACCTCATCTGCGTCCGGCTTCGGCACTGTCTCCCCAGCACTAGTCCTCGCTTTCTGTTGACGCAAAACGTGGCGTCTTGCGTCAAGGGCACACAGCAAGCCGAACGAGGCTAGCTTCAATCGGGAGCCCGGGGTGTATCGAACCCGGAGACGTGCCAGTCGGTTTGACCTGAAAACCAACAAGGGATAAAAGTGTGAGAATACCTTGGAACATGCTGGGTGAAACCAGACAGTTCCATATGTATGGCTTTGGAAGCCAATCACGACGGCACACAGCTATAGAAGTTGTTTGTCGAAACAGGTTTAATATGTCATTCGGCAAGTATAAAGAGAAAGCATGTAAACATGTCGAATGCCGAATACATACGTGACAAAAGGATAAAAGAGGTAACTTGTAAATACAGATCTATTCAGATAACATTTGCATAGGCCAATCCAGCTGGTCTGCCGCACGTCCAGCCTTCATAAACCCGTCAGGCATAAACTCAAGCAAAGCTAATCCACCGCATGATACCACTTGCTATAAATCTACACCACTCCTTATAATTAGATTAATCCACTGCATGATATGATCTAATTATAAGAAGCTAAAAGCACACATACATCTGAACAGATCTATACATACTCATTACTCATGTAAGCTTAACCAGAATCGGCAAACTAGCCGAATTGGGGTCCATGAAGAAGAAACATACAAACCAAGCATGGTTAAACTAATCTAAAACCTGCACCTGCCGCACGGCACCCAGCTCTATCAAAGCCTAAACATGATCGGCATGTATGAACCCGCAACATGTAACAACCTAGATTGAAAGTCGATTCAGCCATCATGATCTTATAACTAGCAAAGCACAAGCCAACTCGTGCAACGAGGCCGAACGAAGATCAATCTAGATTGGGCAAAAAGTGTTGTACGAATTAAATAAATAAAACATACGACACATGATAACTTGATGAATCTATTAGATCTGCCAAATCTAACGGAGCCGATAACTATTTTTACTCATGACTCAATCCGCCGCACGATACGAGTCATAGGTAAAAACTTTCCGTCATAAGCTTAAATCCGTCGCACGATACTAAGCTTAACATACGAGACTACTTGCATCATATCTAAATCCACCGCATGATACTAGACATGATAGCAAGGTTGCCGGTACTTACGGAGGTCGACGGATCGATGATTCCTCTCGAAGAACTCGACGACACGACTATAAGGACTCGAAGGTGGCACGGGGCCGGTTGTATTGATGTGGTTGTGAACAACTTTACAATGGTCGAGGGCTTATATTTATACCCTGGACGAAACACGAATCCTAGACGATTACGACTCTAAAAATAAGGAAAGATATAAATCACATTCCTAAACCTTTCGGCATCTTCCATTGTCACGCGTCTTCTTGCGCAAACCGGCTTCGCCTGCATCATCCATCTCCCGAATGAGGTCATTGCTTCACAAAATAGCCGACCGCGCAGCTACTCACCGAAAGCCCTAAGGACCAAATATCCGTCCGAATGCTTGCCGAATCCTTCTTTTCTCTGCTGGCTGTGCCGATCCGTCATATCCTTACACGTGCGAAAATCCGGTGTCAACACATGCCCCCTAATTTTGGGATAAATGCTTTATTCTAAAATTCCTTTTTCCTTTTCGCACTGACGTGGAAACCCCAGAAGCATCCGTCCTCTCATATCATTATTACCGTGTCTGTCGATTCGCTTCCCAATGCACTCGGGGTTTCTTAAATTCTCCCCTTTACTTCATTTCGGCTCGTGCATTTCGGATTCCTCTGCTTCAGCCTCCAAACCAGAAAACCCTCTTCTTCCTCGCCACTCTAAAAATCAGCCAGAAGATGTCTTCCCAAGCAAGCCGCCATAGCCTCGAGCTCGGTGCCTCCAGTTCTTCCAAAAGAAGGTTACTTTCTTCTTTTCTCCTCCCCAAAGAATCCGGCTTCATTCCATTGTTTTCGCCTCAGGAGGACTAGCGACGATCTCACCGAGGATTTGACCCAGAAAATCATGAATCTTCAGCTTGACCATTTCTTTCTGTTCTCTCTTTTTCTGCTTTTACCGATTTCCTCTTTCTTCAGCCTTGGCGGCCAAACTTCATGATCTCGAGGCTGCCATCACCAAGCTTGCTGTCACGGCCGATGTAACGGGCACAACACCCTTGAAACGGGTAAACGAAGTCAAACGTGCCCTCCCCATCATCTCCAGAGCCGGCATGGGGTACGGCGCGGCACTCGCTTTTTTCCGTGAAGACTCATTCCGGCGCCGATTACCACAGATTCGACGTCTGTGAACAAGATCTAGAGGATAGAGTAGAACGTTCCGTAGATGACATGAAGGTAGCTGGATCAGATCTGGCCGACACTTTCGATCATTTTCTCCCGATTAAACATAGAATGGAGTGGATAAATTAGCTCTCTGTAATCTTGTTTCCCCTTTTGTAAATATGAAGCTCCCTTGTTTGTCCATTTGAAATCAATCCATGACCGATCTTCCGAGATCACTGTGTGTTCTACTTTTTAGCATATGGACCACTGATTTCTGTCTTTCCGCTTCGCTTCAATCGGCAATGCATACACATTGGTTACCGTGATGACCATACCGGAAAACTTCACTTTGCAGACAACACTGAAACTGGCCATTTCAGATCTGAAGTTTCCAATCTTCTTCTTCAAATTTCCAATGACATCAGAACAACCTTCTTCAGGGAATCCTTTCGTCTCTGCTTTCATTGTTAATCGGCAATATGAGCTTCCAAACAGCCAATTAAAACTGAAAGAATCTTAGCCGAATCCCATTGGCCTCCTGATCCTGAAGCCACAATTTTCTCTAACCATCAAAAGATTCAGCCCAGCCCAACAACGGTCCATAAACTGTGCAAACCCTACCCTGACGCTTGGTCTCCAGTATGCAGGCTTTGGTTTTATAAAGATGACCACATATAAGCTGTGACTCCAATCAAACAACTCATCTTGCAAAACTCTCACCCTTCAACTTCCAGTTCAAGCCAAAGAGAAAAACAATGGCAGGGAATGGCGACCGTAGCAAGCATCCTACTGAAGGCGAAGCAGGAGGGAGTCGAACACGAATTCACCGGCGTTACAGGTAAGAAACCAATTCTCTGCCCCCTTGTGATAGCTCGCTCCTTGACTTGTTATTTATCCTCTCCCCAGGGTGGAGTCTTCCTCCAGCCATGCTCGGGTTCCCTCTTCAGAAACGGTAGATCTAAAAAAGTTCTTCTTCAAATTTTCCTCAAACCATCAGACTTTGGGTTTAACGATTCACTTTAGCAGATCCATTTGGATGCTCCTTGGCCCCGCGAGGAAAAGGACAAAGCTCAGAAAGAACTGGAGGATGTACGTAAGAAGCGTAGCACTGAGAAGGCCGAGTGGGCAGAACAACAGAAGCACTTCTGCAGCATCATTGCAGGCTAGCAAAATCTCGGCTCTCCCCTTTCTCCTGATTGAATCTGCTTCTACTTATCACATCTTTGCTTCTTGTCAGCCTTGTCTGTGGAGAATGAGCGCTTGAAGACAGCAGCAGACAAAGTCGCTCTCAATGTAAATGCCCGTGGGGATTCTGTCGAAGCTCGTCTTGACGCTGTGAACGGCCGCGTAAATCAGGCCGTCATCCAAGGTGTACGCGCCGGGGTTTCCTTCGGACTAGCAGCAATGAGTTCTTGGACCAAAGAAGATTATTCTTCCCTACCAATTGGATTCGCATGCGATCCAGATGAGTTTGAAGATCTCGAAGTTTATGATGGTCATGCTGCCGCTATTGCTGAAATCACTGACCCGCAATCTATTGTGAATACATTATTCCGAGAGTAATTTGTGCTAGGACAGACCTGTAAACGAAGTTCGCAGCAGATGAACTTGCCCCTCTCTAAATGATGCTCATTTCCGATTTTTCAATGACTTTTCCTGTTCGCAACATCCCTTCAGAAGAGCGCTTGCCGAATGTGTGATTATCTTAGCCGACTAGATCTCATCCTTAACATGTCATGTCACCCGGCATCCTCACTTACTGCTTCTCACCTTTCTCTTTCCCCGATAAACCTGCTAACTTGAAAATGCCAGGGTTACCAAGGTCATAAATATCCTTGTACTAAAGGCGATATGTAAAAATATCGGCTATAACTTAATTTCTTGGAATATTTTTTCTGCTAAAGGCGATTTTTTTCACATCGGCTGTATACAAAATATTTCTCGAGTTACACGACTCCCACGCGTTCGGCTTTAACAAGTAGTGCCGAAGCCTCAATTGACAAGTACACAAACCGAAAAGTCTTGCCACAGCCGAATACCCCTTTCTTAGGTTTGACATTTTCGGCTAAAACAGATTGCTAATTATCTTTACTCTAAACTCAACAAATTAGGGCCGACCCTACTTATAAGGCTACCGGCCGTCATGTACAACTCGAAATAATCACCAAGCTGTAGAAGCACTTTTACATATCCTTAAACTCATCATAAAGCTTCCGTTGTACGTCACCTCGTAAGGATCTTCTCTGAACTTCCATGAGCTCTGGTAATGAAGAAATAATCAGAACCCCTAAAGGTTTGTAGACTTTGAATCATATCGAGATCCCAACTTGCACACATTGATCCAACTTCGGCTTCATTATCGACACTTTATTCCTTATCAGCCGATATGAGACTTTGGCTTTAGCTTTTCTCCATTACCATTAGTTAGATTTAAAAATTACTCTGAGAGCCGATTGTCTGAATCGGCTGTTGGTCCTCGTCGAGACACCTTCATACTCCCAATAGATTGGTTCTGTATTAGCAACACTAACCGAATCACCAGCATGAACGATCTCAATATCATCTCCAATCCACTGTATGAGGAACTGATGCATAGTTGATGGCACACAACAGTTTGCATGTATCCAATCTCTTCCTAACAGCAAACTGTATGCCCCCTTGCCCTCAATGACGAAGAAGGTAGTGATCAAGGTTTTAGATCCAATCATTAACTCGACATGGACTGCTCCTCGGTGTCAGAAGAATTTCCCGCAAAATCCCTCAATACCATGTCGGTCTTCAGCAGATCTTCACTTGTCATGCCAAGCTTCCTGAAAGTGGTATACGGCATGATATTTATGGCAGCTCCTCCATCAATGAACATCTTGGTTAATGGCTTGCCATTGACATACCCCCTCATATATAATGGCCTCAAGTGTCGGTGTCTGATTGGTTTGTCAAATAGTGCCTTTTCAGCCAAGACGAGATGAGCCAATAAGTCCTGAAATTCACTTTCATCGAAGTCTGAATATGTCTCGTCCTGGACATCTTGATTGTCCGGAGCTGCAAACTCTGACGGGAGAAAGAATGTCATGCATGTATCAGCCGAACATTCACCTCCATCCGGCTTCTCTTTAGGACGCCAAACTTGTCTTGTCCTGGTGCCTGCTTGCTCTAATTCTCTGTTCCTCAAGCGTTGCACTCTTCTTTTCTGGCTCTTCCTTAAACCCGGCGGACACCATTGTCCTTTTTGCCAGACATACTCACGGTATTCTTCCTCTTCGGTATGAGCCCAACCTTGATCGGCAAATCTTCCCTGCCGATTCTCAGAATTATTTATTTTTAAGCGCCGATCGTCCTCAGGGATTCGTGCCCCAAGCCTTTCATGGACAGAACGGCGGTTGACTCGAGATTGCCTGTACTCGAGTACTGACTACTGCATTCAGGGCAGTTATTCTTAACAGGCAACTTCAAGCCTTCGTTCCAACAATACTGGAAGAACGAGCATTCCCAATGAGACTGTTCCTGTTCCTCCATATCTTCTCGTTCTTTTCGGTACATCTCTTCCTCGTACCTCCTCTGCTCCTCCAGGAACTTCTGTTCTTCATAAAGTCTCTGCTTCTGGTACCGTTCCTGTTCCCGACGCCACTTATTCAACAGAATGCGCGTCGTGACCCTGGGCCTGGAGATATTACCCGTCTCAATTCGGCTATCTTGGAACCGAACTCTCCGCTGAAGTTCTCCTTTCATAACCTGCCGATCGGGATCAATAGTGCCAGCTTCCCTTGCTCTGTCAGAGGTTAAGACTTTCATCTTACCCTTACCCCTGGGATCGGCTACATTGATCATGTTAACAGAGAAGGACACAGTATTCTGCTCAAAAGGGCTACCATCAATCTTCATCTTTCCATCGAACCTCAGATGTCCACCTTGAATAGCCTTCTGGATCCGATCCCTGAACACTCGGCAATCATTTATGGAATGGGACCTAGTGTTGTGGAAACCACAATACTTTTTGTCTTTGACGCCCCCAGGAAGCAGCATAGGATGACCTTCCGGCAACTTGATGCGTCCCTCCTTCAACAAGTATTCAAATAATTTGTCTGACTTGGACACATCGAAGTCATAAGTACCTTTGTGTTGCCTCAGCCACCGTTGGTTGACTTGAGTCGGCTCTTTAGACCAGTTTTATCTCGGCCGCAGCCACCTCATCTTCATCGTGATATTCATCTGCTTCCTCTAGGAAAGTCTGATACATCACCCTTCTGGAACTGATTGTTCCTCTTGAATCCCTGAGCTTGATTGCTCATCATTGCCAACCTTTGTGATAACTGCTGCCCGAGGTCTTCAAATTCCATGCCGAATAGCTTTTCTTTGATTTCGGCAACATGCCAGCTATGGCTATCCCCGGTACTGGTCATCCGGCAAATTCAGAGAATAGCAGAGATTTTTGGTCTCCCTGAATCGGCGCAGATATTCTTGCGGTGTCTCGCCGGGTCTCATCCTCAAGCTCATGAGATCGACCAACTTCTTCTCAACTGGTTCCCGTAAAGAAGTTGAGTGGAATTTCTGCTCCAGCTCCGCCCACTACTGATGGAATTTTCGCTTCAGAGAGAGCAAGACCAAGAGAAGGCTGGTCCTGTCAACGACAACGGGAAGTATGTTCGAATCCTCCAAGCTTCATCTGCCGATGCTTCACCAAGCTGCATCAGGTAACGGCTGATGTGTTCCCTCGTACTGGTATCATCTTGGCCCGAGAACTTGGTAAGGTCAGTGGGAGGTTTGACTCTGGGGGGGAAGAGCTACACGATTGTACCATTCAGGGTAAGGAGACTTGTACGTGTATGTCTGATTCTTCGGTTTCAAGCCGAACTGATTCTGCCTCATATCAGCCATCTTATGCATGATGAGGTCAACATTTGAATCAGGAGTTGTTGTGTCTGCCCTCCAATATGTAATCCTGCTGAACTCCCGTAGCCTGGATTCGGAAGAGCACTAATCGAGTTATAGTCCACAAATTCCCGATTCCGTCTCCAAACATATCTTTCTGTATCCTGTTTGCCACAGGAGACACTCTAGAAGCAGATGGTGGGACGTTCCCTGTTGTGCCGAACGCGAGCTGGCCATTGGTCTGGGGAAGTTGTTGTGTTTCCTGGAAAACCATCCCACCCGTGCTTGGGCCGGCTCCACTGTTTTCGACAACTCTTCGGCGTTGAGGTACTTGAAACAACAATGGCCCCCGCACTGGACCAGCAGCTTCTTCAAAATACTTATCTGCGTTGGACCGAAAGTATCAACCATGACAGCACGAAAGGTGTTCAGGAAAGCCGACTGATGACTGGTCACTGCTCCTGATACGATCCTATGCATCATATCTGCCATCTTCTGGAGAGCCGCTTCTTCGCTACGTCAGGCAGCTCAAGTTGGTGATGAGGAACAATCTTCGGAACGTCTGCTTCTGATAGACTTTGTCGCTTTTATTCTTGGAGAAGGTCTCCAAGCACTTGCGCTGGAATCATCACAAGCTCGCTGCACCAGATCTTTTGACTCTAGCGGCAAATCGTCCATGGTCACCTCGAAGACTTGATCTTCGTTAATCTCAGGCATATTGAAATGAAGTGGTCCCACCGGGCGTGCAAAAAAGTATGTTGACGCAAAACGTGGCGTCTCGCGTCAAGGGCACACAGCAAGCCGAACGAGGCTAGCGTCAATCGGAGCCGGGGGTGGCGAGCCCGGGGGTATCGACCCGGAGACGTGCCAGCGGTTTGACCTGAAAACCAACCAGGGTAAAAGTGTGAGACTACCTGGAACATGCGGGGGGAAACCAGACAGTTCCATATGTATGGCTTTGGAAGCCAATCACGATGGCACACAGCTATAAAAGTTGTTTGTCGAAACAAGTTTAATATGTCATTCGGCAAGTATAAAGAGAAAGCATGTAAACATGTCGAATGCCGAATACATACGTGACAAAAGGATAAAAGAGGTAACTTGTAAATACAGATCTATTCAGATAACATTTGCATAGGCCAATCCAGCTAGTCTGCCGCACGTCCAACCTTCATAAACCCGTCAGGCATAAACTCAAGCAAAGCTAATCCACCGCATGATACCACTTGCTATAAATCTACGCCACTCCTTATAATTAGATTAATCCACCGCATGATACGATCTAATTATAAGAAGCTAAAAGCACACATACATCTGAACAGATCTATACATACTCATTACTCATGTAAGCTTAACCAGAATCGGCAAACTAGCCGAATTGGGGTCCATGAAGAAGAAACATACAAACCAAGCATGGTTAAACTAATCTAAAACCTGCACCTGCCGCACGGCACCCAGCTCTATCAAAGCCTAAACATGATCGGCATGTATGAACCCGCAACATGTAACAACCTAGATTGAAAGTCGATTCAGCCATCATGATCTTATAACTAGCAAAGCACAAGCCAACTCGTGCAACGAGGCCGAACGAAGATCAATCTAGATTGGGCAAAAAGTGTTGTACGAATTAAATAAATAAAACATACGACACATGATAACTTGATGAATCTATTAGATCTGCCAAATCTAACGGAGTCGATAACTATTTTTACTCATGACTCAATCCGCCGCACGATACGAGTCATAGGTAAAAACTTTCCGTCATAAGCTTAAATCCGTCGCACGATACTAAGCTTAACATACGAGACTACTTGCATCATATCTAAATCCACCGCATGATACTAGACATGATAGCAAGGTTGCCGGTACTTACGGAGGTCGACGGATCGATGATTCCTCTCGAAGAACTCGACGACACGACTATAAGGACTCGAAGGTGGCACGGGGCCGGTTGTATTGATGTGGTTGTGAACAACTTTACAATGGTCGAGGGCTTATATTTATACCCTGGACGAAACACGAATCCTAGACGATTACGACTCTAAAAATAAGGAAAGATATAAATCACATTCCTAAACCTTTCGGCATCTTCCATTGTCACGCGTCTTCTTGCGCAAACCGGCTTCGCCTGCATCATCCATCTCCCGAATGAGGTCATTGCTTCACAAAATAGCCGACCGCGCAGCTACTCACCGAAAGCCCTAAGGACCAAATATCCGTCCGAATGCTTGCCGAATCCTTCTTTTCTCTGCTGGCTGTGCCGATCCGTCATATCCTTACACGTGCGAAAATCCGGTGTCAACATGAGGAACAATACCCTGAGAACGGCACGCCCATATATAAACTGACATCTTCGTAAAGCACGAAGGTGTGAGTTGGTGGAAACGCAAGTTGAACCTTCGCAGGACCGAGGTCACAAAGGAATCAAAAGGGAAGCGCAGACCAGCTGAAAAAAACTCCTCAAATACAACAACCTCATCTGCGTCCGGCTTCGGCACTGTCTCCCCAGCACTAGTCCTCGCTTTCCCTTCCTCGATCCAGCCCCATCTGACATAAGACGCTATCTCCGTAGCGCACACTCGGCTAAGACCAAACTCGAAGGTAATCCCTTCTTCCAAAGCAGCCGGAGACGCAGCGCGAGCAGTCTGCTTCAACCTAGCCATCTCTTCAACTGTTTCTACCTCCGAACGACTAGCGCCTATCTAAACCTTCGCACACAAGTCAAACTAACCTTCGCTACGAGAAAACAGCAGCAGCAAGAGGGCTATAGCAAATGAAGGCACAACCTCAAGCATCCCACCAACCCCATCTATTTATAGGCCGGGGGCGCGGAACGCCGCACCCGATAACACAGGCACGAAAGCCGAAACCCACGGCACAAAAAACGAAACAGACTCCTACAGTACAAATGCAATACAACGGCCCGGCCCAAAAGCAGCCGCGGGCGTCGCTGCCAAGGGTCCTGTCTTATTTCCCGATAAAAGGCGCTACTTGGGCCTAAACACTGTTCTTTAGACCCAAGACAACGAGGGGCTACTGTTGGGGGAAGGGACCCTCGGCAGTGTCACCACGCGGGCTGGCCCGACAAGACAACTTTCGCGTCTCTCGCGCACCTTCGCCAATGGCCGCCTCTCTACCTGCTAAGTCCCTCGGGTCACCAATCGGACCCCCGAGCAATAAAACTAACCTTCGGAGTGCTTGACAAATGTTTACAGGCAAAGGGCGCGAGGAGGGCTGGAAGCGACCCTCGCGCATCCCGCACACCTTCGCCGAGGGGCCCAGGGCCAACTAATGGCGAAGGGATTCGGACTCTGCGACTGGGCGGATACCTCCGCAAGACGAAGGCCAACCCTCGGTGTTCCGCGGGGGCAAGCGCGAGCCAGGTGGCGGCGGGAGCGTGGAGAGCAGGCTAGGGTTTCGACTCTAGCTGTGTTTGTACTTTTCTGCCCTTCTGTAAGGGTAGCGCAGAGGAATCTTCCTTGTACCCTATTGTAATTTGGTCAGCACCCCCTGGTATCCCCTATAAATACCGGGGGATGAACAGTGTAACGGGGACGTTTTTGGAATAGAGCCAGAGCAACACTGTACTCGCTTCCTTAAACCTTCGTACCAGTTTTATTCTTGCTGCATCCTAGTTTAGTTCTGACGATTGGCCACCTTCGCCACACCCCTGCACGTGTGCGGAGGTTGGGCTAGTGTGTTGCCAACACATGGCCTCCATGGTCCATCGATCTTGACATCACTTGCTCTTCACCATCGCTTCAGTCCTTCGGCATCAAGTCTTTGCTTAAACCTCCCGACACTCGGTACCAACGGCTTCAAAGCCTCCACTTGCCCTTCACCTTCGCAACCGGTCCATCAAGCCAAGTCTTGCCTTGATCTTCACCATCTTAGCCACATGACTCCATGTCATGTCACATATGCAATGAGCTCCTTCATCACATGTATGAGCCTTGCAACATCTTCCAAGCCATTTCACCTCTATGGCATATGTTGCTCACACATGATCCCCTGTGAACTAATCACCTGTGTAATTCACTTTAAACACATATTAGTCCACCTAAGTTGTCACTCAATTACCAAAACCAAACAAGGACCTTTCAGCGATGCGATTGCTTCGCAAGTTCTGGATTTCCGGTGGCGGCCGAGCTCTTGCTTTTGAAGAAGCTGCCGAGGCTACTCGTCAGGTTTGTGGTTTTGGTAAAAAATTGTGGCTGGGTCTGTTTCTATGATGAGGGTTTTGGTATTGATTTTAGATGTCTTGTCGTTTATTTTTCCTTGCAGGCTCGGAAGGACGCGATGCCCTCGCCGCCAGCGACTGTTGATGCTGGTGGTAGCTCCGAAGTTATTCCTGCGCCCAGCCCTGCGGGGGTTCTTCCTGTCGAGGTTGGAGCCCTGGCTGAGAACGCTCCGAGCGCTGAAGAAGCTGTTGTAGAAGAGGCGGCAACGGAAGGGGAGCCTGCTGAAGGCTCGGGTGCTGCCATTGGCGGAGGTCTAGATGCTACCGCCGACGAAGCCGTGGCTGATGAGCATGGGAAAACCGGGCAGGTGTGAACTTAGGATTGCTTGGGCGAGAGGGTCATTTTGTAAAAGGTGTGGTGGATGTAAAAACTTGATGATGCTGAGACATTTTCATATTTTGTGAAAATGCAGGTTCCTGACGGAACTGTGCTAGAAGTGTTTGATGTGACGCCACTGACGCTTAACTATCAAGATACTTTTATAACTGGTGAGTCGTGGGCTCGCGCTAGGCTAAAACATCCTTCGCTGGCCTTTGAACGTTTTTGGTGGTCGAAAGTGCGAAGGTACGATTTGAAGAATAGCAGGTCGAGTCGTTTTTGGCGCGAAGCAGACTATACTGATCGACAGGCCAGCCGTTATTTGTTTGGTTCTTCTTCGTCCTCGCAAGCTGGCGTTGATGATGATATTGATGAGAAAACGGCTTTGGATTACTTGTTTGGGCAAAGCAAGCTAGATGTAGGTTCGGATGGGTCACTAGTGGTTCCAAAGGAGGAACCTTCGGATGTTAGTGATGTAGGCTGTAGATATATGTACAAGGCGAGGGTTTTGCCCGGGGAGCTGCCAATTGTCCTTGCAGCTCCTTTGTTGTGGGGACCCATAGTTCCAGTAGAGACAAGGTTTGAGGAGGGTGACGAAGGTTACGAAGATTTAATGTTAATTGATGGAGGTGATGATTCCTTGTAACTTTATTTTTTCTATTGATTGTATATGACGCTGTCGTCTGAAGCGAAACAACTTATGAAGTTGCTCTATTCACTTTTTGCAGTTTGGTTTACATGATACTTGATTCCCGATTTGGAAAAACAGCGACGCCCCATTTTTCTTTTAGCGAGGCTCGCGTAGCGCTTTCGTAAGCTGATTTGAAAAAACAGCGACGCCCCCTTTTTCTTTTTAGCGAGGCTCGCGTAGCGCTTTCGTAAGCTGATTTGAAAAAACAGCGACGCCCCCTTTTTCTTTTTAGCGAGGCTCGCGTAGCGCTTTCGTAAGCTGATTTGAAAAAACAGCGACG
Source organism: Coix lacryma-jobi var. lacryma-jobi (assembly GCA_009763385.1). Lineage (NCBI taxonomy): Eukaryota > Viridiplantae > Streptophyta > Magnoliopsida > Poales > Poaceae > Coix > Coix lacryma-jobi. Next base: position 157,154,886 of record CM019826.1, read on the forward strand.
CCCCCTTTTTCTTTTTAGCGAGGCTCGCGTAGCGCTTTCGTAAGCTGATTTGAAAAAAACAGCGACGCCCCCTTTTTCTTTTTAGCGAGGCTCGCGTAGCGCTTTCGTAAGCTGATTTGAAAAAACAGCGACGCCCCCTTTTTCTTTTTAGCGAGGCTCGCGTAGCGCATTTGTGAGCTGATTTGAAAAAAACAGCGACGCCCCCCTTTCTTTTAGCGAGGCTCGCGTAGCGTTTCTGGTTTTGCGGGGGGTACTCGACTTTTGGACTTCGCGCTTCCCCTTGTCTTGGGAGGAGGAGAAGTTTGCTTTGCAAGCCCCTAGTGTTTTTGCGATGGTGCTCGACTTTTTTGGACGGTGAAGTTTGCTTTGCGAGCCCCTGGCGTTTTTGCCATGGTGCTCGACTTTTTTGGACTTCGCGCCTCCCCTTATCTTAGGTGAAGGTGAAGTTTGCTTTGCGAGCCCCTGGCATTTTTGCCAGGGTGCTCGACTTTTTTTTTAGACTTCGCGCCTCCCCTTATCTTAGGTGGAGGTGAAGTTTGCATTGCGAGCCCCTGGCGTTTTTGCCAGGGTGCTCGACTTTTTTGGACTTCGCGCCTCCCCTTATCTTAGGTGGAGGTGAAGTTTGCTTTGAGAAAAGTTTGTTTTTCCGAAGCAATCTTGGGGGGTTCTCATCGATTATAACGCTCTTGGAAGAAGAGCTGCTTTTATCAATGTTTGTTTGTGAAAGCGGTAATTTGGAGTTTTACTTTTTTCGGGGGTTTTAGCCTGTATTGAGAGTTTGGATGTTGCCTCGTTAAAAAACCTTACGCCCCTTCGTAAGGAAAAAGAGTGCAGCTCCTTTGTTTTTGTTACATGTATAAAAATGGAAGAAAACATAAATGAAAATAACAAATTACATGTTGCGAGGGCTCGCTTAAGGCTCCGCTACGGGTAGTATTTGCGAAGGTCGTCGACGTTCCAGGTGTGAGGCAAGATGTTTCCCTCGCTGTCGGAGAGGTGAAAAGAGTCAGGACGGTTGCATTCTGCTATTAGGTATGGACCTGTCCATTTTGGCTGAAACTTCCCCGCCATGCTGGCGTTTTGCTTTCGAATGAGAACGAGGTCACCTTTATTTAACTCTTTGATTCTTACCTTTTTGCCTCTCCATTTTTTTTGTTTCTTCCTGATACTTGCGAAGGTTGTGCACTGCGTTGCATCTTGTTTCTTCGAGCAAGTCTTTGTCAAGTAATTGGTTTTCTTCGTCTGTTTCGAAGGTGGTTCTAAGTGATACATGCTTCAACTCTTCTGGTAACACAGCTTCTTCTCCAAACAGGAGCCTGAAGGGTGTAAATTTGGTGGCTCTGCATTCCGAGGTGTTATGGGACCAGGTGACGGAGGTTAGCTCTTCCGCCCACTTTCCTTTGGGCCTGCCTTGCATTTTTTTTCATACGGCTTGAAAGATTGTTGCATTGGCTCTTTCGACTAAACCGTTGGATTGAGGGTGCCAGACTGAAGCGAAGCATAAGATTGTTCCGATTTGTGCGCAAAATTCTTTGAAAACCTCGCTGTCGAATTGAGTGTCATTGTCAACAGTTAGGTATTTGGGGACTCCGAACCGGCAAATTATTTGCTGCCAAAAAAACTTTTTCACAGCTAAGGAGGTGATGGAGGCCAGTGGTCTAGTTTCAATCCATTTCGTGAAGTATTCCACAGCTACGACTGCGTAGCGAAGGTTTCCTGGAGCTGTTGGGAGCGGACCGACGAGGTCCATTGCCCATCTTTGCAATGGCCATGTTGGGCATATCAGAGTTGTTGGAGCCCCTGGGGCATTTTGTGTTTTTGCCGTTAGTTGGCAACCCTCGCAACGTTTGACAATGTTTTCTGCGTCTCTTAACGCTGTCGGCCAGTAGAAACCTTGTCGAAAAGCCTTTCCAACTAACGCCCTCGGGCCATTGTGTGAACCACAGATACCTTCGTGAACGAGTTTAAGAATGTCATTCCCTTCAGTCTGTGAGACACATTTGAGCCAAGGCGAGGTTACCGAAGCTTTGAGCAGAATGTTGTCCACAATTTTGTACCCTCGAACCCTTTGTTTAAGTCTGTTTTCTTCTTCTTTGTTGTCGGGATCATGCAGCCCCTTGATATAGGCCATGAATGGTGCTCTCCAATCTTCGCTCTGGATTGCATTGATCAGCTTTGCTGTTTTCTCGGACACTTCAAAGGCTGATTGTGTCGCGGCTTCATAGAATACGTCTGGGGGTAACTGAAGTTGTTGTGCTGCCGCTTTGGCTAGATTGTCTGCCTCGCTGTTATCTGACCTCGGTATTGCTTTCACTGTTATGCCGAGGAAGAAAGATTCTAACCTTCGGACATATTGTAGGTATTTTTGTAGCTCTGGATCTTTTGCTTTATAATTTTTCTCGATGTGCCCCGCGATGACTTGAGAGTCTATACTGATGACTGCCCTTCGGACTGACAACGATCGAAGCCTTGAGAGTGCTAGTACCACTGCCTCGTACTCTGCGGAGTTGTTTGTGCATTTGAAGTTGAGCCTTCTTGCATATCTTAGCTTAGACCCGGATGGCGAAACTAGAATGGCCGAGGCCCCTGCTCCAGTTGCTCCCCAGGCTCCGTCGACATATGCTGTCCAGAATGGGTCTTGTTGAGTTCCATCACTGCGGGGGTCAGGGGTCCACTCAGCTATGAAATCTGCTAATGCTTGTGATTTGATTGTTGTCCTCCCGACGAAGGTTATAGCGTAACTGTTGAGCTCGACTGCCCATTTCGCTATTCTGCCAACTGCCTCGCTATTCTTGAAAATATTATCGAGTGGGTATGCCGAGGGTACATGGATCTCATGTGCCTGGAAGTAATGTCTTAGCTTTCTTGATGCCATGACCACGGCGTATGCAATCTTCTCGAGCTCTGAGTAGTTTCGTTTGGGACCTTCGAGGGTTTCTGATACATAATAGATTGGGGCTTGCCTTGTTCTGTTGTTCTCATGTAACTCTTTGATTAGGACCACGCTTGTTGCATGAGGCGAAGCTGCGACGTATAGCAATAACAGGTCCCCTTTGCTTGGGCTAGTTAAAACAGTCAAGTTGGTGAGATACTTTTTCAAATCCTCGAAAGCTTTCTGCTGCCGAGGTCCCCAATTGAATGGTGCAGTGCTTCTCAATGTTTCAAAGAAAGGTAACCCTCGCTCAGCGGACCTGGAGATGAATCTGCTGAGTGCTGCTAATCGTCCTGACAAGCGCTGAGTTGCTTTCCTGGTCGTTGGTGGTTCCATATTGATGATGGCATCAATTTTTTTGGGGTTGGCTTCAATTCCCCTTGCTGAGACAATGCAGCCTAGCAGTTTTCCTTCGCTTACCCCGAAGACACATTTTTCGGGGTTTAGTTTGAGTCCGGCGGACCGAAGGTTTTTGAACACTCTTTCCAAGTTTGTTATGTGATTTTCTTTTAGCTCGCTCTGTACGATCAAATCATCAACGTATGCAGAGATGGCGTGCTCGTCTTTGAAGACTTCAGTTGTCATGCGAGCGAAGGTTGATCCTGCGTTTCTGAGGCCCTCTGCCATTCTTCGAAAACAAAAGGTGCCCGAAGGTGTGATGAAGCTTGTTTTTTCCTCATCTTCCTCATTCATCCAAATCTGGTGGTACCCTGAGAAACAGTCGAGGAGAGATAGCATTTGGCAGCCAGCTGCTCTGTCAACCAAGGTGCTTATGTTAGGCAGAGGGAAATCATCCTTCGGACAGGCTTTGTTCAGGCTTGTGAAATCAACACACATCCTCCATTTCTTGTTCTTTTTCTGAACTAGCACGACGTTTGAGAGCCATGTTGGATATTTGACTGGACGGATGATGCCTGCATCCAGAAGTCTTTTTACCTCTGCCTTCGCTGCCTCTTTTCTCTCTTCTGACATTTTGCGAAGCTTTTGCTTAACTGGGCGATAGCCTGGTTTGATGTTTAGGCTGTGCTCGATTAATGTTCTATTTACGCCCTTGAGGTCCTCCGCAGACCAAGCGAAGGTATCAGAGCTTTCCTTGAGGAAATGAATAAGATTGTCTTCTGAGTGGGGGTCTAGATTGGCTGAGATGAACACCTTCCTTTCTGAATTGCCCTCGAAGAGTTGGACTTGTTTAGTCTGTTCTTTGGGTGATGCTTTTACTCTATCAATGCATTCTTCACCCTCGTCGTTAAGGTTTGCGGCTCGAGGCTTTGACAAATTGTGGACATTGCGTTGCCCTGGTGCTACTGTTCATTCGGCTGCTCTTGCAATGTCTTGATCTCCGTACACTGCGACGACCCCCTTCGGAGCTGGAAGCTTCATGCAAAGGTATGCAGGGTGTATTACAGCGTTGAATGCGTTGGTTACCCCTCGGCCAAAAATTGCATTGTAAGGATAGAACATGTCGACCACATCGAAGGTTAAATGCTCAGTTCTGCAGTTCAGCTGATCTCCGAAGATGACGAGCAAAGATATTTTTCCGATAGCTCTTACTTGTTGCCCGCCGAAACCGTATAGTGGGTTATCAGAGGGTTGTAAGAGGTTTCTGTCAAGCTTCATGTTGTCGAAGGTTGTGGCGAACAGGATGTCAGCGGAGCTTCCTGTATCGACGAGAATCTTGGTGACTGTCCACCCTGCTAAGTTGGTTTCGATCACCATTGCATCAGTGTGAGGGTAATCCCTTAACTTCATATCACTGGAATCGAAGGTTATCGAGATGTGAGACCATCGGCCGAACTTGTGCGGTCCTTCGACGGCTACATGGTGCACTCTTCGAGCGTGTTCTTTCTTTTGCCTCTTGTTGCCGTGATCTTTGTTGGAGCCTCCGGTGATAGCTAGTATCACACCGAAGGTTGATGTTGGGTTGTTGATGGTTGTCTGGGTTTGGGCTTCGGATTTGACTGGTTGGGGTGCTGGCAGAGCCGGTATTGGTGGTGGTGGTGGTAGGGTGTTGCTCACTTGCTGGTTGGTTTGGGTTTGAGGGGTTGTTGGGAATGTGACAGAATATGGCACATGTTGGCGTTGAGGAAAGGAGGTTGGTTGATATGAAGTGTGGTTGTAGTGTGGGTGTTGGGAGTAGAAAGGTTGGTGCGAGGGTAAGCCGTAGTTTACGGGGGTGTACTGGTAGGAAGGTTGGGTTAGGTTGTAATTTGGTTTTCTGGTGTGATTGACTGTTCTGTTTTCCGTTGAAGAGGCTCTTTTGGACTCCTGGTACTCTTTCCCTCTGGCGAAGCACTCGCATTGCTTTGTTGTGTGCCCCTTTCCTAGGCCACAGAAATGACAGTACATTTTGGTCGGGTCCCTCTGTTGGTTTCTTTGATCAGGCGGGGGTGGAAAACCATGTGGGTTTTGGTTGCCCGAAGGCTGAGTGTTTCTTCTCTGGTCTTCGATAGGATTTGACTTGTTGATCGCTCCGACATTGCTCTGATCTTGGCGAGGGTTGTTTTCTCTCACTTGGGGCCGCGGCTGTGGTTTCTGCTGCGACCTTCGGGCATCGGACTTTGCCCGGAAATCCATGTCCGCTCTGCAGTACCTTTCCATTGTGTCATGAAGCTCTTCGATTGTGTTAGCTGGATTTCTGGCGAACTTTGAGGAACATGGGCCTGGGCGTAAGCCGCTGACTGTAGCGAGGATCACGACCTCATCGGATATTCCCGGAGTTCTTGCTCTAATCTGGATGAACCTTCGCCAGTAGTCCTGTAACGGTTCGTGCTCTTCTTGTTTGCAGTTGAACAGCTCGATGGGGTTTGATGGGGCTGCCGTGATGCCCTTGAAGTTTGTGCATAGTCTATCTCTGAGGTTGGCCCAGGAATCCACTGTTCCGGGTCGAAGGTTGTTGTACCAAGTCTGCGCTATGTCACGAAGGATGATTACAAAAGACTTCGCCATTGTTGACTCATCCCCTCCTGCTGCGGCGACTGCCGCTTCGTAGCTCATTATGAATTGGCGAGGGTCAGTGAGTCCATCGTAACGCGGGAGGTTTTGCGGATTGTAGCAAGGCGGTCAGGGTTGGGTTTGTAGTATTTGGGAGAGTGGTGACTTTGGGTCATAGGGCATTTGGTGTTGTTGGGCTCTGCGCTGGTTGCGAAGGTTTGGCTCTATCTCATCTGGGTAGAGTTGGCGAAAGTTTGGTTGTCTCATAGGGTATGGTTCTGGGTGATTTGGTGGTGGTGGAGGTGGTGGATGGCGGCGGAGGTTGCCGTGATCCTGTTCCTCATTTCCCTCCTGAAGCGGCGGCATTTCCCCATCATTCCAAATCTCGGCTTCGGCTTCAGCTGCTGCGAGGGACTCCTCCATTCGGCGAAGCTGTTCCCTAGCCTCGTCTGCCTTTTGCCTGATAAGACGCAGCCGGTTATGCCTTTCAAGCTGGTCGAGGCACCTCTTTTTTTCCTGTAACTCAGCTTGAAGTCTCTCTAAAGCTTCGAGGCCCAATTCCTCCTCATCTCCTTCCCCATCTCTCCCGGAGGTATTCGGGTGCGGTTGTGATACCGGCCGAGTATGGGGGCCCGGGACCTCCGTCCCTGGAGCAACTTCTTCTGTTTCCAAGGGTGCCACATTCTCTTCCACAGGCTGGATTATCGTCGTGGCCTCTCTGGTCATGCGAGGGTCTCTGGTAATGGGCGCTCTCCTGTTTCCTGCCATTTCGAACTCTGGCTCCCCACGGACGGCGCCAAACTCTTGGTAACACACTTGCCCAACCTCCGCACACGTGCAGGGGGTGGCGAAGGTGGCCAATCGTCAGGAGCACGCGGCGGGAACAAAAACAGCGCAAAGGTGTAATGAGAACAGTGTCACTATGGCTCTATTCTCGAAAAGATCCCCCTATTGCATTGTTCACCCTCCAGTATTTATAGGGGATACCAAGGGGTGCCGACCAGATTACAATAGGGTACAAGAAAGATCCCCCCGCGCTGTACACACAGAAGGGCAGAATCGTACAAACACAATCGGGGCCGAAACCCTAGCCTGCTCTCCATGCGCCTGCCGCCGCCTGGCTCGTGCCCACCCTCGCGGAAATGCGAGGGCTGGCCTTCGACACGCGGGGGCATCCCTCCAGTCGCGAAGTCCGAGTCCCCTCGCCTCCCGCTAAGGCTTGGGCCTCTTGGCGAAGGTGCGCGGGACGCGCGATGACTGCTCCCGGCGCTCTTCACGCCTTTTGCCTGTAAGAACTCGCTAAGCAATCCGAAGGTTGGGTTAGTATTCGGGGGCTCGAACGATGACTCGAGGGACTTAGTAAATAAAGAGGAGGGTTTTGGCGATGGGACGCGGGACACGCGAGGGTCGTCTTGTTGAGCCAAACCGCGTGGCACCACTGCCGAGGGTCCCCTTCCCCAACATAAGAGAAAAACCTCTAGCAAAGGCATCAACAGTTGGGTTCCATTTTGTCCTATACAAAATGGCTAAATGCCAGCAGAGTGGATATTGCCACATTTGGTGTTGTACTTCTTCATGCCAACGCTTGTATATGCATTGTGTTATATTAATTATATGTTCAGACCATCATGCTCTTTTCCAGTTTCCATCACACAACAAATGTGAGATTCTCATATCAATATTTCACATAACTATTGCTTACTGCTTGGCCCAGGTACCATGCTGTAGTTTTCTCATGTGCAAATATAACAACCATATAATAAATACAGAGTATTTGATAGCATGCCCTCCAGAATAGACTGAGTTTGACAACATACTTTCGAATTTACTAGATTCTTACAGGATGGTGTGTTTTTTTTCTTGGGAAATAACTAGTATTATATGTGGAAATAACTAGATATTTCGAATTTTCTTGGGAATTTACTTCTAGGAAGCTAACTACCGTCTCCGATCTTCATCGAAGCTGGTTACAAGGTCGCAATCCAACGGTTGAAATATCATTCCGTGATTGCATGGAGACACTCGTGACGGGCTCTGGATGCTAGCTTCCACTATAAAAAGCTTAAATTTAAAGTAGTTTAGATTCTCAATGCAAAACCGTTTAATAGTTTTTAATACTTTCTAAATAAAATGATCAAATCCTTCACAGTAGATGTGAACAAATTTATTCCTCGGTGCAACTAAACTTCTGTAATAACAACTTTCACATTTCTTATAAACAAGAAATTACACACATGAAGCTATACATGTTTTTGATAAGCTTTATTTTCTCTTGTTCTTGCTCCCTACCAGCAGACATTTCCACTTGCTGATGTCAGCACGTCAGCGCCGGTGGTCACGCAGGTTTCTGCTGTAATATTTGTGCCCAAGGTGGCGCTGATGGCCTCTAACACCTTCATCTTCACAGCCTCCGGCATGTGGCTGATTGGCGTGCCGTCGAACATCTCCATGCCGCGCGAGAAGCAGCGCGCCGCTCCACCGAACTCGTTCTGTAGTAGCGCCTGGTATGGGTACTTGACGAGTGATAAGTAATGGAACCAGATCCAGTACTCGGGGATGCGGTCCCTGGTGATGAAGTTGCTGCCCACTTTCTTTTTATAATCGAATTTGGTGTACTCCAATATCTCAAAACAAATAACTTAATTAGACACCACAAGGTGTAATAACAGACAGAACATATGAGATAACATGTTGGAATATCAAATAGCTAGCCACTTCTATCTTCTACCAGCATATATATATATATATATATATATATATATATATATATATATATATATATATATATATGTCATACCTAGTAGGCAAAGGCATGCATATTGATGGAGATGCTATTCCATTTGTAACAGGCAAGAAGCGTGAGCTTTTCATGCTATCTATATGAGTCTACCAACGTTTGTAACAGCTTTTATTTAAAGAACATGTCACGCTGCTTGCTGCTATGCCAGTCATATTTGAGAAATATTGAAACAGACATGTACGTATACAAGATACATGTATGTTAAAACACTCCTACTGCCGTGCATATCTAAACTTACAAATTCATCCATACAGTCATGACATAATTCGATATCTAAAAATTTGTACGCAGATCACGTTATTGATTCATTAGGCAACGCAAGCACATGTTAGAAAAAAGAACAAAACAAACAATATGTATATATTTCTTAAAACAAACAAAACAATAATTTCACATCTCGATCGAGCTACACATTTGCTTTATCATCACTACTGCCTACTTCGTGTGTGTGTGTATACTTGTTTATGTGTATGTGTTCATAACACCATGTTGCGTATGTGTTCATACTTGTTTATCACTTTGAGTATGTTTATATACTCATGTTAAGATATTTCATGTCTTAATACACTAAAAAATTTCAAAAGAACCCATACTTTTTAATATATTACGAAAATGTCACTCACTGTTGTATATAAAATAAGTATATCCGCATACTCTATGTATGCATGCATACTTGACGTATATACTTCCATAGATAGTCTAGTATGATCATATACTTCATGTAAATATACTTCGTTCGGTCATATATACCATAAATCTAGAGATATAAACATGGGAGTAACTACTCCCTAGGAGTAGAAAATAATTTCCCTATATATATATATATATATATATATATTTCCATTAGGTCCTATTTAATTTTCCTAAATTTCCCAAAAAAAATTCAGATTCCTCATCACATCAATCTTTAGATGCATGCATAGAACATTAAATGTAGGTAAAAAAATAATTAATTATAATTTAGTATGTACATGTCGAGACGAATCTTTTGAGTCTAGTTAGTCTATTTTTGGACAAAATTTGTCAAATAACAACGAAAGTGCTACATGACTTTTTCTAAAAAAAAATTCGGAACTAAACACAACCTTACCGAGTCGCGGACCTTCAGCTAGTTAAACAATATGATACTATTTTTTTAAAAAAAAAAGTATATAAAACTTAATATTACAGACAAATCAACTATTTTTTTAAAGAAAAATACAGAAAGTATATATAACTTTAAGGTCAGATATATATATGCAGCAACTTATTATTTCATTTTTTATCGACCGGTTGTGTGGTTGTGTCATCATGCCTTGGAGCAGGAAGCGCCAACTAGCCGAGCGGTAAGAGCATCTCCAATAGTTTGGAAAAATGATTTGCTATCCTTGTTTTATTGGGAAAAAAAGAAAAACGTTCTCCCAGATTGGTATATGACTTGCTAAATTTTTCCAAGTTGGAATCGGAGACAACCAACTTGGTATATTTACCAAGTCAGCTTCACTTGCTATCCGGTGTTTCTATGTTATTTTTACCAAGTTGGAATCCAACGCCACTACTTTTTTATGTTATTTTTACCAAACTATTGGAGATACATGCAAAATTCACTTGCCAAAAGTTTTAGCAAGTTGCTAAATAACAATTTTTCTCAAGTCAATTTTTCCAAACAACTGGAGATGCTCTAAATTAATATAATATTATTGTTTTTTGGTTTGGGTAGAATAATGATAAGATTAAAAGGGTATTTTAGTTCCCAACCACACTTTGCTTTAAACAAAATAGGTGGATTTGGCAAGTGTTCGTTTCGCACAAACTTTGGCAAGTTTTTTTTTTCAGCAGCACGTTTTTTTTCTAGCTCTGTATGTCAGATTCTCATGGGCAAAGTAAAGTGGTGCTTCAAATAGTGTAGCCATACTTTTTATGTCTTGTTATACTTATCTAAGGTTAGCTGTAGTAACCTACGATCAAGAAGCAAACATAAAAAAAAACAAAAAGATGATGTAGTAGTACTACAGTTTTGAAGCTCTCTAGTAGTAGTATGTACGTTTACTGCTGCTAACTTGCCACTGCTGCTTTCTTGCATGCCAATCACATTAGGGAAATGTAACTTGTACATACATGATACTCCCTCCATTAAGAAAAATAATTATCACTTCCTGAAAAATCAATAATGTACTATTACTATATCATCTTTTTTATTTTTTTTATATAAAAGTCACAAATATCTATGATACCAAATGAATATCATTAGATTTATAGCAGGTAAGAAGCGTGAGTCCTTCATGCTATTTATACGAGTTTACCACCGTTTGCAGCTGCTTTTATTTAAAGAACATGTCATGTTGCTTGCTGCTATAGTGCTATGTCAATCGTATTGAGGTCTTGTTCAGTTCGCGAAAAATGTGGCAAAATGTTACTGTAGCACTTTCGTTGTTATTTGATAAACTTTGTCCAAACATGACCTAACTAGACTCAAAAGATTCGTCTCGACATGAGCAGACCAAAAGTACAATTAGTTATTTCTTTTATTTAATGCTCCATGCATACGTCTAAAATAGTTGTTGCGCACAATATTTGGGAAGATTTTGGAATCTGAACGTGGCCTTACATGATACATGCATTTTAAAACACTGCTGTCGTGCACATCTAAACTCACCTATTCATCCATCCATGCAGTCATGCACACCACATAATGACATAATTCGATAGTTCCTGGTGTAAAACTTCTAAAAATTTTGTACACCGATCACGGGGCTGATTCATTAGGCAATGCAAGCACATGTTAGAAAAAAAACAGACAATATGTATATATTTCTTAAAAAAACAGAACAATAATTTTACATCTTGCTCGAGCTATACATTTGCTTCATCATCACTACTACCTACTAAACATCATATCACACATATATATTGTATATATATGTTTGCCTTGCCTACTATAATAATAATAATAATTAATTAATTTTACTTTCTCTTATTCTTGCTACCAACTAACAAGACGACGTAGAAGAGCACTCTGAAGAAGAAGCCCCACGCTACGGTCACTAGCAGGCACTTCCATTTCCCAATGTCAGTCACGGCCTGCTGTGCCAGCACGTCGGCGCCGGTGGTGACGCAGGTGTTCGCCGTCATGTTGGACCCCATCGTCTTGCTGATGGCCTCTAACACTTTCATCTTCACAGCCTCCGGCATGTGCCCTATTGGCGTGCCGTCGAACATCTCCACACCGCGCGAGAAGCAGCGCGCCGCTCCGCCGAACTCGTTATGTAGTACCGCCTGGTATGGGTACTTGACGAGTGATAAGTAATGGAACCAGATCCAATACTCGGGAATGCGGTCCCTAGTGATAAAGAAGCCTGAGAACAGCAAGAAGTAGGCTAATATGGCGACTACCACCGTGTACCCAAGCATGACGTGGGGCACCACTGCAGAGAGAAAGGTTACGAAGCCGCTGCCCGCCCAGAAAGAGGCGAGGATGATAAGCACGAAAAATAAGAACGACGAGGCGCCGCCGGCGAGCCCCACCGCCCAGAACGTTGTGACCGCAAACGCCACCGACAGCAGCACGAGCGGCGGGAACGCGACGACGGCGTTGGCGAGCACGTAGGAGATGCGGCGGTACGCGTTGTGCGCGGTCTCGCGGAGGTAGATGTGCCGCTCCTGCACGAAGACCGGCAGCGCGTCGGCGCACACGTAGAACATGGTGGACATGGCCATGGCGAAGAATCCCAGCCGCTCCTGCACGCCCTTGGGGGTGTCGTCGAGCCGCCAGAAGATGGTGGCGAGGATGAACCCGGTGACCATGATGGTGCCGAGCCGCATCACGAAGAGCTCCGGCATGCGCCCCGTGTTGGTGAAGGAGCGCTTGATGAGCACCCACACCTCCGTCCACGGCGGGTTGGCGAACGTCGGCACCGACGACCCGGCCACCGCCGCAGCGCCGCCGCCGCCGCTCCCGGCCACCAGCTTCCCGCGGGACACGCTCTGCGCGATGGCCAGCTCCAGCGGCATCAGCTTGCCGTTGTCCTGCTTGCTGTCCTGCTTGCCGTGCTGCCACTTGACGTTGAAGTCGGCGAGCGGGGCGGCGCCGTCGGGCCCGCGCTCGTACTCGCGGATGGTGTCGAGCGCGAACTCGGCCGGGTTCTCGTTGTCCGGGACGGGCGCGCCGAAGTCGGCGAAGAAGGGCTTCAGTCCGGCGGGCGTGCCGGCGTACACGGTGCGCCCGCGCGAGAGCAGGAGGAGGCTGTCGAGGATGCCGAGGATGCGCGTGCTGGGCTGGTGGATGGTCATGACGACGACGCTGCCGCTCTGCGCGATGCGGCGGAGCACCTGGACCACCATGAGCGCGCTGGCGGAATCCAACCCCGACGTGGGCTCGTCGAGGAACAGGAGGATGGGGTCGTGGACGATGTCGGTGCCGATGGACACGCGCCGGCGCTCCCCTCCCGACACCCCGCGGTGCGCCTCGTCGCCGATGATGGTGTCTGCGGCGCGGGAGAGGCCGAGCTGGTCGATGAGCGCGTCGACGCGAGCGCGCTTCCGGTCCGGCGAGAGCGCGCGCGGGAGGCGGAACTCGGCGGCGAACCGCAGCGTCTCGCGCACCGTGAGCATCGCGTACAGCAGGTCGTCCTGCATGACGTGCGCCGAGATGGCGCGCAGGCGGCGGCCCTGCAGCGGCTCCCCGTTGAGCGTGACCCCGCCGCCGTGGAGGCTGTCCCGCGCGATCCGGCCGGCCAGCGCGTCCAGGAGCGTGGACTTGCCCGACCCGCTGGCGCCCATGACGGCGAGCAGCTCGCCCGCGCGCGCCGCGCCGGAGATGCCGTCGAGCAGCGTCTTGGTGCGCCTGGACGATCCGGACGACGACGGCGGCGGCGGGGGCGTGTCCGCGGACGCCACCGGGCGGCGCCCCGACGACAGCAGCAGGAGGCCGCCGCCCTTGCTGCTCCTCACGCTGTAGGACAGGTCGGCGAAGCTGAGCAAGTAGGGGACCGGCGCGAGCGGCGGCTTTGCGGCGTCGGCATCCTCGGGGAAGTCGATGTCGACCACGGTGTGCCCGGTTCCGGTGGCCGCCATGTGCGTTGGTGTTGGTTCTGACTTCCGAGCGCCGGCGAGCGGCGTGGGCGTGGGCGGGCGGCTGAGAAGCGTGAGGAGCGTTGTTTTGGTTGCCATTGCCATGAGATGCGTGAGAAGCGTGGGCTGGGCTCGTTTCCGTCTTATAGGAGTGAGAGGCCGAGCTGGGCTCGGAGTCGGCTGCCGTGCGATCGGATTAGAGTAGGACACCGAGTTGGGCAATTGGGCTGGGCCCTGGACGTATCGGGACAAGATTATGATTCTGCCAACGCCTCCTCACCTGTAACTGTTAATTATGCATTCAAGTACTCCAAACACTTTAATTGCGCTTTTAATGGGAGCCGTCAAGGTGGGAGACTATAGGAGATTTTCTTCAAGTAGTACACACAGGAAATCTTGTCATTTTTATTGGCCAGTGGGGGTCTTCTGCTGTACTATAAGTACTATACTTTGATGTACAAATGGCCTCCTCCGAATAGCTTCCCCAACAGTACCACCTCAGCTCATTGCTCACAAACGCTGCTCATCAAGAATGACAGAGAGATCAGAGAAAATATAGAATAAAAAATTATTTACATATGAGTTCACGTAATGAAGTGACAATGATATGATATGTATGAGCTTGTTATTACTAGTCTTGTATTGTTGAGGAGGTCCTAACCTTCTACAAGGGGTACATTTAGGTTATGGTCTAAGTAAAATAAATATGTTATGTTTGATCAAATTTACTGATCACCAAATAGATTAACTATACAATATATAATTCATGATAAATTAAAAGTATTTGTTTGGTATCATAAGTATTAGTGTTTCATAAAAATATAGTTAAGCTTAAGATTGTTTGACTTAGAGAAATAACACTCTTTGCGGGATGGAGATAGTATGAGATTCATCAAATATTTTAGAAGACAAATCTACACGTTTAACGTAAAATATTTACAAAGTAGATATTAGTTAGTCTTGTCTCTACACGTTGAACGCCAATAATTTCCACTTCCTCCCCACTCATGTGATTGGATATACTCCTCTATCCACCAAAGAATTTGTTATTCACACATTTTGTTGATGAGTCAAATAATTTGAAGTTTGACCAATGCTATATAAAAAAACACTAATGTTTATGGTACTAGGTAAGTATCCTTAAATTATTAATTATAAAATATATTTTCCTAGTAAATCTAGTTAGAGACATAATTGTTAGTATTGTTCACTATAAATTTGGTCAAAGTTAAGCTAGTTTGACACTATTAAATTAGTTATGTAATATGTTTTTGTAATAAATCTAGTTGGAGACAAATGTTAATGCTATTACTATATATTTGATCAAAGTTAAGTTATAATTTAATTTGTATAAATCTTATAATTATGTTTCTATGGATAAAGGGAGTGCGTGCCATCATCCGGCACTTAACTCCTTTGCTCCTCCTTGTCTGCATAATTTCACCCTATGTGGCAAACATTAAGGTTTGATTGGACCATCACCTTGTTGCAAGACTGATGAGTGCATTTGATTCTTTTTATGAGCACCCCCACATTCATGGATATATTGGTACTCCGTCTGTTTCAAACTGTAAGATGCTTTAGATTTATTGCATACATTGTTTTTACTATGTTTATAAATACTCTAAGTATATAGCAAAAGTTATGTCTATAAAAGAAACCAAAAGGTCTTATAATCTAGAATGGAGTATATACTAGCTAGTAGCTACATCTGGATTCTGTGAACATCTATGCAACTTTCTTGAGAGAACTCTGAATTTCTTAGAGGACTGCGCATCTAGATCTAGATTAAAGGTGTTGTAACATTTGGTATTTCACAAGAGTTTCACATCTAAATTTTCAATTACACTAATTCTCCCTAGAAATTACATTAAGAAAGCATTGAAACCATGCTCACTGCTGAGCACGTTTGCGAAGAAAAAACACATTCAAACTCTCTAAAAATTTAAGTGGCGGACTTAATCCACACCTGAATTTTGTTTTTCTCTTTACATGCTACTGTTTACTCCATCTATTTGGAAAAAAAAATGTTCTGACATTTTGAATTTTTAACATAAGTTTTTACAATATATTTAGACATAGCACATATATAGATGCAAAATAAAATCAATCTGTTCCATTCATCTCAATAATCAAGTGCGACTGCATAGCACATATCTAGTTCAAGGGAAGCATGTAGCGAGACGAACACTCACAACATGGGATCTGAAATCTCCCGAATGTGAACCAATACATAAGATAAAACAAAACAGTTCATTCACCGGCTAGAAACTGTTTCGAATAGAAGTTGCAGAAGGATAACACGGTTTACAACTCAAGATTATACTGTCATAAACTTCTAAGTATCAAACTACTTTAAACAAGGGCCAGCAGATGTTCCACAAAACTGAGGCCACACGGAAACACAGCTTCTCAGTACTTGATCGGGACAAGAATCTCCAGCTGAGATCCCAGCTTCTCCTCCGCGGACTTCTCAGCCTTGACACGTAGCTTAGCCAGTTGCTTCCTCCTCTCATAGGCAACCTTGGCCTTCTCCTTCCTCTTCTCCTCAAGCTCCTGATAGACCACACAAAGGGCAGTCAGATACCAGGACACACAGTACGATAGATTGCAGTGTAAACAGACAGTCAGCTTAGCCTGTTTGAACTTATTCACGGCTCAATTCAGCTGTTTCAACAGTATTATTTGAGAGAGAATAAGCCGAAGTTCAGCTGATAGGCCGGCTGATCAGCAACTACTACGACCGTCAGAACAGTGTTTTTCTCTCACAACAGATCAACCGTTTCAGCTTATCCTTATAGGTCCTGCCAAATTGAGCAAAAGGCCTGGCAGTAGTAATTTTAAAGTGAACACGCCTTTCGAATTGTAATGCAATGGGCCTCAGAGATCTTGGTGGTTAAGATCATCAAATGGGAACACCCATCAAGAGTAGCAAATATTTTGATCACATCATAGGCACATGCACATCACAATGAGATGAATAATTCATTATGATCTGAAAATATTAGATGCAAAGAGACGAAGTAACTCCATTCAGAATCATACATTATGACTGAAGATGTTACATCATCATAACAAATGTGTATGTATCAAATAATCAACCATGATGGCACAAACATCAGCAAAAGCATTAGATTGGCAGACCAAAAAGGCAATTATGTTCTGATGTGCATGATTTTGTCAGAAGTAGCTGGTTGCTGAATCATATTATAAAATCAATCCAGTTCATTTTTCTTCATCATCCAGAATCATGCACGATTCAGCATAATGTCTCTCCCAACATGTAAAAGGCTATTCTACCAGTAGAAATTCGACAAAAGTGAAGAGTTCACAATAATAGAAGATGCCCAACACAAAGAGAACTAGATAAACTTCTAGTAATAATGCCTAAATCACCAAGCTATTCATAACATTATGTACACATGTAAATGAAAAGTGAAAAGTGCTCCACAATTCATTACCATTTAGAATCATGATACTAACCAGCTCAAACTAGCAATAGGCTGCAAAACGATGACACATAGCAACAAGCAGATAAGAGGGGGGAAACGCTTACCCTGATGGTGTCATGGTAGTTCCATCCGACCTCTTTAGAGAGCTCGCCGAGGAGGCAGTACTTGTGCCCAGGCTGCAGCCTCAGAACCCTACGAGCGAACCACAACAACGGAATACCATCAGACACGAACAAACATAACATCACAGGATGATAAAATCAGAAAAAAATAAATCTCGAATTACGAATGAAAAAAAAACGCATACTTAAGAGCGTCAGGGATCACGACGCGCTTGGTCTTGTCGTACGGCGGCGGGACGCCCTCGTACGTCTTGAGCCTCGCCAGAGCCGCCTCTCCCCTCTTGGTCTTGTGCGGAATCATCCTGCAAACACAGCCGCCCGCCCGCAGGCAGCACACACATAAATAAATCCCGCAGAGTACGTAGATAGCAAAGCAAAATGGGCAGAACAGAGGAGGAGCAGAGACCCGCGGATGGTACGCCACAGGATCTTGGCGGGGGCGCGGAAGTGGATGGGCCCGTGGGACGGCTTGGTGTTCATCCGCTTGCGGAGGAAGCGGAGGTACTTCATCTTCTGGCGGACGAGGCCGCCGGACAAGCAGATCTCCTCGCAGCGGACGACGACCACCTTCTGCCCATTGAGCAGCTCCTTGGCGATGATGGAGGAGAGGCGGCCCAGCATGTGGTGGCGCGCGTCCACCACGATGCGCTTTGCGCAAACGCCGGAGCCGGACACCATCGCTCCGTTACCTGTGAGGCGGCGGCGGCGGCGGCGTAGCGTTAGGGTTGGGAGTGGCCTGGTGGAGGCGGGTGTGGAGGGTTCCTTATTTATTCAGGCTTTGTTCGGTTCGGCCCTTTTCGGTCGGGCCGGGTTTATGGCCTGATGATCCACGGAGATGACCCCGCCGGCCCACGCAAAAACACGTGTTCTTCACCCCCCCACTCGTGGCTTCTAGCTCGGCCGGGCCTATTTCTATTCTATTCCCCACGAATGCCTGTCACCCGGGTCGTGGAAATCGCCCAAAAAAAATACAGAAAAGAAGTTGTAGAAACAAATTTTTCAGAACTCATCCAAATATTTCTTCAAAAATAAATATATACGTTCAAAAATACTGAAATCGAATTGTTATATTTTTTTGTGTTACTAACTCAAAGAAAATGAAACTAGCTTTATACTTTTTAAAAAAAAAACAATAATGTTTTTCTGAGTTGAGAACCATAATATAGAGCATGATTTTAGAAAACACGCAAAGTTTGACATCCAAACTAAAGATGGCATCATGTATCTAAAACCTGAAACCCGATGAGTTTTTATCCTATTAGGACAAGAGTATGGGTCAATTCTTTGTCTATGGATTTGTTAATAATGGGTAAAAAGATAGACCCAACGTGTTTATGGGCATGAGTTTGAGATTGCATTGCCCAAACCCACAAACCCATTGTTTTTTTAAATCCGATTCGTCGTAGCAAAGTAAATCATATTTGTCCACAATAACCCTACTCAACTTTTCATCTTGGCACATATTTTGCTCAATTATGTGCATATATAGCCATAAAAAAGAATTGAAGAAAATTATTATTTAGTTGTTTTAGAAACAAAATTAAAAAAACTGCGAAGGAAAAAATCTACAAAGGAAAACTATGGGCATGGGCGATCCGATGGGTATGAGTTTAGACATAAATTTAAACTCATGATAATGGGTATGAGTTTAGACATAAATTTAAACTCATGACATGTCATGAGTTTTCAGTGGGTGAGTTTTAAGTTTGTGGGAATAAGTTTGAGTTGACAAAACTCTGGCGGGTTTTGTACCCATTGTCATCTTTAATCCAAACCCGTCTAAAAGTGCA
The DNA here is from genome assembly GCA_009763385.1 of Coix lacryma-jobi var. lacryma-jobi. Taxonomy (NCBI): domain Eukaryota; kingdom Viridiplantae; phylum Streptophyta; class Magnoliopsida; order Poales; family Poaceae; genus Coix; species Coix lacryma-jobi. The sequence goes on from CM019826.1 coordinate 157,173,962, forward strand.
TGGGATTTATTGCAACCACAAAAGCCTTTTGCCAGCTCAAATGCATGCAGCAGTGATTGTGTGTCCGTCCACTCCAGGAGTAACACAAGAGAAATGTGGGGCAGACGCACTGTTGGGAGTAGCGGGCAGTCCTTGTGATTTTAGAAATGGTACGTGTTTGAATCGAGTCGAAAATTATAGATGGCAAGCCTGTCACCATCATATCACACCACCATATCAGCTATTGGCTTATCCTTGCAAGCGACAAACTCTTATATCGAGTTAAAGATTCAAGAAAACAGAACTCGACGTAGAGAAAAATCTGTAATCCTTTTGAAAGAAAACCCTCCAGGCAATCAATGAATTACAATCAAGAGATTTCTATTTGTATCCTTTGTGTATAAAACCATGCACTTCAAGCCACTTTTATCATTTTCCAGTAGTCTCAATATCGATTCAGCCTTCAGTGCACCGAGGGAAGAATATCCCGTTCCTGTGCTTCAAACGTAACAAAACAAAAAATAACTGAAGAGCAGACTGAACTCTGAAAGCGTCCTAGTAGAGTGACATAAATGTTGCAGCTTACCAAGAAGACAAACAGATTCAAGACAATTGACAGTTCAATATTCAGATTTGGCAGGCTAAATATTTCAAATATCACCACAACACAAACCAGGCATAGCCCGAGGGCAGCAAATTCTTACACATGTTTTCTAGATTTAAAGGCAAAAGTCTGAGAAATGAGCAAATACAGTTTATTGTCTCAAACTCAAAATATAGCCGTTACAACCGAATCGGTACACTGTCCCAAATTGGGTGGGAGCTTTTCAGTTCAGGGGGACCGACTTCCTCTTGGCGAGCCACGGCGCTCGTCATCACCGTTGTTGCCCTTGGGGCTTGGGCTCCGGTCATCCCTAGGGCTCAGGCTGCGCCCATTGGCCGCAGGGCTACGGTAGCCATCAGATGGGCTCCGACTCCTCTTGCTGTTCTCCTTTCCCCCAGGGCTGTCTTCACGGTCTGAGCCGTTGCGTGCACCATTATCCTTTGGTGGTGGGCTCACATCATCCCTTGGGCTGGGGCTCCTTGGGCTCCTATTGCCATCAGGTGTGCGGCTGCGCTCCTTCTCCTTTGTAGGTGACGCAGATCGCCTGGGGCTTGCGCTCCTGCTGTAGCTAAGACTCCTTGATCTCCTCTCGTCACGGTCACGACGTCCACCCCTGGGAGATCCAGATGGGGATCTGGATCGGCTGAATGCAATAGAAGGATTGTTAACACAAGCTGGTTTACAAACAAATGAAAGATAAAAAAACAAAAAAAAACTAACACAACTGAAAAAGCCTACAGAGAAATAACACATGACGGGTTTATTTTCCTGAGCATACCTATAGCTCCGGCTTCTGCTGTAGCTCCGGCTGCGGCCCCGTCCACGGCGTGGGGACGGAGACCGTGAATAGCTTCTCTCACGCCTAACATATTCGTATCAAGGAAATTGCTTAAGTAAATATAGCTTTCAATGATAAGCCAAAGTGTGATTAAGTGCCAAATAACAGCAGAATGTAGCGGAAGAGGCGGGGCATCAAAAACACAGGAGATTGCTGGGACAGAAGAGTCGGGCAATGTGCGGTAGAGAGGGAAAAGGGCAAACAAAGCGGTAGCATTTGTTCTTCCAGTCACCAGCCTTGCAGTCTCTTGCCCAGTGACCATCAATTCCGCAGTTAAAACAACGACCTGTTCCTGGTGGAGGTCCTCTTCCCATGTATTCGCGTGAACCACCAGAAGCACGAGGTACCTGCAAAACCAAGTTATTTTGGAAAATCACAATTTCAATATCCATATGCTCGTTTCAGCGGAAGCTTAATGAACAAAGATATTTTGATAGGTCAACAACTTACCCCTTTAGCAAATTCAACAATAATGCGGCTTCCATCAACTTCCCTGCCATCTAGGTTGTATTGCGCATCATCAGCATCATGGGGGTCGCTGAATTCCTGTTTTGCAATTAAAACAAGGGACAAAAAAAACAATGTGTAAAATAAATGTGTTTTGTCAATTTCCAAAATATGAGTAAGCTAACATTAAAAAGCTAACAGTTGCAGAATTGAACTGAGGGTAGTAAAGAATACATACAATGAATGCATAGTCACGCTTCAACTCCACTTCACGTATTCTGCGCAAATGGTTTCCACAAACAGTAAGCCGACATGAGTCAAGTACTCAAATGCATCATCAACTTGCAACTTCATCTACAACAGTCAATAAGACTACACCAAGGGCGCCCTTCACCAAAGTCCTCCACAAATATCGGAACAATGGCCACCAATTTCCACCAAGGGCACCCTTCCACCACAGACCTCCATGGTTGTGTAAAAAACCGACAACCTTCAACAAGATCATTCAAGTCAAACAGGCCCGGAGGTCAAACATCTATGCTGTGCTTAGTGATGTAACAGAGCATATACACTAATAAAAAAGAGACTTTTATGATCCCATACACAAAAACCTCAGAACGACTTCAAGCATCATGAAACCCAGCACACCTTCATAAACCACCTATTACGATTAAAATAGGAAGGACCCAAGCTTTGCTAGTGCATTTTAGCTGGACTGACGTGTAGCTATACCACAAAATTTACCCACGCAGCCTCTTGATATGTACTAGGACAGAGGTGGTGTCTGACCCTTGTAAACAAAAAGTAGCACACTCTGAACTTCAGAATATCTCTCCGTGCAGATAGAGCGGTTCTTACCTTCCATATTTGCTGAAAAGATATTCTAGGTCACGGGAACGGGTGCGGGGGGACAATCTTCCAACATACAAGCGTGTATTCCCATAGCGATCATCGTAGCGAGGCATATCTCCTGAACACATGAGAGGCTTCCATCAGTATCTTATATATTATAATGAAACAAAAGTAACAAAATATGGCTTAAGTACACACAATATGATTGAACTAGTTAAGAGACAGTAAATAGAATACGCACATATACCTGAATCCTCTAAATAATTCGACAAGCTAACTAGAAAATTGAACCCAGGCTCAGTCTACACAACTAACAACTATATAGCAGCTGGAACATCACAAATTGCAGCATCTAACATCGCAAGCTGTAATAAGAATCTGAAGCCTGCTCGCACCATATAACAGGTAAAAAGTTGCCAAGACACTAAGTGGAAATCAGGAGAGCCACTAAACAGGAATCAGCCTTTTACTCAAAAAAAAAGGGGAGACATGGATTATACGCCTTTTACTCAAGCTGCAAAGACCCCTAATCGCTGAGGTAGTAAGTAAATCTGAGATGCGAGCAAAAAAGCGTCCCCCAGCAAAACCCTAAGCAACACGCCGGACAGGTAAATCACGAACTTGGCAATCCTCCTAAGAAGCTGGAATATGCCGCCCGGAAATAACCACACAGCCAGAACGGACAGAGAATTTACAAATTCCTCGAACAACGCGGGGCGTCCACTAAATCAGATCGATACTGGTAGTACGCAAGCTCGAAGCAAATCGAACGCGTAAAACAAGAGGCAAAGCAAATCCGCCGCAAACAAGACGAGACGATAATAAAGGGGAACAAAAATCGAAGATCCAGCGGAACACGAAGAGCGAGCCGCCAAAGCAAACCACCGGGGTCCTTACCAAGAACCAACGAGAAGACCGCGAGGGCAACTGGCACAACTTTGAGGAGTAAGTAAGTGAGCGGCGGCGGAGGTGCACGGTGTACCTGGATCTGGATCGAGAGCGGCGCTTCCGGCGGCGGCGGCGGCGCGGAGGGGGTGGATTTGCGGGAAGAGGGCGTGCGAGGAGCGGGGTGGGGAGAAGATATGGTTGGTCCGACTCTGACTCCAACTCGCCTCGTGCTGACTAGGCCAGGCCTCCCGTTCCGGCCCGTGGGCCGAAACGCGGCACAGGCCCAACAGCCGCTCCAGCTCGGCCTGGCCCGGCCCTGCACGACAAGCGGATTCATTCCTACACATTTCCACCGCCGCTGCCTCCGGCTTCAGTTTCCCCGAGGCGCTAGTAGAATTCAGATCCCTCCCACCACATCCGTTCCCTCCCCTCGCGTCGTCCCTCGTCTCGCGCGCCGCCGGCTCTCCATCGCGCCGGCCCCGCCCAGATCCAGGTACCCCGACCCTCCCTGCCGCCGCTCCCTCCCCTCGTCTCCTGCCGGCGAGCGTGCGCCGTACCCGCTCGCTCCCTACGGCGTGTCGCGTCTTCTGCTACGTTCCGCGCGGCCGCGAATCGGGACGTTCCTTCGTTCGTTCATGGCTTTGCCGCGCGGGCGTGGCGGCGGTCGCCTGCCCGTCGGTGTTTGTTTTTACAGAAGCGGTTCTAGGGTACGCCCCGCGTGCAGTTTGACGCGGGGAGATTTGTGTGAGCCTTTGGCCCGCCCGATCTACAGTCGCTAGGGTTTTCGAGGGTTGCCTAGGTTTTGTTGAGGGATTAGGCTGTTTTCGGTAGGGTGGTGAGGTGGAGGGTAGCTAGTGCGAGTTTTAGTTCCTGTCTGTTGCGCTGTATTGGTGTGTGGGATTAGGGACAGCAACAGCCTTGTAATGAAATCACGAGGCTTTGGATCATTTCTATCCTATTGCCGTATGAAACTGTTCACACCGGAATTTCTGTATGGCTGCTCTCGTAATTGATGGGAGTTCACATAGCAATTTCTGTATAGTGGTTCTCATGATTAATGACCAGCAACCAACCTTATTAGTTGGGTTGCTATCTGATATGACTCTTGAAGGGAGGGGGAGCGGGGGCAGGCGTGTTGCAGTTGCAATCACCAGCTTTGTCGATGTTATCTTGTTATGTGAGGTTGCTGTGATATATGCGCTGTCATCAGAGATTGTACAATGCAACAGTGGAAATCTTCTGGTCTAGCACATTCCATTCATATAGGGCTCTTATAGAGTTGTTTGTACTCCCACCACTTGTTATCGCTCAACCGTATTGTTAATTCAATTCAGTGCAAGTTGTGTTCTGTCACTTTATTCATTAATATTCAATTGAGTTCTTGATGGAATAACTGATAAGTATTTTTGCTTGTGGGCAGGAGGTATGCCTCGCTATGATGACCGCTATGGAGGCACGCGCTTGTATGTTGGCAGATTGGCTCCCCGTACTCGTTCCCGCGATTTAGAATATCTGTTCGGCAGATATGGAAGGTAAGAACAGCAATATGCTCACTCAGATTTTACCAAGAGTATCCAGAAGTAGAAGAATGTTGCAATGCTTTATTTTTGTCCAAAACAATGTGATAATTTGTTATTATAATGGTAAACACAAGTTTTGTGCTATGAACCTGTAGCTTATCATGGGAAATCTGTGTCAGGATACCTTATTTCTGTGAAACATTTGGGCTGTCATTATGTCTGGTCTGTAGAATGTACTAGTGTGGGTGTTCTCCTGCTTTTTTAATAGGTTGTTGATATCAGGTGTCAGGTAAAGTGATAGGCTACTTGTTAAATTTGCCATCAGTTGGTAAACAGTGGTTGCTCTGAACTGGTGGAGGTGCAAACCATCTGATAAATAGGAGAGCCTAGTAAGCTAAGGGCCCCTTATCCCCTTGTCATAGGCATTTTTAGCAGGTGCTGGGTTCAGTGATACTATTGAGTCTCTTCAAGTTAATTGCGGTTGAGTCTCTCCAAACTGTTGTCTTTGGTAGTTTCTGTTACTTACATAATGTGTAGAAGTTTGCCCCCTTAGAAATTGTGTGTTTGACTTGAATGATCTTGTTGAAGGTTTTTCGGTTTTTACCGGGAGGTCTTTGGTGGAAGGGTGCCCTTGGTGGACTTGGTGACCATTTGGTGAAGGGTGCCCTTGGTGTAATGTTATTGACTGTTTTTGTGGAAGTTCCAAGTTGGTGATGCATTTGGGTACTTGACTCATGACGGCTTACTGTTTGTGGCAACCCTTTGCGCAGAATACGAGAAGTGGAGTTGAAGCGCGACTATGCATTTATTGTACGTTAATTTTACCTCCCTCAGTTTAATTCAGTAGCTATTTACATTTTCTGTGTTAGCATACTTGTTATTGTGTCGGAGATATATTTTTTTATATACATGGTTGCGTCTGTTTTGCTCTGTTCCAAATTACCATACAGGAGTTCAGTGATCACCGTGATGCTGATGAGGCTCGATACCAACTAGATGGCAGGGATGTTGATGGAAGTCGCATTGTTGTTGAGTTTGCTAAAGGGGTAAGTTGCCTCTTCAATTATATGATTTCTGAATGAACTGATTATAATTCTTATCTTCCTTTTTTATCACTCAAATTATCATCATGTGTATTTTGATATTGGATTTGCTTAGGATCTTGTGTATAACTTGTGCTTGCAGGTCCCACGTGGTCCAGGTGGCTCACGTGAATATATGGGAAGAGGCCCTCCACCAGGTACAGGTCGTTGTTTCAACTGTGGAATTGATGGTCACTGGGCAAGAGACTGTAAGGCTGGTGACTGGAAAAACAAATGCTACCGTTGTGGAGAAAGGGGGCATATAGAAAGAAACTGCCAGAATAGTCCTAGGAGTGTCAGGTGATTATACTGATAATATTCTTGTCCTCCAGCCTAATGCTATTCTAACATAAATTGTTGAACCACAGCCTTTCTTTAATGTTATTACATGAAAATGATCTTGATGAATATGTATATTGCAGGCGTGAAAGAAGTTACTCACGGTCCCCATCGCCACGCCGTGGAAGGGGTCGCAGTCGAAGTTATAGCAGGAGCAGGAGCCGGAGCCCGAGCTATAGGTATTTTTTTTTTTTTTTCGTTGAGCTGTTTGTTTGTATTGGTTATTTTTTCTAGTGTTTCCTCTGGTTCTAGTTTTTGTTACTATATGGCTTGTTTTAATATTCCCTTTTTATTATCCTCAGCCGATCAAGGTCCCTATCTGGATCTCCAAGGGGAGGTCGACGTGACCGTGATGATAGGAGATCAAGGAGTCTTAGCTACAGCAGGAGCCCAATGAGATCTGCCTCGCCACCTCCAAAGGAAAAGGAGCGCAGCCCCACACCTGATCGAAGCAGAAGCCCAAGGAATCGCAGCCCCCAGGATCAGGTGATGAGCCCACCACCAAAGGATAACGGCGAAGGCAATGGTTCAGACCGTGCTGACAGCCCCAGAGGGAGGGAAAACAGCAGGAGCCGCAGCCGCAGCCCATCCGGTGGTAACCGCAGCCCTGCAGCTAATGGGCGGAGCCCGAGTCCCAGAGGTGACCGTAGCCCAAGTCCTAGAGGTGACCGTAGCCCGAGTCCCAGGGCTGACCCTAGCCTGAGTCCTAGGGCTGAACGTAGCCCAAGCCCCAAGGGCAATGGTAACAACGAGGATGATGATGCTGCCCGCGGCGCTTCCCCAGCAGGAAGCAAGTCACCCTGAAAGATGCCCATCCCAGTCTGTGCAACGGCCAAACTCTATCGTCATAGATATTTCTATTACCATATCAAAGACATGGTAGCGGCATCTTTTTCTTCTCCGATGAAACGTGGACTTATTTTGCTTGTTTTGAGCTAGGACCCTTAATTCTTCTCTTATGGATACCATATGATATGATTGCCTTCGGGCTGGCTTGCACTTGAATAAGTGAATGTTGGCATGCTGTGTACCATGTTGAAGTTGCCTGATGAGTGAGTGCTGCAATGGTAGCGTCAGTCTTGTTGAGTGAGTGCTGCATTTGGAAGTTACAGTAACTGAGCAGTTAGGCCATGGCTTTTATTTTTTTGTTTTCCCTTGCTAGTTGGTGAGTGAGTGGTGATGAAGGTGCACGGCAGAGTTGCTGCGCGACTTGTGCTGCCTGCTGCTTGCCCGAGTCTTGCTCGTCCTTGCTGCGAACGGTTACACCTTGCAGTTGTCACGGAACGGTACAGAGGCCGTGATCGTCCTGGATGATGCAGTTCTTGCTGCTCACATGGACTCGGTGGACTAGCGGTGACAGGTACAACGACCCGTTCGTTCTACTATAACTTGTTTTTTACAGCGGGACAGTACGGTTCTTTCGGTAACATGGTTTCGCACCCACCACCCTAGTACACTGTAGCGGGCAAATCGCCGGTGAAGTGGCGACTTCTGCATTTCTGTAGCGTTTTTGTGTGTGAGAGAGAGAGAAGGAAAAAAAAAAATGAAAGGCTGTTTGCTACGATACTTGTGTAGTGCACGTACCGTATTCGAAGGATATATATAAGTTGCTGCTAGTATTATTTAGAGTACGTATCGAGTAACAAGAAATGGCTGTGGGAGATAGACCAAGGAGGAGAGAACGTTGGCATCTTATCTCTTCGGTTCTGTCCATATGGCTAATCATATACGATGATTTTCGTAGCTGCATTCTATTCCCGAGCTGTTCGTACAAGTTTGGCTACCAAACTCAAATTTCCCCTCCCAAAAAAACCTACTACTATATGCAGCAAGTATACACAGTACGGTCCGTGAATGTGAAACATGTACTTGGCCTAGACTCGTCGTCGTCGTCGTCGTCGTCATATGTAAAACGAGAGAGTAGTAGGAGCAGAAGCCGGCACAGAGGAATCGTGTCCGAAAAAGAAACAGCCGCGAAGGGGAACGAGAACGAAGCGAGGCAGGGACAGAAACGTGGTGGGCGCCCGGCCGGCCGGTCATCGCTCCGACTGGTACGACGTACGAAACCGAACCGAACCGAACCGGCCCCAACCCAAGCTAGCGCCCAACTCCCACTCGCTGCCGCTCCACTCCTTTCGCTTGCTATAAGTAAACGCGCGCCCACGCCACGCTCTCCAATCCAAACCCAACCACAGCCAGCCACCAGACCTGCTTTTGCCCGCCCAGCGCGCGCGCCGCAGCCGACGTCGACCCCGACCGAGCTCTCCGCCGCGACACGCCACCACCACAGCGCGCGCAGCTCGTGCACACACAAAAACAACCGCCTGATGCGGATGGCCACCTCCGGCCACGCCGTGGTGGTCGACATCGACGACGAGCCAGCCTCCTGCCACGTCGGCGGCAACGGCGAGGCGGCGCCCACGCGCCTGCTGCTGCCCATCCTCCCGCCGGTGCCGTACGTGCTGCGCTTCACCGACCTCTCCTACAGCGTGAAGAAGCGCGGCGGCGGGGTGCTCGGGCTCGGGCTGGGCTGCCTACCCTCCCGGCGGCGGCCCCAGCAACCGCCTGGCGTCCCTGGACGCGCCCGCCCCCGCCCCCGCCCCGCCCCGACCACCAACACCAAGACGCTCCTGGACGGCATCTCCGGGGAGGCACGGGACGGGGAGCTGTTCGCGGTGATGGGCGCGAGCGGGTCCGGCAAGTCCACGCTCGTCGACGCCCTGGCGGGGCGCATCGCGCGGGACAGCCTCCACGGCGGCGGCGTGACGCTGAACGGGGAGCCCCTGCACGGCCGGCGCCTGCGCGCCATCTCCGCGTACGTGATGCAGGACGACCTGCTGTACCCGATGCTCACGGTCCGCGAGACGCTGCTGTTCGCGGCCGAGTTCCGCCTCCCCCGGGCGCTGTCGCCGGACCGGAAGCGCGCGCGCGTCGACGCGCTCGTCGACCAGCTCGGCCTCGCCCGCGCCGCCGACACCATCATCGGCGACGAGGCGCACCGCGGGGTCTCCGGCGGCGAGCGCCGGCGCGTGTCCATCGGCACCGACATCGTCCACGACCCCATCCTCCTGTTCCTCGACGAGCCCACCTCCGGGCTCGACTCCGCCAGCGCGTTCATGGTGGTCCAGGTGCTCCGCCGCATCGCGCAGAGCGGCAGCGTCGTCATCATGACCATCCACCAGCCCAGCGCGCGGATCCTTGGGATCCTCGACAGGCTCCTGCTCCTCTCGCGTGGACGCACCGTGTACGCCGGCACGCCGGCGGGGCTTAAGCCCTTCTTCGCCGAGTTCGGTGCGCCTATCCCGGACAACGAGAACCCCGCCGAGTTCGCGCTCGACACCATCCGCGAGTACGAGCGTGGACCCGACGGCGCCGCCCCGCTCGCTGACTTCAACGTCAAGTGGCAGCACGGCGGCGGCGGCGGCGGCAGCGCGTCGTCCGCCACGGACAACAACAGCAACGGCAAGCTGATGCCGCTTGAGCTGGCCATCGCGCAGAGCGTGTCCCGCGGAAAGCTGGTGGCCGGGAGCGGCGGCGGCGGCGGTGCTGCGGCGGTGGCCGGGTCGTCGGTGCCGACGTTCGCCAACCCGCCGTGGACGGAGGTGTGGTGCTCATCAAGCGCTCCTTCACCAACACGGGGCGCATGCCGGAGCTCTTCGTGATGCGGCTCGGCACCATCATGGTCACCGGGTTCATCCTCGCCACCATCTTCTGGCGGCTCGACGACACCCCCAAGGGCGTGCAGGAGCGGCTGGGATTCTTCGCCATGGCCATGTCCACCATGTTCTACGTGTGCGCCGACGCGCTGCCGGTCTTCGTGCAGGAGCGGCACATCTACCTCCGCGAGACCGCGCACAACGCGTACCGCCGCATCTCCTACGTGCTCGCCAACGCCGTCGTCGCGTTCCCGCCGCTGGTGTTCCTCTCGCTCGCGTTCGCGGTCACAACGTTCTGGGCGGTGGGGCTCGCCGGCGGCGCCTCGTCGTTCCTATTCTTCGTGCTCATCATCCTCGCCTCCTTCTGGGCGGGCAGCGGCTTCGTCACGTTCCTGTCCGCGGTGGTGCCGCACGTCATGCTTGGGTACACGGTGGTCGTCGCCATCCTCGCCTACTTCTTACTCTTCTCCGGCTTCTTCATCAACCGCGACAGGATCCCGGACTACTGGATCTGGTTCCACTACATGTCGTTGGTCAAGTACCCGTACCAGGCGGTGCTCCAGAACGAGTTCAGCGACGCGTCGCGGTGCTTCTCGCGCGGTGTCGAGATGTTCGAGGGCACGCCGATCGGGCACATGACGGAGGCCGTCAAGCTCAAGGTGCTGGAGGCCATCAGCAAGACGCTGGGGTCTAACATGACGGCGAACACCTGTGTCACCACCGGCGCCGACGTGCTGGCGCAGCAGGCCGTTACAGATATTGGGAAATGGAAGTGCCTACTAGTCACCGTGGCATGGGGATTCTTCTTCAGGGTGCTCTTCTACGTCGTCTTGCTTGTTGGCAGCAAGAACAAGAGAAAGTGAAATTAATTATTATTATTATTATAGTAGGCACACATATATATACAGTATATGTGTGATATGATGTTTAGTAGGTAGTAGTGATGATGAAGCAAATGTATAGCTCGAGCAAGATGTGAAATTATTGTTTTGTTTTTTTTAAGAAATATATACATATTGTCTGTCTTTCTTTCTAACATGTGCTTGCATTGCCTAATGAATCAATCACGTGATCGGTGTACAATTTTTAGAAGTTTTACACCCAGGAACTATCGAATTATGTCATTATGTGGTGTGCATGACTGCATGGATGGATGAATCTGTGAGTTTAGATGTGCACGACAACAGTGTTTTAGCATGCATGTATCATGTATACGTACATGTCTGTTTCAACATTCCTCAAATATGATTGACATAGCAGCAAGCAACGTGACATGTTCTTTAAATAAAAGCAGCCGCAAACGGTGGTAGACTCATATAAATAGCATGAAGGGCTCACACTTCTTACCTGCTACAAATCTAATAATATTCATTTGGTATTATAAATATTTGTGAATTTATTATAAAAAAAGAAAAAAGATGATGTAGTAATAGTACATTATTGATTTGTCAGGAAGTGATAATATTTTTTCTTAATGGAGGGAGTATCATGTATGTACAAGTTACATTTCCCTAATGTGATTGGCATGCCAGAAAGCAGCAGTGGCAAGTTAGCAGCAGTAAGCGTACATACTACTACTACAGAGCTTCAAACTGTAATACTACTACATCATCTTTTTGTTTTTTTTATGTTTGCTTCTTGATTGTAGGTTACCACAGCTAACCTTAGATAAGTATAACAAGACATAAAAAGTATGGCTACACTATTTGAAGCACCACTTTACTTTGCCCATGAGAATCTGACATACAGAGCTAGAAAAAAAAAACTTGCTGCTTAAAAAAAAACTTGCCAAAGTTTGTGCGAAACAAACACTTGTCAATTACACCTATTTGTTTAAAGCAAAGTGTGGTTGGGAACCAAAATACCCTTTTAATCTTATCATTATTCTACCAATACCAAAAAAAGCAATAATATTATATTCATTTAGAACCACTCGGCTAAGCTAGTTGGCGCTTCCTCCTCCAAGGCATGATGACACAACCGGTCGACAAAAAATGAAATAATAAGTTGCTGCATATATATATCTGACCTTAAAGTTATATATACTTTCTGTATTTTTCTTTAAAAAATTAGTTGATTTGTCTGTAATATTAAGTTTTATATACTCTTTTTTTTAAAAAAAAATAGTATCGTATTGTTTAACTAGTGCAGTTTAAGTAGCTGAAGGTCTACGACTCGGTAAATAAAGGAAAAAAGAAAGAGGGTTTGCTCCTGAATCCTGAGTCCTGAGTGAGTGACACTTGTGAACCAACTCCATGCTGAACTTAACTTGCATTGCACAGCATAGAAAGGTTTCGCACCATACACGATTTGTTATTCGATCATTCCTGTCAGGTGTTTTCTTGTGGTCAATTGCCTGCAGATCGATGGTGTAGTCAGGATGAGACAGACATGTGTCCCCGACACATGGGAGCCTTTTAATATTTGGTTCAAGTTTTTTAGATGCAAATAAATTGCTGGATTCAAATAAGTGGCAGCAGGTGCTGAATTGGTGATCATCTGACATCCATACACATCCCCAGCCAGTTCCTTTCAGTTCGTCAAGTAATGGTTATTGAGCACGCACCAAGAACAAATAATTGCACACTGTACAGCTAGGCGCAGCAGGCATTAGTATGGGTGTCTATCAGAAACTCACTACAGGGAACGCCGGCTTTGCCGAGTGCTGGCTGCACTCGGCGAAGGGCCTCTCGCACTCGGCGAAGAAATTATCGGCAACGATTTCTTTGCCGAGTGCCAAATATCGGGCACTCGGCAAAGGCTTCGCCGAGTGCCAGGTCAGCACTCGGCGAAGCAAACGGGAGTCGTCACTTGACGGCCTCTTTGCCGAGTGCCACGTGGGCCGGCACTCGGCAAAGAGGGCCCCTTCGCAGAGTGCCACGTGGGCCGACACTCAGCAAAGGGGGCCCCTTCGCCGAGTGTCACGTGGGTGGCACTCGGCAAAGAGGGCCTCTTTGCCGAGTGCCACGTTGGCCGGCACTCGGCAAAGAGGGCTTCTTTGCTAAGTGTCATGGCCAAGGCACTCGGCAAAGAGGCCGAGCTGGGGAAAATTTGCCCAGCTTTGCCGAGTGCCATGACCTCTTTGCCGAGTGTGGCACTCAGCAAAGCTGGGAAAAATAGAATTTTTTTTTTCTGTTTTTATTTCCCTACACAGAAAACATATCACACATCCATATTTCATTTCAGACAAATATCACATGCATATATATCACACATCCATATATCACATGCATATCCATTTTAGACGAATATTACACGTTCAGTCTCCATGCATCACAAGGTCACAAGTTTATTACAAGTTCATCACAAGTTCACAAGTCCATCACATCCATCTCACAAGTCCATGACAAATCTAAGTCGGCCCTCACTGCTCACCTTGGTGCTCAGATTGTGAAGAACCCCCACCTTGCCACGCGTCCCACGACCCGCCCGAAGGACCACCTTGCCAACCTTGCCACGCGGGCGGCGGAGGTCCAGATGGCCACCCGGTGTACCCCGACTGGCCAGGAAGGTAACCTGGCCACCCATAGGGCGGAGGAGGGGCCACCGGGGAGCCACCCAGACTGCGGAGGAGGGCCACCAGTGATGTGCAGAGTGTGCGGAGGAAGGCCAGGTTGAGGAGTCGGTGCCGAACCCTCCGACTGTGAGTGCACAAAGGAGAAGCAATTCGTTAGCACCTGGAGGACAGCGTCGTAAAAGTTAAAGAAATATAAACAACCATATGATACTCACCGGAGTCTCTGTCGAAGGAGTAACAAGAGGCACAAAAAGGAGTGAGCAGCGAGGGAGGCACGACAACACCCGGGATATTCAGGCTCCCAAAGAAGTGAGCTATGTCCTGCGTCCTCTGCGCTCCCGCTGCTGGACGACCAGTAACTCGCGACGAGGGATGGGCCGCGCCTGGGCCTCGTGCATGGCCTGCAACCTCTGCACCTGGTCGCCTGGCCTGCATCTGGGCCTGCAAAATTCGTCCCGTAGGTTTAAACAATCAAGACAAGGTATATGTGTAAAAGCATGAACACGAATAGAACAAGTACTTACCTGAAGTGCTGCCATCATTGCTTGGAAGGTCGCTGCCGAGGTCGTATGGGGACGGAGGAGCTCGTGCTGGCAGCTCGAATCTCGGCGAGGTTGTGTCGGTGTTTCGTACCCGGGGGTATCACACCAACGAGTAATATGATCGCGTGCTTCTCTTCCTGGATGGTGATGCAAGGGGACACAAGGATTTATCCTGGTTCGGGCAAAGAAGGCCCTACGTCCAGCGGGGGGAGATGTTCTTGTATTACTTGCACCTAAGTGCTTGTACAGGGGAGAATACAAGCTCAGTGAGCGTGGACCGGAGTCCGGACTCGTGTCTGTGCGTGGACTCGTGTGTTTGTGTTCGTCGTCCCTGAATGAGGGCCCTAGCGTCCCCTTTTATAGAGCAAGGGGAGGCCAGGGTTACATGAAAGTATTACAGGTGTCGGGGCGCATGGTGCCCCATACGGAGAAGGGTAGGAACTCTGTCTTGTCGGGGCCACTGGAGCCGATGTGATCGTCGCTGTTGAGGCGTCCTTGGTCGTGGCTTCCATCCTGGGCGCGGACGTGGTGGCGCGACAAGGCGGGAGCCGTACAGCACCCATCCCGGAATGTACAGTACGCGGTGAGGTCCCTCCGGGTCTTGGGGTACCTGTCCTCCAATAGCACGAAAGTAGTTAGGGCTCGAAGGGCGCGGAGCCGGCTTCGAGGTGGTGCCACGGGGGCTCGAGGGCGCGGAGCCGGCCTCGAGGTGTGGCAGTGCAGGGCTCGAGGGGCGCGTAGCCGGCCTCGAGGGGTTACAGTGCAGGGCTCGAGGGGCGCGTAGCCGGCCTCGAGGGGTTACAGTGCCTGGCATGGCCGAACAGTGCTGCACTGGTGCCCTTTTGCCCATGCTTGTGGTGAAAACGAGACTTGACCTTTACACCGAGTTACTGTGGTACACGCCGTGCACTAGTGGACATGACCGGAGTAGGTGAAGGCATTAAATGCGTGGTATGGGCTGGTACGGCTGTCTGAGCAGCTCGAGGTCCGTGTGTTAAGGCTCGAGGTGTGGGGGCGCGCATGCCGAGGTCTGGAGGGCTCGAGCGAGACGGAGAGCGATCGTGCTCGCCCGAGGCCTGCTGGGAGGGCTCGGGCGAGACGGAGATAGAGCGTTCGCCCGAGGCCTGGCTGGGAGGGCTCGGGCGAGACGGAGACGGAGCGTTCGCCCGAGGCCTGGCTGGGAGGGCTCGGGCGAGACGGAGACAGAGCGTTCGCCCGAGGCCTGGCTGGGAGGGCTCGGGCGAGACGGAGATAGAGCGTTCGCCCGAGCCTGGCTGGGAGGGCTCGGGCGAGACGGAGACGGAGCGTTCGCCCGAGGCCTTGCTGGGAGGGCTCGGGCGAGACGGAGACGGAGCGTTCGCCCGATGGCTGGGAGGGCTCGGGCGAGACGGAGACGGAGCGTTCGGGTGTTTGCGTTGATTGGGGGTACCCTTTTTTGTACCACCGACAGTAGCCCCGAGCCTTTGTTTGAGTGCTTGCACTCGAGCAGGGGCTCTTTGACCTGGGTTTTGAGACTTTGACTGCGTTGGTTTTCGAGGGGGTTTAGCCGTGCTGATTCCATGGGTGTCGGCGAGCGACACCCGTGGGGTAGCCCCCGAGGCCACGGGGAGTGGTTGGAACTTCCTCGTGGGTTTTTGCGAGTGTCGAGTCCCGAGTTTTGGGATCCTTTGAAGAAACCTCCGTCGCTGGAAGCCTTCTGCCGCTAGGCGCGCTTTCTTCTTTGTCGTGGGAAACTCTGCCGAGGCCTGGCTCGAGGGGCCGTTCGTCCCGAGGCCTGAAAATCTCATGCTCACACAAAGGAAAAAGATTAGTCGCAACTGTCGAGTTTTTGACCCTCTTTCGTCGAGGGGTGCCAGGCTGAACCGACTGGCCGGCTCCTCGAGCTGTCCGGCATGCCGATTGCCCTGGCTTGTCATCCCGCGAGTCCTTTCGATCGGATGCGAGGGGGGATGCCTCGTACTACCCCGAGTGGGCGAGTATCGAGGTTCCCGGTGAGCTGGTAACGGGGAATCCAAGTGAGAGCTCGTGCCCCGTTCGTTAGGGGTCGACTGTGGCCCGGAGGCGGTCTCATAAAGCATGGGGGCTCAGTCTGCAGGAGTGCCGGGTCCATTCGATAGGACCCGGTGGCTCGATGCCTCCCTCCGAGGGGATCTCACTGCACGTCGAGCTCCCCGCCTTGGATACACGTGAGGGGCCTCGAGGGCTCGGCCCTCGAGTAATGCCGCGAGTGGCGCCCCTTGGTGTCCCTGACTCGGGTGCTCGAAGCCGGCTGTCGAACCCTTTTCGAGGGCCAGCCTTCGCTGCTTCGAGACTTAGGGCCGGGGCCCGTTTTTACCTTTATGAAGAAGCCTCCGTCGTCTGGGAGTCCTTCTGCCCGTTGGGCACGCCTTTTTAGGCGGAAACTGTCGGGGAGAGCGGCGGGCGCGAAGCCGGAGCGACGGTCGTGGCGGGCCCGGGTAGTGGAGCGAATGGAGAGGTAACGCGTGTACCTGCATCCGGCTCGAGACGCGGTTAGGTGGGCGCATTGAATGCATTCGGTTACCTTTTTACGTCGTGGGAGATCCCGCCCGTCTGGATTTCCCCTATAAATATCGAAAGAGGGGAAAAAGAACCTTTTACTTTGCCTTTGCCTTCGCCGCCGCCGTAGCCTTTACGCGCCCTCTCCTTCGAGCTAGTCGATTGGGGATTTCGGCCGCCGTCCGCTGCTCGGATCCGCGCCGCGCCACCGTCATGGCCGCCCAGACACAGATGCTGCCGGCCGAGGACTGGAGCCCGTCGAAGGTGACGCAGAGCGAAATGGACTCGCTGGTGGCCCAGGGGCTTCTGCGCCCCAACCCGGAGGAGGGACCCGCATGGTGGGTTATCCGTCGGCGGAGCACCGGGAGCCGCACCCGCCGGAGGGGTACGTGGTGAGCTTCACGCGCTACCACCGTATGGGGCTCGGCGTCCCGCCGAGCCGCTTCTTGCGAGGGCTGGCCCACCATTTCGAGGTGGAGCTGCAACACTTCTCCCCCAACTCCATCTCGCACGCCGCCATATTCGCCGCGGTGTGCGAGGGGTACCTGAAGATGGAGCCGCACTGGGAGATGTTCGTCCATCTCTTCCGGGGCGAGCTCTTCATCAAGTCCCTGAAGCCCAGCGGGAGGCGGCCGTGCGCATGGGCTCCCTTGCCATTACCGCGGGGCGGGGACCTCGTCGGCCAATGTCCCCCGCGAGTACCTGCGATACAAGCTTTCCACCAACCAGGCCGGGTGGGACGACCATTGGTTCTATCTGCGGAACGAAGGTGGCCTCCTTCCGCAGTACACCGGCAGGGTCCTCACTCAACGCCCGGAGAAGTGGACCTGGGGCGTTGCGGCGGACAGGCAACGCCACCTGGCCCCGCTGATGGAGATGATGAAGACGCTGGTGGATGAGAAGAAGCTGACCGTGCAAGCGGTCATTTGGGCGTTCCACCAGCGAAGAGTTCTTCCGCTGGCGGACCGCCCCCTTCTTATGCACGAGATGGGCCCGCAGGCTCAGCTCGAGGCGCTCAATCGCTCGAGGATGGCCGAAGAGAGGCTGTCCCGGAACGAGGGCGTCTCCCGGGTGTCGATCACGATCCAGGGGCCGTTCGTCCCTGAACTCTCCACCTGGTTGCGATGGCACCCGACGAGGGGTGTCTCGACCTGGTAAGCCTCCCTCGAGTCGAGCTATCTCGAGCCTCCTCCCCTTTTTCCTCCTTCGATCCGTTTGCATCCGTCTTGTGGTTTGTCTCATCACGCTTCTTCTTTCTTCAGGGGGCATTTACTTGTCGCGCGTCGAGGCCCCGGTGAGAGGGACGCCGCGGTTCTCAGGTGAGGCGCCTCTCTGCTCAGAAGGACAAGGAGAGCAAGGATGCCAAAAAGAAGAAAGAGAAAAATAAAAACTTGCGTCGCTTAGCTCGGGAGCAGAGACTGGCGAAGGCTCGTCGTAACCGTCAGCCTGGGGACGGGTCCCCCGAGCTGAGCTCCTCGAGCTCGGAGGAGGAGAGTGGTGACGAGGAGGAGGGCGACGACGAGGGGATGGATGCGCGCTTGATGCGCGCGGGGCTCGTCGATGACAGGGCTGACCGCTCCTCTGTGCAGGAGGGTACACTGGAGGTCCCACCGACAAGGGGCACGCGGGACGCAGCCGCGGAAGGCGGCGCCGATCCCTGCCTCGTCGGGGCCCGAGGTCCGTCGAGCTCCGCGCCGGATGCGCCCCCGGTCGTAAGGAAGCCCCGGACCCGGAGCGCCTCGGCCACAGCGCCAACGGAGGCCGCCCCCGCGTCAGCCCAGACGGGGGGTCTCGAGAGGGGTCGGGCCTCGAGAGGCGGCCGACAGGTCGAGAAGGGTTCGGGCCCGACCCCCGCGAGCCGTCAAGGGCGCCGTCGAGCCCGCGGAGGAGTGGGCGCCAAGAAGAGGCGTCGAGCCCGCGCCATCACGAGCGTCGGGGAGGGAGCCCCCGAGCGTCTCGTGACCAGGGGCGCGAGCGTCCCCGGAGTCCATCGCCGCACCGCCGCGGGACGCGGAGGCGGACGCGGGAGGGCGCGACCACCAGCGGGCGCCGGAGCAGGTCCCGGAGCCCGCGCCGGGGCGAGCGCCACGACGTCAGCACGAGGGTGGTGCGGTCGCCCTCCCGCGATGTGGGGCGGAAGGAGGGCTCTCCCTCGAGGTCGAGCCATGGGAGGCGTCGGGAGCCCTCCCCCATCCCAGCCCTGCGGAGACGGCCCAGGCGCAGGGCTCGAGCCGTGGGGTGGGCTCGAAGCCCCCGAGTGGGTCCGGCGACTCCGGGAAGAAGCCCAGCCGCCGCTTCGGGTGAGTAGTTTCCTTGGGTCTCGTCGGTAGTGAGGCTTCACCTCTTTGCTTTTGATGACGCGTGCCATCTCCATCTTCTCAGGGGGAAGCGCTCCTACCAGGAGGTGGACCTCGCTTCGTCCAAGCGGGCCAAGACCTCGAGCCCCGTCGAGGCACAGGCACCTCGAGGTATGGCACCTTCCTCCGCTAGAGAAGCCGCTTGGCTGGAGAAGGCCCGAGCTGCCATGGCTCGAGGGGGCCGGATGATCGTCGCAATTTTGGTGAGGCCGTCGCCATCGACCACGGGGGTCGAGGTACTCTTCCTGGTTCTGACATCTCCGTCATCTCGTATTGCAGGGGCCTCAGCTCATGGCATCGAGCCTGCCACCACCGTATCCGCCGAAGCGCTGCCTCCTCCCCCTCCTCCTCCTCCTGCGATGGTGCCAACTGGGAGCGCCATCCTTCCCCTCACCACGACGGGTGTTCCGGGGGAAGCGCCTGGGGCGAGCACGGCCCCGCCGGCGTCTGGGGCTGAGGAGACTGCGCCCCTTGTGGCTCCGACCAGCACGGGCCGGGCTGCGGAGGAGGGAAGGGGGGAAGAGGCGTCGGCGGAGAAGGAGCCGACGGTGGAGGACCTCCTGAACGAGCTGGAGCAGGGGCCGCTCCTCGCCGGGTCGATGACGGTGGAGGCGCCCGAGGTGCCGGCTAGCGCCGACAAGGCGCCGGAGGGCCCGGCCGGGGAAGAGGGCCCGGGGTCGAGCCTTCCCTCGACCGATCCGCAACAGGAAGTGCCGGCGGAGGGACGGAGGGAGTCGGGCCCGTGCCGTCGGGCGGCGGGTCGCTGTCGGGGCAGCTCGAGGCGGAGGAGGATCTGCCCGACATCGAGCTCGACCGACCGATATGGCCGTTTCCGTCCCCTGAGCCCGCCCCTTGCCGTGGTTCCAATCGAGCAGCCGGCCCAGCGGGGGGCCCCGCGCGAGGTGCGGTCCATCTTCCGGGAGGTGGCCGTGCTTATGGCGGAGGCGGAGCGGTCCTGCTCCGAGGAGGCGGGCCGGTCCGCACAGGTGTCAGCCGCCCTCGAGCGGGCTGAGGCGGAGCTTCGAGATCTCCGCGCGGAGCTGAGCCGGAACGCCCAGATGGCGAGCCGGCTTAACGAGGCGGAGGCGGGGAGGTCGGCGGGTGGCTCGAGGCGAGGTCGCCGATCCAGGAGGAGCCGCCGCCGTTCTCGAAGCGTCGAGGAAGGAGGCCGCGGACGCCCGAAGCGAGGCCACCTCCCCGGGCTGAAGCCGAGGCGGCGAAGCAGGAGGCTGCTGACGCCCGTGGCGAGGCCGCCGCCGCCCGAACCGCAGCGGAGGCGGCGAGAAAAGAGGCCGAAGACGCCAGAGTGGTGCCGCCACCGCCCGAGCTGCCGAGGGGCGGCGCGGCAGGAGGTGATCCGCAAGGATCTGGCCCTGGTGGAGGCGGGCCGGCTGATCGAGGACCTTAGGTCCGAGAAGCTCCTCACGCTGGCCGAGAAGCGCAGGCTGGAGCAGCGTGCTGAGGGCCTGACCAGCGACCTCGCCGCACTGGGGCAACACTGCGACGGTGAGGCTTACACCTTGTTCTTGTTTGGGTCTCGAAGTTTTTTGTTACGCCGCCGTCTCACTCTTCCTTGTTTGTTGCGCAGGGGTCGAGAAGACGGTCGAGGAGCTCCGCGGAACGAACCAGGCTCTCTTGGACCAGCTCCAAGACGAGACGATGGTGGCGGAGCGGGCTCGCTCCTCTCGACCGGCTCGGCCCCATGTGGGGTGCTCCTCCTGTGACCGCGGCAGAAGGTGCAATGGCTCGGGGCGATGCCTTGGTCGACGCCTTGTGCTTCTTCGACGCAGCCGCGCGGGACCGTGTCCGGCAAGCTCTCCATCACGGCGTCAAGCAGACACTCGCGGTTGTTCGCTCCGGTTTCCGCTTCCCGGTCCACGTTGTCGCGAATGGCTTCATCGAGATCGAGGGGAAGGATGAGGAGTGGAACAACCGCCGTGTCGACAAATTTTTGGAGAAGATGGAGAGGCCGGGGACGTCGCTCGCGAAGATCTTCGAGGAGGACGTGCTGCCTCCTGACGCCAGCAGCGGTGTCGGGAGCCCTCCTCCTTCGAGCTCGGGCGTCGAGGTCGAGCCTGCCATCGTGGACCTCGGGGAGGAGTACCGCACCGACGAGGACTGAGGCCTGCGTGCCAAATTTGGGCGTCGAGGCCCTTGTAAGAATTCTATGACATAAATGAGGGTACGTCGAGACCCGAATGTATATGTGATTTGTTTATGAAAAGAGTTGTTTTCTTTTCAAATGCGTTTGACCGCTTCTCTTTGTCGCAAGCTCGAGTTTCTGCTAACTTAGTCTGTGTTCCTTCGATACGTCGCGAGCCCCTCGAGGGGAGGCGTAGGTAGGGCACCGTAGCCCGGGGGCGTAGGTGGCCGTCTACGTCGACGCCCCCCGACCTTGGAGGCTCGAGGTACTTTAAGATTTAGACGTCGCTAGTTCACTCGAGGCGCGAGTCGAGACGAGGGTCAAATTTTTGAAAAGAAAACACGCGTTTTTTCCGGAGTCTGGGGGCGTTTACCCCTTGTCAGCCCCCGAGGGAGGCTCGACCCTGAGCTAGGCAGGGTCGAGGCTACCTTAGATGTGAAGCAACATGAACGAATGGCACGAGTTTGTTCATTCATTTTGACATGTTTGTACAAAGTGATAAAATGAACAAGGCCTCGAGGCCTTTAAGGGTAGAAGCGACGTAGCTGAGATATGTTCCACGCGTTCGCCAGGATCCTGCCTTGGTCGTCGTAGAGCTTGTATGTGCCTGGCTTGAGCACTTCGGCCACGGTGTATGGGCCTTCCCACGGAGGGGTGAGCTTATGGCGCCCTCGATTATCTTGCAGCCGTCGAAGCACGAGGTCCCCCACCGCCAGGTCCTTTTGCGCACGTGCTTGTCGTGGTAGCATCGAAGTGTTTGCTGGTAGCGTGCAGAGTTGATGAGCGCCACGTCTCGGGCCTCCTCGAGCTGGTCCTTGGCGTTGGCGAGCCTTTCGTCACTGGTTTGCTCGTTGTAGGCTCGAAGTCGAGGTGAGCCGTACTCGAGGTCCGTAGGTAAGACGGCCTCGGCGCCGTAGGTTAGGAAAAACGGAGTGAACCCGGTGGCTCGACTCGGCGTAGTCCTGAGGCCCCACAGCACCGAGGGGAGTTCTGTAGCCCACCCCTTTCCGAAATTCTTGAGGGTCTTGAACAGCCTTGGCTTCAGCCCATGGAGTATCATGCCGTTGGCGCGCTCGACCTGCCCGTTGCATTGGGGGTATGCGACCGAGGCCCAGGTTACGCGAATGTTGTTGTCATCGCAGAAGTTGGTGAACTTTTTGCCCGTGAATTGGGTGCCATTGTCGGTGATGATGACATTAGGCACCCCGAACCGGTACATGATGTTGGCGATGAACTCGACAGCCTTCTCGGAGGTGGGGTCTCCTATCGGCTTAGCCTCGATCCACTTGGTGAACTTGTCGACGGCCACGAGCATGTGTGTGTACCCTCCACTTGTCCTTTTGAGGGGACCCACGAGGTCGAGCCCCCAAACGGCAAATGGCCAAGTGATTGGGATCATCTGCAGGGCGTGTGCGGGCTGGTGCGTTTGCTTGGCGTAGAATTGACACCCATGGCACGCTCGGACCAAACGCTTGGCGTCCCCAATGGCGGTCGGCCAATAGAAGCCTTGACGGAAAGGCGTTCCCAACCAGGGCCCTCGGCGCTGCGTGGTGGCCGCAAGCCCCCGAGTGCATATCGTCGAGGAGCTTGCGCCCTTCCTCGAGTGGGATGCAGCGTTGAAGGATCCCAGTCGGACTTCGTCGGTATAGCTCCCGTTCGTCGCCGTAGATGACGTAGGTCTTGGCCCTCCGAGCGATGCGTCGGGCCTCCGTCTTGTCTTCTGGTAGCTCGCCTCGCGTCAGGTAGTCGAGGTAGGGCGTCCGCCAGTCGAGGGGCCGTGATGACGAAGAGGCGTGTGCGTCGACCTGCATCGCCTCTGCGGACGTCGAGGGGTCCTTCTCGAGGGGTGGCGTTGAGAGTCGAGCCCCCGTGTCTTGCTCGAGGGTGGCGTCGAGGGGCCAGCCCCGGGTCGATTTCGACGGATGGCTCGAAGACGTCCCTCGAGAAGACGTCTGGCGGTACCGTGCCGCGTGGACGCCAACTTTGCCAGCTCGTCTGCGGCCTCGTTGTATTTCCGAGCTATGTGGTTGAGCTCGAGGCCGTAAAACTTGTCTTCCAGCTTGCGCACCTCCCCGCAGTATGCCTCCATCTTGGGATCGATGCAGCTTGAAGCCTTCATAACCTGGTTGACGACGAGCTGCGAGTCTCCTCGGGCGTCGGACCCCGAGCTCGAGGGCGATGCGCAGCCCATTGACGAGGGCCTCGTACTCGGCGACGTTGTTGGAGGCGGGGAAGTGCAAGCGTAGCAGGTAGCGCATGTGTACTCCGAGGGGTGAGATGAAGAGCAGGCCCTGCCCTGCCCCGTCTTCGTGAGGGATCCATCGAAGTACATGGTCCAGAGCTCGGCTTGAATCTGTGCCGGCGGGAGCTGAGTGTCGGTCCATTCAGCAACGAAGTCCGCCAACGCTTGCGACTTGATGGCCTTTCGCGGGGCATAGGTGATGGTCTCCCATTAGTTCGGCGGACCACTTGGCGATGCGCCCCGTGGCCTCCCGATTGTTGACGATCTCTCCGAGGGGGAAGGACGACACCACCGTCACGGGATGAGCGAGGAAGTAGTGCTGGAGCTTGCGCTTGTGACGATGATGCCGTAGAGCAGCTTTTGGATGTGCGGGTACCGGACCTTGGCCTCGAGAGTACCTCACTGGTGAAGGTATACCGTCGCTGGACGGCATGTATGACCCTCCTCGTGCCTCCGACGGCTACTCCGCGCTAACCACCTGAGTGGTTGCGCCACGAGGAGGAGGGCGGGGGAGTCGTTCGCGGGGACAAGAGGGCAGAAGTCCGCGTTCAAGCGGGCGGGACGAGAGGGGTGGGGTGGGGGAAGCTGTTTCCTGATGAATCGCGGCAGCGTTTTGATGGAAGGGGCCAGTGGACAGGGGCAGAGCCGGGTTATGTGAAGCGAGGGGGAGTACATGGCAGTTGAGTGAGATGGCCAGTTGTAACGAAGTTGCACGACTGCGCCGTGTGAGGACTTATGGCATACGAGGAAAGGTTTGTAAAAGACGTGTTGTAAAGCAGGAGTCCGCGGACCAATTGTCAGGTGACGAGGAGAGGAAGTTAGTGACTTAGAAGTGAAGAGGATACCGTCGGGGCGGACATGTGTGATTGCCTGATGCGGCTTGTGGTAGGTTTTTAGTAGAAGCAGGGGGTCGGACCGGATCTCTGCGGCGGACCGATAGTACCGTAGACCGCCTGGAGTGAAGATACGGTCGATGGTACACATGTAGACGGAGGATGGAGCTCGGGGGAATTGTGGAGGATAGAGGCGCTTGGACTCGTGACCTTGTGGGCAGCGAGTATTGGAGAGGAGAAATGAGTGCAGAAGTTCAGGCACGTAACTCGCCCCCTGTCCCCTTGGCTGGTCGCGGGGGCACGAGAATTGGTGCAGAAGTCAGCAGCCCCTTCCTTGGTTAAGGCCTCCTCGGCTTCGGCGGTCCACGCAAAGTGGTTCCGTCTTTTTTAGTAGGCGGTAGAGGGGTAGCGCTTTTTCCCCTAGCCTCGAGATGAATCTGCTGAGAGCGGCTAGGCAGCCTGTTACTTTCTGCACACCCTTGAGGTCCGCGAATCGGGCCCATCCTTGTGACTGCTGAGATTTTTCAGGGTTTGCCTCGATCCCCCGTTGTGAGACGATGTAGCCAAGCAGCATGCCTCGAGGCACACCAAAGACACACTTCTCGGGGTTGAGCTTTCACATTCTTGGCCCGGAGGCACTCGACCGTGGTCTCGAGGTTGCTGATGAGGTTCCTACTTTTTTAGTTTTAACCACGATGTCATCGACGTAGGCCTCGACGGTCTTGCCTATGTGCTCGCCAAAGATGTGCTGCATACATCGCTGGTACGTTGCCCCGGCGTTCGAAGGCCGAAGGGCATCGTAACATAGCAGTACATACCAATGGCGTGATAAAAGAGTCGCGAGCTCATCGGATTTTCTCATTCTAATTTGGTGTTAGCCGGAATACGCATCAAGGAACGAAAGCACTTCGCACCCAGCAGTGGAATCGACGATCTGGTCAATTCTAGGTAAGGAAATGGAACTTTTGGACATGCTTTATTCAGACCATTGTAATCTACACACATCCGCATTTTTCCATTCTTTTTCCTAACTAGTACAGGATTAGCTCGCCAGTTGGGTAAAATACCTCCTTGATGAATTCGGCCGCCAAAAGCTTGTGCACCTCCTCGCCGATGATCCTGCGCTTTTCCTCGTCGAAGCGCGTAGGCGTTGCTTCACCGGTCTGGACCCGGCCTGGATTTCTCCAAGGCGTGCTCGGCGACTTCCCTCGTATGCCCGGCATGTCCGAAGGGTTCCACGCAACATGTCGATGTTCGCGCGGAGAAAGTCGACGAGGCACTGCTTCCTATTTGGGCTCGAGGCTGGTACTGATGGTCAGCGTCTTGCCATTTGGCCGAGGTCGGGTCGCGGGTATTTGCTTGGTGTGCTCAGCCGGCTCGAAGTGTCGGCGTGACGCTTTGCTTCTGGGGCCCCCCTCGGTGGCCAGAGCTGCTAAGGCTTCGAGCGGTCGAGGTGGACGTTGGCCTCCCCCGCTCGACGCATTCCCGTCGCAGTGGTATGCGTGCTCGTAGGAGGTGTCAACGGTGATGACCCCTTTTGGCCCCGGCATCTTGAGCTTAAGTACGTGTAGTTAGGAATTGCCATGAACTTGGCGTAGCCTGGCCGGCCGATGATGGCGTGGTAGGTCCCTTGGAATCCGACCACCTCGAAGGTGAGCGTTTCCTGTCGGAAGTTTGCCGGCGTGCCGAACAGACCGGCAAGTCGATGCGCCCGAGGGGGTGGGCCTTCTTTCCTGTACTACTCCGTGGAACCCCCCCACACTGGGTCGGAGCTGTCCTTCTGAAATCCCAAAGGTCGAGGGTCTCGAGTATATGATTTGAGGCTCGAGCCTCATCCATCAACACCTTGGAGAACCGAACGTCGACTATGACGGGGTCGACGACGAGGGGGTAAGCCCCCGGGTTTATGACCCGGTCCGATGGTCGTCACGGTCGAACGTATTGGCGCATCGGACCAGTCAAGTACCGGGGTGCGTCGTGGCCAAGCGAAAAGATTTCCGGCGCTCCTTCTTTCTTTCTCGAGCTGAGAGCCCGACGGTCGGCCCCCGTAGATCATGTAGCAGTCGCGCACCGGGGGGAAGTCGCCATCTGCGTTTCTGCCGCCGCGTCGATCGGTATCCTTTCCCTTAGGCGCGTCTTCCTTCTTATCGCCGAGCTTGGAGTAGTAGCCCTTCACATTCGGCAGTCTTTCAACTTATGGTTTACGGGCCCCTGTGGTAAGTACAGGGATCCTCGAGCATCTGGTCGAAAACAGCCCATCGGGGGGGCCTCGGGGCTTCTTAGGCTCGAGGGCGCCCGCGAGCACCTCTTTGTCGTCGTCTCATCGACGCCAGCGCTCGCCTTCTGGCCCTTGCGTTTGTTTTTCTTCCTTTGTTTTGCCGTCATTGTTGTCGTCTTGGCGTCGTTGCCCTTGTTGGAGCCCTCCGGCGCGATCACCGCTTGCCTTTGTCCGTGGAACGGCAAATAAAGCCCCCACTGCTTCGTCGCCCGAAGCAAAGCTGGTGACGCGATCCATCAGGTCCTCGACCGTCCCGGGACGGTAGCGTCCTAGCTCATGAACAGCTCTTGCATGTCGTGCCCGCGAGAACGCAGAGATGACGTCCTCTTCAGGCACGTTGGGGAGCTCGAGACGCTGTTTCGAGAACCGTCGAGCGAAGTCGCGGAGGGGCTCGTCCGCCGCCTGCCTGCAACGCCGTAGGTCCCAGGGGTTGCCTGGGCGCACGCAGGTCCCCTTGAAATTCCGTCGAAGACCCTGACTAGGTCGGCCCAGTCATGGATCCGATCCGGCGGGAGCCCCTCGAGCCACCGTCGGGCGGTGTCCGAGAGGAAAGTGGGAGCTGACGGATGATCACGCGGTCGTCGTTCTTCGCTCCGCCCATTTGGCATCCAAGGCGGAAGTCCGAGAGCCAGAGCTTGGCTCGACCTCCCCGTCATACTTCACGATGTTGGTCGGCGCTCGGAAGCGGTCCGGGGAGGGTCGAGCTGCGGATGGCCCGGCTGAAGACTCGGGGGCCCGGGGGCTCGAGGACCTGCCGGTCCTCGTCGCTGTCCGTAGCGCCCCCCTCGATGGGCGCTATAGCCACGCTCTTGGGCCCCCTTTTTCCTTGCGCCGTCGTTGATGTCGTTGCGGGCGTCGCTGGGGTCTCGAGGCTGCCGGTTGTCGACGATCCCGTCGCGACTGGCCTAGCTCGAGAGGCGTCCGGCTGGTGGACGGATGCCTCGCGAGCGTCGTGGGGCGTGTCCGCCGGTCTCCCCGAGGCTGCTCCGCGTCGGCGTGACGCCGAGCTCTCGGCCTGCTGTCACCGCGGCTGTCTCGAGGAGGTTTTCATTTCTCCGAGCATGCGCCTGGCGTCGGGGTTGGAGACGGCGGGCAGGTCTCGGACATCATAGCTGCCGCCACCACGTTCTGGCCGCTCGCGGGAAACATACTCGGGCGCGCTGGTGCCCCGTCCTCGAGGATCCGTCGGTGGACCTCTCGAGCCCGGCCTCGAGCTCTGGCTCCTCGGGGCTGGGGTGGTTCCTGCATCAGGGTTTGCTGGAGCTGCAGCAGGATTCGCCGTTCCTCCTCGGCTTTGGTGATTGCCTCCTGACTTGTGCGAGTTGCGCGCCCCGGCCCATCGTCGTCTTAGGCCGGCACAGCCGGTGCCGGAGGTTCGTCCCTTCCCTGAACGCGTGATCTGCCTGCCGCGGCCACGTCGCTAGGTCCCTCTAGGTCGAGCGCCGGCCTGCCGTCGTCGGCCTTCGTCGTCGGTGTCGCATACGACTCCTTCGAGTTGGAAGCACTCCCTGGTGGGATCCCAGAGGTCAGGGTCGTGGTAGTCGTATTCGTCGGAGTCGGAGTGCTTTGACGGCACGCCGCCTTGACCGATGCTGGGACCGCAGCTCGCGGTACCATTCTCCGACGGTGGCCCGCCGAGGTGGCTCGAAGGCTGGCAAAAAGTCGCGGTCGACGCACGCGGGGTGGACGATCTCCAGGCTGGCCATGGCCTGCAGCAGCGTGCCCGGACGCTGCTCCCGGTCCGCCATCGTCTGGTCCTGATGGCGCTCGTCGCGGCGGTGGGCGCATACAGCCGCAGAGTTGTCGAGGCCGACCGGGGACCGCTGGTGCCGAGCGCGGCGCGACCCGTGCGGGAGGAGGATGAGTGGCGTCGACGGCGCATGGCTCGGAGGCCTCTGGCCTGGTTCCGGTCCGTACGCATGATGAATGTGAAATCGCTAGGCGGGCGCGGGTGCGTCCTGGAGGTCTCCGGCCGCGCGCCGGGCTGGTTTCCCCTTGGGGACCCTGCACCGGCTACGGGGGTGTAGGTGTTTGCCGCAGGCACCGCCTGCGCCTGGTGACGACGATGACGACGGCGCCGCTCGCGACGTGGCGGCATGTGGTGGTGCGGGCGACGCGTCACGCCCTCCGCGCGGGGTGGCGTGACACGCACTCCGCTCAGGCCCTCCGTGAGAGCAGAGTCAGCTCGTTGCCGTTGCCTGTGGCCAGGAACTCGAGGCTCCCGAACCAGACGACGGCACCAGCCGAGAACGGAAGAGGGGATGAAGCCATCCAGGAATCAACGAGAAATCGGCTCGGACACGCGAAGTCCCCTACCTGGCGCGCCAACTGTCGGTGTTTCGTACCCGGGGGTATCACACCAACGAGTAATATGATCGCGTGCTTCTCTTCCTGGATGGTGATGCAAGGGGACACAAGATTTATCCTGGTTCGGGCAAACAAGGCCCTACGTCCAGCGGGGGGAGATGTTCTTGTATTACTTGCACCTAAGTGCTTGTACAGGGGAGAATACAAGCTCAGTGAGCGTGGACCGGAGTCCGGACTCTTGTCTGTGCGTGGACTCGTGTGTTGTTTTCGTGGTCCTGAATGAGGGCCCTAGCGTCCCCTTTTATAGAGCAAGGGGAGGCCAGGGTTACACGAAAGTATTACAGGTGTCGGGGTGCATGGTGCCCCATACGGAGAAGGGTAGGAACTCTGTCTTGTCGGGGCCACTGGAGCCGATGTGATTGTCGCTGTTGAGGCGTCCTTGGGTCGTGGCCTCCATCCTGGGCGCGGACGTGGTGGTGCGACAAGGCGGGAGCCGTACAGCACCCATCCCGGAATGTACAGTACGTGGTGAGGTCCCTCCGGGTCTTGGGGTACCTGTCCTCCAATAGCATGAAAGTAGTTAGGGCTCGAAGGGCGCGGAGCCGACTTCGAGGTGGTGCCACGGGGGCTCGAGGGGCGTGGAGCTGGCCTCGAGGTGTGGCAGTGCAGAGCTCGAGGGGCGCGTAGCCGGCCTCGAGGGGTTACAGTGCAGGGCTCGAGGGGCGTGTAGCCGGCCTCGAGGAGTTACAGTGCCTGGAATGGCCGAACAGTGCTGCGCTGGTGCCCTTTTGCCCATGCTTGTGGTGAAAACGAGACTTGACCTTTACACCGAGTTACTGTGGTACACGCCGTGTACTAGTGGACATGACCGGAGTAGGTGAAGGCATTAAATGCGTGGTATGGGCTGGTACGGCTGTCTGAGCAGCTCGAGGTCCGTGTTTAAGGCTCGAGGTGTGGGGGCGCGCATGCCCGAGGTCTGGAGGGCTCGAGCGAGACGGAGAGCGATCGTGCTCGCCCGAGGCCTGGCTGGGAGGGCTCGGGCGAGACGGAGATAGAGCGTTCGCCCGAGGCCTGGCTGGGAGGGCTCGGGCGAGACGGAGACGGAGCGTTCGCCCGAGGCCTGGCTGAGAGGGCTCGGGCGAGACGGAGACAGAGCGTTCGCCCGAGGCCTTGCTGGGAGGGCTCGGGCGAGACGGAGATAGAGCGTTCGCCCGAGGCCTGGCTGGGAGGGCTCGGGCGAGACGGAGACGGAGCGTTCGCCCGAGGCCTTGCTGGGAGGGCTCGGGCGAGACGGAGACGGAGCGTTCGCCCGAGGCGGCTGGGAGGGCTCGGGCGAGACGGAGACGGAGCGTTCGGGTGTTTGCGTTGATTGGGGGTACCCTTTTTTGTACCACCGACAGGTTGGGAACAGAGGACGAGTCAACTGCGTTGTTGGCTATCCAGTACCGGTCGTGCTGCTTCCCTCCTCCCAGCCTCATCACCAGGTTTGTATCTAGGGGCTGGCTGGCCGGATCGAAGTCCTCCCCATACGACCTTGGTGTAGGCGTTCGCGTTGGTGTACGCCTCGGGCCCGGCGTTCGGGTTGTACTGGGTGCTCGCTGTAGTCGCCGTGCCTCGTACAGTAGGTGCAAAATCAGATGCTGCATCGGCAGGAAGAAGCCGGGTGGAAAGATCATCTCCAACTTGCAGATCAACACAGGTGCCACTTCCTCTAGGTTAGCAATCACGTCATAAGATAGCTCCTTGGCACAAAGCTGGCGAAAGAAATAGCTCAACTCTGCCAGCACGCGCCACACAGGCTCGGGGAGGTATCCCCGGTCATCGCAGGAAGGAGCCACTCGATCCATATGTGGTAGTCATGACTCTTCATCCCTAACACTCGCATAGTAGACAAGTTCACTCCCCTCCTCAGATTCGCCGCATACCCATCAGGGAACCTTAACGCCTGGATCCACTGTAGTACTTTCTTCCTATGGTCTCTTTTCAATATATAATCGGTCGGACCTCTTTTCCATTTCTTGTCAGCACCAGGCGCCTTCATCACTAGCTTTGGTCTATCGCACATCTCTTGCAGGTCCAGTCTAGCCTTAACGTTGTCCTTTGACTTTTCTGTGTTCATGAGTGTTGCAAAGAGTGCCTCAGCGATATTCTTTTCTCTGTGCATTACATCGATGTAGTGCGGACAAAGAAGGTCATTGAAATAGGGGAGTCTAGTCAAGCCCGATATATGGGTCCACATGTGTTCCTCTCCGTACCCAAAAAAACGACCGTTGTCTTTATCAAACTTCAGAGCCTCTATATCGGCACGGACCTCGGATCCGCTCTTGAACTGAGGAATGGGGTTGGTGACTTGAACACCTTTCCTGAAGTGCTTGATGTCACGTCTGAACGCATGGTCAAGAGGCAAGAATTGACGATGCGGGTCGAATGAAGAATACTTGCCTCCCTTCTTCAACCAAGTGAACTTCACAGCTGCCTTGCATATTGGGCATGAGAACTTCCCGTGAACACACCAAGCGCTAAATAAGCCATACACGAGGAAGTCATGCAGGGAGTACTGGTACCACACATGCATTTTGAAGTTCTTCATTGTTGCTCGGTCATATGTCAGTACTGGGTTTTCCCAAGCTTCGAACAATTCATCCAACAAAGGCTCCATGAACACACCCATATTGTTTCCCGGGTGTCCAGGAATTATCAGTGACAAGAATATGTTCTTAGGGTCAAACATAACACCGGGAGGGAGATTGAGGAGGGTCACGAACACAGGCCAACAAGTGTACGGGGCCACCATCATTCCATACGGGTTGAACCCATCTGTCGCCAGCGCCACACGTACATTTCGAGCCTCCATAGCTTTGCCAGGATGCATGGCATCGAAGTGCTTCCATGCTTCACCATCCGATGGGTGTACCATCTTGCCAGGATTGTATCTTTTGCCATTCTTGTGCCATGTCATCTGTTTCGCAGAGTCCTCTGTCATGTACAGTCGTTGGATCCTAGGTATGAAAGGAAGATACTGTAGGACCATCTCGGGGATATTAAGTTGTTCCTTCTTGCCATCTCCATGGTCTACCTCCACATACCTAGAGGCTTTGCACTTTGGACAGTGTGTTGCTTTCTCGTGATCTTTCCTGAATAGGACGCACCCTTTTCGACAAGCATGGATCTGCTCATACGACATCTTAAGTGCACGAAGAAGATTCTGTGACTCGTACGTGTTCTTCGGCAGAATGTGACCCTCCGGCAACAGGGTGCCCAAAATTGCCAACATGTCATCGAAGGCGTCTCGACTCAAGCTATACTGCGACTTGAACCCCATTAGGCGTCCAATGGCATCCAGTTGTGAAACCATTATCTTTTCATGAAGGGGCTTCTGTGCCGAAGACATCATATCATAGAACGCCTTTGCGGTGTCCTCTGGCTCCTCCAATCCTTCACCGAATTATGCCTCTTGAAAGTCTCCCATCATATCTGCTACCTCGGCATCTCCATCATACTCCTCGAGGCGTTGTCTCACCACCTCCTCTCTAATCCGATCGGCTTCACCATGGTGGACCCAACAAGTATAGTTTTCAACGAATCCGTACTTGTAAAGATCTACCCCCACGTTATTCTTATATTTTCTTTTCTTGTTCTCACATTTGCTGCAGGGACACGGCATCCGACTCGACCCTCCTTTAGCAGCCAGACCAAACGCATGCTCTAAGAAAGCATTGGTCTTAGTAACCCATTCTGTGCTCTTACTTGCGTGGCCCGTGTACATCCAGTCACGGTTATCCATCCTCTGCCATATACATATGTAAGCGAGTAACAAAACCAGCAATTGCATCTACACGGCGTTCCTACCATCTAATAGGTGAAAGATAGGTCCTAATCCCACCCGAGGATGCGCAGATGGGTTAGTTTCCATGTTCTACTCCTACCCGAGACAGAATTTCGGCAACACCTCCTCGTTGTTCTCCCGATACACGTCCTGGCAGGGAGAGTGTGTATCCGGAGAACAACGAGGAGGTGGTGCCGAAACTCTGACTCTGACAGGAGCAGAACATGGAAACTAGCTCATCTACGCATCCGCGGGCTGTCCAAAATATATGGACAATCCGAAAGAGATACGGTCGCAGATATGCAAAGATCTGAATATCTAAGACTGTATCTCTTTCGAACGGGAGACGTCGAACTAGGTTACGCGACCAAAGACCAGATACCTAAGGATACAGATAGAGGGGTTATACCTAAGGTGTCGATGAGGTCAGGGTAGCGGGGCAGTGGTGAGTCGGGGCAGTGGCGACATGACGCGGTGCACGCAGACCCGCAACGCCGACGAAGACGATCGGGGTCGCCGAGTCCCTCCGACGGGTCCTCGTCCTGCAAAAAAAAAGCATATGGTTAGTCTCGACCAAAAATTTTGGCAGCACCTCCCCTGCACGGGGAGGTTCCCAAAACCTGCAGAAAAGGTCGGCACGAAGGCCAACAACCACATGTATAGCAGACATAGTCACGAAGGCCAACAATCACAATAGTACCAAGATGAGCCATATACTTTACTTCTATTTCCATGCAGATAACAGTATCGAAGTAGTATAACTACTACTAACACTAACACTACTACTAACACTAACACTACTAACTACTACTAACTACTAAGTATTTACTAACTATGTAAGGCATACCTTCGCGACGAGAATAGCAAAAACGAGCTTCGGCGACGGCCACGGGGACGACCGAAGCGGTTTGACGACGGGGCCACTCTTCTCCTCCTCTCTTCTCCACTCCTCCTCTTCTTCCTCTCCTCCTCCACCTCCTCCTCCTCTTCCTCCTCTCCTCCTCCACCTCCTCCTCTCCTCTCCTCCTCCTCTCCTCCTCCTCGGCACGCACGGCGGGCCCGGGCCGGGGCCGGGCGCGCCGGGGCTGAGGGGCGGCGGCCCGGGTGGGGCGGCGCGGCGGGGCGGGGCCGGGCGGCGGGCTCGGCGCGGCGGCGGGGGCGCGGGCGGCGGGGCGCGCGCGGCGGCGGGGGCGGGCGCGGCGGCGGGCGGGGGCGCGGCGGGCAGCGGCGCGGCGGGTGCGTGTGTGGGTGCGAGTGCGTGTGCGGGTGTGTGGCGCGGATGGGTGTTTATATTTTTTTTTATTTTTTGAACGGCTTTGCCGAGTGCCAGATCAGCTGGCACTCGGCAAAGGTCCCCTCTTTGCCGAGTGCCAGCCGATCTGGCACTCGGCAAAGAGGGCCACGTGGCAGACATACAACGACCAGCAGGCAGGTCTTCGTCGAGTGCCAGCTGGCATGCCGATCTGGCACTCGGCAAAGAGGGCCACGTGGCAGACATACAACGACCAGCAGGCAGGTCTTCGTCGAGTGCCAGCTGGCATGGCACTCGGCAAAGATGCTCTGTGCCGAGTGTCACGGCTGACACTCGGCAAAGTTTTTATTTTTTTTTTGAATTTTTGACACCAAATTTTTTTTGAGCACTTCCACACTAACACTGTCAACATGTTCGAATTTGACACTTTTTCAAAGCTTTTTGTTATATTTTTTGACTTTTTTTATTTTCTTGAATTTTCCCGAAAGACGCAAGTTTGAACTGCGGGTGCATCGAATAATGGATTTCAATGATTTGAAAATTGTTATTGTTGTTCTTGAGTGTATGTTGAGGCCAAATCCAAAAACTTATCTTAGGTTTCGATCAACGTGCTCACGGGGCAACGCTTCCAAATTACGTGCGGACGGTTTTTTAATTATAGAAAATGCAAATGAATTCCGAAAATCGCGAAACTTGGCGAGATGTTGTTACATCATATGCGTATGCCGTGAAAAAAATTTGAGAAAGTTTCGAGCAAGTTGTCACGTACGATGCTTACAAACCAGTACATCTCAACATCCTCTCACGTGTGATCACATGGTGAGATGTACTGGTTTGTAAGCATCGTATGTGACAACTTGCTCGAAACTTTCTCAAATTTTTTTCACGGCATACGCATATGATGTAACAACATCTCGCCAAGTTTCGCGATTTTCGGAATTCATTTGCATTTTCTATAATTAAAAAACCGTGTGCACGTAATTTGGAGGCGTTGCCCCGTGAGCACGTTGATCGAAACCTAGGTAAGTTTTTGGATTTGGCCTCAACATACACTCAAGAACAACAATAACAATTTTCAAATCATTGAAATCCATTATTCGATGCACCCGCAGTTCAAACTTGCGTCTTTTGGGGAAATTCAAGAAAATAAAAGAAAGTCAAAAAATATAACAAAAAACTTTGAAAAAGTGTCAAATTCGAACACGTTGACAAAAAATTTCGAGTCCAAAATCCAAAAAAAAAACTTTGCCGAGTGCCACGTGGACTGACACTCGGCAAAGAGGGGATCTTCGCCGAGTGCCAGCCACGTGGCACTCGACAAAGAACAGCCCACGTGTCACAGAACGAGGCCACACTCTTTGCCGAGTGCCGCGTGGCTGGCACTCGGCGAAGATCCCCTCTTTGCCGAGTGTCAGTCCACGTGGCACTCGGCAAAGAACAGCCCACGTGTCACAGAACGGGGCCACACTCTTTGCCGAGTGCCACGTGGCTGGCACTCGGCGAAGATCCCATCTTTGCCGAGTGCCAGCCACGTGGTACTCGGCAAAGAACAGCCCACGTGTCACAGAACGGGGCACACGCTTTGCCGAGTGCCACGTGGCTGGCACTCGGCAAAGCAAACGGCCCTGGATGCCGTCTGGTGCGCGACACTTTGCCGAGTGCTCATCTTTGCCGAGTGTACGACACTCGGCAAAGAAGGGACTTCGCCGAGTGCTTTTTTTTGCCGAGTGTCTGGCACTCGGCAAAAGCAGGCTTTGCCTTGTGCTCAGTCTTCGCCGAGTGCTGGCCGTCCGGCACTCGGCAAAGAGTCTCTTTGCCGAGTGCCCGATATTTGACACTCGGCAAACTTCCAGGCACTCGGCGAAGACTGTGTTTCCTGTATTGACTTGTGCCTCACCTCCTTTAATTTGTTTTCAGACACTATACATGCAGCAGTCTTGTTAATTAACCTTTGTCAAAGAAAAAGAAAAGAAAAACCTGGCCTCGATCACAAATCTGAATGTCGTGCAGGGTTTACCAACGCCTTATTTCTGACGGCGCATCCGCAATGCAAAGGCGAAACCTTTTACGTGTTGCTCCATTTATGTAGCTACACATGTGTGGAGTGTGGTCAAATACCTGTCTAGAAAGCAACACTCCAAGACTAGTGGTTTGGCATGTTGCTCTCAAGTCAGACATGACATGATGCATGGTCCTCCAGCCTCCTCTATAGCTGCAAACCTGATAAGCCTTCCGGCTGGCTGGCCGGCGGCCGGCCTTAGCCGTCCAGACACCACAAGGGAAAAGTGCCTGCTGTCTGCTGTCTCGATAGCTAGGCAACGCACCAAGCAAGCAGGTAGCTTGCTGGAGAAGATCGAGAGCAGCGCATGTGAGAGGGAGATACTGGTAGTAGTTGACAAGATGATGGGTGCCCAAGGCTGCCGCGACGACGACGACGATCCATATCTCTGAATTTCTGTTGGAAATGTGATGCCCCGCACGGCTCTCGCGAAGGCGGCGTCGCCATTGGCTGCTTTGTTCTTGCTCCCGTTCTCGGGCTACCTCGATCTGATCCTGACGGCGGGCCTAGCTTTGCGACCAACCAACCAAACTTTTAAATTGTTATTCATCTCTTGCTTAAGCTGCTGCTTTCGCAGTGATACAGGGGGGTGTGTTGGTGTCAGTAGTAAAGACAGACACCAGCCAACTAGACCCATTACAAAAAACTGATGTGAGGGTAAGGTTAAAAATCAATACCGATCGACCGGCAGCTATAGCAGATGGTTTCGCATTATATTATTATGTTTATATGATTCTTTCCGTGTGAAATGTGATTTTTCGTGCTGTGTCGCTACTGCGTGTGGTCAAGACTGCCCTAATTGCTAATGGTAACCATGTTTCAGGACAGGCAATTTTAATTAATGGAGACTGACATCACAACCATCTCTAATCAAAGGTCACATGTAATATAGATACAAGGTGGTTGATTTGCCCGCATCGGTTAATCAATCAGAAAATACAAATAAAAAGAAGAAAGAAAACCCGCAACTCAACTCTATCTGGGTTTGGATCTGGGCCTCGCGCCGTCGTTGAGGAGCAGGCCCTGCCCCGCACGCCGCCACGCCGCCGCAATTGGAGGAGCAGGCATCGCCCCGCATATCACCGTCACCAAATCCACGCGTGCGCGTTGTGGCCACCAGATCCACGATGGGACCTTATATAATGTACCTGTCTTCAAACATAGATTTATGGCCATCTCAGTAAATTTTTTTTTTCCACGGCCTCCAGAAAGATTGATGTTGCGCCTATAGCTATCGTGATTTCTAGTAGAGAGTGATGCCATCTCACAAATGATTTCTAGTACAATAAACTACTAATCACCTCACCAACACGTATATTGGCCAGCTGCTACTCCCTTTTCCAGTAACCCATGGTGTCAGTTCTTTATGTTTCTATCAAGAAATATTTCTTGGGAGACATGTCAAACATGGTTATGAGAACTGTTGTTTATGTTTGGCAGTAGTCGAGCAGATGCTGAGCTATAATTTTGAGTTAATGGGAGACACCTCACAAAAGCTAGAATTTTGTTATTTCTTGAAAAAATAAATTACCAAACTTGGACTTAACTTGATAGTCAGTTGTTGAAGTGCTGACTGCTAAGCTGCAGTGTGGTGTATTCCTGCATTGCAGTGTGGAGTGCTGCTACTTTTCAGTGTGCCTGTGCCTGTAATGGCATATAGGCTAGAGCATTAGTACTATTATTTCTGAATTATAAGTTGTTTATGCATCTAATCTAATACGACACTGAAGACGTAATCCCATTGTACTATTATTGTTTTTTAGAGTCTTGTTTTTATAAACTCTTTTTTTTTGTAGAGGAGAGAAGGAAGCACAGATAGGATGGAAGAAGATAGTATTTTGTGTATGTATTAAAGACTCGAAGCTAGAAGAAAGTATTGAGAAAGCTGGTTGTCTTTCATTTTACCGTTTCTCAAGTGCTAAACTGTGTTGAGTTTTTATTTATATATGATTGGATCTCGACCTTGCTCTAGTGCTATAGTTGATGGTTTGCAATATGATTAAACTCCTCTATAAGTTGTCCTTTCTATTATAGAATGGTTGTGTCATTTGGATTGAACTTGTTACTGTAACGATGGTATGGTTGTCAATTTGAAATTTGTATATCTTAATGACCTTCAGATGTTATTATCAAAATATATTCTTGCACTTGTGTGTGCCTAGTATGTTTATTTTTACTTGTGATGATACTCTGAAAAGTTTGGATTATTGTATTACATTGGACACTTATTAGATTAATGATCAAACTAGTAGTATTTAAATGGCAAAATGATTCCAATACTGTACGTAGTAGCAACCAAACAGCCGTAGTGGTATTGGATACCCTTACCGTGTGTGACCAAACACAATAAGTAAACAGTATTGCATTCCCAAACACCCGTATCTGTTTCCCATTACGTTTCCATTACCTGTGCAACAACCAAACGGGTTGTTAGTGTCTTGGAGCATAGTAGTTTAGATTTACAATGTCTTTTAGCAAAGACAGGTTTTTTTAATGGCCTATAGCAAAAGCATCATTTTAACGATGTCCTCCAGCCAATTTTGCCTTTTAATTAATGGAGGCTGACATCACAATCATGTCTAATCAAAGGTCACAGGTAATAGATACGTATAAGGTGGTTGATTTGCCCGCATCAGTTAATCAATCAGAAAAAACAAATAAAAAGAAGAAAAAAAGCCCGCAGCTCAACTCTATCTGGGTTTGGATCTGGGCCTCGCGCCCCCGTTGAGGAGCAAACCCTGCCCCGCACGCCGCCACGCCGCCGCAACTGGAGGAGCAGGCATCGCCCCGCGTATCACCGTCACCAGATCCACGCGCGTCGTGGCCAAATTAAATCTACCCTCGCCGGGCAGGGTCAGACCTTCCCATGCGTCACCATCGCCAGATCCACGATGGGACCTTATATAATGTACACGTCTTCAAAAATAGATTTACGACCATCTCAGTAAATTTATTTTTAGAGACGCGTATTTTGCAACCGTCTCTGTTAAATCGATTTTGTGAGGTGGTCTTCTTGTTTGCCTTGATAAATAAAATATCCACCTTCATTAATCGTCAGACATCCACCTTAAGCTAGGGAGGGAGGAGTCATTTGTGTTTGGTTAAACCCTCTAGTGCGCTACGTTCGTGGCACATCGTTGTAATGTTAAACACTTCTCGATCTTTTAATACATTGATACGCAAATCTTTTGTGTATTTGTGAAAAAAAATTATTTTCTCTTATTTTCATAGTAGTGAGGTCAAGAAAGAAATTACGGATCGAGGATATCAATGTCAAGTTTAGCTTAAAACACACTTCTCTAAGAATTATCGATGTCAGCATCATATATCAGTGAGGATGGCAGAAAAGCATGTTGTCCCACTTTTTACTGTGTCAACTTCCTTCTGAAAGATTCGGAACACATGGCCGGCATATTATTACACCATATGGGCGCAAGACAACTATCTAGATTTGGCACACTATCAACGTAATAGGCGAAAGACGAAGTAAACAGAGACTGCTCATATTCTATAGGAATCTAGCTAAGGGGTACGTATGTATCCGAACAGCAACACACAATGAATCTGCATATCTTCTATTACACCAAATAAACACTAGCTAGTACCAATGGTCCAATGCAACTACTATCTCCTTCTGATATGACATCTACGTACTTTATGTGCTACATACCTCGGATTCGGAGAAGAGAAACCGAAGGAACAGGGCCTTCTTTAGATACCCACAAACTATCAAATTTTTTTTCACTCTCTCTCCATCACATCACCATCCACATCAATGTTTGGATGCATGCATGGGGCATTAAATGTTGGTAAAATAAATAAATAATTGTACTTTTAGTATGTACATGTCGAGACGAATCTTTTGAGTCTACATAGTCCATATTTGAGCAAAGTTTGTCAAATAACAACGAAAGTGCTACAGTTGAGAAAAAAATTCATAGTTTGCATCTAAACAATATATAATTGTACTTTTAGTATGTACATGTCGAGACGAATCTTTTGAGTCTACATAGAACATATTTGGACAAAGTTTGTCAAATAACAACGAAAGTGCTACAGTTAAGAAAAAAAACTCAAAACAGAAGCTAGCTATCAAAACTGCATGTGTTTGTCATGCGCTTCCATTTTGCATCCTCCTCTTAAATTCGTCTCCAGCACAATCGGAGACCAAGAAACGAAACACGAATTCAGCTACAAACATCCAATCCAATCCACGTGGAAGAAAGAAAGAAAGGTGGCGCGCGGCAGAGCAGTTCCTGCCCAACTTTTTGCACAACACAGTAGCAACCAACCAAACCGTCGTCGTCGGCGTTCAGACAGAGACAGATCGACGGGAAGACCGGACTGACGACGGTACCGTATATGTACCGACCGCGACCGGCAAATATATGCATGCTGCTGCAGCAATAGAATTGACTCGACGACTCACCCATGGTGCCGTGACATGCACATGTTCGATCGGCGGCCGTCCATGTTTATTTGCTCTGCATCGGCTGCGGATCGGACGTCACAAACAATCGATCGCAGCCTTCTTCTTACATCTTACGCACTCCCTCCGTATCGCAAATAGAAGTCGTTTTAGAAAAAGTTTCAGTCAAACATTGAGAATATAAATCATGAATAACTTTTAAATTATTGAGTTTAGAAATGTAAAAATCATATAAATAAATTTATCTTGAAAAGTACTTTCATAAAAGTATATATACACCACTTTACAACAAATATATTTTTAAAGAAATAAGTGGTCAAAGTTATACTGTCCTAAACGACTTTTATTTGTGATACGGAGGGAAGTAAGTAGTAATAATTAAATTACTGCTACTCTTAATCTAGCTAGTAGCTTGCTGTATCTGCATGCATGCATGCCTCATTAATAGGGGAGCGGAGACGAGTAAGTACTGGAGTAGGACTGACTACTACTGATCGACCGGAACAGTGTGAAAAATATCAGAGCCTTTGCATATGGTGAGCTGTACTGATTGCACATCATCATATCATTATTGCTAGCTAATTTGATATGGTGGCAGAGCTGCGTTGTACGTGCCTTCAAGACCGTTAAAACGCATGCAGGAACCGATCATTGCATCCTTGCTATAGACTGTACTCAACTCAAGAGAACGAATGCAGAGCAAATCGTCCGTACCCATTGATACCCAAACTTATTCTCCCTAGTTCTTTATCGTAGTCAGATGTAACTTAAAAAAAATAGAGGAGGGAACGAAAGAAAACTATTCCATAACGGCGACATATGATCTCCGCAAAAAAAAAAAAAAAAAAAAATCTCTTTGCCGTCATGCCAAGGAAAGTCGTCGACGACAACTGCGTTGTCGCTTATAAGTTGCCG
Source organism: Coix lacryma-jobi var. lacryma-jobi (assembly GCA_009763385.1). Taxonomy (NCBI): domain Eukaryota; kingdom Viridiplantae; phylum Streptophyta; class Magnoliopsida; order Poales; family Poaceae; genus Coix; species Coix lacryma-jobi. Next base: position 157,215,384 of record CM019826.1, read on the forward strand.
CCATCTCAGGTCAAGGCTATTTTCGTGCAGGTCGGTCGTGTTTGCATGTCTCAATGCATGCTCAAATCCAGTTGGAAGCATGCATGCCTATGAATCATGCTCAAGATCTACTGTAGTTTGCAAACGTATCAAGATGATCGTCTTTGATGTACGCATTTAATTTGACCCATACGGATGATACATACGGCAACCAAAGGTATGAACGAAAACTGTATCGAGAAATTAAATAGACAAAATGGTGTGTGTGTGTGTGTGTGTGTGTGTGACAACGACTCTCCTGACGTGGTACCACCATTTTCATCATTTTGAGCTAGGCGCCGAACAAGCTCACGTGCTCTGCAGCAAAGCCCTTTGCTGCTGCAGAACCGTGTGTGGAAATTGGAAAGAGATCGAGAGGTTGGCTGGCTGGCAGTGTGTGCGCGCGCCAAAGGCGAGACGACGTACGACTAGTCAGTCCAAGCTCTTGTCGCCGGCGGCCACACATCATGGCGGCCGTCGAAGTCCATCTCCAGCTACTTCTTGGTGTGTCTCGTAGCGGACCATTCGTCCATTTCATCTGAAGAACAGCGGGCGGAGGATCGGAGAAGAGAAAAAAGCTGCTGCCGCCGCACATCAAGGAGGATTGGCCGGCCGTCACCGTGATGATGATTTTGACAAGACGACCTGATGACACTCACACAAGGTTGGTTTTCTGCTACTGTGCATGGTGACCAAGTTGGAATAGATCGAGATAGATGGATAGATAAAGAAATGAACTGAAGATGATTTGGCGTTCATCCATGACTTGACCCCAAACTTTCAACCGGCAGCTCTGCGGGTCAACCACGTGTCACACAGCCTTTTTAATCCCCTCCCCCACCCCCACCACCACACTACGCACACACATTCGATCCTGTATTTCTGCTCGTTCAGGCAGTGACGCGAAACTGTGTTGGGGTATCCCTTCACACATGCATGAAAGATAATTTTGGAGCCCAACAAAACAGCCAAAATAGTCACAAGCCCAGTGCTTGTGCGTCGTTGATCGATCTCGGTTGGAATCGATGGTTGAGATTGCTTCTTGAAAAGCACATAAAAAAAACCTAGCCTTCACTGTGAGCAGAGCAAGTGAGAGAGCTGCTGCCACTCTTGAGAGAGTGAGATAGAGCAACACACACACACCACAACGCGCACGAGAGAAGAGATCGAGGAAGAAGGAGAAGCATATCTGTCCAGATTTGGCGGCTCTGAACCCCCAAGAAGGTGATTGAGGCTCCAACGTGGTTGGATTGGTTGGTGAGCTCGTTTCTCACTTAGACTACTTCGGCCTGTGAAATTTGTTTGAGTAGAGCATCAGATTTCAGCAGTGTGGGATATGCATGTCCTCAGAAACTTGTGTTTTCACCAATTCAGAAACCTCCTTTGTTTCAGACACTGTGCAGAAGCTGCTGGCAGGCGCGCGGACGATCGGTGCAACCGTACGCGTACGTATCTGTCTCGTACACGACATCTGTGGTCAAATACCTGTCTGAAAAGCAACGATCCAAGACTACTGTAGTGGTTTGGCATGTTGCTCTCAAGTCAGACAATGACAATGCATGCAGCAAGTAGATGCATCATGCATGGGCCTCCCCTCCTCCTCTAGCTGCAAATTAAACCTTTCCGGCAATGCATTGCAACCCAAGCACAAGTGGAGTAGTATGCATAGTACATGTCAGACTTGGCTGCTGGCTGGCCGCAATTGGTCGCTATTGGCTTTTAATGGCAACTTCCAAATAGCTAGCTAGATAAGACATATAAATAAATACTATTTTGATGAGACAACTTACAAAAGTAGCACTTTTATTGGGCTATCGAGAAGAGGGATCAAATAGCCTCTCCTCGATAGCCAATAAGAGTGCTACTTTTTTATTATTTTTATACGTTATCTCGCTAGCTATTTGTAAAGTGCTATTGAGAGCTAATAGAACTCCTCCTAGCTAGCTATTTGACGACCATTACGGATGGCCTTGGCATCTAAACAAGGCCTAAGGCCGATAGCCGTCCAGACACCACATGGGAGAAAGTGCCTGTCTCACTGTCTCGCTGCCTAGGCAAGCACCGTTTCAGCTAGCTAGCTATAGCTTGCTGAAGAAGATCGAGAGCAGTGCATGTGAGAAAGAGATAGTTGGTGACAGACAAGATGATGGGTGCCAAACGACGACGATCCATATCTGAATTCATATATTCTGAATTTCTGTTGGATGCCCGCACGGCTCTCGCGATCGAAGGCGGCGTCGCCATTGGCTGCTGCGTTCTTTGCTCCCCTTCTCGGGAAACCTCCGATCCTGATGGCGGGGGCCTTTGCGACCAACCAACCAAACTTTTTAACTTGTTATCTCTTGCTTAAGGGCATGCTTAGATCCCAAATATTTAAAGATTCTCCGTCACATCGAATCTTTAAATGTATTCATGGAGTATTAAATTTAGGTAAAAAAAAATAACTAATTGCACAATTTATTTGTAAATGTCGAAACGAATCTTTTGAGTCTAGTTGGTCCATATTTGAACAAAGTTTATCAAATAACAACGAAAGTGCTACAGGAACTTTACACCTAAAATTCTTCCAACTAAACACACCCTAAGCTGCTTTCTGGGTGTTGGTGTCAGTAGTAAAGACAGACATCAGCCAACTAAACCCATTACAAAAACAAAAACTGATGTGAGGTTAAAAATCAACCACCGATCGACCGGCAGCTAGCAGATGGTTTCGCATTATTGATTCTCTTTCCGCGTGTGAATTGTGATCTTTCCTGCGTGTCACTACCTACTGCGTGTGTGGTCGAGACTCACGATCTACGTAGTACGAACACTACTGGGCCTTGTTTAGATTGAGAAGATGAGAATTTTTCTCAACTGTAACACTTTCGTTATTATTTAGCAAACTTTATTCAAATATAAAATATGGACTATGTATACTTAAAAGATTCGTCTCGACATGTACATACTAAAAGTACAATTAGTTATTTATTTTACCAATATTTAATGTTTCATGCATGCGTCTAAACATTGATGTGATAGTGATGTGATGGAGAGAGAGTAAAAAAAAGTTGATAGTTTGGTGGCATCTAAACAAGGCCCTACTGTCCTCCTAATGGTAACGCTAACTATATATATTTGCATGGGTCAGGTCAAGAGAGAAAATACAGATTGAGAATATATATTCAAGATAATTTGGTCGGGCTTAATTTTCTATGTTCGGTATGAGCTAGTTTGTACCTCTAAGTTGACTTCTTCGTTCAATAGTATTGACTTTTAACCGTAGCTTGTAATATGGATAGTGATAATTTCGCATGATCTTAGAATGTGTGTACGAGATTAGCAGCTATATAGAATGTTAGCTTGTAATATATTGATCAAGAGATATTTTCTCTCTTTTTTTATTGAAATATAAAATAGAATGTTAGAGTTAGCTTATTATAAGTCACTATTGGATGTGTCTTTATAATATAAATATATCAAGGCAAGCTACTCCCTCCGTATCATAAATAGAAGACATTTAGGACAGCGACACGGTCTCCAAAGCATAACTTTGACCATTTATTTCTTTAAAAATATTTGTTGTAAAGTGGTATATATATAATATACTTTTATGAAAATACTTTTAAAGATAAATTTATTTATATGATTTTTATATTTTTAAACTCAATAATTTAAAAATTATTTATGATTTATATTCACAATATTTGATCGATGCCTTTTCCAAAACGTCTTCTATTTGTGCTAATAAGCGAAAAGAACTGAACAGACTATTCATATTCTAGCTAAGGCCGGGGTACATACAACAAGGGGCAATAACAACTTGGCATTATCCGAACAACACAATACAATCAATCTGCATCTTCTATTTCACCGAATAAACTAGTGTTCCGGGCTGTTCGCAGCGTGTATGCTACGCGCGTACCGGAGGACGAGACAGGGACAAAATAGCCGCAGTGCATATGCTAAAAGAAACGGCATGCAACCGTACTCCGGTATCTTCAGAGCACGTCCGCTACCGGCGGCCGTACGGGAGAGCACATGCGCAGGAGAGATGAGGGAGAGGTGAGTGGCGGCCCCACTATTTCAACAAACAAAAAAATGTTATAACTCCCAAACCAAAAAGCTAAATCAAATTTAGATTGCACCATTAAATTCGTTTCAATAAATTCTTCAAAATAAGATCTCACATGAATATATTTTAATAAAATTTATAGAGGATGACAAGTGGGGCCGCTGTTAGTAGTTGTTATAGAGTATGAGATATAGAGGATGATGGGTGCGGGAGAAAATGGTATAGACGAGAAAATCTTGATGACCAAGATAGAATATAACTTTTAGAGGATGGATTTAGAGGATGATGAGTGCAGACAGTCTAAGACGTAACCACCTCTGATTAGAAGATTGAGGAACACATTTAGCTTTCTCTCTCGTTAGAGCATCTCCAACAGTTTGCTAAAAATCACTTGTTAAATTTCGTGATTTGACAACTTGCTAAAATATATGGCAAGTGAAATAATATAGCATCTCCAATAGTTTGTCATTTTGACTTGGTAAAAAAAACAAACTATCCTTCTTCGTCATCTTCACGAGACGCAGGAATGGCAACGTTGACTTCTCCGACCTCTCGCTCAAGCTGGCCACGGACATCATTGGGCAGTCGACATTCAGCGTCGATTTCGGTCTCACGGCGAGCGGCCCCGGCGGCGAGGCTGTGGAGTTCATCAGGGAGCATGTAGACTACGCGGAGTTCATCAGGCAGTGGGGTCGTAGACTACACGGATCTGGTCGGCGATGCACAACGCGAAGGTGGGGTCGGCCATGGCCGTGGCGTTTTTCAACAGCCGGAACCACCGGTCGCACTCGTCGCTGCCCGCGCCGCATTGCTGCGACTCCGGCGGCGGCTTGTACGCATGTGTTGTCCGGCAGCAGCACCACAGGATACAGGGCGTTGGGAGGTGGACGCGGCGGCGGCGTGCCATGGCGGGAGAGGAGAGCGGAAGGGAGGAAGAGCAGCAGGAGTACAGCAGCAATCGGTGGAGGTGTGTGGTGGCCATGGTAGGTAGTGAACGCCACAAATTCTGCGGGATTCGGCGTGGATTTCGGCCACCACGGCGTTCACGCTCTCGTCCGTAGCCCCTGGTCGCTGGAAAGATGTGTGCGCCGTCGAGCACAACACGAGTATCCTGGGCCGCTTCTGCGCGCGGGGGAAGGAAGTCGGACGCGCGTCGAGAAGAAAGTCAGAGATGCACGGATAGCAACAGCGATGGGCGCGCGTAAATATGCGCGCGCGGTGACGAGGAATGGCAAGCCGAGAAAATTGGCAAGTAACTTTGGCAAACTGTTGGACAACGATTTTTGCATGTTTTGCCAAATTTTAAAGGATAGCAAGTCATTTACCAAACTGTTGGAGATGCTCTTATTAGTACTACTGCGTCGATACGCACCAATATAGAGAGCACACGTCTTATATTTTAAGACCAACTATTATCTCCTTTTGACATCTCTAGAATCACTACTAGACAACAGTCCTTTGGACGATCTATCAATTGAGCTTTAGTCTCGGCCAAAAATTATGTCCGGGGCTAAAAACCTTTAGTCCGGGTTGGTAATACCAATTGGTCCTGGATCTTTAGTCCCGGTTGGTAATACCATCCGAGGGTAAAGGGTGAACCTTTAGCCCCGGTTGGTGTCACCAACCGGGGCTAAAGGTTCACCCTTTAGCCTCGGTTGGTGTTACCAACCGGGACTAAAGGTCCTTCCCGAGTGAATTCAAAAGGAAAACGTCCAGAACTACATCACGTGGGTTGTGTAGCTCAGTTGGTAAGCGTGCCTAAGGCGAGAGGTGCTGAGTTCGAATCTCACAGATGCACATTTATTTTTTCTCATGGAGATCTTTAACCCCGGTTGGGAGCACCCGGGACTAAAGGGTCCGACCTTTAGCGGTGTTGGGAAAACCGGGGCTAAAGGCCGCTAAAGGCCGTTTCTCCAGTAGTGAATTGAACTTATTTCGACTATAAGACCATTTGCAGTGGAGGTTTCATATATGTCCAAGTTTTCAAAAGACTTGTATTCTGAAACCAGTGTGCTAGCTGGAGAGCTTCATTCATTCTTAAAACTCTTTCTACTCCCATAAAAAACTTTTACTATCTCTCTTTTCATTAATTAATACAGTGTCATGTTGGCATTATTAATTTAGTGTATGAGACTCTTGTAAAACACCCCATTATTTAGATTGGTCTAACTATTATCTCCTTCTGGCATCTAGAACTAAACCTATTTCAGCTGTAAAAACTGTGCCAAACATGTGGATGCTATCGTCCGAGCATTGAGGACAGCGACGGAGGAGAAGACAGATATTTTATTCAGTAGTAGTACGTACGAAAAAAGGAAAAGGACGATTTGGATTGAATGTGGTGAACGAATTCAAGATTTCACAGAAAACTCCAGCAGCTTTTTAGTTTATATACACTATAATATCAATCTTCTATATTATTTATCAACAATTTGAAAAGTACGCGGGGAAAAAACGCACACGCTCAGATACATACATAGCACTGTGCTGTAGTAGATAGAGAGAGGGGGAGAAAAAAATGGCAGTTTGTTGCCTCGAAGCTTTATGTGATCCGCCGGTACGGCGAAACCGAGTTGTTGTTGCTTGCGGGCTCCTTGGATGCTTCTTGCTTGCTGCTACCTCGGACTCGGAGATTAACCGAACGAACAGCAACAGCAACAGCAACAGCAACAGCAATTCAGGAACGCAACTGCATGTGTTTGTCATGGTGCATTGCTCTCCATTTTCCATGCTCCTGGATCTTGGTCATCTCCAGCACAATCGGAGACCAAGGGGACCAAAGTAACCAAACCGATGATGCGTGGTCAAACTGATGAAGAGCGCTGCTACGAGACGAGATACCCGGACCGGAGGCAGGAATTCAGCTACAAACATCCAATCCAAGAGGGGGAAAAAAGGTTAATTGGCACTGGCAGCAGCGGCTCCTCCTGCCCAACTTTTTGCAGCGGCAAGCGGCATCAGAAAACATGCACTGTAGTACAGTTGAAACCAAACCGTTGGGCGTTCAGACCGACCGGCCAATGCATGCTGCATTGACTTGACTCCTCTCGATCACCTGTGACCGTGACATGTACTGTATATGCGCACATGTTCGGCTGCCGTCCCTGTTTGCTCTGACCACCTCCACCGGACAGTAGTGTGCAAGAGAGTCTTTGCATGGCGTGGTCTTAGAAAACCAAGTGCTAACTTGTTGATAGTATATACAAATGCCTCCGATGCCAAGACTACTTGCAGCTATAGTATAACAGAACGCTATGATGATGCTTGAATTCAATGTAAATAATGAAATATAGTAGCTTGGGAAGTTGGTGCTTTATTTCTCTTTTGTGTCACAAATTGTATAGTTATATTGTGGAGCTGAACGAATAAAAGGTCAATCTTGCAATGGATAATTGTGTTTTATGGTGTCACAGTTTCTCATTGTCTTTAGTTTCTTCTTTTAATGACTGATTGTACCAAACATAAAAGTTCTTTTTATTCAAAAACCCGTTTTCTTTTCTAGCTCATCTTGATACTACATTTTGCTACAAAATGGAGTGGGCTAAAGGGAGGGATATGGCTTATGATATTTTGCAGCACCAGACTATATATATACTGGACGAAAAAGGCTAACACTATCTCTATGCTTATATGATTGTAGAAACAACTATATATAGATTCATATGTTGAATTATTGGGTCTTGGCTAACATGCAGAGCATGTATTATTTGTTGGGTCTTAGAAACCAAGTGCTTGTTGATAATATATACAAAAGAATCAGAACCATTTCTTATATCCAAATGTACATAGTGTGTGGACGCTGCAGAGCGACCCTCTTACCTGACGCGCGCTGCTACAGGCACGTTTCTTCCTTCGGACTTCTTCTTTCTTGGTGTCGGTGTTTCAACCCCGGGGGTATGACACCAACTAGTAATATGATCGCGTGCTCTCTTTCTGGATGGTGATGCAAGGGGACACAAGATTTATCCTGGTTCGGGCAAAGAAGGCCCTACGTCCAGCGGGGGGAGGAGATTCTTGTATTACTTACACCTAAGTGCTTGTACAGGGGCAATACAAGCTCAATGAGCGTGGACCGGAGTCCGGACTCGTTTGTGTGTGTAGTGTGGACTTGTGCGGATTCGTGTATTGTCTCTCTTGCGCGAAGGACCCTGGCGTCCCCTTTTATAGAACAAGAGGAGGCTAGGGTTTACACAGGATCGACATGAACAACGCTCGATATGGCGAAGGGTAGGAACTCTGTCTTGTCAAAGTCACTGTAGTCAACGTGGGTGTTGCTGTTGAGGCGTCCTTGATGCGTGGCCTCCATCCCGGGCGCGGACGTGGAGGCGTGGCGATGTGGAGGCCGTACAACACCCATTCCCGTATGTATAGGACACGGCGGGGTCCCTCCGGGTCTTGGGATACCTGTCTTCCAATAGCGTGAAAGTAGTCAGGGCTCGAGGGGCGCTGAGGCCGGCCTCGAGGTGGCGCCTACGGGGGGGGTCGAGCTCCCGCAGGTACGGGCAAGTCCCGGGAAACCCGATTGAGCAGCAGGTATCCGGGCCTCGAGACGTGGCTTGGACGTGCAACAGTGTAGGCTATGGCTTAACAGTGTTGTACGTCCCCTTTTGACTATGCCTGTGGTGAAAACGAGGTTTGACCCTGACTCTGGCTCGCTGTGGCACGCATCGTGTGCCAGAGGACATGACCGGAGTAGGTGAAAGCATTAAATGCGCTGCACGGGGTTGGTACGGTCGTCAGAGCTGGGGAGCAGGAAGCTTCCTCTTCGTGGGGGGCTTCGAAGGGTAGTGGAGCGCTCGCCCGAGCCCTGGCGCGGAGGGCTCGGGTGAGTGGAGGTCGGGCTCCAGCTCGAAGCCTGGGGTGTAATAAGCCTCGAGGGATAGGCTATCGTGCTGGAGAGGCTTGAGGTCCCCGCGCAGGGTCCCGAGGAGCGGTGCACGGCTGTAGCGGGTTCGAGGCCTACGCGCCGGGGCTCGAGGAGTAGGTTACCAGGAGGCGGTCGGTAAGGCTTTGGCGAGCCCAAGCTCCCTGACGGTGGGTCAGCGTTGCAGGCCTCGAGGGGTTGGTCTTTTGGGAGGTTAGTCTTGCTAGGTTTGTTATTAATTGGTGTTCTAGGTTTAACCTATTTGTTTTGCGTTGATTGGGGGTACCCCTTTTGCGGTCCCCCGACAGTAGCCCCCGAGCCCTTGTTTGAGTGCTGGCACTCGAGCAGGGGCTCTCTACCGGGACCTAGAGGGTTACTAACTGGTTCTCGAGGGTTTGGTTGTTTCGATTCCGTGGGTGTCGCGCGTGCGACACCCGCGGGTGTAGCCCCTGAGGCCACGGGGGAGTGGTTAGGACTCCCTCGTGGGCTTTTTTACGAGCATGAGTGTTAGTTGCGTTTTTTAGGTTCGGGAGTGTCGAGCCCCCGAGTTTTTAGACCCTCTTTCGTCGAGGGGTGCCAGGCTAAACCGACCGGCCGGCTCTTCGAGCTGTCCGGCACGCCGGTTGCCCTGGCTTGTCATCCCGCGAGTCCTTTCGATCGGATGCGAGGGGGGATGCCTCGTACTACCACGAGCGGGCGAGTATCGAGGTTCCCGATGAGCTGGTAACGGGGAAATCCAAGTGAGACCTCGTGCCCCGTTCGATAGGGTCGACTGTAGCCCGGAGGCGATCTCATAAAGCATGGGCGCTCGGTCTGTAGGAGTGCCGGGTCCGTTCGATAGGACCCGGTGGCTCGATGCCTCCCTCCGAGGGGATCTCACTGCACGTCGTGCGCCCTGCCTTGGATACACGTGAGGGGCCTCGAGGGCTTGGCCCTCGAGCGATGCTGCGAGTGGCGCCCCTTAGTGTCCCTGACTCGGGTGCTCGAAGCCGGCTGTCGAACCCTCTTCGAGGGCCAGCCTTCGCTGCTTTGAGGCTTAGGGCCGGGGCCCGTTTTTACCTTCTTGAAGAAGCCTCCGTCGCTTGGAATCCTTCTGCCCGTTGGGCGCGCCTTTTTAGGCGAGGTAGTGGAGATCGTGGCGCTAGGGCGACTGACAAGAAGTCAGAGCGGCGGCCGTGGTGGGCCCGGAGGAGCGGGGCGAGTGCAAAGTTGCCGCGTGTACCTGTCGACGGGCTCGAGATGCGGTTAGGTGGGCACATTAAATGCGTGCGGTTGCCTTTTCGCCGCAGTGGGAGACCTCGCCCCTTGGGGTTTTTTCTTATAAATATCGAAAGAGGGGTGAGGGTTTCTTTTACTTTGCCTTTGCCTTCAGTCGCCGCAGCTCCCATACGCTCTCTCCCCACGGTAGCGATAGGCAACCTTCCCGGCCGTCCGTCCGCCGCTCAGATCCGCGCCGTCACCGCCATGGCCGCCCAAGTGCTGCCGGCCGAAGATTGGAGCCCGACGAAGGCGACGCAGCAAGAGCTGGAGACGCTGGTGGAGCGGGGGCTTCTCCGCCCCAACCCGTAGGAGGGTCCTGCGTGGTGGATTCTCCCGTCGGAGGACCACCGGGAGCCGCACCCGCCGGAGGGGTACGTGGTGAGCTTCACGCGCTACCACCGCATGGGGCTCGGCGTCCCGCCGAGCCGCTTCATGCGGGGGCTGACCCACCACTTCGAGGTGGAGCTGCAGCACTTCTTCCCCAACTCCATCTCGCACGCCGCCATCTACGCCGCGGTGTGCGAGGGGTATCTGAAGATCGAGCCGCACTGGGAGATGTTTGTCCACCTCTTCCGGGGCGAGCTCTTTAACAAGGCCACGAAGCCGAGCGGGAGGAGGCTCGCGCGCGTGGGCTCCCTCACCATCACCGCGAGGACCGGGCCCTCGTCGGCCAACGTTCCCCGCGACTACCTCCGCTACAAGCTTTCCACCAACCAGGCGGGGTGGGATGACCACTGGTTCTACCTGCGGAACGAAGGCGGGCTCCTTCCGCAGTACACCAGCAGGGTCATCACCCAGCGCCCGGAGAAGTGGAACTAGGGCGTCGCGGTGGACAGGCAGCGCCACCTGATGCCGCTGATGAGCACGATGAGGGCGCTGGTGGAGGAGAAGAAGCTAACCGTCCAGGCGGTCATTTGGGTGTTCCATCAGCGGAGGGTCCTTCCTCTGGCGGACCGCCCCCTTCTCATGTTCGAGATGGGGCCAAACGCCCTGCCTGAGGCGCTGAACCGGTCGAGGATGGCCGAGGAGAGGCTGTCTCAGAACGAGGCTACCTCCCGGGTGACGGTCACGGTCCATGGGTCGTTCTACCCTGAGGAGGCCAACCTAATCGTCATGGCACCCGACGAGGGGTGTCTCGACCTGGTAAGCCATCCTCGAGTCAGGCTGTCTCGAGCCTCCCCTCATTTCTCTTTTTCTGAATCTTGTTTTACTCTCCTTATGTTTTTTTTTCTTATCGAGTTTCTTTTTTGCAGGGGGCGTTCACATGTCGCGCGTCGAGGCCCCCGGTGAGGGAGGATGCCGCGGAAACACAGGTGAGGTGCCTCTCTGCTCAGAAAGACAAGGACAGTAAGGATGTCAGGAAGAAGAAAGAGAAAGAGAAGAATTTGCGTTGAGCGGCTCGGGAGCAGAGGCTTGCGAAGGCTCGTCGTAACCGGCAGCCGGGGGAGGAGTCCCTCGAGCTCAGTTCCTCGAGCTCGGAGGAGGAGGACGATGATGAGGAGGAGAGTGATGGCGAAGGGATGGATGCGTGTCTGAGGCGCGCGGGGGTCGTCGACATCAGGGCTGACCGCTCCTCTGTGCAGGAGGATGTCTTGGAGGTCCCCCGGCGAAGGGATCGCACGGGACGCAGCAGCGGAAGGCTGCGCCGAGCCCAGCCTCGTTGGAGGCTCAGGGCACGTCGAGCTCCGTGCCGGACGTGCCCCCTGACGCGAGGAAACCTCGAACCAGGAGCGCCATTGCCGCGACGCAGAAGGAGGCCACGACCACGTCGATCCAGGCGGGGGGTCTCGAGAAGGGCCGGTCGTCGAGGTGCGACCAACACGTCGAAAAGGACTCCAGGCCCGACCGCCGCAAGGCGTCGAGGGCGACATCGAGCCCGCGGAGGAGCGGGCAGCACGAGAGGGCGTCGAGCCCGCGCCACCATGACCGCCGGAGGGGGAGCCCCCGGTCGTCTCATGACGGGAGTCGCGAGTGACCCCGGAGCCCGTCGCCGCATCGCCGCCGGGAGAAGGAGGCAGGCGCGGGGGGGGGGGGGGGCATGACCATCGGCACGAGCGCCGGAGTAGGTCCCGGAGCCCGCGCCGGGAAGGGCGCCAAGATGACCGCTCGAAGGAGACGCGGTCGCCCCCCCGGGACAGGAGACAAAAGGAGAGCTCTCCGCCGGGGTCGAGCCACGGGACGCGTCGAGAGCCTTCCCCTCATCCGAGCCATGTGGAGACGGCTCAGGGGCGCGGCTCGAGCCACGGGGCGGGCTCGAAGCCCCCGAGCGGGTCCGGCGATTCGGGGAAGAAGCCCCGCTGTCGCTTTGGGTAAGTAACGTTTCTCAGTCTCGTAGGTAGTGAAACTTTACCTTTTTACTTTTGGTGACGTTTGCCATTTTCCGGTTTTTCAGGGAAAAATGCTCCCAGCAGGAGGCGGACACCGCGGCGTCCAAGCGGGCCAAGACCTCGAGCTCTGCTGAGGTCCAAGCACCTCGAGGTATGGCTCCTTCTTCCGCTAGGGAGGCCGCTTGGCTGGTGAAGGCTCGAGCAGCCATGGCTCGGGGAAGCCAGATGGCCACCGCGGATCTTGGTGAGGCCGACGCCGTCGACCACGGGGGTCGAGGCTTTTTCCAGTTTCTCACGACATTGTTCTCCTTTTTCAGCGGGGACCACGGCTCTTGGCGCCGAGCCTGCCGCCACCGCGTCCGTTGCGGCACCGCCTCCTCCCCCTCTAGTGGCGCCTACCGAGAGGGCCACTTCTCCCCCTGCCACGATGACCATCTTGAGGGTAGCACCGGAGTCCCTTGAGGCCCCGGACGCCGCGAGCCAGCCCGCTGGACAGGATCCCCCACCGACGGAGCCTCTCCCGCCTGTGGAGAGGGAGAAGGAGGGGGAGGCATCGGCGGCGAAGGTGCCGACGGTGGAGGAGCTCTTGGACGAGCTGGAGCAGGTGCCGCCCCTGGTCGAGGGCTTAACGCTGGAGGAAGCGCTCGAGGCACCGGCCGGGGTCGACAGGACGCCGGAAGACCCGGCGAGGGAGGAGAGCTTGGGGACAAGCCACCCCTCGAACGACCCGCTACCGCTCGAGTCCCCGCCTCCACGCGAGGCCGCGCCGTCGCCTCGGGAGGAGACGGAGCAGCGGGCGGAGACGGAGGAGGGGCGGAGGGAGCCGCAGCCTGTGCCACCGGTTGGTGGGCCGCAGCCGGCACCGCTCGAGCCGGAGGAGGGCCTGCCCCTCGTCGAGATCGATCGGTGTGGCCATATCCTGACGCGCCGAGCCCGTCCGGTGCCATGGTCCCCGTCGAGCGGCCGGCTCGGCAGGGGGTTCCGCGGGAGGCGCGGTCCATCTTCAGGGAGGTGGCTGAGCTTGTGGCGGAGGCGGAGAGATCCTTTTCGGAGGAGGCGGAGAAGTCCGCGCAGGTGGCGGCCGCCCTTGTGAAGGCGGAGGGGGAGCTCCAGGAGCTCCGCGCCGAGCTGAGTCGGAACGCGCAGATGGCGAGTCGGCTCAACGCGGCGCAGGCGGAGACCCAGGCGGCTCGTGACGAGGCCGCCCAAGCTAGGAGGGAGGCCACCGCCGCTCTGGCCACGGCGGAGGCGTCGAGGAAGGAGGCCGCTGACGCCCGAAACGAAGCCGCCACTGCCCGGTCTGCAGCGGAGGCGGCGAAGAAGGAGGCTGCCGATGCCCAAAGCGAAGCCGCCACCGCCCGGTCTGCAGCGGAGGCGGCGAAGAAGGAGGCCGAGGAGGCCAAGAGCGAGGCCGCCGCCGCCCTGGCTAAAGCAGAGGCAGCGCGACAAGAGGTGATCCGGAAGGATCTGGCCCTTGTGGAGACGGGCAAGCTGGTCGAGGACCTTAGGGGCGAAAAGCTCGACGTGCTGTCCCAAAAGTGTACGCTCGAGCAACGCGTCGAGGTCCTCAACAGCGACTTTGCCGCTCTGGGCGTGCACTGCCAAGGTAATTTTAATGCTTCGTCTTGCTTTGATTTCGAGATTCTTGTCACGCTGCGGACTCATTCTTTTCTGTTTGTTGCATAGATGTCGAGAAGACTGCTGATGAGCTCCGCGAGACGAATACGGCTCTCGTGGAGCAACTCCGAGGTGAAACCATGGTGGCGGAGCGAGCGCTCGTCACCCTCGACAGGCTCAGCTCCATGTGGGGTGCCGACCCGGTGGCCGCGGCAGAGGGTGCAGTGGCTCGGGGCGACACCCTGTGCTTCTTTGACGTGGCCGCGCGGGACCGCGTCAGGAGCGCTCTCCACCATGGCGTAAAGCAGGCGCTTGTGGCAGTCTGCTCTGGCTTCCGCTACCCGGTCAACGTTGTTGCCAAGGGCTTCATCGAGATCGAGGGGAAGGATGAGGAGTGGAACGACCGCCGCGTCGACAAGATCTTGGAGAAGGTGGAGAGGCCGGGGGCGGCGTTTGCCAAGCTCTTCGAGGAGGACGTGCTGCCTCCTGATGCGGACAGTGGTGTAGGTGGCCCCCCTCCTCCTGGCCCGGACGTCGAGGCTGAGCTCGCGGCGGAAGATCTTGGGGAGAAATTCCAGACGGATGAAGAATGAGGCCTGCGTGCCAAATTTGGGCGTTGAGGCCCTTGTAAAAATTTATGTTATGACTTATGGCCTGTCGAGGCCAACATGTGTATATGACTTGTTTGTTTAAAGAAGTTGTTTTCTTTTCCAATCTATTCGATCATTTCTCTTTATCGCAAGCTCGAGCTTTTACCGGCTTGGTCTGTGTTCCTTCGATACGCGTCACGAGTTCCTCGAGGGGAGGCGTAGGTAGGGTACCGTAGCCCGGGGGCATAGGTGGCCGTCTACGTCGACGCCCCCCGACTCTTGGAGGCTCGAGGTATTTACGGACTTAGACGCTGCTAGTATGCTCGAGGTGCGAATCGAGACGAGGGTCGAATTTTTTGAAAAGGAAACGCGCTTTTTCCGGAGTCTGGGGAGGGGGTTCCCCCCTGTCAGCCCCCGAGGGAGGCTCGACCCTGAGCAAGGCAGGGTCGAGGCTACCTTAAGTTGCTAAGTAATATGAAAGATGGTGCACGAGTTTGCTCATTCATATTTAACGTGTTTGTACAAAGCAATAAAATGAACAAGGCCTCGAGGCCCTTAAGGGTAGAAGCGACGTAGCTGAGATATGTTCCATGCGTTTGCCAGGATCCTGCCTTGACCGTCGTAGAGCTTGTACGTTCCTGGCTTGAGCACCTCAGCTACGGTGTATGGGCCCTCCCATGGAGGGGTGAGCTTGTGGCGCCCTCGATTATCTTGCAGACGCCGAAGCACGAGGTCCCCCACCGCCAGGTCCCTCTTGCGCATGTGCTTGTTGTGGTAGCGTCGAAGTGTTTGCTGGTAGCACGCGGAGTTGATGAGCGCTACGTCTCGAGCCTCCTCGAGCTGGTCCTTGGCGTTGGCAAGCCTCTCGTCGTTGGTTTGCTCGTTGTAGGCTCGAAGCCGAGGGGAGCCGTACTCGAGGTCCGTAGGCAAGACAGCCTCAGCGCGATAGGTTAGGAAAAACGGAGTGAACCCGGTGGCTCGACTCAGCGTAGTCCTGAGGCCCCACAGCACCGAGGGGAGCTCTGCAGCCCACCCCTTTCCGAAATTCTTGAGGGTCTTGAAGAGCATCGGCTTCAGCCCGTGGAGTATCATGCCATTGGCGCGCTCGGTCTGCCCGTTGCATTGAGGGTATGCGACCGAGGCCCAGGTCACGCGAATGTTGTTGTCGTCACAAAAGTTGGTGAACTTTTTGCCCGTGAATTGGGTGCCATTATCGGTGATGATGACGTTAGGCACCCCAAATCGGTACATGACGTCGGCGATGAACTCGACGGCCTTCTCGGAGGTGGGGTCGCCTACAGGCTTAGCTTCGATCCATTTGGTGAATTTGTCGATGGCCACGAGCACATGCGTGTACTTTCCAGTTGTCATCTTGAGGGGACCCACGAGGTCGAGCCCCCAGACGGCGAACGACCAAGTGATGGGGATCATCTACAGGGCGTGCGTGGGCTGGGGGGTTTGCTTGGCGTAGAACTGACACCCTTGGCAAGCTTGGACCAAGCGCTTGGCGTCTCCGATGGCGTTTGGCCAGTAGAAGCCTTGTCGGAAGGCGTTCCCTACCAGGGTCCTTGGCGCTGTGTGATGGCCGCAAGCCCCCGAGTGCATGTCGTCGAGGAGCCTGCGTCCTTCCTCGAGGGGGATGCAGCGTTGAAGGATCCCTGATGGGCTTCGACGGTACAACTCTCATTCGTCGCCATAGATGACGTAGGTCTTGGCCCTTCGAGCGATGCGTCGGGCCTCCGTCTTGTCTTCCGGTAGCACGCCTTGCGTCAGGTAGTCGAGGAAGGGCGTTCGCCAGTCGAGGGGTCATGATGAAGAAGAGGCGGGTGCATCTACCTGCATTGCCTCAGTGGATGTCGAGGGGTCATTTTCGAGGGGTGGCGTTGATGGTCGAGCCCCCGTGTCTGGCTCGAGGGGTGGCATCGAGGGGCCAGCCCCCAGGCCGATTTTGACGGATGGCTCGAAAACGTCCCTTGAGAAGACATCTGGTGGAACCGTGCCGCGCGTGGACGCCAACTTTGCCAACTCGTCTGCGGCCTCGTTGTACTTTCGAGCGATGTGGTTGAGCTCGAGGCCGTAGAATTTGTCTTCTAGCTTGCGTACTTCTCCGCAGTATGCTTCCATCTTTGGGTCGACGCAGCTCGAGGCCTTCATGACCTGGTTGATGACGAGCTGCGAGTCCCCCCGAGCGTCGAGGCGTCGGACCCCGAGCTCGAGGGCGATACGCAGCCCATCGATGAGGGCCTCGTACTCGGCGACGTTATTGGAGGCGGGGAAGTGCAAGCGTAGCAGATAGCGCATGTGGACTCCGTGGGGCGAGATGAAGAGCAGGCCCGCGCCTGCCCCCGTCTTCATGAGGGATCCGTCGATGTACATAGTCCAGAGCTCGGCTTGGATTTGTGTCGGCGGGAGCTGGGTGTCGGTCCATTCAGCAACGAAGTCCGCCAATGCTTGCGACTTGATGGCTTTTCGCGGAGCGTAGGTGATGGCCTCCCCCATTAGCTCGGCAGACCACTTGGCGATGCGCCCCATGGCCTCCCGATTGTTGATGATCTCTCCGAGGGGAAGGATGACACCACCATTACGGGATGAGCGAGGAAATAGTGCTGGAGCTTGCGCCTCGTGATGATGATGTCGTAGAGCAGCTTCTGGATGTGCGGGTACCGGACCTTGGCCTCGGAGAGCACCTCACTGATGAAGTACACCGGTCGTTGGACCGGTAACCCGTGACCCTCCTCGTGCCTCTCGACAATTATGACCGCACTGACCACCTGGGTGGTTGCAGCCACATAGAGGAGGAGAGGCTCGGGGGGATCGTCACCCTGGGCTGGTCGTGGTGGCACGAGAATTGGCGCGAAAGTCAGCAACCTCTTCAACTTGGTTAGGGCCTCCTCTACTTCGACGGTCCACGCAAAGTGCTCTGTTTTCTTCAGCAGGCGGTAGAGGGGTAGCACCTTTTCCCCCAGCCTCGAGATGAACCTGCTAAGAGCGGCTAGGCAGCCCGTCACTTTCTGTACGCCCTTGAGGTCTCGGATCGGGCCCATCCTCGTGACTGCTGAGATCTTTTCGGGGTTGGCCTCGATCCCCCTTTGTGAGACGATGTAGCCAAGTAGCATGCCCCGAGGCACACCAAAGACACATTTCTCGGGGTTGAGTTTCACATTCTTGGCCCGGAGGCACTCGAACGTGGTCTCGAGATCGCTGATGAGGTCCCCGACTTTCTTGGTCTTAACCACGATGTCGTTGACGTAGGCCTCGATGGTTTTGCCTATGTGTTCGCCAAAGATATGCTGCATGCAATGTTGATACGTTGCCCCGGTATTTCGAAGGCCGAAGGGCATTGTAACATAGCAATACATACCGAAAGGCGTAACAAAAGAGGTAGCGAGTTCGTCGGATTCTTTCATCTTAATCTGGTGGTAGCCGGAATACGCATCGAGGAACGAAAGTACTTCACACCCCGCAGTGGAATCGACAATCTGATCAATTCTAGGTAAAGGAAATGGAACTTTTGGACATGCTTTATTCAGACCAGTGTAGTCTACACACATCCGCATTTTTCCATTCTTTTCCTAACTAGTACAGGGTTAGCTAGCCACTCTGGGTGAAATACCTCCTTGATGAATCCAGCCGCCAAAAGCTTGTGCACCTCCTCGCCGATGATCCTGCGCTTTTCTTCATCGAAGCGGCGCAGGCGTTGCTTCACCGGTCTGGACCCGGCCTGGATCTCCAAGGCGTGCTCGGCGACTCCCCTCGGTATGCCTGGCATGTCCGAGGGGCCCCACGCAAACATGTCGATGTTTGCGCGGCGACTCCCCACTGCTTCCTATTTAGGCTCAAGGCTGGTGCTGATGGCCAGCGTCTTGCCATTGGTCAAGGTCGGGTCGACGGGTATCTGCTTGGTGTGCTCCGCTGGCTCGAAGGTGCCAACGTGGCGCTTTGCTTCAGGGGCCTCCTCGGTGGCCAGGGCTGCTAGGGCCTCGAGCGAATCGAGGTGGACGTTGGCCTCCCCACGCTCGACGCACTCCACGTCGTAGTGGTACGCGTGCTCGTAGGAGGTGTCGACGGTGATGACCCCTTTCGGCCCCGGCATCTTGAGCTTCAAGTATGTGTAGTTGGGGACCGCCATGAACTTGGCGTAGCCGGGCCTGCCGATGTTGGCGTAGTAGGTTCCTCGGAACCCGACCACCTCGAAGGTGAGCGTCTCCCGGCAGAAGTTGGCCGGCGTGCCAAAGCAGACAGGTAGGTCGATGCGCCCGAGGGGGTGGGCTTTCTTCCCTGGTACGACTCCGTGGAACCCCCCGACGCTGGGTCGGAGCTGGTCCCTCGAGATCCCCAGGAGGTCGAGGGTCTCGAGGTATATGATGTTGAGGCTCGAGCCCCCATCCATCAACACCTTGGAGAACTGTACATCGACGATGACGGGGTCGACGACAAGAGGGTATGCTCCCGGGTTTACGACATGATCCGGATGGTCGTCACGGTCGAACGTGATCGGCGCATCAGACCAGTCGAGGTACTGGGGGGCGTCGTGGCGGAGTGCAAAGATCTCCCGGCGCTCCTTCTTTCTCTCTCGAGCTGAGAGCTCGACGGTCGGGCCCCCGTAGATCATGAAGGAGTCGCGCACCGGGGGGAAGTCCGCGTCCCCGTCGTCACGTCGATTGTTGTCTTTGCCCTTAGGCACGTCCTCCTTCTTGTCGCCAAGCTTGGAGTAGAAGCCCTTTAGCAGTCGGCAGTCCTTCAACTTGTGATTCACGAAGCCCTTGTGATAAGGGCAGGGGTCCTCGAGCATTTGGTCGAAGACAGCCCCGTTAGGGGGGCCTCGAGGCTTCTTATGGTCGAGGGCACCCATGAGCACTTCTTCATCGTCGTCGTCATCGGCGTCGCGCTTTGCCTTCTGACTTTTGCCTTTGTTTTTCTTCTTTTTGTTGTTGTTGTTGTTGCTGCGGTTCCTGACGTCGTTGCCCTTGCTCGAGCCCTCCGGTGCGGCCACCGCCTTGCCTTTGTCCGTGGAGCGGCCAAAAAAGGCCCCCACTGCCTCATCGCCTGAGGCAAAGCTGGTGACACAATCCATCAGGTCCTCGACCGTCCTAGGACGGTAGCGCCCTAGCTTGTGAACTAGCTCTTGGCATGTCGTGCCCGCGAGGAACGCTGTGATGACATCCTCATCAGGCACGTGGGGGAGCTCGAGGCGCTGCTTTGAGAACCGCCGAGCGAAGTCGTGGAGGGGCTCATCCGCTGCCTGCCTACAACGCCGTAGATCCCAGGGGTTGCCTGGACGTACGCAAGTCCCCTTGAAATTCCCGTCGAAGACCCTGACTAGGTCGGCCCAGTCATGGATCCGATCCGGCGGGAGCCCCTCGAGCCACCGGCGGGCGGTGTCCGAGAGGTAGAGTGGGAGCTGGCGTATGATCACGCGGTCGTCGCTCTTCGCTCCGCCCAGTTGGCAGCCTAGGCAGAAGTCGGAGAGCCAGAGCTTGGGCTCGACCTCCCCGTCATACTTCACGATGTTGGTCGGTGGTCGGAAGCGATCGAGGAGGGTTGAGCTGCGGATGGCCCGGCTGAAGACCCTAGGGCTCGGGGGCTCGAGGGTTTGCCGGTCCTCATCGCTGTCATAGCGCCCTCCTCGATGGGCGTTATAGCCACGCTCCTCGGCCCCTTTGTCCTTGCGCCGTCGGTTGATGTCGTTGCGGGCGTCATTGGCATCTCGAGGTGGTCTGTCGTCGACGATCCGTTCCCGGACTGGCCTGGCTCGAGGGGCATCCGGCTGGTGGACGAACATCTCCCGCTCGTTGCGGGGCGCGTCAGCTGGCTTCCCCGAGGCCGCCCCGCGCCGTCGCGAGGCTGAGCTCTCGGCCTGCTGCACAACGGCTGTCTCGAGGAGGTTCTTCGTTTCCCTGAGCATGCGTCTGGCGTCTGGGTTGGAGACGGCGGATAGGTCGCGGAGCAGCATTGCGGCCGCCACCACGTTCTGTCCGGCTTGCGGGAAACGCACCTCGAGGCATGCTGGTGCCCCGTCCTCGAGGATCTGCCGGTGGACCTCTCGAGCGCGGCCACGAGCACCGGCGTCTCGAGGCTGGGCTTGTTCCTGCACTAGGGTTTTCTCGAGCTGCAGCAGGCGTTGTCGATCCTCCCCAGCCTTGGCGATGGCCTCCCGCAGCTGCGCGAGCTGCGCCGCCCGGTCATCGCTGTGCCGAGATGGTGCAGCCGGTGCCGGGGGTTCGTTCCTCCTCTGAACGCGTGATCCGCCTGCCGCAGCCACGTCTCCGGGCTCTTCGAGGTTGAGCGCCGGCCTGTTGTCGTCGCCGTGGTCCTCGGTGTCGCTTACGACCCCCTCGAGCTGGAAGCACTCCCTGGTGGGATCCCAGAGGTCAGGGTCGTGGTAGTCGTACTCGTCGGAGTCGGGGCTGTTGACGTCGCGCTGCCCTGGCTCATGCTGGGACTGCAGCCCGCGGTACCACTCTCCGATGGTGGCTGGCCGGGGTGGCTCGATGACTCGTGAGAAGCCGCGGTCGACGTGCGCGGGGTAGACGACCTCCAGGTTGGTGGTGGCTCGTAGGAGCACGCCCGGACGTTCCTCCCGCTCTGCCGCCGCCCGGCCCCGGTGACGCTCGTCGAGGTGGTGGGCGTAAGCGGCTGCGGAGTTGTTGAGGCCGAACGGGGGCCGCTGGCGTCGAGAGCGGTACACCCCGTGCGGGAGGAGGCCAGGTGGTGTCGACGGAGCACGGCTCGGGGGCCTCTGGCCAGGCTCCCGGTCCGTGCGCATGACGAACGTGAACTCGCTGGGGGAGTGCGCGTGCGCCCTAAAAATCTCCGGCCGCGCGCCGGGCAGGTTTCCCCTCACGGGCTCTGCGCCGGCTGCGGGGAAGTGGGGGTACGCCGCGGGCACCACCTGTGCCTAGCGGCGATGATGACGACGGCGCCGCTCACGAGGTGGTGACGCGTGATGGTGCGGGCGACGCGTCGCGCCCCCGTGCGGGGTGGCGTGACACGCCCTCCGCTCGAGCTCTCCGTGGAGAGCAAAGTCAGCTCGTTGCCGCTACTGGTGGCCAGGAACTCGAGGCTCCCGAACCAGACGACGGCACCAGCAGAGAACGGAGGAGGGGGAGAAGCCATCCAGAAAACAGCGAGAAATCGAATCCGACACGCGAAGGCCCCTACCTGGCGCGCCAACTGTCGGTGTTTCGACCCCGGGGGTATGACACCAACTAGTAATATGATCGCATGCTCTCTTTCTGGATGGTGATGCAAGGGGACACAAGATTTATCCTGGTTCGGGCAAAGAAGGCCCTACGTCCAGCGGGGGGAGGAGATTCTTGTATTACTTGCACCTAAGTGCTTGTACAGGGGCAATACAAGCTCAATGAGCGTGGACCGGAGTCCGGACTCGTTTGTGTGTGTAGTGTGGACTTGTGCGGATTCGTGTGTTGTCTCTCTTGCGCGAAGGACCCTGGCGTCCCCTTTTATAGAACAAGAGGAGGCTAGGGTTTACACATGATCGACATGAACAGCGCTCGATATGACGAAGGGTAGGAACTCTGTCTTGTCAAAGTCACTATAGTCAACGTGGGTGTTGCTGTTGAGGCGTCCTTGATGCGTGGCCTCCATCCCGGGCACGGACATGGAGGCGTGGCAATGTGGAGGCCGTACAACACCCATTCCCGTTTGTATAGGACACGGCGGGGTCCCTCCGGGTCTTGGGGTACCTGTCTTCCAATAGCGTGAAAGTAGTCAGGGCTCGAGGGGCGCTGAGGCCGGCCTCGAGGTGGCGCCTACGGGGGGCTCGAGCTCCCGCAGGTACGGGCAAGTCCCGGGAAACCCGATTGAGCAGCAGGTATCCGGGCCTCGAGACGTGGCTTGGACGTGCAACAGTGTAGGCTATGGCTTAACAGTGTTGTACGTCCCCTTTTGACTATGCCTGTGGTGAAAACGAGGTTTGACCCTGACTCTGGCTCGCTGTGGCACGCATCGTGTGCCAGAGGACGTGACCGGAGTAGGTGAAAGCATTAAATGCGCTGCACGGGGTTGGTACGGTCGTCAGAGCTGGGGAGCAGGAAGCTTCCTCTTCGTGGGGGGCTTCGAAGGGTAGTGGAGCGCTCGCCCGAGCCCTGGCGCGGAGGGCTCGGGTGAGTGGAGGTCGGGCTCCAGCTCGAAGCCTGGGGTGTAATAAGCCTCGAGGGATAGGCTATCGTGCTGGAGAGGCTCGAGGTCCCCGCGCAGGGTCCCGAGGAGCGGTGCACGGCTGTAGCGGGTTCGAGGCCTACGCGCCGGGGCTCGAGGAGTAGGTTACCAGGAGGCGGTCGGTAAGGCTTTGGCGAGCCCAAGCTCCCTGACGGTGGGTCAGCGTTGCAGGCCTCGAGGGGTTGGTCTTTTGGGAGGTTAGTCTTGCTAGGTTTGTTATTAATTGGTGTTCTAGGTTTAACCTATTTGTTTTGCGTTGATTGGGGGTACCCCTTTTGCGGTCCCCCGACACTTGGATATTCTTCTTCCTCACCAGCCCTGCCACCGCCCTCGCCCGCTGCCCAGACCATTAGAGCAACCGGTGACATCACCGTCCAATGCCTGCCCCTACCGCTCCTTCCCCGCCCTTCCCTAATCCTAATCGAAGAGTTCGTTGGTGACTCCTCGCCCTGTCATCGATTTGGTCAACCAGATGTTTCCTGCTACTTAGTCGGTGCTGCCCTGCTACCTCGTTGGCTACCCACAACCCTCCACTACCGCTAGGCTGGCTGCTGTCGCCAGTCCCCTCTTTCTAAGCCTATTGACAATGGATGTCCGCAAAATCTAAAACCTAAACCCATCGTCATGGTCGCCTTGTCAATCGCAACCGAGCGCATTGACCTCGCCACTGCTCGTTCCGCCCACCGCTCCCCCTTACCCCTGCCCTTGTCCCCTTACTCCACAATTCTAGTCACGAAGTCATTGTGTGCCCTGTCTATCGCTACCTCGAGAGATGGAAGGGTGAAGTTTGTG
Organism: Coix lacryma-jobi var. lacryma-jobi; assembly: GCA_009763385.1. Lineage (NCBI taxonomy): Eukaryota > Viridiplantae > Streptophyta > Magnoliopsida > Poales > Poaceae > Coix > Coix lacryma-jobi. The sequence continues at coordinate 157,239,087 of CM019826.1, forward strand.
TGCTAGTCTCCACCCTCCTTTCTTGTCGGACATCGCTTCAAAAGGTTATAAGGTGATCTCTCAATATATCTAACCATCCGTGTCACATGTCATGAGCACTTCTTACTCCCTCTCTGTATATGCAAAAATGAATGAGGATATATAGGCTTTAGAGTGGACCAAAACTCGACGGGCTTAGGCCAGGCCCACGCGCTAGGTAGGACCGAACTCAAAATGCTCAGGTCTACTAGCGAGCTGAAAATTCTAGTTTAGGACTAACCTCAAAATGTTTTTGAGTCGAACCTCATGTTCCTATATGTTGACACTCAAAAGTGTCACATGTAAAAGTAAATTTAGAAGAAGTATTCGACCTGTAGTATTAGGGTCGAATTTGTATTCTATTTGATGAATTGGATGTTCTAAGTCAAATGAGCCTGATCATTTTGGACTTCTGACCAGTCAATGTTTGTGTCCGACCAGGTGGTGCTGGTCGGAGGCCTTATAGTTATGATGAAGCTAAATCCAGCAACAATTCATGGGCTAATAAAAGCCCATTGAGGCTGAATCAGATCAATCTGGTCGATCTAAGGATCAGCGAGATTATGGTTACCTTGTTGTATCCGGATTGGATTCTATTTTGATAGAGTCCGGATAGGAAACTTGGAGATCGCATCTGGAGATGTTTCCTATTGGGATAAGACTAGCCCCCTCTATATATATATGAGAGGATCATGGTCGATTGAAGTATCCAACACCAATCGATCAAAATCAATCTACTATCCCTTTTACCCCTTTTTTCCTTCTACCTTGCTGTTCGGCGCATCTCCCGACGAGATTCAACGGCGTTCTAGGCGGCCTTGCTGGTCCTAGAACAACCTCTACGTGCTTCTCCCCGAGGGGTCTTCCCGGGAGGAGTTCGAGAGTTACCAATACAGGAACCCAAAACCCTAGATCGATCAAAACCGGTCTTTAGATCGGTTTTCGTCGGTTTAGCCAGGGTCCATGCTGTCTCAGGTTGAACCGCAACCTCTCCGGGCGTTCTAGCCCTGCTGGTGTGTGATTCGGATAACTTCCGACGTCAACATACTTTTTGGCGACTCCGCTGGGGACGATTAAAATCTCATCTACTACCAACATGGGCGGCAATTGATGAGCTCTCGGACGAGTTGAAGCAACAGGCGCAGGCCAAGCTTGACGCCGTATTGAAGGCTTTCCTAGAAAGCTGCTCGAAGGATTGGCGCGGCAGGATCACTCAGGACAAGGAGCCGGACTTCAGCGAGATCGTCCCTACCATGACAAATACGAACGCTGAAGACACTTCTGACAAGGTAAAAGATAAGGTACATGAAGATCCTTACCCTACCCATGCTTATTATTCCGCAATGCTGGTTGATTCTTCAAAAACTCTTACCAATACTATCCAGCATTCTTTTAAATTGCTTAGCGACCGCTTGGATAAGATAGAGGGCAAAACTGTCGAACCCGAAGTCCCAACTGGGCAACCCCAGTTCGGCATGCCTTTTAATTCCTTTAGAGGACAGACTTCACACGTTAATTTCAGACAATTAGGGTTTACTGAGACCAGGGGTGGTGAAGCCGGTACCTCGACAACTATCAACCATGTTCATCATGGCGCTGGTCGGACTATGCAGACCGACCAGGGTACCTCGACAAACAGGACTTCAGGAGGGCAGGGAACAGTGTTACCCAACCCACCGAAGTCGCCAAGCCACAATCCCATGCATGGTGGGACCACCGACCTTGCCAACACCGATTTTGGACGAGCCATAAATCGGTTTAAGGAAGAAATAACTAGGTCACTTGAGACTAATTTAGGGGTCCAATTCAAGCCTACCATGACCACTTATTCTAAACCATACCCTTCATATTTTGATTTTATGAAAGCACCTGACGGTTGGAGGGTACCATATTTTTATAAGTTTAGTGGTGATGGTAGTAAAACGACTATGGAACACATCAGCATGTTCCTCGCTCAGATGGGTGAAGCTAGTACTTTAGATTTTATGAACATACGACATTTTCCTTTGTCTCTTACTGGTACAGCTTTCGCCTGGTTTACGTCACTACCAGAGTTCACCGTAGGTTCTTGGGCTGAATTAGAAGAAAAATTTCACAATCACTTTTATGACGGAGTCCAAGAAACTAGGTTGTCACATCTTACATCGGTTCGGCAAGGACGTAGTGAGTCTGTAGTTGACTTCTTTAAACGTTTTAAAGAAATTAAAAACCGATGTTTCCATTTGAGGATCTCCGATAGAGATCTAACAGATTTATGTCTAGTTGGCCTACGTCGAGAGATCAAAGACAAACTTGAGCATCATGATTTCTTTAACATAAATCAACTGTTGCAAAAGGCTGTTTCGATAGAATCGCGCTTCAAAGAGCCCTAGAACCTCATAAGACTCATCGGTCGGGCGTGCATATTGCCGAGATAAATTCTGATAGTTCTGACGATGAGTCTAAAGATTGCTACGCTGCCGAAATTTTATGGCCAGCGCAAAACAAACTGGTCACTTGTCCTTCCCTTAAACCGATTCAGAAGAGTCGGGATGAGGAGGTGAAATTTACGTTTGATTTCTCTAAATGTGACCGAATATTTGATGAATTACTTAAATTCGGTTATCTTAAAATTAATTATACTCTGTCATCACCCGACGAACTAAAAAGGAGAGCTTACTGCAAATTCCATAATTCTTTTTCTCATGCCACTAACGACTGCAATGTTTTCCGTCGACAGGTTTAATCGGCCCTCAATGAAGGACGATTGAGTCTAACTGAGATGCAGATTAGTACTACTCCTTTTCCAGTGCACATGGTGGAAGCAGGGAATCCCGCCATTATGATTCGTCTAGAGCAAGCCGGTACGACCAAAGGCAAGAATGTTGTTATCGGCGAACCACGGGTCGCACCGAATACTGAGAATGATTCGGGGTGTAAAGTGGTGGTGATGACGGCAAAAGCAAGCTCACCATTACTGCAGGGTCAGCACGACACCTGTAAAAACAAAGATATTTCGAGACCAGGGCGGCACAGCAGAGACCGACCCGGTCGGGTTCTCAGACTGATCAGTCCGGTTCATCCTCAAAGCAACCAGTGCAGTCGGAGCAAAAGGCCGACCAGGTCAAACAGATTTCCCCTGGCCCTAGTGGAAGCTATAAGCCGACTGGTATGGTCGGCCAAGCTGGTTCTAAAGACCCTACCTCTCCTGGAGTGCATGTCCTACGCACATTCATCCCGCAGAAGCCTGCGGTCGACACTTGGAAGACCAATGCCGATAGGAACAAGGGGAAAGCTGCTAGGGAACCATGCACTTTTGATAAGCTCATGGCTAAATACAAGCAGCAAAAGGCTGATTCCCAGAATCGGCCCTTAAAAAAGAGAGAATCTACTCCTCTGAAGCGTGAGGATGAGAAATCCAACTAGATGATGGTTTCTCAGGCAACGTATTCGGCGCCAAAGGCTGGCCCGTATTGCTATCAGTGGGCCCCTCCTATTTCACTGCCACCGCAATGGGGTCCTCAAGGAGTATGGGTGCCCTATCCTATGCCGACGCATATGTATTATTAGCCAGGATGGGGAATGCCTACTAATCAGCCTGCGAGAGTCTCAGTGTTTGATCGCTTGGGTGATCAGCCGAGCTCTAGTCAGAATCGGTTGGTCGCGTCGAGGATTTTAACTTCTCAGGAGGCAAGAAAGACGCAGATGCGACAGGTCTATGTACCTAAGAAGGTGCAAAGTGTTCCTACTGCCTCTCCGACCAGATCCGACCCGGTCCCCACTATTACAATCGGATCTATGGAAGTCCCTCTTGCCAATGAACCTGAGCTGATGGTGGTTGAGGAGCCACCAGCTGAAGAGGTCTCAGAAGTTCAAGATACTTCGGCTGAGCCAGAAGCAGAGAAACCTGTTGAGCGTGACCCCAAATATATGCAGCCTAGATGGTGTCCTCCTAGTTTGACTAAGACTCAGCGAAGGAAGCTGCAGAGGGCCCGCTGCAACAAACAGAAGAAGGAGTGGCTTGACAAAATGAGGGAAGACATATTTAATTCAACACATCCTATTTTCCCTCAGGGCAAGCGAGGAGGTGAAGAGCCGGCTTGTAACCAAAAGCCGACTTTAACGATTGAAGAATCAAACAAGTCGGATCTTGAACCGACCAATCTAAACACTGAGACTACTCAGGTGGTTTCAAAACCAATCAGGTCGGACATGAATCCGACCACTTCAGGACAGGTGCCGACCAGTTTAGTGGTCGAGCAGGTTGAATCGGCTACTACTAGATCCGGAGGAGAGTCGACCCGATCAGGATCTAGGACCGAATCGGTTCCTAATGTACCGATGGGGTTAGCCTCGCTTCTTAATAACCCTGTTTCCTCCACTGGTATTACTGCGACCACTGAAAAACCAGATGAGGAGATGGTGGACTATGAACCTTCCCCAGAAAGGGCGGAGGTCAATGTAGTTTATTTATCGGCCGACTATTACATGGTCGGAGATGATTCAACGGCAGCGGAGTTCAACTTCGCTACGCAGACTGCTGTATTCCAGAAACCAGAGGAATCCGTCAATCATCTTAAGCCGTTGCATGTAAAGGGTCACATCAATGGTACACCAGTTCACAAAATGCTGGTCGACAGTGGGGCAATTGTGAATTTGATGCCATACTCGCTTTATCAGAAGCTTGGCGGTACCGATGAAGAGCTGATCAAGACCAACATGACTATTACTGGAGTCAGAGGAGGAGATCCCATTCCGGCCAAGGGAGTTGCGTCCATGGAACTAACCGTTGGGAGCAAGACTTTGGCCACTGCTTTCTTCGTCGCCGACATACAAGGTAGTTATAATCTTATACTTGGACGTGACTGGATTCATGCTAATCGGTGCATACCTTCTAGTTTGCATCGGTTTCTCATTCAATGGGTGGGAGACGATGTTGAGGTAGTGCACTCAGATTCATCGGCCTATGTAGCTACGGCCGATGCTCCTTTGCTCGGGGGGCATGATACTATTGCTTGTCTGTCTAGTCGGGACCTTTCTGATTTTCAATTTGTTAGTGTTACCCGGGAAGGTTTTGTACCAGTGTCTTTAAAACCGACCAACAATCGGTTCAACATTATCATGCAATTTAATGGATGTTAATATTGATTGGCTAGAGCATCATGTCGAACAATATCGGGCTAATGAGACCGATACTTGTGAACTATTGATGATTTTGATGAGCTCAATAAGTTGGGCCAAGGTTTTACGTCGGCCGACCCTTTGGAACAAATAGATATTGGGGATGGTTCTGTACCAAGGCCGACCTTTGTAAATCAAAATCTTGAGGCCGATTATAAGCTAAGATTAATCGCCCTATTGAAAGAGTTTTTTGATTGCTTTGCATGGAATTATACAGAGATGCCTGGATTAAGTCGAGAACTTGTCGAGCATCGACTTTCTATCAAGCCGGGGTTCCGACCATTCAAACAACATCCTCGACGTTTTAATTCTAGAATAAATGACCGGATTATAGAGGAAATTAATCGGTTATTACAAGCGGGATTTATCCGACCATGCAGATATGCGGAGTGGGTCTCTAATATCGTGCCTGTAGAAAAGAAAGATACCAGAAAAATTAGGGTTTGCATTGATTTTAGAGATCTGAATAGGGCCACTCCCAAAGATGAGTATCCTATGCCTATAGCCGATATGTTAATCAATGATGCTTCGGGACATCAGGTTGTTAGTTTTCTTGACGGCAACGATGGTTATAATCAGATATTCATGGTCGAAGAGGATATGTCCAAAACGGCCTTTATTCGTCCTGGGTTTGTTGGTCTCTTCGAATGGGTTGTAATGACATTCGGTTTGAAGAACGCAGGTGCTACCTATCAACGCGCTATGAATCTGATCTTTCATGATTTGATTAGGATAGTCATGGAAGTATATATTGATGATATTGTGATTAAATCGGCTGCCCATGTGTCTCATCTGGCCGATTTGCGTTTAGCGTTTGAGAGAATGCGCCGCTATGGTTTGAAGATGAACCCACTAAAATGCGCTTTTGGAGTATCGGCTGGGAAGTTTTTAGGGTTCATCATTCACGACAAGGGCATAGAGGTTGATCCTAAAAGGATAGAAAAGATCAAGAAAGTTCAAGCGCCTACATGCAAAAAGGACTTGCAGAAGTTCTTGGGGAAGGTGAACTACTTGAGAAGATTTATTGCAAACTTATCCGGGAAAATTATTCCTTTTACCCCGATATTAAAGCTGAAGGATGAAGCTAAGTTCGCTTGGGGAGCAGAGCAGCAAGAAGCATTTGAAAAGATAAAGGAATATTTGTCATCTCCACCAGTTCTTCGAGCGCCCAAGAGAGAAGTTCCCTTCAGATTGTATGTTGCTGCCGAAGAGAAGGTCATTGGAGCTGTCTTGACACAAGAAGATGGAGGTAAAGAATATGTAATTGCATATATTGGTCGCCGTCTTCTTGATCCCGAGACAAGGTACGCCCATATCTAGAAATTATGTTTGTCCTTGTACTATGGTTGTGCTAAAATGATACACTATTTATTATCTAGTACATGTGTTGTTGCATGTCAGGCCGATGTAATTAGGCACATGTTATATCAGCCAATCCTTAGAGGAAGGATTGGCAAATGGGCGTATGCATTAATTGAGTTTGACTTGATTTATGAACCATTGAAAACTTTGAAGGGTCAAGTTCTTGCCGATTTCATTGTTGAGCATGGTATTAGTTTAGAAGATGAAATCGGTTACTTTACTTTTACTCCGTGGAAACTTTATTTTGATGGATCGGCTTGTAAGGAGGGCGAAGGAGTTGGTGTGGTCATTATTTCTCCTAGTGGTGCTGAGTTTGAAATGTTGAGCCGGTTAGATTACTTGTGTACTAATAATCAAGCCGAATATGAAGCTCTTTTATTCGGTTTAGAAATATTATGCTCTATGGAAGTTAAGCATGTTGAAGCTTATGACGATTCCTTATTAATAGTACAACAAGTTGCTGGTAATTTTCAATGTTTAGAGGGATCGTTAAATGTTTATCTTGACATGTGCCTAGACATCATTGCTCATTTTACCGAATTCCAGATTCGGCATATACCAAGGCATGAAAATCATAAAGCCAACATGTTAGCTCAACAAGCATCTGGCTATAGTATCAGTAGACGCAATTTTCACATGAAACCGATGCAACAGCATGCAGAAATATTGTCGGCTCTCATGGCCAACCGGTTTGTTTTAAAACCAGTTCGGTCACCTTGCATCAGCGACCAGGTGCATTTTAAGCATGATCGGGTAGATGCTATGACCGACCTGATTATTTATGAGCCAGGTCAATTAATTCGTCCGATTGACCTGGTCGATCTTGGAACGATTAATTTGCCTGAAGAAACTCTAAATCGGTCCGAAACAAACGGAACTGATTTAGAAGATTGGAGAACTCCCCTACTTAAATATCTTAGTGATCAAAGTACTAAGGCTGATCAGAGTGTTCGGCGGAGTGCATTTAAATATGTACTACATAATGATGAGCTTTACCGAAGAACTGTCGAAGACTTGTTGCTTAGGTGTTTGGGATCTGATCAAGCAAAGGTGGTTATGAGGGAGGTTCATGAAGGTATTTGTGGTACACATCAATCGGCGCCTAAGATGAAATGACTATTGCGCAGAGCTGAGTTCTATTGGCCCACAATGATGGTCGATTGTTTTCGTTACTACAAAGGATGCGAAGAATGTCAACGGTTTGAAAATATACAGCTTGCACCTGCTGCTATGCTTCATCCCATTATCAAACCGTGGCCTTTTCGTGGTTGGGGGCTAGACTTCATTGGCCAAATTCATCCCCCATCTTCAAAGGGACATCGTTTTGTTCTGGTCGCTACAGATTACTTCACTAAATGGACTGAAGCGGTGTCTTTGAAGAATATGACACATAAAGAGGTAATTGAGTTTATTACTCAACATATTATACGTATATTCAGCATACCTCAGACGTTAACCACAGATCAAGGGACGTTTTTTATTTCTAAGGAAGTGTGAGATTTTGCCGAATTATACAAAATAAAGATGATCAATTCATCTCCATACTATGCTCAAGCCAACGGCCAAGCTGAGTCTAGTAACAAAACTTTGATTAAGCTTATTGTCGGGGGTCCACAAAAGGGGTACTCCCAATCAACGCAAACAAATAGGTTAAACCTAGAACGCCGGTAAATAACAAGCCTAACTAGTCTAACCCCTTAAAGAGACCAACCCCTCGAGGCCCACAACGCTGGCCCACCAAGCCAGGCCTCGGGCGAACGCGCGCTCTCCGTCTCGCCCGAGTTCACCGAGCCAGGCCTCGGGCTGACGCCCGTTCTCCATCTCGCCCGAGCCCTCCAAAGCCAGGCCCCGGGCGAGCGCTCCACTAAAACCTCGAGTCCTGGCATTTAGGGCTCGAGCCCCCCACAGCCGAACACCATACCTCGAGACCCCACGCGGGGACCTCGAGCCTCTCTGGCATAGCAGCCTATCCCTCGAGACGCTTATGCTTCCCTCGAGCGGCGCAGGCATCGGATGCCAGCCCCATACCACGCATTTAATACATCCACCAACTCCAGTCACGTCCTCTGCAGCCCGACGTGTACCACAATGACCAGGGCAGAGTCCAGTCTCGTTTTCACCACAAGTATGGGCAAAAAGGTGCCACTACGGCACTGTTAACCCATACCCTACACCGTCGCACGTCCAAACCACGTCTCGAGGCCCGGTTTCCTGCTGCTCAATCGGGTTTCACAGGACTTGTCCATACCTGCGGGGGCTCGAGCCCCCCGAAGGCGCCACCTCGAGGCCGGCTCTGCGCCCCTCGAGCCCTAACTGCTTTCATGCTATTGGAAGACAGGTACCCCAAGATCCGGAGGGACCCCGCCGTGTCATGTACGTGCCGGAATGGGTGCTGTACGGCTTCTACATCGTCACGCCATCACGTCCGCGCCTGGGATGGAGGCCATGCCCCAAGGACGCCTCAACAGTAACGCCCACATCGGCTCCAGTGGCCCCGACAAGACAGGGTTCCTACCCCTCTCCGTATTGGGCATCGTACGCCCCGACACCTGTAATACCCTTGTGTAACCCTGGCCTCCCCTTGCTCTATAAAAGGGGACACCAGGGCCCTCATTCCACGGTTACACAACTCCAATAGACAACACACAAGTCCACACACGTACACACTCGAGTCTGGGCTCCGGTCCACGCTCATTGAGCTTGTATTCGCCCCTGTACAAGCACTTAGGTGCAAGTAATACAAGAACCTCCTCCCCCGCTGGACGTAGGGCCTTCTTTGCCCGAACCAGGATAAATCCTTGTGTCATCTTGCATCACCATCCAGGAAGAGAGCACGCGATCATATTACTCGTTGGTGTCGTACCCCCGGGTTCGAAACACCGACACTTATCAAAAAGAAGATTGAGGACAACCCGAGGAGGTGGCATGAGGTTTTGTCCGAGGCTTTATGGGCTCATCGTGTGTCATGACATGGTGCTACGAAAGTTACTCCTTTCGAGCTGGTATATGGACAAGAAGCAGTGTTGCCTGTTGAGGTAAATCTGGATGCATATAGACTAGCTAGACAAAATGATTTATCTGCTGTTATGTATCATGATGCCATGATGGACAACATTGATGAGATAACTAATAAGAGGTTGAAGGCTCTTAAGGAGATTGAGAGGGACAAAGCTCGAGTCGCTAGAGCTTACAACAAAAGAGTGAAAAGCAAATCGTTCCAGGTAGGAGAATTGGTATGGAAAACTATATCACCACTTGGATCGAGGAGTAACAAGTTTGGCAAGTGGTCACTGAGTTGGGAAGGCCCCTATAAAGTGATCAAAGTAATATTCGGGAATGCATATGTGCTAGAGACATTACAAGGTGAAAGTCTCCCAAGAGCAATAAACGGGAGGTATTTAAAAAAGTACTTTCCAAGTGTTTGGCAAGAAGCCTGAGCACCTTCCAAACAATGGCCGATACATGTATCACCCTTAGAATAAAAGATAGTTAGAAAGTTTATCCTTAATTATCGAATAGCCGATGAGTTGGACATCGTTGTTGTTCGGTTTGTTTTTAGGTTTTGCTAAAGATCACCTAAAAACAGGGGGCATATGTTGACACTCAAAAGTGTCACAAGTAAAAGTAAATTTAGAAGAAGTATTCAGCCTGTAGTATTAGGGTCGAATTTGTATTCTATTTGATGAATTGGATGTTCTAAGTCAAATGGGTCTGATCATCTTGGACTTCCGACCAATCAATGTTTGTGTCCGACCAGGTGGTGCTGGTCGGAGGCCTTATAGTTATGATGAAGCTAAATCCGGCAACAATTCATGGGCTAATAAAAGCCCATTGAGGCTGAATCAGATCAATCTGGTCGATCTAAGGATCGGCGAGATTAGGGTTACCTTGTTGTATCCGGATTGGATTTTATTTTGATAGAGTCCGGATAGGAAACTTGGAGATCGCATCTGGAGATATTTCCTATTGGGATAAGACCAACCCCCTCTCTATATATGAGAGGATCATGGTCGATTGAAGTATCCAACACCAATCGATCAAAATCAATCTAGTATCCCTTTTACCCCTTTTTCCCTTCTACCTTGTTGTTCGGCGCATCTTCCGGCGAGATTCGACGGCGTTCTAGGCGGCCTTGCTGGTCCTAGAACAACCTCTACGTGCTTCTCCCCGACGGGTTTTCCCGGGAGGAGTTCGAGAGTTACCAACACAGGAACCCAAAACCCTAGATCGATCAAAACCGGTCTTTAGATCGGTTTTCGTCGGTTTAGCCAGGGTCCCTGCTGTCTCAGATTGAACTGCAACCTCTCCGGGCGTTCTAGCCCTGCTGGTGTGTGATTCGGATAACTTCGGACGTCAACACTATAGAAATTACAGCACCGGTATTGACCCAATAAACACAATGTGTAAATAAAATATCTCAAGCCCCAACCAAAATTGAAATCACAGATGAAAAGCATCGGATCGGGTCATCAAATCAGGCTATTTTCGGGCACATCGTGTTTGGATAGCTCATGCTTAGATCAAGTTAGAAGCATGCATATGACTCATGCTCAAGACGTAGTTGGAAACGTATCAAGATGATGTTTGATGTACGCCTTTTACCCACACAGATGCAGCAACCAAAGCTGTGACTGAAAACAGTATAGAGGTAGAGGGAGTGTCTGGTTTCCAGGCTTTCCTCCTCCTCCGTCTAGAGTCCACAGAGCCAACTTTGGGTCTGTTTGGCTGCTTGAACATGTCTCCAAGGCAGCAGGCACCAGCTAGCCAGTCATAGACACTTAGTAGCTTAATAAAGATCATGTCATAATATTATATAATTTGGAGAACATTAGATATATAAGACTAAGTTAGATTGTAAAAGAAGCATTAGAACCATGATCTAGTACCATCACTAGGTACAAAGAGTCGAGGACGACTGAGATTTGAGAGCAGATTTATTTGAGAGGCAGGCAGGCAGCGGCCAAGTCCAAGTTTGTGCAGGCTACCTCCGTCAGCCAGCCACACTTGCGGCCCGCCCGGGCGGTCGTCCAAGTCCACGTCCAGCTACTTCTTGGTGTGTCTCGTAGCGGCGGACCAACCATTTTTTTTTCATGTGAACAGGGGGAGGATCAGAGAAGAGAAAAAAAAAAAAAAAGCTGCTGCCTGCCTCGCCGCCGCACATCAAGGAGGAACTAACGGAGAGGCAGGCAGAGAGGGATCCTATTGGCCGTGACGATTTTGACAAGACCCTGAAGACTCATCTCTGGCTAGCGGATGGTTTGAAGATGATGGAGGTGTTCATCCATGACTTGACCCCAATGCTAGCAACTTTCAACTGCCATCTCCGCGCGTCAATCACGTGTATTCCCCATTCGAGTCTGCTGCCGGTTGAGGCAGTGACGTCGCCAAGTGTGACCAATGCTAGACTTCCCATGTCTCGGAAAGCAAAGGATGATGAGCTGAATTATCTCTAACTTTTTTTTTACCAAGTTTTATAGAAAATAGTATCGACGTTGAACATACATACTACTATAAAAATATACTCCGTGACGAATTTATAAGTGTTGTTCGGCCGATGGTTTCTACAGCTGATAAGTCAACTTGTTGTTTTATTGTGAGAAAAAAAAATACTGTACTATGGCTGATAATTTTAAGCAAACAGTGTTTTTCTCTCATAATAAATTTCGTTGGACTTAGAGGGTTTAACTGAATACTTTTCTAGAATTACATCCTTTCAGGACGAAGGTAAGTTACTGGAGCTTTTAGCTAAGTAATACCCCCTCCAAAACAATACTTACTCCCTCTGCCTAGTAAAGCATGCAATTCTAGGCTTGTCAGATTGTCCAAGAAAGCATTCAATTTTAGGCCCTGTTTAGTTTCGCTCATTTCCCAAAATTTTCCATCACATCAACCATCACATCAATGTTCAGACGTATGCATGGAGCATTAAATGTAGGTAAAAAAATAACTAATTGTACTTTTAGTATGTACAGGTCGAGACGAATCTTTGGAGTCTACGTAGTCCATATTTAGACAAAGTTTGTCAAATAACAACGAAAACGCTACAGAAAATTTTTCCATCTAAACAAGGCCTTAGACTTGTAGCTAGCTACCTAGAGTACCATGTGACAAGAATTCTGTAAAAAATAATTGGCTTCTGGTTAATACTGTCCACAAATTTCCTCTGCTCTTGACGCGAGAGGCAAGCAGCCAGCCTCAGCAAGCTCCGACCATGTTCACCAAGGGCGGCCACAAGTCCCAGCTAGCCGAACATGGAGACCACCACCGCCAGGCTGGACCAAAATTAACATTGATTGTTCTTTTGTTGTGCTGTGCAGACAGGTCAAGCCGGAGCTGGAGTCATCGGCAGGGATAGCAAAGGCCATGTCATCTTCTCGGCTTGGCGGTCATACAATAAATGCAGCAATGCGCCGGAAGCAGAAGCTCTCGCCTGCGTAGAAGGCCTTCGGAAGGCAATACAAGGGGTTGTCCCAGATCATTATTGAGACGGACTGCGCTCGTATTTACTCGGCCATAAAAAGTGACATGAGAGATAGGTCGGAGATAGGTTTTATCATAGACGAGGTAAAAGGGCTCACGTGCTTACTCTATGATTGGAAGATTTCACAGGTGAAGAGAGAGTGTAATCAAGTAGCACATATCTTAGCAAGATTAGCTAGAAGTACAATTTCTGAGGAGACTTGGTGGGGGCAGATACCTGCGTGTGTCGAGGAAGCCCTCATTGCTGATTGTACGAACGCTTTGCCTAACTAATCGAAGCTCTCTTTTTGCTCGCAAAAAAAAAATCCTCTGCTCTTCATGTCCTTTCTTTCTAGCGGTACATCTACAGAGAATAAAAGTAGGGGCACATGCGTAATTTTATGGGTTCACTAAGTTGGTCTCCGAAGTGTAGAATTGCAAGTTTTAACGGATAGAGGGAGTACAGTACTATTCTTGTCATGTTTTTAATAAAACTGGTTAAAATTTGTCTAAGTTTGTAAAGATGAGTATGTAGCAGTACTGGAGGCCCACATAAAATGTCTTTTTATAATATATGTATTTCATAATACCATAGAAATGATAATACGTTTTTATATAAATTTAGCCAAACTCGTTTGATTTAATACTACGAGAGCATTGCATTATATAAGGGACTACCTTCATTTGCTGCAACCATTGTGCTTGCATATCTGTTTTTTTTTTTTGAGAAACGCTTGCATATCTGTTCCAGCAGTAAATATAGAGGCATAGACTTGGTGGATCATAAGGATGGGGGTGGAGCGAACAGTGGTTCTCCCTAGTTCAACTAAATGAACTAGATATACAAAAATGAAGAAATAAATTGTCTAGTTAATTCTTTAAATTGAACTAGAGGAGAACCGTAGCCCACTGTACAGGGAAGCAGTATTGTAGGCCCATATGATGTTCTTCTCTCGGGCCAGTAAGCCTGAAGGTGCGTTCTGTGAGCCCATAACGGCGGCCGCTGGGCATAACTTCAAGGACCACCATGTGCACGTTTTCAACTTTTTTTTTCAAAAATCAATTGCAGGAAATTTACACAGCAGATATTAATAAGGAAGAGTCGAAGAGATAACAAATACAACAACAAAAACATATCTACACCAGTAACAAAACCCTCGCTCGAAGGTAAACGACACTTGACAACTACAAAACACACACAACAAGCAAAACTACTGCATGTTGCAACAAGAGGAAAGAAGGGAAGTGGTGGTGTGGTGGTAGTGGTTTGGGAGGGGGATTCTTCTAGAATAATCGTCTCACAAAATCGATATGCCGAAAATGTCCGTCTCGGTTAATCATAATTTATGGAAGCGGATACGTATAACGTGGCTGCCTCCAAAAAATCAGGTCCAGCACACTAACAGTCACAACCCACCATCTTCCTCGACTATATAACAAAAACATAACCCTAACCCACTACTCTCCCCACTCTCTCCTCCCTTAGCCCACCACCCTCACCCACCACTCTCTCCCTTAGCCCGACGCCCTGACACCTCTCCTCCCTTAGTTCGCCGCCTCTCCACTCTCTCCGTTCCACCATTCTCTCCGAGCGGCGCCGCCCCTTCCCCCAACTAACCAGCGGCGATGCTCCTCCCCTCCCGACCAGTGGCAGTGCTCCACCATTCGAGGCGGGCGGCGCTCCCCCACCCTAGCAGTGGCGGCGGCGCTACACTCGAGGGAGGCGGCGCTCCCCCACCCTAGTCGCGGCAGCGGTTCATCCTTCGGTGTCTTGAGACGGACGGATCCGCTTCCCCCACCCGTGAGGCGACAGCGGCGCTCCTCCCCCACCCTAGCCATGACGGATCTAGCGGATCTGGCCTCTGGGCTGGCAGATCCGTCGAGCTTGTCAGCGGGGAGGCTAGATCCCGGTGGTGCAAGGTTCGAGCAGGCGGATCCAGGTGCGGCGGCGAGGCAGATGGAGGAGCGACAACGACGCGAGCGCGAATCCGGTGGCAGTGCGTGGATGGGCTCGACGGGCCTGTGTATGGGTTCACCAGGCCTATCCACGGGGGTTTCTTTTTTTTATTTGATTATAACCGGTACAGGCATTGGACTGTCTCGGTTAATTAGGGCTTGTTTAGTTCCCAGAAATATTTGGAAAACGCACTGTACCACTTTCGTTGTTATTTGACAAACTTTGTCTAAACATAGACCAACTAGGCTCAAAAGATTCGTCTCGACATGTAGATACTAAAAGTACAATTAGTTTTTTTACCTACATTTAATGCTCCATGCATACAGCTAAAGATTGATGTGACAGAGAATCTAGAAGTATTTGGGGAAACTAAAACAAGGCAAGGACGTTAGGTCCGAGGCGGATGGGGTTGCCTGTCTTGGAAAATATTTTCTGACCACCTCAGTTAAGTTTATTCTAGTAGTGTGAACGAATTCAAGGTTTCACAGAGGTGCAGCAGCTTTTTAGTATCTAATCTGCTTCTAGTATCTATCTATATCAAAGAATTTGAAAAGTACGCGGAGGAAACGGAGAGAGGGAAAATCTCAGGAGAGAGAAAAAAAAGGCACGCACGCGCAGACACACACATACAGATCGACACACAGTACGGGGAGGAAAAAGTTGGCAGTTTGTTGCCTCCAAGCTTTTAATTTGGGCACGTACACGTACGTGCATCCGATGATGACGACGAATGTGTGTGATGGAGTTTGTACCTGTCTTTGCCATGTTGCTTGCGCTGCATTGCTCCTTGGATGCTTCTTGCTTGCTACCTTCCCCCTAGATCGTCTTGAACAACAACAGGAGAGGAGAGGACCCAACAAAAGAAAATGCATGTGTTTGTCATGGTCCTTTTTCACTCCGATCCGATCCTCCAGCACAACCGGAGACGAACGAACGAACGAACGAACGAAAGAGATGGTCAAACCGAAGCGCGCGCTACAAGACACACGACGGAGGCCCAAAATTCAGCTGCAGACATCCAAATCCAATCCACGAGGAAGAAGAAAGAAAGATGCGTGGCAATGGCAGCCGCAGCTCCTGCCTAACTAATTTGCAGCTGAGACAGAGACGTCACGGCTATGGTCCCCGTTTAATTTTGGCCGCCGTTCAGACAGGAAGAGATCGGAATTCGGAACGACCAACCGGCCAATGCATGCCGTCCCAGTTTGCTGAATGCGTTACATAATTGACTAGTGTGGTGTCTAAATAAGGATGATGCAGTTCTAGTTGTGTCTTTTTAATCAAAACTATCTAAAGTTTAGCCAAGTTTATAACCCACACAATGCACTGAATTGAAGTCCTTTTGTGTGCCCAAGACAAATCCAGTATTTTCTTACTATACGTCAGTAAGCTCATAGGGCCTATTTGTAGCTAGGCCCATTTATAATCCAATACAGTAAAGCCCGCTGGGCCTTACTGAACGGACAATGTCAAGGTTTAATTTTCTGGCCATGTATATACCCCCGACTATTTGTTACTCTATCTATCTTTTATTAAATTTCCTACTACTGTAGTATTTAAGAGTAGGTAGCACGCACCAAAAGTGCAAAACTACATTGCGGTAGTATTAGAGCAATCTCAATGGTGAGTTTCATTAATATTACGTTGTTTCTAAGATTGTCATGTCATATGAAATAAAATGAAACTCTCCATTAAAAGTGAGAGTTTCATTCTAGAGTTTCATGAGCATTAAATTTCATGACTCATAGAAATTTGGTATTCGTGTCAAGAGAGTTTCATCTCATTTCATCTCTCTTTTCTTAAATACGCTGTCATGTCATCAAAAGTGCTTATGTGGCAACACACTTAATGCAAATGAAACTCCCACTGAGATTAGCCTTACAGTAAAATACACACTACTCAAGGAAGTTACTTTAATTAATTTCTGCCGTCCTGCTGCTGCTGTTTTCTGCCAGTGGAGCAAGGGAACGCTGGAACAGGGAGGGCAGAGGCACCAACATCAGCTCACACCCACACTTCGTCGATCAAATCAAATCACCTGTATTACTATTGAAAAAGTTTCACACTAGCACTGCCATAATGCATGCACACTTGGCATGCAGCTAGACCTTATTACTCTTTACTGAATAATCATCTGATGGCGAATTGGCGATGGCGATGGGTCTGATCTAACATGCATGATCATGATTCCAGTCAGCAGCAGTGTCGCTCGATCATCAGCAGCTAGCTAGCAATGCAAATGATGATCCTGCACCGCCCGACGATGGATCGGCGCCACGTATAGTATACGTACTGATATACTACTACATATCATCACATGCATGCATGCACACATTGTTGTTGCTCCTGCACGTAACGTAGCATCCATGCATGTGCATATGCATGGAAATAAATGGGATCTCGATCTCTGTACACGTCTTCCTCATTCTCATTCTCAGCTCTTTGCTTGCAGTATGAGCCAAGGCATATATGTAGTAAGGTTGCCTGGTGATGCAATGCAAGAAGAAGATACACACAAAAGAAAAAGAGAAAGAAACCCACAGCACCAGCAGGACCATCTGAGAATGAAATTCAGAATACTCTGTCTGCCTGTCTGTGTCATGATGGTGTTGGTGTTGTCTAGCTCGTCAGTGAACATCTACTGCTGCTGCTTGTGTGCAGTTGTGCTACCACCACGCGCGTCTTCAGGCTTGTGCTCCTACCGGCCTCCTCCTGGATAGTTAAAGCTAGGCGCCTGCATGTTTTGTGGATCTAACTAACGACGACAGCTGGTAGTAATCTCTGGAAGGTCGTCATCGTAGTAGCTGCCTTTAATTTGACGATCGTCCATTCAGACTTTCAGAGTGATTACACTGCATCACTCACTGTATATGCAATGACAACAATGATAGCTCATGCATTGCATGTGTGCTGCCCGCCGTTAGCTCTTGAAATCGGTCGATCTTGATGCCACTGCTGAGTGCTCTAGTCTAGTGCTTCACAATGCCCTCGCTGGATCGGAGAAGTCTATTTTTTTTGTCTTCTTCAATCTATTGTCGATATTCTGAGGGTTTTTTTTTGTTTGTTTGTTTGTTTGTGAAAGGGGGACTCTGAGTTTGGTTTTAGCGCCCCACACAACTCAAAAACTAGAAATCCATGACTAATAGAAAAATGTGAATTACTTATGATTTTTAGAAAATCCTTGACTAATGTTTTTGAGTTACGTGACTAAAACCAAGCTAGAAATCCCTGACTAATAGAAAAAAAATGGATTAACTTATCATAAGTTTGGTTTTATTTTTTTTAAAAGAAATTATATTGGTTTCATATTTTTAATTTGAAATGAATTACTTATGATTTCTAGAAAATATAAATTCACCTTTGAAACTAGTAGCAAGATGGCCAAATTTATCCGGTTATTGAGTTTTATTAGAGCTGCATGCATGGCCAAAATCAAACTCGGACGATAGTTATTAGAAGGCAAAAAATAGATTTCTTTCTATATTTAAAAATTCTCAGTTGAAGGTACCGTGCCCCCTGATTTGCCTTGCACATGCATGCCAAGGTTGTAGCCTGTATAGATAACAGAATTTGTTTATTGTTTCTTTAGACCCTAACCCTATACAAGATGAACAAACCAGGAATGCATGCGCAAAGGGCAATGAGGCCAATTATATGTAGGAGATGAAGTTAGGTATTTTTTAGGTTACTGCCTGCGCATCCGCTCTTTAGTTAATTTCTTCCCTATATATGCTATGTTGTGTCATGCTGAGTAGTTGTTGACAAAAGCTACTGCCGTATTCTTCTACCTAGCTAGTGTGAACGTAAATTATATTCCTTCTGTTGCTTATTTTTCCCAAACAAATCTTGCTTTTCAAGTAGCACTACCGGATTCGCCCTCTAGGACAAAATACACACATTATAGTTTTTGTCAAGTGCTGCACTCGGCAAATAACACTCGACAAAGGTCAGCTCGACAAAGAAGTCTCTTTGTCGAGTGCCCGACAAAATGCACTTGGCAAAATGTCGGGCACACTCAGCAAAGCCGGGGATTCTGGTAGTGTAGCCAACCAATTTTAAATATATAAAAACCTACTAATATCTATGACATCGAATAAGTATCATTATATTAATCATATAATATAGTTTCAGAGCAAGCTTATTGTAGTCAAGCTTAAAATTGATTAGCTCCTTGAACAATCTTTTTTGACCTGAATCTCTGATAGGTGATAAATATAAGAAATACAAATAAAAAGGTACCTGGTTTAGTCTGAAAATTTTAATTTCCAACAAGATTATCCAGGTAACGAAAAGGCCTCCTTTTTGTAATCTAGCACACTACACCACAACGCTAACAGTTTCTTGCTTGCCCACGCACGCTTCCATCCGATATGATTGTGATTAACTAAAAAGGGCAACCGATCATTTCGGTCACTTTGCTAGTGCGTGCTCAACTCCACACCACAAACTGGATCGACCTGCGCCTACTGCTTTTTTCCTAACTGAACCTGCCTATTGGCTAATGGCTATTGCCTTTTCGTTCTACTAGGTTCGTGCCCGTTGCTACGGGATAGCTAAACTTTTGTATTAAAAACATATAGATCGCACAACGAAATAATAATACTATGAAATTAAATCTCAACATTAAAATAATATTTAATCCAAAAAACAAAGTTCATAAAATGGTAGTCACAAAGAACGCGACATCACAGCCTTATAGATTCTAATGCATAGATCTTGTGATGCGACTAAGATAATGTTTTATATTTGCAAGAACAAATCTTCAAGATCCATGTCTTGCGTATACCAATAAATCCACAAACAAGTTTCACCATATCTTCGTACCATCTTATACATAAGTTCGAGTATATGTAAATATTAATGGAAAAATGATATCAAAATGGTAAGACAAGAAAATATATTTATATTGGAAGATAGAGCTCAATCAAATATTTCTGACGGGATAACTAAAGTTTTATTTTATATTAAAACACACGGATCGTACAATAAGATAATAATTTTGTACAATTAAATATTAATATTAAAGTGATTAATATATCCTATATGCCTTTCTCACGGGAAGCATTAAATTGATATTAACGGCACAATCATGCTTAGATGGGTTACTTTTTAGAAGCAAAATTGTTGTACATATACGTGATGATTTTCAGATATAAAGTAGTACTGTGTTAAACACACACAATTAACAGCACAGTCATGCTCAAATGGGTTACTTTGAGAAGCAAAACTGCTTTATATATGCATAACGATCTTAACATATAAGGTACTAAATGTCAAACACAAAACAGGTTCCCTCTTCGTAGCATTAACAACATGTCATTTGAGATTATCAATTTATGATCTGTTCCAAGAGGGGAAACCTTCATTATTGGGAGGATTCTCTTGGTGAAACCTCACATTTTTAAAAGCCAATAAATAATAAAATATTTGGTGCACTCTGGATCGCTGCTGAAAGAATTATAGTTCCTTTGATCCCCTTCTGGTTCCTGCAAGCAAGAATGGTAGCAATTATGTGGATGCATTGACACCATGGCTGTTGAGACTGTCCAAGAAATAAGAAGTATGCAATGATCAATAAAATTGTATCATGTCATCCCAAAATAGTATAAAGAAGATAGGTGCAAAGAACAGATCAAACATATTTATTACCTATAATGCCTATAATTATCATGAACTTTTCACCGGCTACTTGAACATCACAAAATAAGAGCCTCTCTAATTGGGAAGGGCCGCTCTTGTGCTTGAGCTAGGCCAATCACCTAATCAATCATGTGATCAAGAAAAGGTAGAAAATTAGTACCCTTGAGCCAGAGCGTCAGACATAGAGTTCTCTACGGTTGGCAACCTATCCCTTTTTCACTCTTGATTTTAGAATTCATGAAAATGACATAATGCTGCTTCAGTGGGCATAATGCAGCAATGGCATATACACTACAACAATTGAAGAGTATCTGATAGGAAGGGAACCTTGGACTCGGTGATGTCATCACGCACAAAGCTAAGGAGATCGACACATGTGAAGATCGACACTACAATTACAAGGAAAATTTAATTAGCACTAATGCAATAGCATATATATCAACAACAGATGTTCAGCTTGGTACAAATCTAACTAACACGAATTCACAACCTCTGAATCCTAACCAAAGTGATTAGTTGACAATAATCCGTTGTGCTTATATTTACAAACAAACTACGAGACCTCTGCTTGCTGTTCAAACCGAGCAAAGAAAACGAATGCTGATTAGATAAATGAATTCTGGGAGCAGCACCAACATCTTGCACGTTTATTTAGGTGATGAATTGACACCAAGGGAGAATCAGTACTAATCTGTCTGAACAAGAACATATAGGCTGTGCAGAATCAGTGCTTTTGCAGTCCTGGTGCACAGCCGAAGGTGGAGAATCAGTGCTTGGGCACCCTCGATGATGCGCTGCTGCTTCTCCCAGTCCAGCGACGGCCCCCGCTGCTGGTCGAAGCTGAAGCAGTTGAGGCTGCGGTTGGGCATGTACTCGTACGCGAGCAGCTTCTCCTCCTCCTGCATGCAGCAGCCGACGAGGCGCACCAGGTTGGTGTGCTGCAGCTTGGCGATCAGCTGGATCTCGTTCTTGAACTCCACCAGCCCCTGCCCGGAGTGTGCCACCAGCCGCTTCACCGCGACCTCGGAGCCGTCCGCCAGCTTCCTCGCCTGCAGCCGATCCAAACAGAGTCAGCCATGGCTGCTTATTTGTCATTTGTGAGGCACTAGGGAACCTAAAATGATCGCAACCGTCAGCTCGCCTTGTAGACGGGGCCGAAGCCACCCCTGCCGAGCAGGTTCTCGTCGGAGAAACTGCCCGCCGCGGCCGCCAGCTCTGGGAAGTCGTACAACATGAACTCGGAGCTGCTCTCCTCGATGCTTCACGGCTTTAGCGCGTCCTCTGTGGCGGAGTTGTTCCGGGATTGCGCCTCTAGCTGCAGCTTCCTCTTCTTTTCTACATTGGAGGGTTTTTTTTCTTCTGACAGTCAGTCATGCAGTTCTGTATTCAAGATTGAAGATTTTGTCCCCCTAAATGTGACGATCGGACAGTGCTCGACGGCGTCTCCTTACCGGCTCTTTTTCGTCGTGCTCCGATCATCACAAGGCTGGCAGCCATCATAGCAGAGAACACCGTGATTGGTACGACGAGAGCGACAACTAAGACCACCTTGTGATTGCTTCCTACATCATTCATTTATATTTTATAGATTGAAAAAGAATGAATACTGACAGACCACTATGCTTTTCCAATGTTCCAAAATCAAAAGGGGGGAAATGCGTCTTAGTTTACCATGGCTTTCCTCACTCGGTGAAGACGGGTCGGCCTTGAGGCCGTTCCTGACATCCGGCTTGCCGTCGTACCAGCGGGTGCTTGCTTCTGAACCCAGCGAGATCTCCACGTCCTGTGGTGCAGAGACGACATTGAACCCACCAGGAGGTAGATCGACGGAGATTGCGGGGCGAACGACAAGGATCACAGGGGAAGTTGGAGTATACCTGCAAGGCTGCTGCCAATTTATCTTCTCAGGAACATATCATCTCTACTGCCAGTTTATCTTCTCAAAACCAAATTAACGAACAACAAGCCAGTAGAGTGTTGTTGCATCTCACCAGTACCATTTATTCATCGGTCTAGTTAAGACATATTAATACGTAGATTGAAATTAAGGAAAACAATTACCATGATCAAGAAAAGAAGCTAACAGGCCTTTGATGTTGAGGTTGAACGCTTCTCTGCTCCTGCCGTTGCTTGAGAAGCTACTGCTTCAGAGCATCAACACCATATCGTTCCGCAGATTTGTTGGATCAGCAGGCAGATGCTCTAGCGGTACGGCAGCCACAAATATCGTGTGTTATGCTAGAGAAGCCAAATACTATATCAAATGATAGGTCCTATCTAGGCAAATAAGACTATTCCAATAAATCCTGGTGAGCCAAAAACATAAATGAAAGAAAGAAGAGGAGCCAAGAAAAGGGAGGAAATAAACAATGGAAATCAAAACAGTTTAATACTGCTACAGTTGTGTGTGGTGCCTACCTGCATCTGAGCAATGCTCTTACTGGCTTGCCTCCCTCCCTTCCTATGCTAGAACTAAAAAAATCAATCAATACAGTATCACAACACAGTCTGTGGCACGGGAATATGGTCCAGCAATTGACGAGATATACTTTTAATTTTATCTTGTAAAAGGTAAAATACCACTGCAAAATATACTTAATAGAGCAATGCTAAACTTTGGGATATCCTTCATATTATCTACTGAGGTTTTAGGATTGTAAAACATATATATGGCACGGGAATATAGTCCAACAACTATTGGGAGTTAGTTCAATGAAAAAAAGGGGAAAAAGCACACACATAAATATCTTACTTACCTAAATGCTTCTATATCATTATCCCTCTAAATTTAGGCAGTACAGCCCAAGCTACTAAGCAACTCTTCCTTGTTAATGCCTACGTGAAAGCAAGCAAGAATCATGAAGTTGCATATTTTGAACTTGTTGAAATATCTTATACATATTAAACCACCACAAAATTTCTGGCTTCTGTAGCACTGCCTGCACAACCTGTCGGACATCCATCCAGACATAACATCAGTACATGACAAATAGCTAGGATGAAAAGCGATTGTTGCACTGCCTGCACAACCCACAGGTAAACCTGCCGGATATCCATTTAGACATAACATCAGCACACGACAAACATGATGAAGAGCAAGATGAACACCCAGGAGTCAGCTGCAGTTGAAAAAGCTCACCTATGCCCAGAAGTCGGGGTTGTCACAGATGGGGCAGACAACTCCGAAGGGGGAGCTGGTGCTAAGAATCCATGTAGATGGTGCCATATTGTGCATCCTGTCCTGGGAAGTTAGCCTGAACTGTGAGAGGGGGAGCACGACCACCTAGATGGTGGATCCGATCACGCAGTATATGAATCCGGTTGAGGATCCGCTGGAGCTGACATAGCACGAGAAGCAAACGGGGATGTGCCTGGGCCACTGCGCCGGAGCCGGCCCGTGCCGGGCTAGTTGCTACATCGGGGACGTCGCGATGAGGGCTACCCACGTTGGGCCCCTCGTACCGCCGCTTGCATCGGGGTTCACCCACGGCAGGGCCCCTCGTGTATAAATAGATCTTATAGACTCCTACATGTATCAATGTTTAACTCTGACATTGACCATATAGAACAAAACTTATTTTTTTACCGAACTATCTATAGCCTAAATAGCAAATGCATAAGGAACTGATAAGAACATGCACAGGTAAACAATCAAAAGACAATAGCATACACTTGATCAAACACATCAGCAGTCATCGACGAGGTCAAAAACAATTAGGGAACATACTACCCACTAAGACTGAAAGCGGAGTACTTGTGGTGTATGCTTGTTTCATTGTCTGCCATCTATACAGACATGTGATGGGCACACCATTACAACAAAGCTCCAAAATGTTGTGATGAAACCAGTGCTATGTAAATAGTCAGATCAGAGATAGTCTGAACGTACCAGAAGAAATCTCAGTTGAGATCACCGATTCACGCAGGACCTGCAGATCAGTCATTGCCTGTATTTGAGGATGGTGCGAGGAGCATGAACATTGCGTCAAAAGATGCCTGGATCGATGCTGGATATTAATCTAAATAGTACAAATGGCAACAATATGAACAAGATACCCCAACAAATTTAGTGCATTGAAACCAATCATATAGTTGATTACGAAAAAGATTACCATAATCAACGACCACTACTTCGAACTACCCCTAGTTCACAAAAAAAAATTGAAACTAAGATGCAGGAATACCATAGGCACATGCACTTCTCCTGGGCATGGCCATCCCAGTCACAACAGTACTAATCTATCATCACAACTCACTGCCCTCGATATGGCCAACTGAAGAACTGAAGCAAGCAAAGCACATAAGCATTTCGTCAAACACCTGATAGGCTTCACACTCACCATGGTCGCTGACTTCGTCGAGGATTTGCCCACTGCTTCTCTCAAAGAACGATTGTTGTCACTGCAGATCTTGAGTTCTAGGTGTTGCATCAGCTGGCTACACAGTACATGACAACTGCATTGGTGGGATTCAGAGATGCACTGTCATTCCATGTCAGTCTACTTAGCCATCTTTTCACCAATCGAAATATGAGTAGAGTTTCATAATAAAAACAGTCAATTAAATAATTAGAAAAAATATTCATTAGAGCATGCGCTACTAACGGCAACTAAGGATAAAGAGCGGTACATTAAATACGAACTAAAATTATTTTATGTACAAATAAAATTTAGCTTTGGTTAAAAAACATTCATAAATGCTAAATGAAAAGAGTAGACTGAAAGGTTGGTGCTCAGTTTAGTTTTACCAATGTCAATTGGCATTTTCAGTCCTGATGCATGGAAGTTTAGAAAGATCGGGCAAAAGTATAGTTATCAAATTGTTTCCTGGTGTGCTCAACCATTAGATAACGAAATATTGCAAAGCATATTTCAACAAATAAGTAGACTCCAGCTGTGGCATAGGTGATATTATTAATTCAGTCCATAGTATTACCCCTGACCATTTCACAAGTTTGCACCGTTATAAATTCTATTTCAGTCAACTGCAAATAAAAATATTGACCACAATACATATACATAGAAGAATTGAGCCTGTATAGGGACAAAATAATTTAATTTGTTAGGGACTGAACCACATGCATGTCGAAACCAACTCCCATCCATCAGTCCCCTCATTTGCTACAATTGAATCTTTGTCAAATAAAGCAGCTACTGCATTGACAATATATTGATCCCTCTTTTGCAATTGGCAATGACATTTGACAAAACATAGCAAAGGGGGTTTCAAGTGTAATTACCTCTGAACGAAGAAATCAAATTGAATCAAGGTCAGACTTCAGAGCAGAGCGCTGGAGCAGTCAGGCTCGCCGGCTCCAGCGGCCGAACGCGCACAGGCGGCGGGCAGCGCGCCGTCGCCGTGAGCGGCCGCGCAGGTGGAGGTGCGGGCGTGCTGCCTGGTGGCGGCTCGGTACGATTCCGCGTCTGCGAAGGGGAAGCAGTTGGCTCCTACTCCGGGACAACTCCAGCAGGCGTCGGGTCGGCGGCGTAACTTCGCCAGGCGCTGGCTGCCGTCAAGGCGAGATCACGAGGAGGCATCGTCGTGGGTCGCGAGTTCTCGCGAGGGCGTCATGGTTCCGCGGATGCTCACGACGGAGGAGTGTGGAGCGCCGGTTCCACGGACGTGTTGGGCGTGCTGGGTGTCTTGCCGGTCGGTGGTTCCACGGACGCGAGCGCGGGCTAGCCGGGCATCGTGGCGGGCGACTTTCCGCGGACGTGCGTGCGATTAGCGCCGGGGAGGGGCAGCGCGTCGCGATTGTACAAGGGGCCGGAGGAGCGTGGCCGGCGCTCGGTCGGCCGTGGACCGGGGCGGCGCGGAAGGGCCTCGGCCGGGGCGGGGAGCATGGATCTCGGCGTCAGCGCGGGAAGGGCCTCGGCGGCCGGCACTCGGCCGGCTTCACCCTCGCGACGACCGGGGCGGCACGGAAGGGCCTCAGCGTCAGTGTGGCGGTGCGTTAGGGCGTAGTGGCGGATAGGGGTCGGGGCGGCGTTCGGCGGGGTTTGGCTGCGTGGAGGACGGAGCGGCCGACGGGGGCCGGCGGCGTCGAGGCTGGTTCGGCGAACGGGGGCCGGTGAGGAGGGGAGCCGGGGTCGCCTGGAGGTTGTCGCACTTGCAAGGAGGAGCCGGGGTTGCGGAAGTGATTATCGCGATTTCGAGCGGGCGTCACGTGGGAAAGGAAGGAGAGCCGGGGTGCGCGTGATTGACGGTGCGGAGAGAAAGGAGCGCGGGGGAGGAGGGATCGCACGGGACGAAGAGAGAGGTGAAGCGAAATTTTACCGCACCAAAACAATGTCTCTTCTTTAGTCTTTTTAATTAGTTGTGAGAGAAGAACAAATAAACAAGCTAACCAAATCGCAGGCAATTGTTCAGTTCCCAAAATCCCCCAAAATATTTTGCGCAGTACTTGGCACATCAAATCTTTAGACGCATGCATGGAGTATTAAATGTAGGTAAAAAAATAACTAATTGTACTTTTAGTCTGTTCATGTCGAGACGAATATCTTTTGAGTCTAGTTAAACCATGTTTGGATAAAGTTTGTCAAATAACAACGAAAATACTACAGGAACTTTTCACCACAAATTTCAGCAACTCAACAAGGCCTGAATTTTTCAAGCTCATGGTGCAGGTTTTTCAAGCTCAGTGCAGCTACTCTACTGTTCAGTGTGTTCACGAGAGACGTAATACTACTCTACTGGCATCAAAAAAAGAGCCAGAGACCTGTTGCTTTTAGTACCGCTGGGAATCAGCTTCTCTCTGGCCATGCTGCTACTGTGCCCTGTCCCTTTCTTCCTGCCTCACCCCTCACATACTACTCCGTCGTCCGGTAAAAAGAGTCGCCATGAGATGCGTACTGGTCAAACTTTCTCAACTTTGACTGAATTTATACAAAATGTGTGCAATATTTTTATCTCCAAATAATTTAATTATAAAAGTATATTCAAAGATGTATCCAATGATACTAATTATGTAACATAAATATTAATACTTTATTATATATATTTGGTCAAAGTTGAAATTTATTGACTTTTTGGGAAGCGAGAATGACTCTTTTTTTAGTACGGAGGGAGTACATTTTTTTTCTACTCATGCATGGCAGAGTCAAATGGCCAGTACAACAGCTACCAGAGCCTATGTATCACTAGCATTAACAATCTAACATACTGCCCGGCCTGTCCCTAATTACAGCGCGCCCACTATATATATGTTCAAGTCATTAGGAGTATACGTATATATAGTAGATGTAGTATTTGTTAACAGTAAGCGGCTTGTCCCTCGGAATACGTGCGCATCATGAGCCCTTAACCACAGGTTTGGATCCAATCATTTCAATCCATGCACGCTCATCTTGCCTCTGTCGAGCTGTCTTCCTTGAGCTCAACAAGCAGATCTACCCAATTGCTTCGCCAGGCAGGGTTGATCATACTGCCACTGCCAATGCATGCATGGAACTGACCTGGCCCCTTTGCTATAAAATGTAAAGTTTTTCGAGATTGTATTCCTACTAAATCCTGTCAAGTTTGATTTCTTCGAAGTCTGAGCAAATTCATAGATGCCTACTGCTATGTATGTTCTTCTATTATCTACTTAGCGATATTATTTGACTTTAGACAAAACCCCCGGCCGCATTTCAAAATGTTAGATTTTTTTTTTTGTCCAAAGTCAAATAATAGGCCTTCAATATATTCCTGACATATTGATACATCGATATGGTAGGCTACCTTCATTCCTGACAGGGGAAAAAAATATATAATAGGCGCGGCGGTCGAACACGCCACGTAATTAACAAGATTATTAATGAACATCATCATGTCTAAATTCCTGCCAAACCACGAACAATAGCAAGTTAGCAACCCATAGACCTTGCATTGTCCAAACTGATATGTCCTCAGAACGGAAAATGCGACCAAACTGATATGAGTTGTCATACAAGTTACTTCATGTCAGGTTTTTGACATTATTTCGCCTTTGCACTTCACCTGCACTATTCAGACTTTCAGAGCTGAGAACGAAGGCCTCACATTTTGACTGCCCAGCAGGCTATACCTATACTTACTCATTGCACAGCACGAGCGAGAGTGAGACCACGACGCATGATGATGCCATATGATCATTTCCGCGGCAAAAATCGCAACACCTTTCCTTGCAACCAAAGCCTCTCCGGCCTTCTTCCACCACCACCGCCACCTTTTCACCCTGTCCCTCCTCCTCCTCCTCACATGGCGCCCATGACGTCCAGTCCTTGTCGCCCTGTCTCCCATATATACGTACCCCCACACACCCACACCGATCACTACCGTCTCCTCTGCACAGCTAGCTGATCGATCGACAGCTCCGGCGGCCGGCGCGCGCGGCAGATGCAGATGCAACAACCAGATCACTAATTATAAGAGTAGCTAGTAGCTGGGACGACGGCGGCGGCGGCGGGCGCCATTAATGGCGGCCGGGTGCAACTGCAAGGCGGCCATCGGGTGCGTGGACGCGCGCGCGCCGGTGCGGGCCAGCTACGTCAGCCTGTACAAGTGGCCCGAGTCCGACGCCGAGTTCGTCAAGTCGGTGGCCATGGCGCGGCGCCATCAGGGAGGAGGAGGGCAGGAGAGCCCCGGCGGCGCGTCGTCGTACCACTACCACTACTACTACGGCAGCGGCAGCGGCAGCATGCGGAACAGCGGCGAGCTGCCGGCGGCGGCGGCGGGGTACTGCACCGGCAGCCCCCGGGTGGTGGACAGCTACTCGTGCCGGCAGATGTACCTCCGCAGCTACACCTTCTCCAAGCGCAAGGAGACGGTGCCCGAGCGCACCATGGCGTGCCTCGGCCGCGTCAGGGAGCGCGGCGCCGCCGTGTTCCCGCTGTTCCTCCTCCCGCAGCGGCACGGCGGAGGGTCGTCGTCGTCCACGGACGCCGCCTCGGTCGGCAGCGTCAGCAGCAGCCGCATTGCCGGCGCCGCTGTCGCGCGCGGCGAGAGCAGAAGCAGAGACGACAGGGAGGACGACGGCGGCGTGCTGGGGCGGCTCCGTGGCGGCGGCGGCAGCAGCGTCCAGCAGCAGCAGCAGGCGAGGAAGCAGAGCCGGCGGCGGCGGAGGAGGAAGAAGAAGGGGTGCGCCGTGGTGAGGAGGCTGCACGAGGCGTCCTGCGGCGCCGTGCGCGCCATCTTCCGCCGCCTCCTCGCTTGCACCACCAGCGTCGACGTCGCCGACGGCGCCGGTGCGCCGCCGCAGCCGTGAGCATGAAGAGGTGGCCATGCATGCATGTCCCACGTGCTGTGTGCTGCACTGCTGCTGCCATCGGAGGTGCTCTGCCTGCGTCGTGTGCATGCTGCTCTGCTTTTGTTAATTTTTCGTGTGCATGCCTGGTTGCTACTAGTAGTAACAGTAATTAAATTAAATTATTACTACATTTCCTCTCCAGCTGCAGTAGATCGAGTAGCAGGCAGTAAACGCTAGTGAATTGAACATGCATGGACGCAGATTAAATCAGGGTCGATCGAGTCGACCGTACGTACTGTAGTAAGTTAATATACTCAATCTGTGCTTGTGTTATTTATTTATTTATTCAGTAATATATGTATACACATGTTGTTGTGCATGGTTACATTAAGACCAGATTTGCTACATTTTTACTACTGAACTCTATTTTTTCTTTAGAAACAAAACAGTTTCTTATTTTACTAGCTGGTTTTTTTTTCTTATTTTACTAGCTGGTTGACACCGGCCCATCAGACATTGTGACATACTGACTGCGGAGCACCATTTATATCGCTACTACTAGTACAGCGTAGCCAATAGCCACGTTGACTAATACTCCGTACAAGCTTCACGGGAACGACCGGAAACTGCTAACTGTCAGAAATTGTGACAGCCATGCAATCCCCGTATTATTTGCAGTTGCACATGTACGTACTATTATGGATCTATTTGACACCGTTTCATTAACAACTTCAGGAGCTATTATAAACTGTTTTTTTATCAAATATTTTTTTAAAAAAAATAGCTTTATGTATAAAGTTATTTTTCTTTTCTCTCACAATAGAATAAGACCCCCTGAAAAAAATAGCTTATCTCACACAAGTAGTGGACCCCACTGCACAAAAAAAGAACAGCAAGTGCCCCACTCTCAGGCAAAGCACTCGCGGATGCGTGGCGCCGGGGGCGTGGCTGTCGGGGTACTGCTCGCCGTGGCGCAGGCTAGCCAGGGAGCGCGGCATGCCAGAGTGGCAGGATCGCCGGAGTCGCCGGAGGGCAGGGCACGACCGTCGGAGCGCGGCCCCCATGCCGGAGTCGCAGGGTCCTTCGGCGCGGCTGCCGGCACCGAGGCAGCACCGGGCGTCCTTCGGCGCGGGGCACGGCGTGGCCACTGGCCAGGGAGCGGCAGCCGGCGTGGTGGTGGTGCCAGGCGCGACCGCCCCGGCAGACCACCGGACGCTGCTGCTGGGCGCGGCCGCCGGCCGGCGCGGGGCAGACGCGAGGCCGGACGCTGTCGCCGGGCACGTCCGCCGGCGCGGGATCGGGCGCGGCCGCCTGCGCGGGGCCGAGCTGCCACGGGCGCCGCTTGGGACGCAACGCAACCACTAGGGGCCTGCCTGCTTGGGTCTCGGCCTGCTGGGGGCGCGTGATCGCCGAGGTCGCAGCCGCATGCAATGCAGGCGCAGCTGCCGGGGCGCGAACAGCGCGGCTGCCGATGCAAGCGCAGCGCAGCCGCCGAGGCGCAACTGCCGGGCGCACACAGGCACGACCTCTGGGCAGCTGCTGTGGGGCGCGCCGGGCGTGGCCGCCGAGCGCCGCTGCGGCCATCAACGCGCGGGGTGCTGCTGCGGGCACCACCGTCGGGAGCCGTTGCGGGCACCGCCGCTGGGACCGTTCCGGACACCCCCCACTAGGCATCTCCATGTCGAGAAGACGAACGGAGAAAAAGCATGACAACCGTGACAAAAATAGAAGAAAAGAAACCTAAGGGTACTATAGTCATTTTATTCTCTTTGGCTACCATGTCAAACTGCTTTGCCAAACAATATATTGAAAATAGCTCAGCTTCATATGGAAAGCTACTCACGAAGAAAGGGAGAAAGGACGATCCTAGAGGCCAGCAGCGACCATGGGTATAACTGGTATAACTTTGTATTTGAAGATTTAAAACTCTAAAATTTCAAACTTTAAATTATAAATTTAGAAAGTTAATATTGACCCATTTAAAACTGTGTACTTTAAAATTTATAAATTTATAATTTTAAACATTATTTTTATAATTAAGGAAGCTTATATTAGCACATTTAAAACTTTGTATTTTAAGATTTTAAACTTTATAATTTTAAGCTTTATATTTAAAATTCAGGAACTTTTTACTACCACAATTAAAATTTTATACTTTAAAATTTAAGACTTTAATTTTTAATTTATTTTAAAAATTGAGAAATTTTATATTAGCACATTTAAAACATTGTATTTCTAGCTTTAAAACTTTATAATTACAAACTTTGTATCATCACATTTCTTTGTATTTCATTATTTAAAACTTTATTTTAAAAATTCCAGAACTTTACACTAGCATATTTAAAAATTTATATTTCAAGGTTTAAAACTTTATAATTTCAAACTCTATATTTTAAATTTAGAAACTTTATATCAACATATTTAAAATAATATAAACTTTGTACTATTAAGTTTATAACATTGTGATTTTAAAATTCTACACGTCAATTTAGAAACTTTAGAAACTTTATACATTTAAAACTTCACGATTTAAAAACTAAAACCTAAATTTGGAAACTTTATACTTGCTTTTTTGAAACTTGACACTAGCATGCTAAGAACTTTATATACCTAAAGTAAATCCTGGTAATTTTAAAACTTGTATTAAGTTTTGAATTTTTTTACTACCACATTTAAGACTTTTTATATTTAAACGTAAAACTTTATAATCACGTAATTTATTTGGAAACTTATTCAACATGGATCTACTTTTTGTAGATCTCGTTATAATAAAAAAATGATGCAAACTTATATTTTTAAGTTTGTATATCTTTTGTAAATTATAAAAACAGATCTGATACAATGCACGTGCTTTCTCCTCTCACGCGTGTCACTCAGTCCCGTTTTCTTTTGCCATATGTTCGTACGATGTAATATGGCAGTGCGCACGCGTGTTCAAAAGTAATTTTGCCTTTCGCGTCGGTCGCTAGCCCTCCACCGTTCCGTCTAGCGAGTTAGCGAGTTTCGAGTTTTCCGTCCAGGCTTTCGTGTCTTTGAGTGAGTGGGCCGCGCATTCTACTCACTCCTTGTGACACGGAGAGGTTTTGCGGGCCGCAGAGTGGGCCACGCATTCTACTCGCTCCCTGTGACATGGATGAATTTTTTATTTTTTAATCTTTTTTTTACAAAATATCGTCACCGGGAGTACCTTGACAAGATCTTACACGTCGGACGTTGTTTCTCACGTGAAAAACTTTGTCACACCAATGCATGTGGCGTGACTGCACGGTCTTGTCGCGCCACCGGGAGTGACGTGATAAGACTGAATTTTCGAAAAATCATAACTCTTTAATACGACGCTGGGTGAAGATGATTTTTATATGAAAATTATAGATCTCGATGAGATCTACAACTTGTAGTTTTGAGTTTTTTTTTCCGGTTGAAGACGTTAAGATGCTCAAAAAAAATCATATACTATTTCAGCACTATAATAAAGGCGTACAAAGGTGCTGAAAACGTATATGTTAAAACACTCAGGTGGCCAAACTAGAAAGTAGACACAATGTGTCATGATAGCAGACATACTGAGAAAATCCCTTGAGACCGAAGTACTTGAAGTCTACACCGAACACATGAGCACCTTGAAAACCAAGGGTCTGTTTGTTAACCCCTATAATGTTTAGTAGTAGTTACTTTTAGTAGCTAAAATGTGAAACACCTCTCTCACTAAAAGAGACTAAAAAGTCCACTAAAATTTAATGGCTTTAGCAGCTTTGGACTAGCTTAAAGGAACTAAACTCGTAGTTTCCAGGGGATACCCCTGTCTGATTGTTACTTTTAGTAGCTTTAGACAGCAGTTAGGGGCATATATGTCTTTGTTATCATCTTTAATGTTGTTTAGTCAATTTTAGTCAGATAAAATAAACAGAGACCATTGAAGTCTAGTGGGTGAGAACCAAATAGACCTGAACGGTAGGCAAGAACAAGAATATGTTGAGACAGATCCTGGAATGGTTGCAATCAACGAGCAAGAATCTGGCAAGAGAGATACAAGGACATCGATGGCCCGAGCGTTGAAACAGGAATTAAGGCTCTGTTTGGTTAGCTTTCACTAAAATTTTATCATTAAAATTAGTCCCTAAATTACCGAATACTGTGACACCCTAGTGTCAAGCACTGTATTAGGAACTGCATTTAGCTACTAAAGAGCATAAGTAATGCATTGCATCATTTCATGTGCATAAGTGTGCTTTTTGCCTTTGTTTATTTATTTGGATTTTGGATTTCTATTGGACTTGATGGTTAAAGTGGAATCCTGTCTTGGCAAATAGTTTTATAAAATAAAGATTTTTGAGTAGAGTGTTTTTCATGTTGGCATTTTGACCTAATTCAAAATAGTTTATCAAATAAAAATGAGTTAAACAAAATGGCTTATGTCTCAAATTTGGCTTTATTTATGTGGAGGTTGTAAAAAATGGTTTTCGGAAAAAGTGCCCTATATGAAAGTTGTAGAGAAAATTATTTTGAGCAACTTTTATTTTTGGGTCAAAACCTAGTTTGGAGTTTTTGAAACTGTTTTTGAGTGGTCAAGTTTGAAAGGTTTTTGGAAAAAGAAAAAGAAAAACGATTTTTACCCAGCGCTTTCCTTTTGGCCCATTCGGCTTTTCCGGCGCAGCCCACGCGCTCGCCCGCACCGCGCCGCACCGGCCCAGCCGCACTCGCCGCGCGCGCGCCGCGCGCGACAGCCCCGCCGCGCCGTACGCCGGCCGACCTGCCGCGTGGCGCCCAGCCTCTGCGCCGTATCCGCCTCCGCCACTCCCCGCTCGATCTTCGCGTGCCCGAGCAAGCAAGCGATCCCGCTCGCCCACTCCGTGCTCGCCTCGCCTGCCGCGCCACCCTCGCTCGCCGCGCCGTCGCCCGCCGCACGCCACTCCGTGGCCCCCGCCACGACCGGCCATCCTTCGCCCCGCCGAGCAAAACCGAGCACCTCCCCTTCGCTCGTTCACTCACCCGCGCACACACACTCTCCCACTCTCGCTCCCACTCTCCTCCCCGCGCCACCGAGCAAGAACGAGCGCTCTGCTCGCTCTCGCCGCGACCACCACCACAAACCCCCTCCGCCGTTCCGGCCACACCCGACCACCACCATCCAATCCCTCTCGCCAGCCTCTCCGCCTACGCCGTGCACACGCCGTGCGCACGTCATCTTCTCCGACCAAGCCCCATCGCCGCCGGAGGACGAAGCGCCCCCTTCGGTTCACCGTTCGCCACCGCGGAGCCCGCGTCGTCGTTCCTCCCCGACCCGAGCTCCACCGCCTCCCTTCTTCGTCCTCGAGCCTCACCGAGCCAAGGCAAGGTGAGAACACACCTCTGTGAGGTCTCTACCGCTCCCCAACCCCCTCTTCTCCTCCGACCGAGCACCGCCACCGTCCGCCATGGCCGCTCGCGTGGCCAAGCTTCCTCAGAGCTTCCCGAGCCAAACCAACCACCTAGCCTGTTCCCCTAGGGTTAGTGGAGTGTGACGCACCCGGTAATTTCACTAGCGACTGCCGGAAACGGCGTAGCCGTATGTCGTCGCCGCCGCCGTCCGCCGCCGCTCGCCGCCGACACGCTGCGGTCATGCGCTGGCCAAGCCATCCACACCACCCGATGCGCCTCGTCGAGACGAGTCCATCAAGCACCACACCGCCGCCGGAGACCTCGCAGCCGGCGAGCAATCGCTGGTCAAACCTCCCCCCTGCTTCGCCCTCTCTGACGGGTGGGTCCCGTTGACCAGCGGACCCCGCGCGTCAGCCTCACCCGGTCCATGGACCACGTTCACGCAAGGCCGACCCGGGAAGATTCAAATGTTTTTTTTCTTTTTGTTTTATTTTCCAGGAACACTTGTTATTTTTGTGTAGCTCGT
This sequence comes from Coix lacryma-jobi var. lacryma-jobi, assembly GCA_009763385.1. Classification (NCBI taxonomy): domain Eukaryota; kingdom Viridiplantae; phylum Streptophyta; class Magnoliopsida; order Poales; family Poaceae; genus Coix; species Coix lacryma-jobi. Next base: position 157,274,772 of record CM019826.1, read on the forward strand.
TTTAAAAGTCCAAATGAAACACTTTCAGTTTTGTCACCCTGTTTATGAGTAGATCTATCATAGAAAAATATGAAAGTATTTTTTTGAGAAGTTTTTATTACTGTTTTTATTTATTTCAGTTTATATGCTTTTGTGGAGATAAATGGAAATAAGTGCTTTCTGATTTAGATAATTCATGGAAAATTTTATGAAAGTTTATTATCATGTTTTACACCAATGAAAATATATAAGGCACTGTTTATGTGGAAAAAGTTTCAGTTATGGTTTAAAGTCCTTTTTGACTGATTTCTTAGAATAAATGTTAAGATGCTTTATGTGTAAAATAAATTATAGGAAAAATTATACAGTCTCTGTGTATGATGTTTTAGTGAGGAAAAATGTAAGCATGGATTGTTATGTGAAGAAATATGGAGTTGCTTTACAAATGTACTTTTCTGTGTGTTTCTTTGGAAATTCACCTAAGAAATAATATAATGTTTCTGCTCATGGAACTTTTTTGATAAATATGAAATGTGGAGTAGAATCTGAGAAAAATAGGAAATTGAGTTTAGCACCCTTTTCTAGTAGGGTTGTAGTTCAATGGGATTAATTTGGAATAGATTTGTTTATTTTGTGTAGGCATGTATGTTTATGCTCTGTCAGTAAATTTTCTGCAGTAAAGTGTTCATGAGTAGATGCAGCTAGAAAAATTATGAAATTTGCTGTTTGACACTTTTTGAGTGAAAAGTTAGTTCAAAGTGCCTTTTGAGCAGTTTATTTGTTCTTTTTATATCTGCTGTTCTATATTTTATTTCTGGCTGAAAATTGTTCAGCGAAGTCCAGCAGGTGCTAATTGCCTTCTGAAATTTTTGTGGATTTTTCTAAGTTCAGGAAAATGTACTTGCAGTTCAAACCTGAGTTCTTTTGATTTATTAAATAAGAAATAGGTGAGTTAATGAATTTTGTTTTATGAGATAACTCAGTTTTTACCTCAATGTCAAAAGTGGTTCAACAAGTTGGTTTTGTTGGTTTGCAAGACTGTTCTTTTCATACCACTACTTTCCGCATCTCGCACCACGTATTATTTATTTTTCATTTTCAACCGCATTGCAATAGGATCGACAGTCCAAGAGCAAGACCAGGAGCAGGAGACAAACGTCGAGCAGGAGATCCCGGAACTTCATCAAACCGAGGAAGTCGACCCCGCGGCCGACACTAACCTGCCTGAGTGCCCCTCCCACGAGGCCTCAGTCTTCTCTCAAGGCAAGCCCCGGAGCATTCTAAGTCTCCCAGTTTTACAATTAAATTACTTGAGTCCTTTTATATTATGATGCATTAGGTATAGGAGTTGGTTGAGTCCCACTTGCTGCATTACCATTCCTTGTTATTGATTAACATCTGCCTTGCATCCCGTTGTTTATTTATAATGTAGAATTGCTTAGTCTGCTTAATAAAAGTAGTAGTTAAGGATGTTTCCGTAATACCCCTGATGGGTAGTTACTGGATCACGGTTGGCTATATTTGCTATCGTGGAAAAGAACCTGAGTAGTAATAAAATACGGTCAACTGGAAGGCAAGGCACAAGTTGGAAACTTGGGGCAGTCCGTCCGTTGGATCGTGTAGGTTTGTATCGATGTTGGCCCTCGTTCATTTTTGAACATGCCCTTTTACTTAGGGATACGTCGGTGCCGTAATCATCGACCCCAAAGCCGGTTAGAAGCTGTTCGGGCCGGAATCAACCCGAGTCGCGCCCTCTAGTATGGAAATGTGATCTGCCGCGTGAGGCCATCGCCAGGTTCCAATTGGGCGGTCCGTGCTTGAACCGCGACGATTACCACCACAAACAAGCATCGAGCGGTTGCCCAATGCATGGACCCGACGGGGAAAGTGTGGGCTGGTATTAAAGGTCTTTCACCAGCTGGTTTGGAATTCGATTCGAGTCGCCGTCTTCCCCGGTTAGTGGGAAGCTATGGCGAGCTTCACCACGATACAACTCCATGCGATGTGTAAAAGGTTCAACTAAAATGTGGATAAGTCAACTGGATATGGTTATGTTATTGCTTGCTAGACTCAAGTGAGTGCATTAGTTCAAGTGCAAACCTAGAATAAGGAATAGGTCTAAAAGTGACAACTCGTCAATATCATTAATTACCCCTTATCTGAATTTGAGCTTTTCGCAACTAAAAGATCCCAGCTCCACCCAAAAAGGACTTGCATATCCTTGGTGTCTTTATTTTCAGTTGGACGGGTAAGTCTAGCTGAGTACATTCCCGTACTCAGGGTTTATCCCGTTGTTGCAGATGGCCAGGTCTACTTTGGCTATTGTAAGCATTGTCTCTACCCGGTGGAAGGTGATGAGGAGTAGGCCCAGGGCAGTGTCGTTCAGAAGCTTCCCTTTTTCTTTTGCTGGTCTGAGACTTCTAGTGGCACATTACTTGAAAAAGGAGGAGTGAATTGTGTTGAGTTAAGTTATCAAACAATGTTTATTTGGGCCACATGTGTAGTGGTCGTATTTCAAAACTTATTTAAGCTTCCGCACTTTAAATTTGGGTTTGTAATAACTCCGTCTTAAATTCGCACTCTGATGTTTTAAATCCGTTTCGTTTATCTGTGATGTATCCTTGCGAATGTAATTCTTGGACGATGCGATCCTGTATGTTGTATGATGATAGAAATCCTTCGAGATTTCCGGACTACCGGGGTTATATGGGTTCAAGTATGAGTCGATGTCAGACGGATTTGACTAAGACGGTACTTGAGCTCTTATAATCAGGACGGTTCCGCCACAAATACCCCCCACTAAAATTTAAAGGCCACTAAAGTTTCCAGGTCCTTTAGTTAAGAAAGGGTACCTAAAAGTAACTAAACTTTAGTGGGTTTTAGTTACTATAATCAAACAGGAGTCACTAAATTTTAGGGATCACTAAACTCTAGGGATCACTAAATTTTAGAAGGCGGAACCAAACAGGCCCTGGAAAGAGCCCCAAACAACACGGCACGATCAAAATCTTAGCTTTGGAGAAGAAGCGAAAAAACAGGCACCAAGAAGTCGAGTCGTATTGTGGACATTCTGGATGCACAACTAGTCAACTGCACAAGCAAAATCTTAAATTTGGAGCTTGGACAACATAGTACGTAAGACACAATAGAGTTTTTGAGTGGGGATGGTTAGAAAGAACAGAGAACACTCAAGGGATCAGAGCCGACCTGCTTGAATGGGGACAGTTTTAGATCTGAATTGGGACTAGCTACATTGATAAGGAGGAGGTTAGAAGTAGATTCAGCTTCATCCTCGTTAGCCCAACCTAGGATTAGAGAAGGTCGAAGCGAGATTTGAAGAGTTTGCATGGCTTGGACAACATTGATTTCTGGTGTTTTAGGGTGGTCAGGAGGAGGATCTGGCAGAGTGGGAAGGACACGAGCATTACTCCCAATAGTGTTGTTGGAATTACTACTCGCCATAGGGTGAAGGCGAAGGAATCTGGATGGCTAGAGCAGAGGAAAGCTAGTGATGGGATGGGTCATCCCGGTGGCGAGGGGGCAATAAAACGGAGAGAAAAGACATAGAAAACTAGAGGAGTAAGCTAGAAACATCTAGAGCACACTAACGCATAAGAAACAGAAGAAATTGAAATAACTGTTGGATGATATGATGCTATTCTGTGATGGAAGAAAAAACTAGAGGAGTGAGTGAAAACTTACCTTTTGTCGGACACCGGTTACCCCTTTGCAAACCGACCAAGGTGTTGATCTCCAAAGTGGAACATTGTCTTATGTATCAATGATCTACACAAGCAGGTGGCTGGTGGAGGAATCAGATCTGGGAGGACGAGATCTTGATGGTAATGGGATTGATGATGGATGCAGGGTTATCGGAGGGAGGGATGGTGAAGGAACTGGCAGTCTGCCCAATGGTTCCCTAGCTCTTGTATGTTTTTGTTCGCTCCGTGTGTTGGTTGTGGCTTGTGGGTATGAGAGGTGCCTGATCTTGTTCAGAGATGCAATGCGAGTTGGCAAAAGCGCCAAGCAAATGGACTTGCTTCTATTGCCATTCCTTGAGTTGTCTGGCTGTTATCAAACTGTGTTCCAGTACCCGCTGACTGCATCTACAAGCAAAAAAGAGCAATAAAATCACTGAGTTTAGCACTGTACAAGTCAAATGAATAATCAAAGAGATAATAGTAATACATAGAATCACATCAAATCACTAACTTTAGAACTGACTTCATGTTGTCCAGTGTATACAACAAACACACAGTAAAATAATCAAATGGTTGCTAACTGCTCTGTTAACCATAAATCACATGGATCTTTAACAAAAACTAATCCAAGGTAGATCTACTACATTAGAAGTTACATAGGGAATCATCATATTCTGATGCTATATAGGGAATCATCATATTCCAATGGTAAATAATACAGATATCTTATTCCTCATTAGACATCATATTCTGATACTTTATTCTCCCTCACCTATTTCAATGTTCCAGTTTATATAAAATGCTATATTTGAGTTTGGTCATTTCTCCATTCGAGTTTATCTGAACAATTCGAAAGATTTGAATAACGATGACATGTGGCTGACAACTTAACTAATACATGTTGCTCTTACTTTTTTTCGGTCTCCTCATATTGAATAACGATGACATGTGGCTAACAACTTAACTAATACATGTTGCTCTTACTTTTTTTTAGTTTCCTAATATTAACCTCCAAGCAAGTGAAGATCCAAAAGTTATGTCAGTTAAGTATGAGTACATGATCAGATGTTTACTGAATGAGATCGTGAGACAATCAGTGTTAGAGAACGGTGAGGCCTAGTTCTTATAGATAGAGCCACTAGTGGCAGGGGAGCTTGAATTTGTGGATAAGTATCGCATCAATATTCTTCCAAGGATTCCCTCTGCTGTACCAGAATTCCAACACAAGATCTCTGTTCTTTCAAAATCTGGATTCGTAGTTGTTGTGCTTCGCCCAGCTGCACAGTTGGATCGCTACGAAAAGGGTGAAGACAAAAAAAAATTACTGGACAGAAATGGCAAGCCAATGGTGAAAGGGCCACTGAAGTTTCTTTTCAGCCTTACAGATTTATACCTGAAGGCTATCTCAGTTCAGGAAAGTGGCTGATATTCAATAATGTAGATCTGAAGGGGGTGATTTCTGAACTTGATATTCACCAACACACGACTAAGTTGCCATACAATTTAAGTTATGGAAGGCCTGACATGACAATTGACTTCTGTAAAGTTCGGATAGGTCAGGATTCACTTAATTCTGTGTACAAATTCCTCTCAAACATTGGACGTTGTTACTTTCAAGCGGAAACACAAATTGCGTAAGTTGCCATACAATTCAAGTTGTGGAAGGCCTGACATGACAATTGACTTCTGTAAAGTTCGGATAGGTCAGAATTCACTTCATTCTGTGTACAAAGTCCTCTCAAACATTGGACGCTGCTACTCTCAAGTGGAAACACAAAGTGCGTTAGCTTGCATAGCAGTTACTTGTTTTGAATCAACAAAAAGACGATGTGTGTACTATATGATGATGAGGCTTTTTCGTAAAAGGCTCTCGCAAAGAGTTGATTTGTCAGGATCAGCTAGTGATACATTTCTGAAAGGCTACATCTTGGAATGAAAGAGGAGAGGACTCCTTGTTGTGTGTGTTCTTGAGTGATGTTGTGTGAGGGAGTGGAGGCCTTCTTTTATAGGCTAGGACTAGTGGGAAGCATTCCTAGACAAGCATGGTGGTGCTAAACATACTCCCATTTGTGAAATTCTGCATCTTGGGCTATTTTCTCCTCGAGTTGGGCCTTCTCCCTCACTTAGGCCTGCTCCATGCACCTCCATGCAACACCACGAGAAAGGTCGTGCCATTTGGGGTCGGTGGTGTACCGGCTGGCCCATGGGACCGACCGGTCCCTGGGTGAGGCCTCTTGGCCTCTGCCTTTTGCTAGGTGAGCTCTGGGGGGCCCTTGATGACTGTTGGGCTAGGGGGAGTTGCGTTGTAGCCCGTTTTTCTGCCGTTCTTGTTTATTTGGTTGCGCAAATGTATGTCGGGAAGCGCCTTTTTGGTATGTCTTCATTTATTTGTATGTGTCCTGTAAAAATATAATTCTTCAAATACATGTGGAATTATGTCAGAAGTAAATGCATATGTGATGTTGGTTTGCCAAATTTCCCTATTTTTGATAGTAATTGAAGGTCGGATTTCCGAGTTAACGACTGTCAACAATAGGGAACCGATGCTCAACAAGCTCTTGGCTCAATCTAGACATCTGTGTATAATTCCATGCAAAACAATCAACGAACTCTTTCAAAAGCGCGATTAACTCAAGTTTATAATCGGCTTTCAAGTTTTGGTTTACAAACATCGGCCTAAGCACAGAACCATCCCTAGTATCAACTTGTTCTAAAGGGTCGGCCAACGTAAAACCTTGGCTCAACTTATTGAGCTCATCAAAGTCATCAATAGCCTCACATGCATCGGTCTTAAAGGTCCGATACTGTTCAACACCAGGCGTGGTGGTGGTGCCAGGCGCGACCGCCCTAGCAGACGTTGTCACTGGGCACGTCCGCCGACGCGACCGCCTGCACGGGGCTGAGCTACCACGGGCGCCGCCTGGGACGCAATGCAACCACTAGGGTCCTGCCTGCTTGGGTCTCGGCCTGCTGGGGCGCATGATCACCGAGGTCACAGCCGCATGTAGGCGCAGCTGCCAGGGCGCGAACAGCGCGGTTGCCGAGGCAAGCGCATCGCAGCCGCCGAGGCGCAGCTGCCGAGCGCACATAGGCACGACCTCTGGGCAGCTGCTGTGGTGGGGCGCGCCACCAACGTGCAGATGGAAACAACGCCGCCATCAACGTTTGCCTTCCTCACGATACAGGATAGCCTCCTCTTCCACCCAGTCTACCCACGCTCGCGCCGCTGCCTCCTCGCACCCACCCCCACACCACCGCCTCCTCTCCCTCCCCATCGCATCAGCGATGCGCTTGCCCACGTCCTGCCTCCTCGTATTCGCAAAAGTCGCCGCGTCGTTGCCTCTTATTCTTATCCCTCCCCGTCCCATCCACGCAACGCTCGCTCATGCCGAACGACGAGCCCTCACAGCCGCGTGCTGCGGCCGCACCCTCGTCCGTCGCAAGCTGCCAATGGAGGGGGCGGCCAGATCCAGATCCATCTGGGGTGGGCGCATCAAGGGTGGTGGCAGCGCTGACGCCCGCCTCCCCTTCGTGGTTGAGTTGTTGTCGCTTCCCCTTCTCTTCCCATGATTTGACGCTGCGACGACCGCTGCCTGGCCCCCTTCTCTCCTCTCGCTCCTACATCCACCGAGCGAAACATCGCCACGCCCTACTGCTTCTCTCCCATCATCCGTACATATTCCTCTTCGCTACAACCACTAACGTCTTCCACCAACTCGACACCATCGCTGCTCCATCGATAGCCACCGCCATCCCCTTCTCTCCCCTTGCCACTGCATGTTCCTCTTCCTCTTCCCCATGCCGATAGCATCCATGATTTGGATGGTGTATATAGCTTCTGATCTTGACTGCCCAGTTATCTATGCTAGATGGTCTATATGCTCCGTCGAATGATGATTTCATACAAAGGTGTGCCCCTCTTTTTGTTTTATAGCGATTCAATTTGTGTGATGGAACAACCGTTGAATCTTCCCAGTATGCCCTATCTAATGTGAAGGATTGATTTAGTTCACTTTGGATGTAGATCAGATTATTACAGTAGTTGAGGCCTTTCGTCCAAAGTAGAATGTAGGGTGTTAATGTGTTACAGAGTACATACTTCCCATCTCTCTGGTCAGAAGATCAAGGTATGAGAATGTGCTGAAGAAGATACTAATAATACTTTTAAATGAAAATTTAATTGGAACATATTTAGGCAACTCTGATTAGAATCAGATCAGAGTTTGATATTTTTTATTCCTAACACTGAAAAATATTTAGTGACAACATCACACGCAGCGGATGTGTAAATATAAATTTTAGATTCCTGCATAATAATTAAATTAATATGTTTCTATGACCTTCCTCCTGGAATAAGCAATCGCTCTCACTCTGGTGTTCATTTGTGCATGTGACTGCAAACTATGCATTTTTAGTCATTTGTTTGTGCCATGAAATTCGTCTTCATGCAATTTTATTAGTCAACACAGATTACCACTATGCACTACATGATGAGTTAATACATTATAGATCTCTTATAATTAATATAGTTAGTTCATATTACCTATATGAGACAATCCTTGGTGTTGACGTTGAGAACTCCGGTGGTGCTGGCAAGCAGACATATATGACGGCGGCGACGACAGCATTACGGTTCACTGGTTGGAGCCCACGGTAGCGTTTCCGTCAATTTTCAAACCAACTCAAAAGAACATGTCCAACAGTGCTCGCTCGAAAAGGTAACCAATGGTTCTCTCATTGTGTTTTAGATTTCTCTCATGGATTAAACTGTTGAAGGATTTTGCTGATGGATTGGTTCCTATGTGCCACAGCTTGAGTTTGTACTATTGCCATGCCCGACCAAGGCACTCAACAACTGATCTAAGTGCAGTATGAGTATTCGTCGATGCCCGACCAAGGCACTCAGCAACTGATCTGAGTGCATTAGGCATCTTCGTTGATGCTTTTTACACATTCAGGTACTGCCACTGAATTCATCTGCCTTGCATGTTTTGCACTTATCCGTTGTAAAAGGAATAGTGATAAACATATATACAGTAAGAACAACTTTCTATTCAAAAGTCTAAACATCCAAGCGAAGACTCGTATTTCTCTTGTGATTGCCTCTTATGTTATACACTCAAGGTTATTACTTTTGTGATTCAGATAGATTTTGTAGTCTAAATAAATCATGGTTCAATAGTGCTTAATATCTTTTTTTGAACATCTAGCAGTTGGCCAAAAGGTTGTGTAGTACAAAAAGACAGACAAATATAGTGACACTTGCTATTGCCACTCATTTAAGAAAGCAAATAGTTGATAGCCATTGCAGATACATGTCACATACTGATGTTTCATTGGTTGTTATTCAAAGGTACGCCTATTTTCTAAGGCAATATATTTCTTAATTTCAGCAAATGACAACTGCTACCATCTTTGTTAATTGTCAGGACAAGAATCTGTCAGCACTATGCAAGAGATTTCCAATTTATGATCTACAAAAACAAAATAAAAAAAGGCTCTGGGTGTCTCTGTCGGTAGAGGATGTTTCCATGGCGCTGCTGGAGACGACGCCCAAGGATAGTCTCTCCGAATGGTAAACTCCCAAATAACAGATTTAGATGTTTAAAATAGATAACTTGTGCTTCAAAAAAACTTGGTCTTGTGATGTGGATGGTTCAATATTTTTTTACGTGTTAACCTAATGTTTCTCCTTATTGATATCTCTGGGACGACCAATTTGCTTATGTGGTTGAACATTTTCTTTACATGTTACCCTAAAGTTTATACGTAGTGATGCCTCAAATGATATCCAATATTATGTCATGTTGTTCAATTTATATTTAACTAATAACTAATATGTCTCACTTTTATACAACTGATGTCAACCAACTTACAGCAGAGTAAAGTTGTGGACAATGTAGTGCCATAGAAATCAAAGAGCGGAAAGAAAAGACGTGCACGACTTTATATTTGTCTCTGAGTCAAAGTTGTTCTGAAGTGTAAGCACAAGTATTTGAACTTTCTGTGACATATCCATTTATTGATCCAGAGAAAGTTAAAATTTAGGAAAAAAATCATTGTTTCATGAGTCATGGTGTAAATTAGTCCATCCTAGAAGTTGTTGGTTTCAGTTTACTTGGTTGCAGTTTACGTGCCCATTATTTTTTTTGTAGTGTTCCATTACTGGTCTCTGCAGTAACACCAGTAACATGTTATTTCACTTGTGAAAATATAGCCATAGAAGAACTGGATCCATAGAGCACCAGTAACATGATATTTCACTTGTTAAGGGAAGATAAATGATTTTAATCCACATGTTTATAAGGAGAAAACAAATGAGAAGCAGTAAAGTGAGTGATATGCATTTTGCAATTGTGACCGTACCTAGAGTACTTTGGTATCATCATCATTTTGATTTTTTCAATTTATACTTCATCAAGGCTGTTGTTTCACTATACAATTACCAACAATACCACCACATTCAGGAGCTAGGCTGGAAATAAAGCTGGGTATGGATAAAGGAGAATATAAAATAATATGAGCAATGACTAGTGGCCAATGGCTAGGCCACTGAATGAGGCGATTGCTCCAAATTCAAGACCAACAACCGTATTTCTGCTATCCTAAGGTTTGGATATGTTGTCTGGGAATTCCTACAACATACTGATTGACAGCTGCTGCAATGGAGCCGCACCTTATGTGCATATGACCATGACCTTCGCAATGTTGTGGAATCACTTATATGTAATAGCTTCAAATTCTTTATGAGTAACGTGTTTTGGGAGGATAAAGCATGAATCCAGTGCCCATGAGATCCTCAACGGATGACACATCTAGTTTAATTTATCCAATAATAAGAGAAACTATATAGATCAAATCATTGTGCCAGCCTTAGATATATGCTTTGCATTTTGAGATCTCGAGCAATTAAGTTGGCGTACCCAACTATACTACTTTTTTCTTCCGCTCCTCCCTTGCACAACACTTCCTTCTTGCTTGGCACTCTCAAAACTTAGAAATATGAAAATATAAAAATATAAAATATAAAATCATGTTATTATTTTATAGATCTTGTTTTTTTTCATCATTCTCTATGACTGCAAATTTCATAAAATTTATTTTTTAGAATAAATATCAATTCAACTGTCTTTAATTTTACATTATTGTTATCTTATCTTGTGATCCTTATATTTTTAATATTAAAATTTAGTTGTCCCGTAGCAACGCACGGGTACGCTACCTAGTAACTACTGTAACTTTGTATTTGAAGATTTAAAACTCTAAAATTTAAAACTTTAAATTATTAATTTAGAAAGTTAATACTGACCCATTTAAAACTGTATACTTTAAAATTTATAAATTTATAATTTTAAACTTTATTTTAAATTCATAGCGTGTGAGAGGAAAATAAATTTTATAGATCATCATTCTATATTTCTACTTCGCAACTTATAAAACTCTCTTCAACTCATCCCCCTACATACGGTAGAAATACAACACATGAATACTTCTCTCGTATAGCCAACAATTATATACAAATATAATTATATACAACAATCGTATTAGATTAATTAATATATGTCTAAATTATAATTCTTAAAATAAATTCAATTCTAAGGATCCAAATGAGCCCTTGGTGCATGCAACCTACCACAAAATGGACTGCATAGGGGGAAATACATGCTGCGAGGCCAACCATGTCTCGACAACTCCTTGGTTCATCATATTCTGTTTTTGGGATAATGAACCATGAGAAGAACTTGCATTTTGGTGGTGCCCAGTGTTAGAGTATGACATGGGCCTATTGAGCCTGGGCTGGTAGTATAGCCCGTTAGGATTAATTAGAGATAAGGGTCGCTTGCTTAAGGGTCAAGGAAACCTCTCTATACAAGGAGAGGAGATGTATCAATCTAATCAAGCAAGAATTAGGAAAACTCTTCCCTCTTGCCCGGCCGTGAACAAAGCCCCGCGGCCGGACTTCTCTCACCCTGCAGCCGCCGCCGCCGCAGTCGTAAACAGTACCCGCGGTACTGTAGCAGCCGCGAGTACTGTATAGGCCGAAGCTGCATTCAACATAACAAGTATTCATTCTAGACAGACTTCATGGTACACCGTAACAAAACCCAACAAAATAATACGATCATTCCATCCTAGTGAAGGCTGAAGACTCCAACATAGCAAGCCCATCATAATAATCAGTAAGGATACAAATACCAACGTGAAATTATCGACCATGTAACCTTCACACACATCTTAATGGAACCACAGATTATTTCTTTTTCTTCTCCACCAATGACTCCTGGAGTAAATCTAATGGTGGTGCTTTTAGTTTTACCATCACCAGTCCGGGCAACAATAGTAAGTATCAGCTTTTCCCTCATATTGACAGCTACCACGTTTCGCAACAGTCGGATAACTCTGTTTCCATTGCTAGTCATTGCTTCAGCCATTTTGCTATCGTGAAGCACAATACTATCCCTGATACCAGTGGTGCAAGCAGTGATTTCTCCATAAAATCTTCCCTGCAGAACTTCAATAGCAAAAGTTGCCTCGACTGCCTTTTTGACTACTGCATATGTAATCATCACCTTACTGAGTTTAGTGTCCAGGGTCTGCCTTTCAACCTCCATGTCTTCCCACAATCTATAATTTAAGCGATCCAATGCCAAGTAACCTTTACTCAGTTGTTTGTCCTTATGCCTTCCAACACACTTGATCTTCAAATCAAACTCAAAATACATATAATATGTTAGCGCGAGTCCTCGTTTTGGGCCAGTCAGAATCAACGATTCATCCTGCAAAATGGTCCGGATGATAAGGCAGGTGGTATCTTTATCTGAATACATGTTGCTGCGATAAAAGTACAAGAAATTCCAACCACATACAGCATGCTACTACCATGATGAAATCTTTAGACATTCAATGCTATTAGTGTGCAACCACTTACTAATATCATCAGTATAGGTCTAAAAATCATAGTATCATGAATATTGAACTCCCAAAGGATAGGTCTCAAACGTCAGTTTTACTCTCTTTCATGCCCATTTTAAGACCACACACTCAAATTATTGATGATTGGATCCAAGTGTATTTACCGTACTTGACTCCCAAGGGAGTTGCATCAGCTACCACTATTGCTACTAAAATGCAACTATGCAAGTACAGTTCCACTTTATGCAACATAGAAATAATAAACTTTACATTTTTTCGTTCTAAAAATTGATAAATCATATGCACATTCTCAGTTTTAGAAGTCGTGCGATTCCGTCCCAAAAGAGAAAAATAGCACACACCACCAAGTATTCACCTAGGGGATTGCAAGGGTTTATTGTTAACCACAACAACATTGCTGATCAAATAAACATCGAGTGCAGCTCACTATATGCTTTAGTCATAACGATAACCAAGAAACTAAAAATTTGACACGCAAGAAGAGGCCATAAAATCTCAAGTTAGTCCACACAATATGCAGAGACGAGCATCCAACTTACCTTGGACAAGATGAGTTGGCAATGATCTCTATCTCGACGGAAGAGATAAACACACTTGAGATCGATGTCGTCTCTGGCAATTACGGTGCCATAGACTTCGATCGGAAAGCCAACATCAGAGGATACTATCTTTATGGAGAAGACGTTTGCAGAGTCGTCTGGAACAAACCGCATATTGCCATCGTCCGAGCTATTGCCATCCGAGAAAGAGGTTATATTGATGGAGCGGAGATTTGCGGAGTCACTGGCAATAAACTTCTTCTCACCATCTGAGGCCGGCGTATTTGCAGAGTCACCCCGGTGTGACGGAACGGCCCTAATCTCATGGCCCACGTGTCCCTGTCAACCTCTGACAGCCGAACCCATGTTCCATGTGATTAAGACCTGTTCGCCACCGGGCTACATCAGTGCCCAATGTCCGCAGGATCATCTCACAATTCGGTTACAGCATTGCATACTTTTACAAATAACATCGGAATAAAGAGCGGAAGACTTAAATAACATTAGTTTTACAAAGCAGGGTTCCAAGTAGAAATTAAGGTGCAGTTATTACAAACCAAGTTCTGATAATAGAAATAGACAAGGGCAACGTAGCGGAGTACAACAAAATAAAGATACTGATAATCACCCAGCCCGAGGGTGCACAACTATTCTTCGGCATCATCGGCCTCTTCCTGGACGATGGTCATGCAGCAGGGCGCAAGACACATCGGGGTCTCAGTCATACCTGCAGCATGGGTAACAAACTCTGAGTACTGGGGTACTCAACAAGACTTACCCGACTAAAGAAAAGGGAGAAGACTCAGGAATGAGAGGCTTAGGGTAGTCAAGGTAAGGCTTAAGCAAGATTAGGTATTTTGCAGAAAAGCATTTTGTAAACCTTATTTTATTTTGGAAAGATTCAGTATTCCTCAATTCTTCATCGTTCCTGATTCATTTTACATTTCAAAACATTCATAGTTGAAAACCACTCTCCGTTGACAGTCAGTGACCAAGTCTCCATAACCGAGGAGCAACGTTAATCCGGATAAATAATACTCAGCTGAGGATCTCTATCCACACTGCATATGTAGCACCCAGGCTTGCATATGTCAACTCGTCTACCACGATTCCTCCAAGATTAGGCCCGGTCCTATGTCACCCGGAAGTACAGTACACCACTCCTATCCAGGTACGACGACCACGTGGGTACATGCTACTTCCGCCATCTCTCCACTCTCAGTGCGCGGTTGTCGGTCCAATAAAGGATTCCTCGGAGCCAGAGCTTTCCGAAGTATGTGAATAGTTACAAGTCTTGACCAGCAGGCTCCCATACGGATGGTCCCTAAAATTTTTCCGTCAGCAACAAGCACCTCGGGACTCTAACCCAAGAGTACAGGTCCTGTCGGTTTTTCAACCCTGTCCCGGTCGGTGTCAACTGTTGAGTCCCGGACTACAACATGACGGCACCGTACGCACGGACAACCTCTTCTCGACAATGACCACATGCTAGCTAGGCAAGCAGTCATCGAACGGGAAGTAAAGCCAAATTCCCATAAAGATTCTTTCAGTGATCACACTTTTAAAAAATGGCATTTTATTGCAAAGTCTAATTCAATAAGCATTGCTAAGCATTTTTCAAATACTTTTGAAAAGCAGGTATCGGGTGTATCAGTGGTCAAGGTGGATAGTGCATCAATTAGGATAGCACACAACTCCTATAAACCTAATGCAATAATTTAACTCAAAAGCATTTAAGGAAATCATTTTATAAATTCAACGAAAGGGGTTAAATGCACCGGGACTTGCCTTGAAGAGCAAAGACAGCTGACTCAGGGTTGGAGGTGCAGAGGTCGAAGCTCGGGGTAGCCTCAGGGGTAGGTTCGTCAGCGGCTGCCTCGACTTTGATTCCTTCTCCTTCGGTCACTATACGGATGCAATGATGTATGCACATGAGTATGCTAGCATGAACAATGCAACACAGGGCATACAACATGAACTCTACTTGATTTTTTTTATTTTTTCCTAATTATATAAAAAGGTCATTTTATGAAGTTACTCCAAAAGGCCTCAAAAATCTACCAGAGACTAAGCATGACATAACTAGCACATAAAAATTTATCTCATGATTTTTGGAGCTACACATGTTTTTCTAAAAATCTAAAACCATTCATTTCTTAATTAAAAGGGAGATTTTTCATTTTCAAATTTTTGCACAAAGTCCAAGTTTCATATTTTTATAAAATACTACATGGTATAAAGAGTTAACTGTAAAATTTTCAGAATTTTTAGAGCAACACAGAAAATCATACAAAAAGATGAAATAGCAAGACTATTCACAACTTCCAAAAAGGAAAAGAGCACTGTGCTCCTCCCTCGCAGGGCTCGGGCGAAGCGGAAACAAACGGTCGTCCGAGGCCTGGCCGGGAGGCTCGGGCGAGACGGAAAACGATCGTTTCGTCCGAGGCCTGGCCGGGAGGCTCGGGCGAGACGGAAAACGATCGTTTCGTCCGAGACCTGGCCGGGAGGCTCGGACGAAGCGGAGGGTGCATGCTTGCTCAAGGCTAGGCTCGGCGAAGCTGAGGGTGCGTGAGTCCGCTCGAGGCTAGGCTCGGGCGAAGCGGTGAGGGTGTGTGAGTCTGCTCCGAGGCTGGGCTCGGCGAAGTGGCGAGGGTACGTGTCTGCTCGAGGCCTGGCTCGAGCGAGTGCTTGCTCGAGGCCTGGCTCGGGCGAAGCGGAGTGGAAGCAGAGACCGGGGCTTCGAGTGCTTACCACGGGTCGGAGGCAGGGCTCGGCGGGACGGGACAACTCGACGTGGCGGTGTTTCGGCGGAGCTCTCTCGGCGGCGAGCGGCGTGCCGGCGACCCTGTACACCAGACACGGTCACCAGGAGCGGGTTAAGAGCGCACCAAGATGAGGAAGATGAAGCAGGGGTCGGAGAAAGATGATCATGGCCGGAGAGTGGGAATTTCCCGAACCCGAGCTCACCGTTGTTTCACCGGAGTTTGGGAAGATGGGGTTACGCCGGGCGATTGGAGGCGGCGGAGGTAATTTGAGGGGCTGGGAAGCTTCGCGAGCTCAAGGCGGAGCTTCTGGGCTAGGTGGTTGACCGGCGGAGACCCTGGAGTGAGCTGGTGACGGTGGCGGAGGAACGACGGCCGGCGGGTGGCTTTTATAGCCGCACTCGGGGACGGATGAGCGTCGCGTGCAGGCGGATAAGCTTGGCCGAAGCGTGCACAATCGATTGCACGCTGGCGGAAGGACGGACGTGCGCGCAGGGACCGGGTGTGCGTTCGTCGGCGACGGCCACGCGGCGGCGACGTGCTGGGAGCAGTGGGGGACGGGACACGGTCAGCGCTTGCGCGTGCGGGGGCAGAATGATGGCGCGGTCACGGGAGACAAGTCGGGGGCGGGCGTGCGGCTGCCAGGCGCGTGGCGCACGCAGCTCCGGCGAGCGGCCATGGCCGGGCCCCTCCCTGCTCTGCTCTGACCCTAGGTAGGAGATGAACAGGGCTAGGTCTAGGTGTTGACTTTCTGAATTTTGCAAATTACTCTCAAAATTTGAACTGAGCAGCAAAAACTCAAAATACCAAAGTTGTGTAGAAAAAGAAGATCTACAACTTTGTCAATATGAACATTTTCAAAATCTAAACAGTTTTTGAACCACATTTGAAATCAGAAAAGGGGACACTTTTGGGATTTTAATAAATTCAAAATTACTTTTAATTTTATATTGAAACTTGAAAATCTGTAAAAACCAAAGTTGTTCCTCTTGACAAGATCTACAACCTTGCTTTTTGGACCAAGTCCAAATTTTAAATAGTTTTTAATTTATTAAAAGAGGGGTAAAAACCAGGGTTTGGAATTTAGGGTTTTTCAAAGGGATTTGAAATCTGTTTTTGATTTTGGGTTTTGAACAACACAACAAAGCTTCAAGACACTAAACTGAACAAGAAATACACAAGACTAGGCACAGAGTTGAAATTACCATTTTGCCCTTATAGGAAGATTTGGGCTTTTAGGGTTTTTAGAAAAAGGGATCACTACACACAAAATACCTTTTAGGAAAAGGTAAAGGCAAGCAACCACTAGACAAACATTAATGCATGACAAGAATGATTATGACTAATGATGATGACATGTCAGGTTAATTACAGATTAAATACCAGAGGTGTTACACCCGGACAGTGCCGTGAGCATAGATCAATGCCTCAGTGTCTCTCATTGGACCAAGCGGCGCTGCAGTGCAAGAAAATAAAAGCTTTAGACTTAGATTGATGTTTGCATGTCGGTTTTGGATGAAACCTATAGGTATACATTCATGCACACAGTTGCTCAGCCATAGATGCATTATTTGTGGATGAGATCAACAAAGACCCAGTAGTTAGTTAAATCTGAATACGATGAAGACTACAATCAAATAGAAGGGAAAAAAATAGGTTGTGCAGGTACAATCAATATATATGGTTGTAGGTTGTGCAGGACTGCAGGCACATTGCAACTAGCTGTCCGAGAATTTTTAGCATGCACTCGAATAGCTTAGTGATGGAGTTTCTAGAACTCTAGATGGTAGACAATTAGTTAAGCAATCAAATAAGGCGAAGTACGTTACATGGATGGAAAACAGCAAACAAATGTGAAGTTATATAGAATCATCGTCAAATCTAAAAGGCGGGTAATTAAGTAATAATTAACAAAATAACTAAACTTACACTCCTCGTCGTGGTCGAATGCGATGATGTCGCGACGTGTTCAACTCGGGAGTAGTAGGTGCTCCCATTCTTGGGGTCGTACTCGCGGATCCGATCCAATGAGGCCTGGCGAGCTCTCCGCAGCTTCCTGTTGTGGGCCTGCTGCTCTCTCTGCATCTGCCTCCGGTGCTCGGCCACCGCCGCCGCCTCGTCGAAGAAGAAAGGTTCCAGGCCCGCCCACTCGTCGTCCCCGTCCCCGTACCCGGCGGCGCTATGCTCGCAGCGGTCGTCGACGGCCATACTGGCTTTCCTCCGCCTCCGCGCGCGCCGCTTCGCCCTTGCGCTCCTCCTTCTCATCCTCCGCCGCAGCGTGGCCGTCGTCGGCCACCGGCCCCGCCTTGTCCTCGTCGACGCATAAACGTCCCAAGCCTGCGCATGCTGTCGTCATTGTTCGCCACGGAGGAGGAGAAGCTTCCGAATCGCACCGCGCGCCGCCCGCCGCCGCCGCCGCCATGAACACCCCTTGTTATTAAGGCCCGATGTGTCCTCATCCGCTACGGTTTGGTATGGAAACTTTGGATGGATGTCGTCGGGCTTCTTCTAGCCCAGCCCAGATCAGACAAGGCCATCCCAGCCCAACCCAGTACAGCACAGCACAGCGTCGGGTGGTAACGAGTCCCCATTTTTCTAATCTAACAAAAAAAAAGTCTCCAATGGCACTATTTGTCATATCTATATCTATATCTATATATCTATTCTATATCTATACCTAATACCTAATACCTAATACCTAATACCTAATACCTGATACCTAATTTATATATATATTTATATTTATTATTTTATTTTATTTTATTTTATTTTATAATAAAGAGAGGCAAAATTTCTGCCTCTTTTTTCGTCTGGTCTGTTTTCGTCTGACCCTTTTATTAGCAAGGGTCCGACTCCCCTGCAGTCCAGGCGGACCTCCTCTACCTTTCTCCAAAATCGAGTCGGAATTTCAGACGCCAATCATGACATGTTACGCCTGAATGCTCCAATAAAATCCACTTGCAGTTTTGTGTTCCATCAGGAATCAGAAATCAAGGTAAGTCAAGATCAAAATAGAAATCGAATTTGTCCCTAATTTATTCTCTATCTCTACCTCCACGGTCCTACTCGAAATCACCGAGGAATTTCTAAATCCACGAGCAATATACAAGAAGACCGAGACTAAACCGGCGCAGCAATCCAAATCCAACTCTAGAAAGACAAGCAACTTATAAAATCAAATCAACTTCATCCATACATGAATCGATCAAAGAGAAAATCAGAGAAACAATTAAATCGGGGAAATTAGAGAACATGGTCATGACTCTAGGTCGCCCGAGGCACCCGTGCCGCGGCCTCCATGCCATCAGCCAGGTCGCCCGCGTCGCCGCATCTGCTCTCGTTGGCCACACCGCGGGCCATGGCATCCTACACACACGAACCGACGCGCAAAGACTCAGATCTGATTCCTTCGATTTGCAGAGGTCGTAATGGACCTTATCCCTGCGATTGGAATACAAAGCATTGAAGGTTAGGGTTTCGGTGCTCGGCTTCAAGGGAAGGGAAGAAGAGTGGTGCGAGTACCTGGTTTCCTACATTAGGGCCATGGCCACGATCTGGACAGACCACTGGGAGCATTGAGCGTGACACGAGCAAGGGAGGGGCGTGGGGAGATGGCCGGCATTCGCGCTCGCGTTGATGTGGTGGCCGGTGGGGCGGGGGCTTCTGCATGGCGACATCGCCGGCTGGTGGATGCAACAAAGCAAGCAAGAGAGCAGCAGCGGGTGAGGGAGATTGAGAGTGAGCGTTTGTGGGTTGCGGCGGCTGCAGGTGAGAACTATCGAGAGAGATGATAGAGTTAGCAGGTAGGGTTACTCTCGCAATATATACTTTGCTCTTGTATAGGCCTTGGTGGGATACTAATGAGATGCAAGAGCGCACCCGCATGGGCCTACTTTTGGGCCGCTTTTCCTTCACAATTTATTTTGTAATTTCTGTTTTCTTTATTTTCTTTCTCTTCCTTTTACATTTTTATTTTTTGTTGACTTCATGTGTCTACAACATCTATTTCAAATATAACACTATTAAAATTGCACGTACGTTGTAACAAAAGGTGTTCTAAAAATTATTATAGTATTTATCGACCTATCTAAATAATTAATAAAAATAATACATCATTATATATATATATATATATATCTTTAACTTTATAGAGTTTATTTAGATATAAAAGATTATCTTAGTCACATAATGGTAGAGTTTATGAACCTGTGCATCGCACTCTCCGTGATTTTTAATTTCACAAGCTTCATTTTTTTAGATTAAATATTAATTTAACATTAGTACTCAATTTTACAGTATTATCATCTTACTATGCGATTCTTATGTTTTTATTAGTTGTTCCGTAGCAACGCACGGGCACCCTACCTAGTCTAATAATAAAGAGGCAAAATTTCTCCCCATTCTTTTCGTCTGGCCAATCTATCGTCCAGCCCAGCGCCGGTGCATCATTAATCAAAATTGAAGGGTAATGCTTCTCTAAAAGGGAAAGGAAAACAAAAGATTTCACAGCGGCCTTTAGTCCCGGGTGCTTTCAACCGGGGCAAAGGTCCAGAGAGAAAAAATAAATGTGTGTTCTATGAGATTCAAACTCAACACATCTCAGCTCAGGCACGCTTACCAACTGAGCTACGCAACCCACGTGATGTAATTCGGGACGTTTTCCTTTTGAATCCACTCGTGAAGAACCTTTAGCCCCGGTTGCTAACACCAACCGGGGCTAAAAGGACCTTTAGTCCCGGTTGGTACCACCAACCGGGGCTGAAGGGTCACCCTTTAGCCCCAGTTGGTATTACCAACCGGGACTAAAGGTCTAAAGGTCCAGGACCTTTAGTTCGGGTTGGTAATACCAACCGGGACTAAAGATTCATCTTTAGCCCCGGTTGGTAATACTAACTGGGACTAAAAGTCTTTAGTCCCGGACGCAAATTTTTGTCGAGACTAAAGCTCAGTTGATAGATCGTCCAAAGCCTGTTCTCTAGTAGTGTTTCGATGTAAATATAAGGCACATATATAAGTTAGACAAAAAGAATTTTGCATAGTTTGAATCAAATATAAGTATGCTCATTTACTATATAAAAATGTGCAACTACAAATCATATTCATAATATTGGTTTTCTAACTAGAGATGGTTAAAAAAATTTTATAGAAAACATAGGTCGATCGAAGTCTAACTCTAAGGACCTAGTCAAAATAAAATAAGTTAAGTGGAGAGAATACTATAGAACAATTGCAGCAATAGGCCAAGTAACATTTATGGCATTATGGGACCTAGTCATATACTCCGTATAGAGCATATATTGACAAAAAAAAATATCCTTCCCTTAATAAATAATAACTATTTATATTTTAGCTATCACTTCTATTCATATGTGGCCATCGAGTGAAGGCCAAGCCAAGAGAATTGTAGTACATGTACTATGAGAGTAGTGCTAGTTGAACAAATCAATTAGTTTGGCAAGAATATATTATGGGTGGAGACAAGTAGAGTGAAGGCTAGAGAGCTACCCGTCATGTTGCTCGTCAGATAGAAAACTAATAAGTTGCTCATCAGATAGAAAACTAATAACGAACCTTACTATGAGAAATGAATGTTGAAACCGGGTGGGGGTGAAATCAATGACAAACGCTCACAAGCCACTCATAGCGAGGATGAAATGAATAACAATGCTCACTAGCCACTCATGGCAAAGGCATGATAATTCACAACTACTCTATGTTGGATCGGAAATTCAGAGTAATAAATAAGGAAGAACACATGGATGCATATGGAAGAATGCCGAGGGTAGTAGAAGCAGTGGGTGAATGGTTGATGCTAGTTTCGGTTGCTAATACTTGTGTATTGAAGCATAGTTGTTATTTTGAGACATTGGAGGCCACTAAATTTAATCCACGCATGATCAGGAGTGTGAGATGTTTGAATACATGCAGTGTTTGAGCCAAATTCTATGGTGTGTTCATCGTTATTGCTTGCAACGTGTAGGACGAATAGATGATCATACCTCTGAAATGTTAGAAAAAAAAGTATAATAGAACATAGAGTACAAGCTGAGTGCAGGCTGTTTGCGTTGTTGTTAGCACGAATGCAACACCCAACACTTCATCTATGTCGTGTGTTCCACGGACTCGGTTAGCATCAGCCGCAATGGTCTGTCGTTGTTCACGAATGTAGTTTCTCCACTCTATGCATGCCTGCCCATAATGTCTCGGGTTGCCACCTCTTTGTTGTATCAATGACCAAACAATCTTCCCTGCTCAATTCATTTGTGTTTGCTTTTCCTTCCACAACACCCAAACCTCCATGGTCTTTGATTCCAGTTTTTCTTCCTTTTCTAAATCTAGCATTGACATTTCTCTTCCACCAGCCCATACTATGTGTTCCAATAAGTGAACATTCGCTTGCATGTTCTTATAGTTCTCGATACCAATGAGTATAACTACAAAGTTGATATTCTTCTTCAACTTCATCCTTAGTTCATGTTGGAGAGTCCATGACCACTTAGAAACCACCATATCTGTATGAGATCTACTCAAATTAGTAAACACTAAATACTATCATGGTTGCATGATTTAAATTTTGTCCCTCGGACTATATAAGAAGGGGTAGAGCCCCTATATTGTGATCTTGCTTCTTATCCATAAACCCTCGCATTATCAACACTCCAACAACTGAGTGCATGAATTAATAAAGAAACAATTCTTAACTAGATGTATGGTAGTATTACATGCTTGAACTAGTGTGCAACCCCTCTAATCATCTATGCTCAATACGATGGTCATTATAGTCATAGGTGAAAGTGCATGTTGCACTTAAGTATGATTTTGGATGACTTGATGATAATATTGATTAAAGGTCTAATATGCTTGCTAAGTGTGACACAGGAAAAGGGTTATCTCACAATGAAATTGAAATGAAATGCAAGAGCCAAAATGATGGATTGTTGTATGATATTCATGTCACAAGCACAAGACAACAATGGAAATGACATTGATGAAAAGGCTACTCTATTGTGGGTTAATCATGGTTCATATGTGTGCTAACAAAGGATTCAAAGCAGAGTGTGATTGAATGGCTTGAAGATGATGAAGATAGCAAGGAAAGAGTCTTCGAGGTACTAAGCAAGGGTGAAGGGCAAGCGACGGCTTGGCGACCGAAGAACCTAGTTAGGGTGAAGAAGAAAGTACTTGCATTTAGTCGAAGGATCAATCAAGCTTGAAGATTACATTAATTGGAGAATCAACATTCCTAGCAACAATGTTGATTAAAGTGAATTGACACATTTGGGATTTCATCATATCACTTGTATGGAGCCAAGTCACATGCTCAAGATGGCTATGCTCGAGGGATATCTACTCTTTATCATGACAAGCATTCCTCTAGGTAAAGAAAGTGAAGAGAAGCGGCTTTGGTTCAATGGAAATCAACTTAAGAGGTTTAAAACTTGTTTTTCAATTCATCTTGAGTGATTAGGAAAGCCGTACTATTAAGTATGATTCTTCATAAGTGCTCAAGTATAAAATAAAATCAAAAGAGAGACACAAAATCACTTCACGAACACTTGGAGAGGTTGTTGTCAACTTCCAGCGTCGGAAGTTCCGACCTTAAAGTCGGAAGTTCCGACACTGGGATTTTCAGCAAGTCTGTCCTCCCAGCGTTGAAAGTTCCGATCCGAGTTCCGACACTCCCAGCGTTGGAAGTTCCAACCCGAGTTCCGACACTGTCAGCGTCAGAAGTTCCGACGCGAGTTCCGACAGTGGGATCTCGACCTACTCAGCCTCCGGCCGCAAGCTCGTCGGAAGTTCCGGTTATCTCCCGGAAGTTCCGACCCGAGTTCCAACACTGACTGAAAAGTAGCCGTTATACCTCTATGAACAGTGTTTCTAGTGAACGTCGAAAGTTCCGAGATCTAGACCGGAAGTT
Organism: Coix lacryma-jobi var. lacryma-jobi; assembly: GCA_009763385.1. Lineage (NCBI taxonomy): Eukaryota > Viridiplantae > Streptophyta > Magnoliopsida > Poales > Poaceae > Coix > Coix lacryma-jobi. Next base: position 157,298,605 of record CM019826.1, read on the forward strand.
CCGACCTTCACGTTTTCAGACCAACGGCTAGAAAACGGCTAGTTTCGTGGGTGGGGCTATAAATACCCCCAAGCCTCCCCATTTGGAGGCTGTTGATTCTACTGACTTCTATACCCATTCTAGAGCTTCCAAAGCACTTTTCAACCCTCTCTTAGTGAGTGATTGACCTCTAATTGCCAAATCCATTTGTGGGTTGAGAGAGATTCAAATTAGAGAGCAAGCCACCTCTTGAGCACTTGTGCAAATCGTCGATCTTGTTGTGCGCATTCGTTACTCTTGGACTCTACAGTCCTAGACGGCTAAGCGTCACCGTTGAGCACCCAAGAGCTTTGTGGAGTGCCTTGGAAAGTTTGTGAAGGTTCGATCTCTCCTCAAAAAAGATCATCTAGTGGAAGGAGCATTGCGGGTTCAATAGACCGCGACTAGAGTGACCTGTGGTGTCCTCTAGAGCCCTCCTTTGTGGTAGCTCGCAGCCGGCTCAACGGAGAGTAGGACCCGAGGGGGTGCCGAACTTCGGTAAAACAAATATCGTGTCTCCTCTTGTTATTACATTCGATATTTGTGTGGCTCGAGCTTTCCCTGCAGGTTCTGTGTGTTGTGCATATATATATTGTATCTCTGCAGGGTGTGTGAAAGTTGTGAAGAATCCGGAGTCGATTTGGAGCTCTGTGCCGAAATCGCAAATACCGGACGTGTCCGGTATTGCTACCGAACGTGTCCGATATTGCCTAGAGGCTCAGCGACTTAGGGATTACCGGACGTGTCCGGTATCCCTACCGGACGTGTCCGATATTAGCTCTTTGTGCAGAAACTTTTATATATTGCTCTAATTCATTTGTGGTGCAGGAACTTGACTCTATATTCATTGTATATCTTTCATATACTGTGTGTTTGTCTCTTGTGGGGTTGATTTACTCCGATTGAGAGCTTACAAGAAATTGGAAGCTCATATACTAATCGCTTCCGCATTCAAGGTGTTAATTTTTCAGAAACGCCTATTCACCCCCTCTAGGCGGCATCTTAGGCCCGTTCGGTCCTTTCAATTGGTATCGGAGCTCGGACTCACGTTTGAGCTTCACCGCTTATGAGAACGGATGGATTCGCCTATGGAGACAGACGTGGTGCTTCTCCAAAATGATGGTTCAAACTTTCTATCTTGGTCATCTTATGTACTCAATGCATTTCGGGCTATTAGCCCCATTGTTGAGCATATTGTGGATGCGAGCATATCTCTTTCTATAGTTGATTGGAGCAACTATAAGAACTTAACAAAAGAGGAAGAGATATGTGTGCAGCTCAATGCTCATGCGTGTTTAATCTTGTTAAACTCATTGAGTGCAGAGGTTCTTGAGGAGGCTATCTATAATGGAGAATCTCCACCGGAGAGTTCTCATGTCATTTGGACTAGACTTGCCAACCTATATGGAAAGTCAAAATGTGATGAAGCACATGATTGTGATTCATTGGAAATGAGGTCCATTGAATCATCATCATGTGAAGAGGCCTCAAGAAGCCTCAAGGAAGATGCACCAGATCGGGAGGCGCGGGCTGCTGCTCCTCTGGTGCCTGTCTGCACATACCGGACGTGTCCGGTATTGCTACCGGACGTGTCCGGTATTTGCCCAGCAGACAGGGATCAGGAGGCAGCTAGCAGCAGTTCTCAAGCCCGGTGGCAACCAAGTGATGAGTCGACCTCAGTATCTCATGATACTCATCACTTGTGTCTTATGGCCAAGAAGAACAAGAAGAAAGCAACCAAGAAAGATCAAGAGAAGATTCTTGGTGAAATCAAGGAGAAGGCATCAAGAGATAATCAAGTGGAGAGTGATGAAGATGATGAAGATGATGACTCTCTTGATTATCTCAAGTATGAAGACAAGCTCTTGTTCGTCAAAGTATTGAAGAAAAATGATGAGCTAGAGAAGGAGGTGGAGGAATAAGAGCAATCCCTTCAAAATCAAGAAAAGTTCCTCATCTCCAAATTGGAAGAGCTAAAGGCATTAGAAGAAAGGTATGAAAAATTGTCAATTGAGCATGCTTTAGCTACTAACTCTCTCTCTCTCTCTAATGTGGAAAGGCTAGAGAAGGAAAACTACAAGCTCGAAGCAAGATTGAGTGATCTCTCATTTGAGCACAAGTTCCTACAAGAGGACTTCTCCCATCTCAAGTGCTCACATGAGAAGCTAGTAGAATCAAATGCCATGCTTGAGATAGCACATGAGGTTGTGATTGCAATGGTAAAATCTTCTCAACCTCACACAACTACACTCACTAGTGCACCATCTCAATTAAATATTATTTGTGCTAATGAGTGTGCCTTTCAAGCAAGCCAATCTTCGATTGAGCAAACTCTTAAAGAAAATGCTAGGCTCATCGAAGAAGTAAGAAATCTAAAGAAGGATGTGATTAGATTGAAGGATGAGGAGAAAGCACAACCTTCTCAAGATAACTGTGATTACATGGTGAAGAAGCTTGAGAAGGGTTCAAACCTTGCTTACTCCAAAGTCCAACAAAATAATCTCATCCCATCCAAAGAGAAAGCAACCAAGAGCAAGAAAAGCAAGAAAAGACTTTGCTATGGTTGCAGGACATATGGTCATGAGAGTGCCATGTGTCCACAGAAGACTTGGGCCGACAAATGTGAAGCGGTCGAGAAGAGGGCAGCCACCAAAGTGGCAAATCAAGTGAAGAATGATGGTCCAAGTGGTGGTGTGAAGTGTCACACTTCATGCCATTCAAGCAAGAAATGCACCCTAGCCCAAGATTCAAGAAAGAGGCCTTTAGTAGCAACAAGAAAGTGCTATGGGTGCAATCAAGAAGGCCACTTTGTGAACCAATGCCCAAACAAGCAAGACAAGCAAAAAGCAAACAATGGCCGTATTTGCTATGCTTGTAGGAGAAAGGGACATCTAAGCTATGATTGCCCAAATGGTATGCATCCTAAGCCGAACACTTTTGCAAATGATAATGTGCTTAGGAAGGCCACAAAGAGACTTAGCACTAGTAAGGTGATGTGTTCACCACATACTAGCTCTAAGCCTATTTGGGTGCCTAAGCACTTGTTGACTAAAATTGTAGGACCCAACAAGAGTTGGGTACCAAGATGTGCTTAGGATGTTGATGTAGGTACCTATGGTGAGATGAAGTCCCTCGGGGTGGTTGAGCAAGCCAATTTGGGAATTCTAACTCAACCTATCAACCAATGTTCATCATAATTGCTTATATGGTTGACCCGTTGGTAATCTATGTTTGTCTTATCCACTACTTCATCTTCACCATGACTTAGAGTACCTAAACTTGGTAGGATAGCCATCTTTTCATCTACCATGCTTACTAATTCATAATTTGATTTATATGTGAAAAGATGGAAATGGCAAAATGACTTCTAATTATTCTCTACCAGAAGTGCTGACCCATGTCGGAAGTGCTGTCTGTCGGAACTTCCGACCTGGAACCAGCACTGCTGACAGAGAACATTTTTGCGCTGTCGGTATGCCTACCGGACATGTCTGATATGACAGTGAGCTGCCCATCTTTACCTACATGAGATTTGAGTCTATTTATATTCATGCTATGTTTCACCTGTTAGCTCAAATCTATCATGTTGTTGTTTCTCAAGTCATATGTGCATTCAACTTAATATCCTTACTTTATAGCAAATTACTTAGTGTTGGCCAAAATAGCAATTTGACTCCCACATTCTTAATAGAATGAAAAAGTTCTTTAAAAGGAATTCAATTACTTGAAGCACTTATTTAGGGGGAGCTAAATTTCTATTTTGAGTCTCTTATGAACTAATGAGCTTTGTCTAGTATATGTTGTAGTTCATCATGATTAAATTGATCACTTAGTGAGGACATGGCTGCTTGACAAGAAAAGGTCAACAAATTCATCACCAAGTCATGATTATGCTTAGTGGAATTCATGGGCTCAAGGCAAAGGTATGTTTTGATTATATGCATTGAAAGTGCATTCTAGGCCCTATAATATGCTAGTGTGTGCATTTGTGTGTAATAGGATAGATCTTTTCAAAACCCCTTACTAGCATGCATAGGAAGTGTGAATTTACCAATTTTTGATCCTCTTTGGTCTTTGTGACCTAGTCATGTCATAGTGTGATTATTGTTCCCCTTGGTTGATTGTTTGGCTAATCACATATGACATGATTCTCTCAAGTAAATAAGCCACCATGTCTCTCTTTGTTCAAATCTCCTATATGATCTATTTTGGAAAAGAGAATAAAATTTGAGAATATTGGATTGAGCATGCCTGAAAATACTTGGATCAAAGGATTGTGCTTATTTTGGAGTAATAAAGGACAGAGAAAGAGATAGAAAGAAACAAAATGAAATATGGATTACTTGGACAAAGTCAGCTCATATCGGACGTGTCCGGTATGCTGACTGCGCGTGACTTAAAGAAACCTCAGGCCAGCAAAGGGCTATTTCTTTCTATTCTCTCCTTTCTCTCACACAAATAGAAACCCAACCCCAATACCTCAATCCGAGCCCCGTTGATTCGTCCATGGAAAAGTAAAGGAGGAGAAGGGATTAGAGAGGTCTTGCATCAAGATTGAAGGCCCCAAGCTTTGGATTTCAGTTTCTCATCCTCTTCTCCATCCCCAAGGTATTCAAATCCCGGACCTCGTCCGATCTGTTGAATTCAAGTTCTGTTTCCTTTGGTCAAGATGCTGCATTGGATGCCTAGAAGTAGTGCTCAAAGTTTGGAATGGATTGGTGTTGGTCTGGATTCAAACCCTAGTTAAGGGTTGTTGACTGCGCTCATACCGGATGTGTCCGGTATGCATATCGGACGTGTCTGGTATGGCCAGGCAGTGCAGGTGTCATCCTGCAGTTTGATTCCAAATCAACTAAATGTTATATCCTATGATACTATTATTTGTCTATGATGTATTTGCAAACCTTTGTCATATGTTGGACTAGGTGACGATAAATCTTCGGATAAATAATTGTGTTATAGTGGTGTAATATAGTGAGACATTCTTTGAGCTTGGTTCTTAATATTGTTCTTGGATATCTTTGTGGATTCAGGACAACAGCTATGAGTGAGCACATAGAGCCGAGGAGCAAGGGCAGGCATGACCCTCGCCACGAGAGGCACAAGAAGGCCAGATAGGATACAGGGACCAGCTCAGCAGGGCATAGGCCAGTGAGGGCAGCAGCTCAGGGAGACTCTGACTCTTCTCCTGACAGTGATTCGCAGGAGTACAGGTTTAGGAAGAGGAAGAACACCGATAGAGATGAGGAGGAGGAGATTGAGGAAGAAGAAGAAGAGGAAGAGGCAGCAGATCCTATTTATCAGTAGGGTTTCCAGGGTGGTCAACATATGAACTATGGGATGCTAGAGATTCATGCCCCTCATGTCCCTCAGTACATTGCTAGAGTTAACTACAAGGGAAAGGGGAAGACCAGACTTGCTAGAGATCAGAGGAGGATCGATCCCAGAGGTTTGCCCAAGAATCAGTATGACTACAGGTTTCACACACAGTTTCACGCAGATTTCTACACCAGTGTGATCCTATCCAGGAACCCAGTGATTGCCAGGACTGAGTGGGTGGATTGGGCAGCTTTCCGAGAGCTCGAGAAGGATTCCATAGACCATGCTAGTGCCATCTATCAGCGAGTGGGTGCGTATCAGATTATGGAGTTTTAGCACGACTGGAACTTAGAGGCTATTGCTCAGTTTTATGCCACTCTGTTAGTTGAGGAGGACTCGAGTCGCATGAATTGGGTGCTTGAGGGAGCCTGGTACAGTGTGGAGTACGAGGCCTTTGCTGCTTACCTTGGCTTCACAGAGGAGGACCTCCAGAAGGACAAGATCCATTCAGAGCTTGCACTTCCACCAGAGCAGATGAGATTATTGTATCCAGCAGGTGGTCCAGGAGTGGTTGGGAAGGTTCTAGGTCTTCACCCTACCTACATGTATCTTGAGAGGATATTCAGGAGGACTATTGACTGCAAGGGTGGAGACAAGGGGACTATTGCTGAGTATTCGAAGAACCTTCTCTAGAGGATGGCTCTAGGGGCTAGGCCCTTCAGTGTTTTTGATTTCATATGGAGTGAGATCCGCAGTGTTGGAGAGAGGCCCCTCAAGGGCTGTGGCTTTGCTCCGTACATCATGTATATGATTGAGCAGGTGACTGGGCACACTTTTGAGTATGACAGTCGTCACAGGGTGTTGAGGTTAGCTATGGATCTACCAGAGACACACACCCCGCCACCAGGTCCAGGAGGAGCAGCAGTAACAGCAGAGGACGCACCTGCAGCAGGTGCAGGAGGACTAGCTTCACCTCCGCCACGTGCCCCTTCACGTCCAGATTCACGTCGTGGCAACCCTCCCTCTCCGATCAAGAAGTTTTTAGTGCTATCTTCGGTATGTGCAAGGACATCAATGTAGTCAAGAGGAAGCAACATCATGAGAGGAGGGCCAGGAGAGAGGATTCGAGGACGATGAAGATGTTGCATGAGCATTTTCAGGTTCAGCCACCCAGGTCTCCTCCGTCTGAGGACACTGACAAGGAGCCTGAGTCATTTGAGGAGCAGCAGGCTAGGTACCAAAGGGAATACCAGGAGCACTTTGGTAGTCACTCTCAGCAGTAGGAGCCACAGTAGTAGGAGCAGCAGGAGACACAACAGCAGGCACCCCACACTTCTTCTCAGTAGAGACTGCCTCTTGGTGGACAGTCTAGTCAGGGTGCAGCTCGTCCTAGTGCAGCAGAGGAGTCAGCTGCTTTCTGGTGGGAGGATATCTTTGGGTACGAGCACCAGCAGAGTTCCTATGTTCAGGACCCCCACTTTCAGAGCGGTCTGGGTGACCCTGGTCAGGGTGGTTCCCGTCCCTCAGGTGCTCCTCGGTCAGACAACGAGGGTGACGGTCAGGGCAGAGACGACGACGACGACGAGTGACCTCCAGTGTCAGATACAGCTTTGCAGTCCCTTTGTGATATGTTTGTTCTTCTTGACAGACCTTTTGTGGTGATGGATGACAAAGAGGGAGAGATTGTGTTGATTAAAGCTTCAGAGATGCTTCATTTGTTCTATCTTGTATCTGGAGATATGTACTGCAGCTGTGGTTGAGTTGAGTTATGTTGAGCTTCATTGGTGTATCATCTTTTATGTATCAGACATGTATCAGACTAGTTCATGTATCACATGTGTCAGATCAGTTATGTACTTGTCTCAGTTTGCTGATTGTTTGAGTTGTATCATGTGGGAGATGTACTGTAGCTGTGGTTGAGTTGAGTTATGTTCAGCTTCATTGGTGTATCATCTTTTATGTATCAGACATGTATCAGACTAGTTCATGTATCACATGTGTCGGATCAATTATGTACTAGTCTCAGTTTGCTGATTGTTTGAGTTGTATCATGTGGGAGATGAGATTTTGTGAGACATGATCTTTATTTCTATATCTATCTTAGTGGCTTATGGATTTGGAAAATTTTTGTGATGAGTGCTTTGCGTGTGTTTTTTCTTATGCTTTTAATTTCATATTATTCATGCTTGATTGAGTAGTATAGCCTTATGAATGGTGTATTTCTTTTATTTTGATTATTGTGTGATATACCATGTCATATGCATTACATTTGATTTATTTACTCTTGCACTCATCAGATGCAATGATTTAGGGGGAGTTTCCAACTCCACTTAGTATGTGCAAATTGACATTTTGAGGTCCTTTATGAATTCAATTCATATTGCACATATTAAGGGGGAGCTCTCCATAAATCATTGAACCCAATAAGCTTAAATGTTTTATCCTTTTGCAAGCTTTAATCAAGGTTGTCATCAATCACCAAAAAGGGGGAGATTGAAAGTGCATGTTGCACTTAATTATGATTTTGGATGACTTGATGACAATATTGATTAAAGGTCTAATATGCTTGCTAAGTGTGACACAAGAAAATGGTTATCTCACAACGAAATTGAAATGAAATGCAAGAGCCAAAATGATGGATTGTTGTATGATATTCATGTCACAAGCACAAGACAACAATGAAAATGACATTGACGAAAAGGCTACTCTATTGTGGGATAATCAAGATTCATATGTGTGCTAACAAAGGATTCAAAGTAAAGTGCGATTGAATGGTTTGAAGATGATGAAGATAGCAAGGAAAGAGTCTTCGAGGTACGAAGCAAGGGTGAAGGGCAAGCGACAGCTTGGCGACCGAAAAACTGTGACACCCCAATTTTAAGAACAAAATTGGAGCACAATATATGTATGCCAGGATCAATTTTCATACATATATCCACATCATAGTAAATATCAAAACAATGCTTTATTAATATATCGAACTTTATTACAAAAATGACCCTCGGGTCTGAAAGAAAAGTACAGACTCTCAACAGACTCTGATGTAGACTTCGCGGAAACTGGACGCCATCTCCACAGGAAGGTCGACCGGGAGCTGTGCCATCCTAGTACAAGTCGTCTGGGTCGTATCCACCGTCTTCTGGGTACAAGTTGTCGGGGTCGTATCCGCCATCTTCTCGGTACTCCTGCTCCGTGTCGTAGACTCCAACGTCTGGGTGGGGTAGCAGGGGGTTCAAAGAGGAAGGGTGAGTACATCGAAATGTACTCCGCAAGTGTAGGAAATAAATGCTTATGAGGCTATTAACAAAGGTAGGCTGACTTTGTTTGACTCAAGCGCCTAAAGCAACACATCCTATTAAATCCTATTTCCTATGCACCTATTTACTAGGTTATAACCACAGTCTCCATCTGTAACAGAACCACACTCGGAGTCGCACCGAGCAAACCACACTCGGAGTCACACCGAGCAACCAACACTTGGAGTCACACCAAGCAACCGCACTTGGAGTCACACCAAGTACCCACACCTGAAGTCCGTCAGGCAAACCACACGTGAAGTTCGTCAGGCAAACCACACCTGAAGTCCATCAGATGACCCGAACTAGGACATTACAAGGAGTCCTATGTGTATTAGTTCCACACGTCACGTCATAGAGAGCTACCTTCCGTAATAACACCAGGTCTGCGCCCGAGCCTAGGAATCACTCCCGTACCAAGCAGTAACCCGCGTAGAAGAAGCCTCTGTACCCATGTCATATGAGACTAATAACCACATAAGGCTTCTCTAACGAACTAGAACAAAACCACCAGCTAATCTCGAAGAAGTCCAAGCCGCTCGTGACCGTGAGCACGGCTGATATATCAGTTTTACACTCTGCAGAGGTTGCACATCGTTACCCATGAGTCGTGCAGATCCCGTCACGCTAAACACTGCCGAGGTGTATAGCAGGTTGCACTGCAAGGCCTTTACAAAGCCCCTCCAAGCCTGTGTTACACGTACTCTAAGGTTTCATCCCCGTACATAAGTCAGCGACCCCAGGGACCCCCTCTTGAGCCACTAAACAAACCCCGTGTAGCATAACTCGGAGGAAACTAATTAATTAGCCAGGTCCATCCCATCCAGATCTCATGGTTGCGCTGTCAAGCCGGGTTACATGCTCTGAGAACCGGGTCCTAGGGATCCAGACAGGATAAATCTAGCACTAGCCCAGAACCAAAAACCAAAAGCAGCTGCCGAGTCCCACGGCACAAAACCACCAACACGGGTCCATCCTGCCGGATTTACCTAATAACCATGTTACTACAGAATTACCATGTCCACATTCGTTTCATAGTTCATTAATCAAGATTATAAACATTTTAACTCTCATCCCAACCATGACTGCAGGGCTAAGCAAGACACCTACCCGAACATCCCAAAACAGGCGGCAAGGATAATAGAGCAAGATCTAGTAAACCATAATATAGGATTCAAATTTGACATTGCATGCATCTACTAGATCTAAACTATTCTAATACCAAAAGTAAAATAAATAATAGGTGCAAGATGTTCAAGAACACTTGCCTTCGGACTGGGTCGAATCAACTGGGTCGCAAGGATGGTCTGGAGCGTCCTCGTACTCCGCACTCTCTGGCCCAAGCAACATACATGGCACAATACATGGAAATAAATATCAGTACAACAAACAGTATGAAAACAGTAAACTAATAGATCTACTGCGTAGAGAATAAAATTATGAATCTAACGCAAGTTGAATGGGTCAAAACGGAGTTAAAACGCAAAAGTTATAAGCGTTTGAATCTGAGTGGCAAAACTGTAATTAGATTAAACTCATTTTCGTAATTTAAATAAAAGACAACTGAATTTAAAGGCAACAGGATCGGGCCTCAATTCAGGAAAAACACAGGGGCAAGCACGGAAGAAACCCGTGACTCAGTGAATAGGTGAGTGGGACGGCGGGTTGATTTCGGAAAAGATCAAGGTCTTCTGCGCAAAATGGCCGATGACGACCGGTCGCGCGACGCGTGGCGTGCGCGGATTTGCGCGGTGCACGCCTGTGCGGTGGACAGAGCGCACGGCTCTCCGGCTTACGGTCTTCCGTGGACCGAGGACTGCGCCTCGTTTTCCAAGAAGTGCAGGGGCTAAACCGAAAGAAAATCTAGACTCAGGGAACAGTGGATCTGGATCGCGGGTTGGTTTCACATATCAACAGGGACTCTTTAGCAAATAAGCCAGGGCAGTTGCGGCTGCTGGCGTGGGCGCCACGTTGTGCCGCGTGTCACTGCGTGACTGGCTCGGTGCGCTGCGTGGCTCGTGGACCGGCTGACGTGGCGCCGTGGACCGAGTCCACTGCGGGTGAACCCGGTGCATACCGGTTCGGAAGGGTTGGGTCTAATCTCGGGCGTCTGCTACGATCTGGACGGCTCAGGAGGGTTAAGGAGGGGTGAACGGGGCGCCGGCAGGGATTGGCACGGCGGCGGGGCATGAAGAGCGGCGGCGCCATTGACGAGCTCGCCGGCGTGGCTCGGAAATCCGCTAGGGTTCGGTAGCGAGTGGGAAGAAGGTTGGGAACGGTGGAGAAGCTCACCGGGATCTCGATGGTGGGGCTCGAATCGCCAGCCGGGGTTCCGAAGGGGGTCAACGAGGACGGCAGCGGCGGTGGTGCCATGGGTGAGACCGTGGGGCTCCCTAGTGCATCTACGGGACCTATCTAACCCAACAGACCGCACAGGGAGGAAGAGGAGATCACGGGGGGCTTCTCCACTGTTCCCAACCTTCTTCCCACTCGCTACCGAACCCTAGCGGATTTCCGAGCCACGCCGGCGAGCTCGTCAATGGCGCCGCCGCTCTTCATGCCCCGTCGCCGTGCCAATCCCTGCCGGCGCCCCGTTCACCCCTCCTTAACCCTCCTGAGCCATCCAGATCGTAGCAGACGCCCGAGATTAGACCCAACCCTTCCGAACCGGTATGCACCGGGTTCACCCGCAGTGGACTCGGTCCACGGCGCCACGTCAGCCGGTCCACGAGCCACGCACCGCACCGAGCCAGTCACGCAGTGACACGCGGCACAACGTGGCGCCCACGCCAGCAGCCGCAACCGCCCTGGCTTATTTGCTAAAGAGTCCCTGTTGATATGTGAAACCAACCCGCGATCCAGATCCACTGTTCCCTGAGTCTAGATTTTCTTTCGGTTTAGCCCCTGCACTTCTTGGAAAACGAGGCGCAGTCCTCGGTCCACGGAAGACCGTAAGCCGGAGAGCCGTGCGCTCTGTCCACCGCACAGGCGTGCACCGCGCAAATCCGCGCACGCCACGCGTCGCGCGCCGGTCGTCATCGACCATTTTGCGCAGAAGACCTTGATCTTTTCCGAAATCAACCCGCCGTCCCACTCACCTATTCACTGAGTCACGGGTTTCTTCCGTGCTTGCCCCTGTGTTTTTCCTGAATTGAGGCCCGATCCTGTTGCCTTTAAATTCAGTTGTCTTTTATTTAAATTACGAAAATGAGTTTAATCTAATTACAGTTTTGCCACTCAGATTCAAACGCTTATAACTTTTGCGTTTTAACTCCGTTTTGACCCATTCAACTTGCGTTAGATTCATAATTTTATTCTCTACGCAGTAGATCTAATAGTTTACTGTTTTCATACTGTTTGTTGTACTGATATTTATTTCCATGTATTGTGCCATGTATGTTGCTTAGGCCAGAGAGTGCGGAGTACGAGGACGCTCCAGACCATCCTTGCGACCCAGTTGATTCGACCCAGTCCGAAGGCAAGTGTTCTTGAACATCTTGCACCTATTATTTATTTTACTTTTGGTATTAGAATAGTTTAGATCTAGTAGATGCATGCAATGTCAAATTTGAATCCTATATTATGGTTTACTAGATCTTGCTCTATTATCCTTGCCGCCTGTTTTGGGATGTTCGGGTAGGTGTCTTGCTTAGCCCTGCAGTCATGGTTGGGATGAGAGTTAAAATGTTTATAATCTTGATTAATGAACTATGAAACGAATGTGGACATGGTAATTCTGTAGTAACATGGTTATTAGGTAAATCCGGCAGGATGGACCCGTGTTGGTGGTTTTGTGCCGTGGGACTCGGCAGCTGCTTTTGGTTTTTGGTTCTGGGCTAGTGCTAGATTTATCCTGCCTGGATCCCTAGGACCCGGTTCTCAGAGCATGTAACCCGGCTTGACAGCGCAACCATGAGATCTGGATGGGCTGGACCTGGCTAATTAATTAGTTTCCTCCGAGTTATGCTACACGGGGTTTGTTTAGTGGCTCAAGAGGGGGTCCCTGGGGTCGCTGACTTATGTACGGGGATGAAACCTTAGAGTACGTGTAACACAGGCTTGGAGGGGCTTTGTAAAGGCCTTGCAGTGCAACCTGCTATACACCTCGGCAGTGTTTAGCGTGACGGGATCTGCACGACTCATGGGTAACGATGTGCAACCTCTGCAGAGTGTAAAACTGATATGTCAGCCGTGCTCACGGTCACGAGCGGCTTGGACTTCTTCGAGATTAGCTGGTGGTTTTGTTCTAGTTCGTTAGAGAAGCCTTATGTGGTTATTAGTCTCATATGACATGGGTACAGAGGCTTCTTCTACGCGGGTTACTGCTTGGTACGGGAGTGATTCCTAGGCTCGGGCGCAGACCTGGTGTTATTACGGAAGGTAGCTCTCTATGACGTGACGTGTGGAACTAATACACATAGGACTCCTTGTAATGTCCTAGTTCGGGTCATCTGATGGACTTCAGGTGTGGTTTGCCTGACGGACTTCAGGTGTGGGTACTTGGTGTGACTCCAAGTGCGGTTGCTTGGTGTGACTCCAAGTGTTGGTTGCTCGGTGTGACTCCGAGTGTGGTTTGCTCGGTGCGACTCCGAGTGTGGTTCTGTTACAGATGGAGACTGTGGTTATAACCTAGTAAATAGGTGCATAGGAAATAGGATTTAATAGGATGTGTTGCTTTAGGCGCTTGAGTCAAACAAAGTCAGCCTACCTTTGTTAATAGCCTCATAAGCATTTATTTCCTACACTTGCGGAGTACATTTCGATGTACTCACCCTTCCTCTTTGAACCCCCTGCTACCCCACCCAGACGTTGGAGTCTACGACACGGAGCAGGAGTACCGAGAAGATGGCGGATACGACCCCGACAATTTGTACCCAGAAGACGGTGGATACGACCCAGACGACTTGTACTAGGATGGCGCAGCCCCCGGTCGACCTTCCTGTGGAGATGGCGTCCAGTTTCCGCGAAGTCTACATCAGAGTCTGTTGAGAGTCTGTACTTTTCTTTCAGACCCGAGGGTCATTTTTGTAATAAAGTTCGATATATTAATAAAGCATTGTTTTGATATTTACTATGATGTGGATATATGTATGAAAATTGATCCTGGCATACATATATTGTGCTCCAATTTTGTTCTTAAAATTGGGGTGTCACAGAGTGGTATCGGAGCCGTGTTGATCGTAGGACGCTACCTTAGACAGTCGTCGAGTTTACAAAACTATTTTTGCAAGCCTCACCTCATTTCCCACTTCTGTAGCCTGTCTTTGCTGAAAATTCAAATTCAATTTCAAAGTAGGTCCTCCAAAACGTAGTAAGTCCACCATAATTGTTTGATACCGTAGCACGTTGCTTGATATGTACTTGTGCACATGTTTTGATTTGGTTCTTCATAATGATTGTTGGTGTGTTGCGACTGTCAGGTTGCAACGACATCATTTGTTAAAAGTTTTATTAATAAAATTAACTAACTTGGGGTCTTTCTCTCTCCCATCTCAACCCTCTATTCACCCATACCAGTTGATGGATCTACGACAATGGGAAGACTGCAACTTGAGCGACGAGGCTTATCGACTCTTTCAGATAACACCTTACCGAGGCAAGAAGGACAAGTATCGAAAGTATGTTGCGAACTCTTCTCGAGCTACACCTCAAGCACAAGTCCAGAAGCCCCCTGCGGTACCACCTGCAAGCTCAAGTGAAGCTCCTCCTCAACTTCCACCAGAAGATAATCAAGTGATATCCACCCGAAGAGATGTCAAGGCAAAAGGACTATGTTTCTACTGCAAGCAAGCTGGACACTTCATCAGCAAATGCCCGAAGAAGCGTGAAGATCGCAAAGGTCGAGCAAAGAGGAAAGCTCAAGGACAACACCTCGAAACCAAAGATGCCAATCGGGTGATGAACAAGAAAAATGCAAAAAACGCCAAAAGTTTCATGGTATGTCCCATGAGCTCCCCACCCACCTTTCTTTCTAGCCCGAATCTCGGGACGAGATTCCAGTTAAGGGGGTAAGTTTGTAACACCCCGATTTTCAAATAAATAAAATAAATTAGAATTTAATAAGAAAATGACCAAAATCCTAGATGGAGGAAAATTCTAACCAGATGTTTGTTGCATTCATGCCGATGCATAAATTTTATTGGGTGAAAAAGAATTTATTAAACCCGTAATAGGGCGAATCGATTTTATTCCATTTAGAAAATAAATAAAAGATTTATAAAAGTTTTACAAAAGTTAAACTCAAAGTTTTATTTTCAAAACCTAGGGAAAATGTTTTCAAAACTTTACAAATATATTTGATTTTAAAAAACTGGTTTTGAATTTGATTTCAAAAGAGTTTGCAAAACCTTTTAAAAAAAGGAAAAAGAAAAAGAATGGGCATGGGCCAGCCTCTATCCCTCCTCCCATTTTTTCAGTCCGGCCCAACCCTCCTCTCCTCCGGCCCAGCCAGCCGCGGCCCACGCCCCACCCCCACTCCCTCCGCCTGACCCAGCGCCGCGCCCGCCCCCCGGCCTGCTCTCCCTCAAAACCCCTCTCCCACTCAACCCAACCTCCGCGCCCACAGCCCAGCGCCCTCCCGTCGAGCCCAGCAAGAGTGGCCGCGTCCGCACGCGCCCCGCACGCGCTCGCCTGCTCACTCGCTGACAGGTGGGGCCCGCCTGTCAGGCTCGCCCCCAACCTCCAGCGAGATTCCCGCTCCGCCCTACGCGCGACGCAGCGCCCGCGTTTTCCCCGAGCTCATCCAGCCGCCACCCCCTCGGAACCCTTCTGCACTCACCAGCCGCCCCTCGCCTCGGCCTACAAGTACCCCCCCCCCCCCCCCCCCCCCGCCGCCTCGCGCCCACCCTCCCCTTGGTCCCTGGACACCCCACCGACTGCGCCGCACGCCATAGCCGAGCCCAACGCAAGCTCGGTTCTCCCCACCATAGCAGCTGCTCCGACTCCCTCTTCGAGCGCCGTCGTGTTCGCGGAGCCGCTCCGCGTCCGGGGGACCCCTCTCCGGCGAACGCCTACGCCGGGAGCTTCGCGGCATCATCCACGCCGGAGCACCGACACGAGTCGCCGAGCCGCCATCATCGTCTACTCCCCGACCGAGCCTCCTCCGCCGCGCAAGTCCCCTCGGTGAGCCCTCCGTGATCTCCTCTTCCTCCCTGTGCGGTCTGTTGGGTTAGATAGGTCCCGTAGATGCACTAGGGAGCCCCACGGTCTCACCCATGGCACCACCGCCACTGCCGTCCTCGTTGACCCCCTTCAGAACCCCGGCTGGCGATTCGAGCCCCACCATCGAGATCCCGGTGAGCTTCTCCACCGTTCCCAACCTTCTTCCCACTCGCTACCGAACCCTAGCGGATTTCCGAGCCACGCCGGCGAGCTCGTCAATGGCGCCGCCGCTCTTCATGCCCCGCCACCGTGCCAATCCCTGCCGGCGCCCCGTTCACCCCTCCTTAACCCTCCTGAGCCGTCCAGATCGTAGCAGACGCCCGAGATTAGACCCAACCCTTCCGAACCGGTATGCACCGGGTTCACCCGCAGTGGACGCGGTCCACCAGTGCCGCGTCAGCGCGTCCACGCCGCGCGTGGTACACCGGGCCAGTGGCACGGAGCCACGTGGCGCCACGCCAGCCAGCGCCGCCACGCGTGCCTTGTTTTGCAAAAGAGACCCTGAGATTCTGTGAAACAAACCCGCCGTCCAAAGGGACTGTTCACTGAGTCTTGGATTTCTTCCGTTCTAACCCTTGCAGT
The DNA here is from genome assembly GCA_009763385.1 of Coix lacryma-jobi var. lacryma-jobi. Classification (NCBI taxonomy): domain Eukaryota; kingdom Viridiplantae; phylum Streptophyta; class Magnoliopsida; order Poales; family Poaceae; genus Coix; species Coix lacryma-jobi. The sequence goes on from CM019826.1 coordinate 157,314,981, forward strand.
TTACCAAAAATGACTCCCAGTCCATCGCCATTTTCCTTTACAGTTTTATTTATTTAAAATACAAAAATAACTTTGGTTTATTTACAGAAATGCCATCCAACTTCAAACGCTTATAACTTTTGCGTTTTAACTCTGATTTGACCCGTTCAAGTCGCGTTAGATTTGTCTCGTCGAGCTCTACGCAGTAGATCTAATTACGCTCTGTTTTATTACTGTTTTATGTACTGTTATTTATATGTTTGTTTGGGCCATGTGATGATGCTTGATCCAGCGAGTGCGAGCTACGCGGAACCCCAGAATCCAGCCTTCGTCTCCGTTTATTCGACCCAGCCCGAAGGCAAGTGTCCTTGCTCATATTGCTTCCGTATTGATTTTATTTTGAGTTAGAGTAGTTAGATCCAGTAGTTGCATGCAGTGTCTTAATACTGAATCCCATGTTAAGGTTTACTAGAACTTGTTTATATTATCCTTGTCGCCTGTTTTGGGATGGTTCGGGTAGGTGTCTTGCTTAGCCCTGCAGTCATGGTTGGGATGGGAGTTAAAATGTTTATAATCTTGATTAATGAACTATGAAACGAATGTGGACATGGTAATTCTGTAGTAACATGGTTATTAGGTAAATCCGGCAGGATGGACCCGTGTTGGTGGTTTTGTGCCGTGGGACTCGGCAGCTGCTTTTGGTTTTTGGTTCTGGGCTAGTGCTAGATTTATCCTGCCTGGATCCCTAGGACCCGGTTCTTGGACAAGTAACCCGGCAAAACAGCGCAACCATGAGATCTGGATGGGCTGGACCTGGCTAATTAATTAGTTTCCTCCGAGTTATGCTACACGGGGTTTGTTTAGTGGCTCAAGAGGGGGTCCCTGGGGTCGCTGACTTATGTACGGGGATGAAACCTTAGAGTACGTGTAACACAGGCTTGGAGGGGCTTTGTAAAGGCCTTGCAGTGCAACCCGCTATGCACCTCGGCAGTGTTTAGCGTGACGGGATCTGCACGACTCATGGGTAACGATGTGCAACCTCTGCAGAGTGTAAAACTGATATATCAGCCGTGCTCACGGTCACGAGCGGGCTTGGACTTCTTCGAGATTAGTTGGTTACTGGTTGGTTTTGGGTTCAGGTCATCTGATGGACTTCAGGTGCGGTTACCTGATGGACTTCAGGTGTTGGTTACTCGGTGTGACTCCGAGTGTGGTTTGCTCGGTGCGACTCCGAGTGTTGTTACTTTTCTACAATATCTGTGTCCATAACCTAGTAAATAGGTGCATAGGATTAATAGAATGTGTCGCTTAGGCGCTTGAGTCAAACAAAGTCAGCCTACCTTTGCTATAAGCCTCATAAGCATATATTTCCTACACTTGCGGAGTACATTTCGATGTACTCACCCTTTCCCTTTGTCCCCCCTGCTACCCCACCCAGACGCTGGAGACTACGCGTACGAGGAGCCGGAGTATCCAGAAGACGGAGGCTACGACCCTGACGACCTGTACTAGGATGGCGCTACCCCCGGTCGACTTTCCTGTGGAGATGGAGTCCAGATCTTCTGCATCTTCGTCAGAGTTTACCTTAGAGTTAGTTTCATGAGAGTCTGTACTTTTCTTTTAGACCCGAGGGTCATTTTTGTAATAATATTCGATATATTAATAAAGCATTGTTTTGATATTTACTATGATGTGGATATATGTATGAAAATTGATCCTGGCATACATATATTGTGCTCCAATTTTGTTCTTAAAATTGGGGTGTCACAAAAACCTAGCTAGGGTGAAGAAGAAAGTACTTGCATTTAGTCGAAGGATCAATCAAGCTTGAAGATTACATTAAGTGGAGAATCAACATTCCTAGCAACAATGTTGATTAAAGTGAATTGACACATTTGGGATTTCATCATATCACTTGTATGGAGCCAAGTCACATGCTCAAGATGGCTATGCTCGAGGGATATCTACTCTTTATCATGACAAGCATTCCTCTAGGTAAAGAAAGTGAAGAGAAGCGGCTTTGGTTCAATGGAAATCAACTCAAGAGGTTTAAAACTTGTTTTTCAATTCATCTTGAGTGATTAGGAAAGTCGTACTATTAAGAGGGATGCAACATATAGTAGATGATTCTTCATAAGTGCTCAAGTATAAAATAAAATCAAAAGAGAGACACAAAATCACTTCACAAACACTTGGAGAGGTTGTTGTCAACTTCCAGCGTCGGAAGTTCCGACCTTAAAGTCGGAAGTTCCGACATTGGGATTTTCAGCAAGTCTATCCTCCCAGCGTTGGAAGTTCTGACCCGAGTTCCGATCCGAGTTCCGACACTCCCAGCGTTGGAAGTTCCGACCCGAGTTTCGACACTATCAGCATCGGAAGTTGCGACGCGAGTTCCGACAGTGGGATCTTGACCTACTCAGCCTCCTGGCGCAAGCTCGTCGGAAGTTCCGGTTATCTCCCGGAAGTTCCGATGTGCCGGAAGTTCTGACCCGAGTTTCGACACTGAGTGAAAAGTAGCAGTTATACCTCTATGAACAGTGTTTCTAGTGAACGTCGGAAGTTCCGACCTTCACATTTTCAGACCAACGGCTAGAAAATGGTTAGTTTCGTGGGTGGGGCTGTAAATACCCCCAAGCCTCCCCATTTGGAGGCTGCTGATTCTACTGACTTCTATACCCATTCTAGAGCTTCCAAAGCACTTTCCAACCCTCTCTTAGTGAGTGATTGACCTCTAATTGCCTAATCCATTTGTGGGTTGAGAGAGATTCAAATTAGAGAGCAAGCCACCTCTTGAGCACTTGTGCAAATCATCGATCTTGTTGTGCGCATTCGTTATTCTTGGACTCTACGGTCCTAGACAGCTAGGCGTCACCGTTGAGCACCCAAGAGCTTTGTGGAGTGCCTCGAAAAGTCTGTGAAGGTTCGATCTCTCCTCAAAAGAGATCATCTAGTGGAAGGAGCATTGCGAGTGAAATAGACCGCGGCTAGAGTGACCTGTGGTGTCCTCTCCCACCTTTGTGGTAGCTCGCAGCCGGCTCAACGGAGAGTAGGACCCGAGGGGGTGCCGAACTTTGGTAAAACAAATATCGTGTCTCCTCTTGTTATTACATTCGATATTTGTGTGGCTCGAGCTTTCCCTGCAGGTTCTGTGTGTTGTGCATATATATATTGTATCTATGCAGGGTGTGTGAAAGTTGTGAAGAATCCGGAGTCGATTTGGAGCTCTGTGCCGAAATCGCAAATATCGGACGTGTCCGGTATTGCTACCGGACGTGTCCGGTATTGCCTAGAGGCTCAGCGACTTAGGGATTACCGGACGTGTCCGGTATTAGCTCTCTGTGCAGAAACTTTTATATCTTGCTCTAATTCATTTGTGGTGTAGGGACTTGACTCTATATTCATTGTATATCTTTCATATACTGTGTGTTTGTCTCTTGTGGGGTTGATTTACTCCGATTGAGAGCTTCTAAGAAATTAGAAGCTCATATACTAATCGCTTCCGCATTCAAGGTGTTAATTTTTCAGAAACGCCTATTCACCCCCCTCTAGGCGGCATCTTAGGCCCGTTCGGTCCTTTCAATAGGCCCCACATGTTAATTATAAAAAACTTTTGACAAGGTTTCTTTTGGCCAACGACGGTGATAGACATTAAACTATTCGTGTTGGGTTGTTAATTCTACGTCAAGTAGAAGCGCATCCCATCATAGCAACTACAAACAATGCCAATCACCCTAGAACAACACTAGGGATGAAAGGTGTGGCTACGACTGACATGGTTGTGTCTATTGCGTAGATTAAGGGTTGGCCACCTTAGTTGCTCGATTTTACGACCGTATAGTATTTGTGGCTGTGTCTATTGCGTAGATTGAGGGTTGGCCACCTTAGTTGCTCGATTTTACGACCGTATAGTATTTTTGAATGGTTTAGTGTTTCGGTCTCGCTGGTGGCTCGCTAGCAAGAATGAAAACACAGTTGTAACCTTTTAAAACCTCGTCCTTGTCTGCTTAATGAAAAACGGGCTCAGACGACCCAATCTACAAACAAAAAAAGATCTTCATGATAGAGCCCTTCATCAAGTATCACAGAGAGTTTTGTCAAAAAAAATACTACTATGTATGTATCTTAGCATGTCTGTCTTGCATGCACAGCTAATTAAGAATGCATTCTTTCAATTAAAGATTTCTCTCACTTTTGGGTGTGAGACAAATAGCGGACAGAAAACACATATCTATGGTAAATTCATCAGAAGTTGGCAAATATAATGGTTACTATACGTCACCATTAATTATTTTTTTGTAAAAAAAAATAGGAGTAAAAATGCAAGCAAACGTACAAAAAAAACTGACTCGATCAGTACCGTGTGAGCAGTGCCGCGAGGTCAATCTAAGTCAACTCAATAGCTAGCGTGGCCACCGCGAATGGTGACGCTCTGCACACGCTTTGGTGCCTTGGCCGGTGGCACCGTTATTATGTCCTGTTCTAACCCTCCCTCACCACCCCATAATCCAATCTCGGTGACGACAGAGCCCTGCATCTAGTATCCATGCACAGAGTTTTATCCAAGTTAAAAATTAAAGGCTACGGAAGCTGAGTCTTGCAGAATTGCAGTGAGAAATTGGTGTAAGTAAAACTCGGCCCAAATCTGATAAAAGGAGATGATTTAATAATACAGCAGCAACAGTCTTTGATCAAGACCTTTATTTTTACCAGGACAGTGGTGACCATGGACAACATATATCCAGGGAGTGCATCACTATCTATCTATCTCTAGCTAGCTAGCTAAGTGTTATAGCCATGTTTTGTCCCTGTTCGGTCGAAGGTCATATCGGATGTTGCGGTCGTCCTATAATTTAGTCGGATAAAGTTAAAAATATTTTAATTATAAAACTAATTTATTAGTTAAGGATAATTCGTGAGATAAATCTATTAAGCCTAATTAGTTCATGATTTGATAGTGTGCTGCAACAGTAAACATTTATTAATGATGGATTAATTTGACTTAATAGATTCGTTTGATTAATTACTGCATGGTAGTGTAATTAGTTTTATAATTATTCTAATTTAATAGACTAAATTAGTACCATAACCACTACCAGAAAATCCAACTTTACCGAGTGCCTCGCTTTTTGCCGAGCGTTTTTTTCGGGCATTCAACAAAGAAGCTCTTTGCCAAGTGCAAAAAAAAACATTCGGCGTAGAATTATTTGCCGAATGTAAAAAATAAAACACTCGACAAAGAGCTCTTTGCAGAGTGTTTTTGGCACTCAGTGAGTGTTTTTTGACACTCGACAAAGCGCTCTTTGCTGAGTGTTTTTTTCACACTCGGCAAAGCCAATTGTCAAATCACATTTTGGAGCAGTAAATTAATTCACATGAAAAAAAATTCAACTATAAAGTTGTTTAACTCAACAAGATGAACAATTTATGTTTCGATGATTTCTTTATTTAACAAACTAAAAATAAATTTGTTCACAAACCTTAGAGCAACTCTAAGAGTATATATAGCTAAATTTGGATATGCAAATTGACTCTCTAAAATACATTAGCCTCTCTAAATAGAAAAGTTTCGCAGCAGCCTCTTTAAACTAGCTCTCTATTTTTTTAAAATATGTCGCCATGTCATCGGGTCTACATTGAACTACAGCGGATATCACTTCGGATCATATTAACGAACACCGTACCCTCAAGGCATGCCTGTGATAGTCATTCGTCGACAAGCTACAACCTGTAGGACATCTTCACACTGCAATTCCACGATCGACCAGCCGCATGTGGCCGTGGTCGGCAACAAGCAGCGGCGGCAAGTCCAACGTCCTCGAGCGGCGCTCGTCATTCGCCGCGGGTCCTCGCGGCAAGCCCAACAAACAAGTCTGATCTCGTGAGGCTTCACGACTTCCTCACGTGAGGCTTCGCCTACATCTACACGCGTCGTCCTCTTTGATCCAGCTCGCGCACCACTGCATCGACTCGCCGTGGCCGCGAGGCGGAGGCCGATGACGATGAGTGGGGCAAGTTCGTTGTAGCTCGCGCAGAAGATTGAGACGCGCAGTGTTGGTTGCAGACTTGCCCAACCTCCGCACACGTGCAGGGGGTGGCGAAGGTGGCCAATCATCGGATCAAAGCAACAATGCAGCGGCAAGACAGCGCGAAGGTATAAGGAACGAGAACAGTATTACCGTGGCTCTATTCCCCAAAAATCGTGTCTCTTACACTGTTCACCCCCGGTATTTATAGGGGATGTCAAGGGGTGCCGACCAAATTACAGTATGGTACAAGAAAGATTCCTCCGCGCTATACATACAGAAGGGCAAACTCGTACAAACACAGCTGGAGCCGAAACCCTAGCCTGCTTTCCATGCGCCCGCCGCCGCCCGGTTCGTGCTCACCCTCGCGGAAATTCGAGGGTTGACCTTCGTCCTGCGAGGTGGCGAAGGTATGCGGCATGCGCGAGGGTTGCTCCCAGCGCTCTCCGTGCCCTTTGCCGGTAAGAAAACTGTCGAACATCCGAAGGTTGGGTCAGTATTCGGGGCTTGAGCGGTGACTTGAGGGACTTAACAGGATAAAAAAGGGCAGGCGGCGAAGGTGCGCAGGACGCGCGAGGGCCGCTTTGCTGAGTCAGCCTGCGTGGTGCCACTGCCGAGGGTCCCTTTCCCCAACGTGGAGGAAAAGGGCCGAGAGGCACCGTATGGGCGTATGACGAGCCAACTCCACTGGTCTTTTCTTCCAAGCGAGATACACATGATATATAGCGCGCTCGGCAATTTAGAAAACAGGTTGGCGAGTCTATTGGAGACGTTTTAGCTGAGATTTGACGATAGAAGATGGGATAGCGAGGTTGTTGGAGATGCTCTTACGTATCTTTCCAGTAGTTTATGAAACTACAAGAATGATATATAAGATTTATGAATAATATTAAAATCATAATGTTGGATGTACAAATGGTCAAACAACCAAAATAAACTTTGTAAATCTTGAGAAGTTATGAAAATTTGTAGTTGACAACTTTCAAATTTTAAGTCATCTAGTCATGCAAAACTGCGTCCGAATTTGAAAAGGTTAAAATTTGAATTTTTCAAAAGACCTTGGATGGAGAAATGACCAAAATGAATGTTTTAGATCTCAAAAAGTCATGAAACTTTGTAGTTGACAACTTTTAAATTTGAAATCATCTTGTCTCGCAAAACTGTATTTGAATTTAAAATTTGAATTTTTAAAAATACCTCAGATAGAGAAATGACCAAAATGAAAGTTGTAGATCTCGAAAAGTTATGAAACTTTGTAGTTGACAAATTTTTCATTTGAAGTCATCTTATCAACGGAAACTACGTTTTAAATTCATAAATTTGAAATTCAATTTTTTATAAACAACCTCGGACGAAAAAACTACTTTGTTTGGACGAAAAAACTACTCTGTTACTACCAGGTTGAGAAAGGTTTAAATTAAAGAAACATGTATACAACCTTAAACTGAAAATTAAACTGTGCAAAAAGAAATTTCTCAACCAATTTGTTTGGACTAATTACGGCAACCTAGTTATTAACTTCACTGTTTGTGACTTTGTTTGTGCAAATGCATTCAAGTCAAGCCCTGATTGATTATTGTTCACCTATAAGCTATCAAAGATATAATTTCTGTCGTTGCTCTACCTACTGCCTACAATTGTTCAGCTATAATTAAACGATGTCAGCCAGAAATTGTTTGGCCCAATAATGCAATTGGCCAGAAAAAATATACTATTACAAAGTCAAAGTCAGAACTTTGCCCTCAAAAAATAACATAGCATGCCAGAAAAAAATACATTGAATGTTAGAATATGCTATAAATGTCAAGAACTTGGCATGAGAGGACACAGTCACGTACACACAGGACACATGTTAGAATTATGCTAATTGGATAACTCTATATATATAACATAGCATATCTGAACTGCTACATGGAGTTAATCTTTTTAGAACGACATGTGCTTGATGTCGATGATGCTAACAATGGATACTGATAAATACATTGAATTAGTATGCAAATATGTCAATTAATAACCATAATGATGACCTCTCCAGAGTAAAAAATGATCAAAGTATACTTGTAGCGCGGGGTGATGGCTCAGTTTGTTGATGCATCACTGTCTTGCCAACTCAAACGATGAGAAACGGACCTAGATAAACCGCCGATTGGCTCAGTTAGGTTCAGATCAGGCTATATAGAGAGAGAGATCGAGTATTTGCTAAGAGCATCTCCAAGAGTTTTTCTAAAATCTATTCTCTAAATCATCATTTAGAGAGTCATTTGAGTAAAAATCGTTTTCTATATCTTTATAATCTCCAACAGTTTTTCTATATCTTGTGCGCAGTCTAGAGAGCTATTCTCGCTCTTCATCTTTGGCTAGCGAGAAATACGGAATAGAGATTATCTATATTTAGATATCCAATTGAAGAGACTGTTGGAGAGTGTCTTTTCATCAAAATCTCTATTCCTATAAGTTAGGAAAGATATAAAGAGTCTCTTGGAGATGCTCTAACAATTGGAGAGAAATAAGGGCAGTACTCCTAATTGACCTGCAAGTAGAGGAGAGCGCAACAGCAACATCTGTGCACATATGGCAGAACATGAAATTGATGACAACGCGAATGTCCCTCGTTTTGTCGATGAGAATGAATTTAAGGTAGTTTTTACCATACATATGCATGTTTCCTTTCCGACGTTGCATGCATTTTTAACTTGTTTGTTTGGTTTTCTCTTTTCCCCTAAACAAAGTAGGGCTTGAATGTTTTTTTTTTGAGGGATGCATTTTTTTTTGGGGGGGGGGGGGTGTTAAAGCATCGAAACAAATTGAACAACACGCGAAATCATATGCATAGGTTTATAGAAAATGAAATAGTGTGTAGGTGGCTTCTTTGTTCGTGCATGTTTGAAGCCTCTTTATCAAGTGTGTGCCTTTGCCGAGAGCTTAACACTCACTCGGTAAAAAGGTCTTTGCCGAGTGTCTTTCTTTGCCGAGTGCGGTACTCGGCAAAATTTCTCTTTGTCGAGTGCTCAAGATTTGGCTCTCAGCAAAGCCTGGCTTTCGTGTACTGAATGGATGATTGACTAATTTATTGTCTTTCTCACGTTGTGCATGCCTGCTTGGGTACGTAGAACATGAAGCTGTCTATAGGCGCACTAGGGCGGCCGGCCATCTTTGAGGTGTCCTTATCAGACGGTGGCAGCCTCAACGAGACGAGGAGCATCGACATCCGGCTCCAGCAGAACAACGGCAATCCTAACCAGGCGGCCGGTGGTGCTGTTAATAATCAACCTGTGCCGAATCAACCTGCGCCGGCGGCGGCGGCGGGAGGAGAGCAAGCACCACCACCGCAACCGCAACCGCAACCGCAAGCGCAAGGCCGGCTGAGGATCACCGTGGCGGCGGACGAAGATGATGCGGACAAGGACAAGGACAAGGAGTACCTGGACAAAATGCGCGGGTGGCTTATGGCGGTGGCCACGCTCTTTGTCAACATGGCGTTCCAGGCGGTTCTGCACCCACCGGATTGGTTCAAGACGGAATGGTACGACACTCTCTGGCGGTGGCCCGGTGACTCATCTCTTGCTGCTTCTCCGCCGGCTTCAAGTAGGCATGCCACGGCCACGCAGGGTGAACGTGCGAGAGCATTTATGTACTTGTCCTGTAACCTGGTTACTTTCGCATTCTCACTGACCGTGGCCCAGTTACTGCTGTGGGAGACATCTTCCCCTCGCCGTACCATGAAAATTGTGAGACAATTGATGGCACTCGTCACCTGTGCCGCTGCAGGTACATTTGCACTAGGCGCCTCAGACAATTGGGTTGTGACACTGATGGTGTCCGTGTTTGTTCTGCTGTACGCCGTTTGCCTAGCACTCTCTGTCTCTAGAAATCCGTCTTTCTCTACACGCTTTCCGGACGACCCTTAAAAAGGGACGAAGAGGACGAAGAGAGTAACTGTGACGCTGTCTGCATCGGTTGTTGGCAAGCCGCGGGGACACTCCAGATCACCAAGCATGATGAATAGCTAATATAAGCTTCTTAGGCCTTCCCCTGCATTTTGTATATTGCCATCAAGTACTAAGAGCATATATGTATTCGTTTTATGTTTGTTGTAAAAAAAAAGTAAATAAAAGAAAAGGGATGGATCGTCTCCACACAATCAACACAAGGGTCCTGTTTGGATCCAAGGTCTAGAGCTAGTTTAAATTATTTAGAGCTCAACTAGTCATAAAATATCTGTCAGGATGTCTGATGACTAGTGATACGTCAGCAGCTCTGCATCGTCAGGTTCAGACAGTGGCGATGCCTCGGCTTCAGTACAAGAGCTCATGCCAGATGGGCCACAGGACGAAAGTGTTTGTGGGCCGTCATGGCCATCGTCAGGAGCGTGGTAGCATAGTAACCTATATAACCATATGCGTATAGGTATGAACTTTGTAGTTTGAACTATCCCCAACTGAATCAATATTCCTCTGTTCTTAGCCTATTTGCTCTGCTTCCCTCCTCAACTCTGATTCCTTTGTTTCTCTCCCTCTCTGCTGCTAACAAATTGGTAGCAAAAATCCTATCGCCCCCGAAATCTATCACCACCACACCATGGCTATCGACTACGGGTTGCTTCTGGCTGAGATTCGTAAGATTCGCAGAGAGTTAGAGTCTCAGATCGATGGGCTTCGATAGCCATCATCACCAGCCCTTCGATGAATCGGCCTCTACCATCACCACCACCACGCCGGCGCCACCGATGATTCAACTTGCCCATGTCCGGGAGGAGCAGCACACCGCCGGGAACCGGGATTCTAGCGAGCGCAAGCCTGCCGTCCTCTCCAACAGCGGCATCACCTCCATTACCGCATCCACATCCGCGATGAGCGCGCTTCTCCACTTCGCAGTCTGCGACGTGTTCCCCTGCATCCGCCTCGGCTTCGCCCACCGCCACGCGCTCCTCCGTCACCACCGTTACCACGCCACCACCGCGCCGCCGCCGACCCTTATGCTGCCCGCCTTGCACCATGACGTGTTGAACCCACTGCTTCTCGTCTTCAGCGCCGAGATGGGGCTGTTGCCTCCGGTTACGAGCGATGGCCTCAGCCCCACCATGGGGCTGATGTCATAGATCCGCTCTGACATCGAGGATGACTATGAGGCCTTCATCGATCGATTATCTATTTTACTATTAAAATATCTTTTTTTATCTATATCTATATCTATTATCTATTATTTTTTAATAATAAAGAGAAAATTTCTCTATATTTATTTTGGTCCAACCTCCTCTAAATAACTCAGGTAAATGTGTTTGTGTCTATTTCTTAATACTGGGCAGTTATGACTCTAAATCATGCTTCGAAACATTTTGGAACGCGGCTGTAGACGAGACTGGAAATCAGATTAGGACACTGCAAGCCTAATATTCCCATTACTGTTTTTACAAAAATTTGATTATTTTTTCTCTCGGCAACACACAGATCTATCGGCTAATTAAAGAGATAAAATGTCTCTTACACTTTTTGTCTGGACCTCCTTGACTCAATCACTACTGGAAATCCCAGCTTTGCCTAGTGCCTGCTGCTTTGCCAAGTGTTAAAAGTCGGACACTCAGTAAAGGCCGGGTTTGCTGAGTGCCGCACTAGGCAAAGACAGACACTCGGTAAATCTAGGGTTGCCTAGTGTCTAGCACTCGGTAAACTTGTCCTTTGCCGAGTGCCAAGGACTAGGAAAAGTCTGGCACTCGGCAAAGGGTTGACAGCGGGACCTGCCATTACCTTTGCCGAGTGTCTTCGTTTGGCATTCGGCAAAGGACAATCGTTGCCTAGTGTTTTTTATAGGCACTCAGCAAAGTTTTTATTTTTATTTTTTTTTAGCCCCAAATTTTTTCTCCAGCCTTCCTACATTAAATGAGACTACAAGTTCAAATTTGACATATTTTATAATTTTCTTTGTTATATTTATTTCTTTTTTTCATTTCATTGAATTTTCCTGAAAAATACAAATTTAAACTGCAAGTGCATCTAATAATGTAATTCTATGAATGAAAAATTGATATTCATGTTATTGATTAGCTGCCGAGAAATTATGAAAGCTATTATGAGACTTCTTATGCAAGTTTGTAACATCTTATGGAATTTGTTGTGTAGTATAGGATGTAAAAGTTACTTTTATTTTACTTTCCCACCCATTTCCAAACCCTTTTTTCATATTCCCGAATGATTAGTTTATAAAATGAAAAGAAAATACTAATGAATCCTAAAGATAATGTTATTCTCATAGTTGTTCTCAAAATTTAAATTATGCGCTGGTCTCCGTTCACAAAAAAAAGTAATATTGTATAACTTTGCATGCTTAACTTATTCCTTGAAGTCATGGTGTACAACTTAGTTAGTGTAAATTATGCGCACATGCTTTTTAGGAAAATAAAGAAATCAAATATTGGACGGCGAAAGGAAAAAACTGGTGCGCGTTTATCGGAGAGCGTCTGAAAAGATAAAGAGATTAGCCCACTGTCCGCCCGAAATGAGACAGGGCCCTTAGCCTGTCCAAAAATGGTGTCATGTGGGGATGAGTGCTTTCTAAAAAGGGTAAGTTTGATTGGTTGGAGATCGTTCGCTCGATTTGAATGACCATCCGCGAATTAGGAAGCCCGTGTTATCGAACCGCTAATGACGTGTTTCACAATATGGATGTACCACTGCAATCATCATTAGCGAAGGCAAAAAGAACATGCAGATCCTTCTTACTCATTTTAGTTTTCTCCTATATAATTTAATAAGGACAAAATTAAACTAAGAATGCTTACATTTCGCAACAGATAAAGCATATGTTTGGTTAAACAATGAATGGCACCTTCACATGGCAATTAGGGGTTTAGCAAATGAGATTTTTGACTTATTTAGGCATTACGTCATATTTGGTGCTCGTAATAATCAGAAATTGGAGTAAGTAAATAAAAATCAATAAAGCATTGTTTAATGCAGAAACTCGGCCCAAATCTGATAAAAGGAAATGATTTGATAATACAGCAGCATCAGTCTTTGATCAAGACCTTTATTTTACACAGGTACATGTGTCCAGCTGGGACTGCAACATCACTATCTCTGGCTAGCTAACTGTATCTGATGTTGTGCCGTGAAACAAAGGAATTGAAAGTGAAGTTGGAAACCAATCAAACTAAAGGATGCTCCAGCAGGCGCAGTCTCTGCTCAAAATGCACGCACGTACACACCAATGGCATCGACGACGCTTCCTGAACGTCCATAGAATCCCACAATGCTGCTGCTGGCCGGCGCGGTAATGCAGAAAGATGTCCCATCCTTGATGCCCCATGGGCCCAAGGTTCTGGTGCTGGTGACAAGAGTGAATGAGCTTACATAAGTAGTATTTCCATATGTGCCTACTGTTAATGTTTAGTAACAATAGCTGCTTCTCCGTGTGGCACAGAAAAATTCGACAGATGACGTTTGGCAATCATCTCAGTTGTGCGGCATATGTATTTTCATTATTGATTAGCTATAGTATTTGTTGATAGACAAGAGTACTAGTATATATAATATAATCCAAATGAAAGAAAAAAAACTCAGTCACCGTTTGAGAAGTGCCTCCAAGTCCACCCCATGGGCCAGCAGTGTGCTTCTGGCCAGCTTTGTCAGTATAGGTGAACTGAATAGAGTCAATAGCATTGCCACTGCGAATGGTGAGGCTCTGCAGACGCTTTGGTGGCACCGTTATGTCCTGTTGTGATCCTCCCTGTCCACCCCACAATCCAATCTTCGTGATAGAGCGAGCCCTGCATCATCCAGTATCCACAAATTAAGTTTTATATCCAAAAACAAAAGGCCATTATTACTGTCCTTCAGCATGCATGCAGCTGATTAAATTATTCTACTGTATCTATCAAAGATGCATAGATTTCTCAACGTACCTTTAGCTGTGATGGGCCGAACACTGGGCAGAAAACTTCCATGTTAAGTTCATCAGAATTCCCACCAATCCTATCGGGAAGATATTTTCTTTTGATGACACCGGTCGCCATAGCAAACACTCCGGTTCCGCCGTAGATTGCCCAGTCGTCAGTCCCACTTGATATCACTCCATTGGTAAGGAGCGTGGAGCCCTTAAACCTGTGTATATTTAATTGGGTAGCTAGGGTAAATCGACCAGTTCATTCATTGCGAATAGAAGACTAGTCTCAGCAGATAGTTTAATCGCATTGTTTCAAAAACTGTCATGTCATGTAAATAAAATGAAATGAAATAAAACATGAAGCAGAGAAGCTAGGTACAACCTACTACTAGTACGTATTACATAGTACACATGCATACATACATATATACATGCATACATACCTCTCGGTCTCAAACACGATAGTGAATACTTGGTGCATGTTGCCAGCGCGCTTGGATTGAGAGTCCCTCCCTGTACACGAGCCACCAGTTTGGCGCCGGAGCCAGTACCGTCGTACACCGGGAAGTCACTGAAGTATCTTTTGGCGAGATCAGATTTCCCATCCATGATTACCTCCCGGCTGCCAGGACCAGTCCGGCGAATAAACAAGCTACGGAAGGTGAGCTTGGTGAACTCCGCTGACACAGGTGCGGCCATGGGAGTCACTACGAAGCTCGGAGGGTTCTCCATTGCTTGCTAGCTACTTAGCTACTATCTACTAGTTAACGACGACGAATGCAGCAACACAGCAAGGCTAGCTAGCTATGCTACTGTATCGATCGATCTCTAATCTCTTGTGATGTGTAGCAGCTAGTGTGCCTTTTGTGTTGTGTAGTGCTCATTGCTTTGCGCAGTATTTATATATAGATGATCGATGACACTACCACCAGAGTGACCTAGAGCTAGCTTAGCCGACTTGCTACACGTACGATCCCTTTAATTTTAATTTGGACTGGCGCCCAACACATCAACTTGCATTATATATATTGCTTCAAGTTCAACGCAAGCGCCCCTGGCCTGGCCACCGACGACAATATAACTAGTTAATTTATATGATCATCAGTTTGCATTGTTCACGAGATATATATAAAACGTATTTTTCTTTTATCTTGGTCAGAGCACCTACCAATTACTTAATTGATGCTTGTACTACATCAGACACTGGACTTAGAGATTCTTTGCGACCTAATGATGCACGTGGATACGGGCATAGGAAAATGTCCTTAAGATGACGATGATGCTTCCAAAGTTCCCATGCGCTTTCTGCTTTCGTTACGTAGCTACATTGCCCCGGTGGATCGTCCTTATCTCTTCCCATCCATCCATATCTCGGCACAGCTCAATTTTTGACACCATAAATACATACATGTATGTCGAATTAATAAAACTCTAGACCATGAATAATGCTCCTCCACGTACCGGCTCGAATCATAAGGTAGTCTCAGTGAAGGTTTAATGCATGAGAGTCTCATTAGAATTGAATAAAATCTACCAACTTAGCAAATATATATATGCTGACATTGCATGACGCGATATTAGTAAAGAGAAAGATGATCGATCAAAGTTTCCTAAATAAAATGAGCTTTATAGCAAATGGAACCATTCCACACTATTTCCAACTCATGAAAGCCTTGGAAACTAGCTAGGGTACCAAACTCTCAACAAGATTAGCCTAAGAAATATAAGAATTAGAAGTTAGTCTTTAATACCTGCAATGGAAAAATAATTACTTTTTTTTACTCTCTCTCATCTCGCCTCCAAAGCGCCACCGTTCGAGCCGGTGATCTTCGTCTTAGTGTTCGTCGTTAGTCTGCTGTAGGCGCGGCACCTCGCCCGGGCTGCAGCGGACCGTGTACTTAAACTCATTTATCCCTTAAAGCAATACGTGCAAAAGGCATGGTTTTGAAAAAAAAGAAAAATAATTACTTTTTTTACTCTCTCTCATCTCTCTATTCATTTTTAACACAATACCATTACCCGAATTATGTGATATATTTTCATAAGTAATCTATTTAAAGATATAAATCTTGATAATATTTTCTATAAATATAGTGAAAATTAAATTCTTTTTTTACTTAGTATAAATTAAGAGTGGGCAAAATACCCGATACCCAAATTTAGTTTGGGTAGTTCGAGTAATGCTCCCCGGTACCCAAACTACCCGAATTTTTAGAAATATCTCAAATATTTGCTTTTCTATTCCTAATATCAAGACATTATTTAGTGGTTCAGTGCAATATAAATCTATTATTTAGTATGAACTAATGTAGATTTACGATAACTTGATAATTGATTTATTATTAATTGATAAGAAGACATGATGTGATTTGAAGAACAATTCTTTATTTCTTTAAGATGCTACTTGAATTCTTACAAAATGGTCAGTTTTGTCAATTTCAGGTATATCGGGTAAAACCCAAACCCGAATTATCGGATATCCAAAATTTCAGCTAATGTTTTTTTGTGACAAAAATCGGGTAGTAATTTCTAATACATGAATTACCCAACCCATTTTTTCGGGTAACCCGAATGCCCAACGCTAGTTTAAATCTAGAATGACACTCTTTCAGTGATCTCGCATGGTGTCTTGGATCTTGATCCAATTGGACTGGTCCAACCCCTCTTCAACTTGCTTCTTATTTTATCAGTTGTGCATTGTTCAGGCTACCAGCTTTCTTTTATCTTGGTCAGAGCTCCAATTGCTTATCTACACGGAACTGTGAGATTCTTTGCGAGCTAATATAATGAATGTGGATACGGACATAGGAAATCGTACTAAGTACATAGCAGTTCCTTAGTATGATGCATATGATGCTTCCCACATGCTTTCATTTCATACCTATAATAATATTGCCCTGGTGATCCTCATCATCTCTTCCCTTCCATCTGGGATAGATAACTTAATTTTTATACCATAAATACACGTCGAATTAATAAAACACTAGTACAGTGCCTATGCTAACGCTACGACTACTGTATATTAAGGTGCACATGAAAAGAAACAAATAATGATATTTCTTTTCATAGTTTAAGTTTCACACAATTATTTGTAACGGATAAATGTTTTGAAAAAACACTGCCAAGACCAAAAAGTAGTATACCCGTTCTGAGAAACATTAGTATTATATATCTAATGTAGGGAGTCTGTGATGCGTACATACATATGCTACACGGCGACCAAATGCAGTGTGATGGCAGTGTATTCAACAGGGCTACACACCCACATCACTATTTTCCAATGTACACACCCACATCACTATTTTTCAATGTGCTCATTGCCATGCTCATGCACACAACGCACTGATGTTCATCACTTGGATTTCGGGAGTGGTGGCATTGAGGACCACCTGGTCGGCATCCTTGCCAAATTTTTTTGACGGTGTACCCCTGCTGTATTGCCCTTGTGCTATTTTTAGGATTATTTTTTGTTCAAAGGCCACCTACTCCTCCATTACATTGTTCCATTACTAAAAAAACAAAGAAAACAATTTATCATTAGATATATAGACTGCAGTAAGCAATTTTCTAACCAACAGAGGTTATGAACAATAGATCAAGGAAGAAGACAAGCATTTTATTGCATTGCTACTCACCTGACATGATTTTCAATAAGCTCTATCCTATCAGCGTTGTTAATGAAGTCACACCTAGCTTGTTACTGAAGTCAGTCGTCCGCACCGTGGCCATGGAGCTGTACACGCTATGGGCGGCCTCCAGTCGCCCCGGCGGTAGGCATGTAGTAGTAAGCGAGAACATTAAAATATTTTAGATGCAGCAAACTGTTTAGAGGAAAAATTGCAAACTGATGGTCAAATTACTAAAGATTGAAAATAGAGGTTAGTGCAAAGGCACATCTCAACCAATCTACTCATGTACATTGATACATATATCAAGATGGAGCGCCAACTGCTGCAGTTACTTTACAAAACTAATAAAAGAAATTTACACAAAGATTACAATTTTGAAATGCAAGGCTGCAAGGACACTTACAAGTTGATTGGGCCAGCAATTTGTTCCCTGTTCCATCATATTTATTCTACAATCAACCAATAATAGTGGATGAGAGAAGAATTAAAAAGTAACATATGCTCAAATAAAATTCATAATACAAAATCATTGATCAGATTAAGCTCATTCGTTGGTCACAAGCCTGTCCCAGAGCTCCATCTAAATCAACAAAACAACCAATATCAGAATTTATTACACAGATGACAATACCTATAACATCAATCACACTGAGATCGACTAATTCAGTAGATTTGTTACCAGTTTCTCATTCAGAATCGTCAGTTCATTATCAAGTGCATCCTCAATCATGATCAGGTGTTTGGGTTGTAGTGAGTTTAGATCATCACATTTCAGGTGCATGTACCATCACATAAGAGATCAATTATATATCTATAAATATTGTCCTGAAACTGAAGAGGCAAATTCCCAAAAAAAAAAGACATCATATTCTAGCTTAAAAGATTACTATGAGACCACACTCCCTTTAAGTTAAAACTTGATATGAAGATGGAACTTCCAAAAGAATGTCAATTTAATGATGTTTAAGCGTTTACCTGAGCTCAATCTGCATGGTCATTTTCTCTTGATTTATATGATCAATCTCTGCACTAAGGCCCTGAAATGGTTCTTGTGTGCACATCAAACAGTAAGTCAATATTGTTCAACTAATTCTCAGAGGCTAGCAAAATGTATATATAATAGTTAAGTTCTGAAATTTACACATCATTATTAACAAATACATATATTATATGTAATAGTACATACAATCAGTAACATGTTGATAAGTCATCATGCACTACATGTCTCTCATTGTTCTCATACTTCTTCTATTATCTAAAATGCAGATGGATATGACAAACATTAGTGTTTTGTAACTGAACAAATATGTGGCACATCTTACATTGAATAAGAACTATAACAACTGACATGTATATGTGCTTCCTTGATAACCAAAACAGCAACAGGGTGAGTGATTGGTATGGATAACAGTTTATATGCTGCAATGAAAAAATAGGAATAAAATTCAAAATGTAAAACCCACCCAGGTGTCTTAGTAGGTGCTATTGCCTCCTAGATTTGGTGAGTATGTATATTTTTTTGACAGAGCTGGAGGGGCCAAAGACCAGTCCCTGCAGGAATTTATTAATAAAAGCGCAAGAGACAGGTTCAAATACAAAAGAATTAAAAGGCAAGATAAAGAAAAAAAAAGAAAAAGAGAAAGAAAAAAGAAACTGAAACTGAAACTAGCAGCCAGAGCTCAAGAAACAAAAAAAGAAACAAAAAACAACAAGCTGTTACAACAGTCAATTACAGGCTTGAGATCCATAAGTCATAATTTTGAGAGAGGCTGCTTTTCACTCTCAAGGAGGTGAGTCTGAGCTCCTTGAAAAAATATCCTTGCATTGCTGGATATGCAACTGCTCATTGTTAAAAATTGCAATGTTTCTTGCTTTCCATATGGTCCAAGCCATTAGAATGATGGCAATCATGGACAATTGACTATGAAGCTGATCTTTGATGGCCATGATGTTTTGCAGAGTATCTCCATGTGTTGTATTGAGGTGAAGTAATCCCCAGCAATCCTGAGCCAAAGGGGCAGAGCCAAAATAGGTGATCTACTGTTTCTTCTTGAGAGTTGGTGCAGAAGACACAGTTGAAGGAGTCCAACTGCATTTGCTTTCTTCTAAGCATACCTCTTGTGTTTAGTCTGTCTTTGATTAAAAGCCAAAAAAACACTTTATGTTTAGGCTGGCAGTAAGATTGCCAAAGCCATTTGATAGCAGGATGAACTGTATGGTGACCTGAGAGAAGCTTATATGCTGCTTTTGATCTGAAAAGAGTTGTCCCACCATTGTATTTCCAGACATCTTTATTCTGACCATCTAGGTTGGTTATACTCAAGATCTGTTCAATTTGGATGACCTGCTCGAAGGGCACCTGAGACAGAGGCACAAGCTTTTCTTAGAGTTATGTTTTTGTTTTTTTTTGCAAAAGAGTGTGCTTGAGGAAAGACATCCATTAGGGGTTGATTGTTCCAAGTGTCTTGCCAGAAGAAGCAGGTATCTCCATTGGTCACTTGAACCTTTGCCATGTTTTTGAAGTTAGGTAGAAGCTTGACCACATCTCTCCACCAAAATGAGCCTTTTTTGACAGTGCCAGGTAATCTGCCATTCCTGTAATGCTTTTCCCATACTAGTATAGGGATTAAAGTAAAGGGATTAAGCATATGGCTATTTGGAGCTATTTATTTACTGGGCACGATCCTCAAATAAGTTAAGTACTTTTATACCTATTCATTATGCACTGAACATTTTGTTGGGCACATAGTACTTGAATTTACAGAGTATACATGTCATGCTCATGTTGATCTTAGGGGGTGACAACAGTGACAAAAATTGCTAACTAATAACCTAGCATCGCTTCTTCATTTTGTGATCCAAGCCATGTATAAAATTTATTTTTTTCTAGGCCTTGTTTAGATGCATGTGGTGAGTTTTTTTCTCAACTGTAGCACTTTCGTTGTTATTTGATAAACTTTGTCCAAATATGGACTATGTAGACTTAAAAGATTCGTCTCGACATGTACATCCTAAAAGTACAATTAGTTATTTATTTTAACAACATTTAATGCTTCATGCATGCGTCCAAACATTGATGTGATGGTTCTGTGATGGAGAGAAAGTGAAAAAAAGTTGAAAGTTTGTGGTATCTAAACAAGGCCTAGTCTATTTCAGCACTACATTACAATTACAACCATCACTAAATAGCATGGTTTTAAATAGCGAGCTAAAGCTAGAGTGTTTAGCGTTTTATAAACTGTAATTAGCGGACTTTAGCGGCAAAATAGCGGCAGAATTGTGCATGAACGCAAATAGCGGCACAATTTTTTTCAAGCTATTTCGGGCTATAGCGGCAAAAATAGCGGGCTATTTAATTCCATGCTAAATAGTTAAATTTGCAACTATGGAAATTACTGGTGGACCGAGAATCATTTCCCATGGTTCCCCGACAGCAATTTGGCATCTACTAAACCAATTTGGCTTTTCTTGGTTTATGAATATATGTACATGAAAAAGAATTTATCGGTTAGCGTGTCTGAGTTTTAAGAATCATCAACACAGTAGTAGATGTCTTCAGATGTAAGCAAAAGCAAACAATAAGCCCACAAGAAGAGAGATATGAAACAAACGCTCACCTCCCATTTGATCCGCAACTGCCCAGTTCGTGAGACCGGCGACCGGGAGAGCGGAGATGGGCGCGGGCATCCGAGAGACGCGATGGCCGGCGGCGGGCGCGGGCGGCTGGGAGACGCGACGGACGGCAGCGGGGCCGGGAAATGGAGGCGGCGGGCGCGGGCAACCGTAGATCGGCGACTGGGAGAGTGGGGGCGGGCGCAGGCGAGCGGGAGACGCGACGACCGCCCGCCGCAACTGCCCAGTTCGTGAGACCGGCGACCGGGAGAGCGGACGCGGGCGCGGGCATTCGAGAGACGCGACGGCCGGCGGCGGGCGCAGGCGGCTGGGAGACGCGACGGCCGGCGGCGGGCGCGGGCGGCTGGGAGACGCGACGGCCGGCGCGGGCGGGGAGATGGAGGAGGCGGGCGCGGGCAGCAGCAGATCGGCGACCGGGAGAGTGCTCGCGGCAGATCGGCGACCGGGAGTGGGGGCGAGCGCAGGCGGCCGGGAGACGCGACGACTGTAACGAATGTTTTTTCTTCCTTCCCTAATAATCTTCTCCTTCCGTAATAATCCTTCCGGGTGGAGATGTGAGTGAGGGATGAGGGATATACATACTGATAATAATCTCGTTCGTCAAATATGAGTGAGTAA
The DNA here is from genome assembly GCA_009763385.1 of Coix lacryma-jobi var. lacryma-jobi. Lineage (NCBI taxonomy): Eukaryota > Viridiplantae > Streptophyta > Magnoliopsida > Poales > Poaceae > Coix > Coix lacryma-jobi. The sequence continues at coordinate 157,336,741 of CM019826.1, forward strand.
AGAGAGAAGGTTACCAATTAAATCTGGATCGTCAATTTTTATAGAGTTGGTTTCCTGGTACAATTTCGTGTGTGGATTTAGTAAGACGATCTCAGCGGGAGACGTTTTTTGGGTAGACCTAGAATAGATCTACGATGGTGCATTAGTAGAGTAGACTGGGCATGAATCTATGCTCCCGCATCATCTAGAATTATAAGAGATATAAGCATTAGAAGTTCGTGTTTAATACCCACAACTAAAAACAAATTAATTTTCTTTACTCGTTCTATTTATTTTCGAACACAATAGATATATTGGTAACCATTACTAAACACTAGTACAGAAACTATATTCTTTTTTTTTGTTTTTTCACTAGCGGTTAGATAAAAACAATTCCCCAGTTGTTGCCAATAGATATATTGGGTCAGAAGTCATAGTGTTCCTTTTATCCGGTTAGTGTTCCCAATAGATATATTGCGGACAATTTTCATACATATGCTCCAGGAAGTGGTTAGATAAAGGCCATCCAGTTCATTGCTCTTCATTGATATCTGGTTCACCCAGCGAGTTCATTGTCTTTTTATCTAACGAACAACAATGGTCGGAGCTTAGTAGGGGCCATAGTGGACCATGGCCCCACTAAGTCGAAAAAATTCTTAATAGACATCTTAATTTCACCACTTTAAGTGACTATAAAATACTAGTTTGCTCCCCGCTCCTTCCTTGTTGGTCAAGCTCCGCCATACTGCCTGCTGGGCCATTTTTGTTGAAACCGACAGTGATGAAATGCAAGGCAATGCTCACTGGCCATTCATCGAAACGTCATGATAATTAACTCACAGCTACTGCATGTTGAAATGGCATGATAATTCACAACTACTGCATGTCATTGGATTGAAATTTGGAACTGTATAGGGAGTACCAACTACCAAGCGAGAAATATATATATGTGTACACATTTGCAATGGATGATTGAGGCAGCATAATAGCTATGGATCATACCGTTAATATCTCAAGATCAACTATACTAAGATTGGATACAAGACACGCATCAGGAATGACATGGATTGAGATATTAGAGGCCACTAAATCCAAACAAGTCATGTTCAAGAGTGTCATGAATTGGATCTTCCAAATGCAACATTGTTTGAAGTGAGTTGTCCATATTCTTGAGGTTCTCTTATTTCAAAAGCTTATGTGTCTAAGCTTTGGAATGTTTGGTCAAAAGTTATCACATCTGTTGACACAACACTATGAAGTCTTAATCAGTATAAATCATTTAAGTTGTTGACTAATATTCTTAATTATTATCCTTGTGGGGTGCGAAGTTGGAAAATATCACTAATGAGTGTATCATTTGTTGTACTGCTAGTGCCACATTGAATTTGGTATTGTTGCTTGTCCTTGTCTTTTTAGATTTGGTTCTTGATTAAGTTTTAATTCAGGTGGTGGTGTGTAGTTGTCTGAATTTCTTTACCTTGTTTGTTAGCAAATAATATTTGATTGTGCTTTTAAATATTGGAGCAAAAATTCATGTATGATTCCTATATTCAAAATGACGCCTAAGGCAAAGCGTCAAATTTGGTGTTAGTAATAATCGGAAAGTGGTGTAATTGAATATATAAATATTAATAAAAGCATTCTTTAATGCAAAATCCCTAAATCTGATATAAATAATGTAATAATATGGCGGCAGCCTTTGATCAACACAAAGGTCTTCATTTGATATATAGGGGCAGTATATATATATATATATATATATATATATATATATATATATATATATATATATATATATATATATATATATAGGACCCCGCTATTTGGAGCGCAGTGCTCTAAATATTATTTAGAGCATCACTGGTCATCAATTCCCACAACCATAAAAGTTACTACTAATTCTCATCCCGCAATCGTAAATGGCAGCCACACCATTCTCTCTTCCATCCACAACCGTAAAAGTTACTGCTAATTCTGATCCCACAACCGTAAATATTATCCAGATCATTCTCTTACTTCTACGACATTTACGGTTGCGGGCTGAAAATTTACGGTTGCGGGATCGCTTGGTAGTGCATACATAAAGATGGTTGTTGGTAACAACATTTACGGTTGTGGGATTTGGGATGCTCCACCTGCGCTCTAAATATTATTTAGAGTGTTTGAAGGGTCGAGATGGCGGACTAGAGGGGGGGGTGAATAGTCTTTTCTAAAAACTTAAACTTAATTGCAGCGGAATGGCTAACCGAAACAAATGCGGAATTAAAACTATCGGTCTAGCCAAGACTACACCCCTCTACTTATACTCTATGACACCTTATAAAAGATCCTAAACAAAGCAAATAAGGTGTCGGGCTAGCTAGAGCTCACCTAAACAATTCTAGCATGCAAGGTTACACAAACCTAAGCAACTAGTACTCAATCAACCGGGGAGCTCCTACACATGCCACTAAGCAAAAAGCACAAAGCCTAAGCTCACTAGCAATGCTCAATAACAAGGCTACACAAACCAAATTAGAGAGCTCAACTTAGCTACACAAACTAAGCAATGTGACTAGCAAGACTACAAGTCAACTAGTCACTCATGGGATCAACTCTATGCTACACAAGCAAGATAGCTACACAAGCACAATATGTATGAAAGTAAATACAAGCTTGTGTAAGGAGATTGCAAACCACCGACAAGAGTAGACAATGTTGACACGGTGATTTTTCCCCGAGGTTCACTTGGTTGCCACCAAGCTACTCCCCGTTGTAGCGATACACCCACTTGGAGGTTCACGCGCTAATAGGCATCACACGCCTAACCCTCAATAGGGTGCCGCACAACCAACACAAGATGGGGATCCACAAGCTACGAGCAATCCACTAGAGTTACCTTTCGTGATCTCCCACGGGGAAGGTACAATACCCCTCACAAAGCTTTCTCCGGAGCCACGCACAATCTTCACGCGGGCTTCACGACGGAGACTCGATCACCAAGCCGTCTAGGAGGTGGCAACCTCCAAGAGTAATAAGCACCACCGGCTTGCAACTCGAACACCTAGTGCCAGTCGATGCAATCTCTCAAAGCAACGCACTAGAATCGCTCACTCGCAATAGATTCGCACACTAGCAAGCACAAGCGAGTTAGAAGGCTCCCAGGCACATCCACACAAGCCACCAAGGCTTTGGAGTGCTCCAACCTAAACCTAGGGCCGGCCACAACGACTATATATAGGGAAGGGGCGGCGGCGGCCCGAACCCTACCTTTCTGCGCTTGGTCGGTAGTACCGACCCCTCCTGGGCGGTACCACCGACAGAGTCAAACTAGCCGTTTCCCATATCCCGCTGATTTCGGCAAACCACCGACCCCTGGTCGGTTCCTCCGAGGTCGGTAGTACCGATGTTATGGCGGTACTACCGCCAGGCCAAAAAGCGCCGCGACCAGAGAGCTCTGCGAAAAAACAGTCACTACCGACCTTGCGTCGGTACCACCGTGGGCGGTAGTACCGAGGTAATGGCGGTACTACCGGCAAGCCATTTTCAAAAACAACAGAGAGCTCTGCAAAAACTCGCCAACCACCGACCTTGGTCGGTAGTACCGGGCGCGGTACTACCGAGGTAATGGCGGTACCACGGGCAAGCCTTTTCAAAAACTACAGAGAGCCTCGCGAAACTCCTCAGGGCCACGGTACCACCGACCATCCGGTCGGTACCACCGCCGGCGGTAGTACCGAGGTAATAGCGGTACCACCGCCAGGCCAAAAACGCTTCGGAACAGAGAGGTCTGCACGCTGCATCCTTGGGCGGTACCACCGACAACCCAGGGTCGGTACCACCGACAACACACAGAAAACTCCATTTTCATCTCCGAGTTGATCCAAACCAACTCCAACAACTTCTCCTTTGCAAATGTGCTAACACCAACAAGTGTACAACATCATGTGCAAGTGTGTTAGCATTTTCACAATCATTTTCAAAGGTTTTTTCTCTTTCACTCATAACGCCACTCGATCCTAGTAACATTGCAAAGTTAGATCGCTCAAGTGGCACTAGATGACCGATATGCAAACAAGTTTGCTCCTCTTAATAGTACGGCCATCTATCCTAAACCCGGTCATAATCTTCTCTACACACCTATGACCGGTGAAATGAAATGCCCTACAAATATACCTTTGCCTTGCGCATTCCATTCCATCTCCTTTGGTGTTGATGCAACACATGCACCAACCTATCTTCAAATGATATGATCCACTTCATATCATCACATGGCCTCCATGGTCCATCGATCTTGACATCACTTGCTCTTCACCATCGCTTCGGTCCTTCGGCGCCAAGTCTTGCTTAAGCCTCCCGACACTCGGTACCAACGGCTTCAAAGCCTCAACTTGCCCTTCACCTTCGCAACCGGTCCATCAAGCCAAGTCTTGCCTTGATCTTCTCCATCTTAGCCATATGACCACATGTCATGTCACATATGCAATAAGCTCCTTCATCACATGTATGAGCCTTGCAACATCTTCCAAGCCATTTCACCTCTATGGCATATGTTGCTCACACATGATCACCTATGGACTAATCACCTGTGTAATTTTACTTCAAACACATATTAGTCCACCTAAGTTGTCACTCAATTACCAAAACCAAACTAGGACCTTTCAGTGTTATATCCTAAATAGTAGTTATATATATATATATGTAGGGAAATTATTTTCTACTCCCAGGGAGTAGTTACTTCTATGTTTATATCTCTAGATTTATGGTATATATGACCGAACGAAGTATATTTACATGAAGTATATGATCATACTAGACTATCTATGGAAATATATACGTCAAGTATGCATGCATACATAGAGTATGTGGATATACTTATTTTATATACTGTAGTGAGTGGCATTCTCGTAATATATTAAAAAGTATGGGTTCCTTTGAAATTTTTTAGTGTATTAAGACATGAAATATCTTAACATGAGTATATAAACATACTCAAAGTGATAAACAAGTATGAACACATACGCAACATGGTTTTTTGAAGATGGGAGTAACTACTCCCAGGAGTATAGAAAACTCACCCTATATATATATATATATATATATATATATATATATATATATATATATATATATATATATATATATACATTCACACACACATGATGATGACAACCATATATATAGACACCTTTATTTGACACAAAATGTTGATGAACAATTTGTATTAAAGGATAGCATTAAAGGATAATCGATTGAGTACGTTGTGGTACCTAGGTAGCATACTTATATTGTTAGCACATGGTGTTCATACATGTGTATGATGCATGATTGACACAAGTATAAGAGGTTTGAGCCTTTTCCCAGTTGAGTCATATTTCATATATGCTTGATTGTGCTAATGGCTAACTAGAGGTGTTGTGTTGAGTTGTGTCGCGTTAAGTGTGTTGTGCAACATGTTTCTTGGCTTGTGAATGTGCAGGTCTTGAGTGCGCCAAGATGGACAACAACAACAACAACAACAACAACAACAACAACAGAGAAGGTCAAGTGTGGAGTCGTGTGTGATGGACCGAGAGCAATGAAGGTCGGACAATGATGGCTTGGATCGAGGGACTAGAGGCCGGAGAATGGACCATGTGTGGCTCACATTGGGCATAGGAAGAGCAAGAGTACATGAGTAATGAAGATGGAATCAACCAAGTCAAATACGAGGACGATGACGTCATGGCAATTGGCGGAGGCCAGATAAGAAGGAAGTCAAAGACGTCGAGCTTAGCGGAGGTCGGACACGTGTTGACATTGGTTAGTCACGCCTGGCGAGGCATGCGAGAGTTTGTCGGTTTGGTCGTCAAAACCGAGGATGTACGATTTGGTGGTTTGGACCTCAAGCAATCGCTGGAGGGTTCATTGTTTTGGGCCTCAAAACCAAACATGGACGGTTTGGTGGTTGTTGACGCCTGCAGGTTCAGTGGAGCTGGTCTCTATTGCCGTCTTGCCGCCTCCGACCAGTTTTACCTAGTCGGAAATCTCTCAAGAGACCTGGTCGAAAGTCTCTCAAGAGGTCTCAGTCATCTTGACGACAAAAACTGGATGGTGGAGTCCATTATACGCTTGGAACATTTTTGAGTGTCAATAGTGGTTTGCACCTCAAAACCAACGGTAGCAGGTTGACCGATTTGGGCCTCAAATTCAGGGAGTGGTGGATCTACAGACACGTAGTGGCATCTCGAAGCTTGCGTCGAGGCAAAACGATGTCAAGAAGGCGTCGAGTCTGTTAGATTGACGAGGAAAAACTTATACAGGTTTACCTGTAGAGGCTATTTAGGTTGTGTGCTTTATGTAAGTGTATTTATATCTTTTGATGGACGTCTGTCTCTATATAAGGGGCTGGTTAGGTAGTCATCCTTATAGTTGTCTCTCTCATTTGTGTGCTGCTAAGAGGAGGTTATGGTTAGAGAGAGAAGCGACTCTTGGTCTTGACCATTTTGTTATCTTAGCTTTGATTTTGTTAAGAGAGGCTTGTAATCTGATATCTTGAGCTACTCTAATAAAATTTGTGTTCCACTTTGCTTTATTCAAACATAAAACTTATTTTTTGTCATTTTTGGAACTATTTTTGGGCAAATTTCTTGAGGGCTTTTTGGTGCTAGGACGTGTGTGAACAAGGCTAGGGTGATTCCCAAACAAATCCTTCACTAGAGCACTATAAATTTATGTTTTCTCCATATTTCCCCTTTCATTTAGCCTTTCTTGATTTTCTTTGAAATTCGAGCTGAAAGATCCAATCTTTTGGATGATTTCAGTTGGATTGGATGGACCATGGAGCGGTGCTGTGACTGAATTCGCACTCCGATTGATCTTGATTTGATTGCTTGTTGAGAAGATCCGGTGGAGCTCGACCTGCTGTCTGTATGCTCTGTTGCCTCTGTTCTTCCTGAGGCGAACCCTGCAAAGCAATAGCCGCAGCACTGCAGCAGCAACTGTGCTTGCGTTCCTGAGGTCCAGCTGCTGCCCGCTTCTGTTCCTTCCGCGTGATGCACCACGAACAGGTTGAACCATGTGATTTGTGTTTTTTTTTTCCGCTTGCAATTTCGGTTTTGTTCTGACCCGTGCGTATATTTGCCTATGATGCATTGCAGATTGATGTGTAACTCAGTCTCTATTTTAGTAGCTAGATTATTTCTCTATCTGCAGGTGAAGTAGCAGTTTGTGGATTCAGTCATCATCAGCAGACTAGCAGTTCGTTCTCCCCTGTTTTCTGGCAGCAGCTTGTTACTAGCTTGGTCAACAGTAGCTTTAGTCTTTAAGTATTGCTACTGATTTCAAAAGCATGCCTTGTTGGATAGCTAGCACCGAGGATTTTTATAATGGAAAAAAAAGAATCTCTTTACTCGTAGTTGATCAAGAGCAAACTATGCTCCTCTGGATGTTGCAGTTTGGTTTGTGTGACTCTACTCTGCTAGTACGTGCTACCCTTGTTTTGAAGAGAGAGAAAAGGCCAATCATGCATATCATGTTTTAAGTGAGACCCTAATAGTCGCCGATTGAAAACCTATCATTGATGAGTCTGAATCATTAGATTTACATCAAATCATCTGTTCATCAAATTAACTAAAGATTAGGGAATGCTATATATATGATTGAGCCCCTTCAGTTGAGAACTCCGGATGGTACTTAGCACCTTCATATCTAGCATTCATTGATGGCCTGGTTGGGAGAAAGGTGTAGTGGCAGTTTGGTTTTTGCTAAAATATTATCGGTGGAGAGATAAGTATACTTTAGATGACAGAGCAACATCAAAAGAAATTGTTATTGAAACCGGCAGGAGGAATAAAATGTATGGCAGTTTAACTAGCCACTCATAGCTATGGCCTGGTAATTCACAGCTATATCATGTTCTACCTAAAAAGCAATGTACATGGCAAGATATATAAATGTACATTGCAGGTGACGATGGGCCGGGGCAGCATACACTATCAGTAGTAGAGAAAATTCAGAACTAGTGGTATAGAAGATTCAGTAGTTCGGTTGGTATTCATATGCATGGCACTCCCGAATGAAGCATATATATTGTTTTATATCGTGAGACACTGAAGAACATCAAATTGATTGAAGCCATAATATCATAACTGCTGAGGAGACGAAGTCTCCAGTGGCCAGAACGGTCGCGGTCACCACGCATGGCGAGCAGAAACGGGCGCGGTCCCCAGCATGGTGATGAGCTCGGGCAGCCGCTGGAATACATGCACCGCAGAATGAGTCACTAACCATTCATTCTAGTTATAATCCATGCACCGCACAAACCTGATGTAAATTGTGCATATAACACACACGAGATCAACATGAAATACTCGTTCGCTCAATTTCTACATGGTATCGGAGCATGGTGTTGACGATGGTGCTGACAAAGAGCTGCAGACGAGTCGTCTCGACGACGTCAATGTAGTCGGCGATCCTCCGGTTGGCCCGATCGATGGCCTCGACCAGGTCGTCACAGCGGACGGATCTTGGCACGTGGGTCACCGATGCGGTGGTGCGAAGGGTGGACGACGAGGTGTCTGGCGCACGAAGCCGCGCAGGCTCCACGATCTTCGGAGCGAGGACGGCGCCGCCGGTGGTCCAGATCATAGATCCGATCTGGAAGGTAGTGCCAGGCTCGGGGAGGAGCCGGTGGTCCAGATCATAGATTCGATCTGGAAGGTAGTGCCAGGCTCGGGGAGGATCATGGAGTTCAGGAAGGTGATCGCTTGGTGAACCATGGTGTCGTAGCACACACATCCTACTTGGCGCGCTAAAAGATAGTCGGCAGTCTACCGAGGGGTATACCCAAGGTAGTAGATTAGATTGAAGGGGCGTGCAAGATGGCTACCCAAGCGTAAACACAAGGACGAGACACGGCGATTTAGACAGCCGGTAAGTCGCTGTAATAGCCTACGTCTTGTCTTTTTGTGGCTGGATTATCTGGTGACATATGTTGAGATGAGTTGTGCTCTAGATCGAGGTGATCTAAGAGGGGTCCCCGCTCGCCTTATATAGTCGGGAAGTAATGTTACAGTTTCTGTATCCTGACAGATTACAACCGGTTCCTTAAGACAAGGAATCTAGATCAATGTGAGAGGTGATTTTTTTTTTTTTTTTTTTTTTTGCGTTTGGATAATCAACCGCTGCTATTGGAGTTTACTTGCGTCAACTTTAATTTCAACACTAGGCTACCTTGCTACTGTACCTGCTCGCGGTTGATTATCCTTTCATTCGGTCATCCTCGTCTTGTGTCAAAATAAAGCTCGATCTTGTGACCATCATCGCTGTGTGGTGCCAAATATTTAGTGCCTATATATGGGCATGATATGCCACCATGTTAATAATCATTTCAATTCCTTTCATATATCAGATTTCGGAAGGGGGTCTGTTTAAAAAAAGATTTGGGGGTTTTGCATTAAAATGATTTATTGATAGTTATTTACCTACAGTAATTTCTTATTATTACAGACACCAAATATCTAAAATAAGCAAAAATTCTCATTACATTTGGGATACATACCACTAGGACTATGGCGCTGGCAGTCCATCGTTGTTTATAAAAATGATACATTTGGTATGCGGCCAGTATGTGCACTGGCACATACCACTCACTAGTATCATTTTTCCCCAGATATGTCACGGCTTCAAAATTGAATGAAGGAACGCAAGAACAAATCATGTGATGGTTATTAGAACGAAATAAATAAGTATATTGGTACTGATTTCAAAAAACATGCCTTGTTGGATAGCACCGAGGATTTTTATAATGAAAAAAAAAGATACATGCATGTGTGACAGCATGAAGAGTACTAATATGTTGTCTAATCAATTATACATGCAATAACGTGTGTTTTGTGTAATGTAAAATTATGAACCTTTTAAAAAAATTCTTACAACATGTGCTGCATTTAAATTTCAGCTCAAACTTAAGTCAACCTTTTCTCTTCTCATCCTATTTTCAAAAACCTTTTATCAAAAACCACTTATGTGAGGTTTGATCAAGTCAACAAAATTACAAGGAATATTTTCAAAATTAAATGTTGTTCTACAATAAATTTTAAAATTGGTTGAATCCAAGCTTCCACTTGAACTTGAATTTAAAAAACACCACTTCACACAAGTTTATATTATTTCTGAAACAAAAACCCTAATTCCCTCTCAACTTCTCCAAAAAAAATTGCTATATAATTTTATGCACCCATATGTTTCCTATTTATGAATGTGTGCTTTGGATTTTATTTCGTCTCTGCTTAGAGTTAAAATCTCCATTTGTTTTTCCTCTCAGTTCTTTTGGGAAAAGGAAAAACCTCCTTTGAACCAACTAACCAGCTGACTACCCTTCCCTTAGTGGCCCAACTGCTGCCTCCTTGTCCTGGCCCAGGCGCTCCCTCCACCTCCTTGAGGCCCAGCGCCGTTCCTCTCTTCTTGGGCCCCCGGGGCACAAGCCAAGCCTGCCTTCCATCAGCCCATTCGCGCAGCCAGCACAGGCCCAGCTTGGGCCTTGCCACACCTAAAAAAAAGGCAAAATAATTCTGAAATAAATATTATAATAAAAATGGCTTTTATAATTAACACTCTTACCTGTCATGCTCTTCATCAGATAGGGAAGTAACAAACAGTCCAAGAAACTGTTAACAGTGGTCAACAACCACTTAGCAATGCCAAACTATTTCATTACTAATGCATGTTGGGTTAAAAATGTAGCTTGGACCTTCATAGGAAACTAGGAACTAGTTTGAAATGCATGAGCTCACTAGTTGCTCATAGCAATTGTGTGATAAAATGGCACATCTACTATATGTTGGGTTGAAAATGCAGAGTACCAAGGCTAAATATATAACGTATGCATTTGCAGGGGAAGATGTTTGCAGCACAAGTAGTAGGCAAATTGTTGCTAGTTCCGTAGCTATACATCCATGGCATTCCCCGAGCATCTATTGTATCTAAGTTTAGTAGTTTATTTTGAGACATTGGAGGCCACCAAATTTAAGAAAGTCATGCTCGCGTAGCATGGCATGATCAAGTGGATTTTCATGGTTTAGATATAAATAATTTAAGAGTGAGCGAATGTGGTTGTATGTTTGGAGTCTATTGGATGGAGGAATGAATAGAAATATCATGTCATTGGAAACAAAAATAACATGAGAATAGAGATAAATAATAAACAAGGTTATGTATGTTTGGTTCAATCTAAAATGTGTATGAACATCTTAATCATTTGTTGCTAGTGGCGGAGGACGCAAAAATATTGAGGTCTTGTTTAGATGCAAACTGTGAGATTTTTTCTCACTGTTGTATTTGACAAATATTGTCCAATCGTGTGCTAACTAGGCTTAAAAGATTCATCTCGTGATTTACAACTAATCTATGTAATTAGTTATTTATTTTACCAATATTTAATACTTCATGCATGCGTCCAAACATTGATGTGATGGTGATGTGATGGTGATGTGATGGAGAAAGAGTAAAAAAAAGTTGATAGTTTGAACGGAAGTGAACAAGGCCTGGCGATGACAGTCAAAAAAAATAAAGGATCCATAAATTTACCGACTGAATTAATGTGGCAGAACCGTCCGGCAATGTGGCCCACCCGCACACGTCACCGTCTCCCCGAGCCCTAATGACTGTGCACATGTACCACATTACAGGAAAGATCTGTCGGGTGTCCCCGAGAGAACCCCGAATTATCCACGAACCACAGGACCATCATCATGAAGGTTGGAATAATTACAACATTACAACAGTTGATACAAAATACCATCGGAGTGCGGAAGTAAGAGGTATAAACTTTACAAAACCATGAACAAGTTACTTTTTACATAAACATAACTGGTATTGCGGAAGTAGAATAGTATTACGGAACCACACTTAGGCGGAGTACCTAAGTTGGAGAAGAAGAACAACCGGATCACGTCAAGCCCGCTGACATGATCATGATCAACATCAACTACTAAAAACCTGCAACAGGGGTTAACAAACCCTGAGTACGGTCGATACTCAGCAAGACTTACCCGTCAACAAAAAAGACTTCAGGTTCATGCTGGTTTGGGTAGGCTCAACAGAATTTTTCATTTGCATAAAAGCTTATTAAGTAAACCTAGACCCGAATTTTACTTATACATTTAAGTATATAGCAAGAATTAAAGGTGACTATTCATGAAAGATCATCTTCATTCTTTCTTAAACCAGTTCCACTTTCATTCTACCGTGCAGGTCGAAAGATTGAGTCTCCTTAACCGAGGAGCACGACGATTCGAACCGATTCAACCAGATCTGGGAGTTTTCCACGATCATACGATATATGTAGACCCGTGTTCACACATATACCAACCCCAACCTCGGATCCTCCAAACAAGACCGGGTCCGCGCCACCCGAGAGTACTTGTACACCTCCAATCCGGGACTTCGACCCACGAGGGTAGCTAGTACTCCCGCCATCTCTCCACTCCCAGTGCGCGATTAGCCGTTCTCATTTAAGAACCACCAAGGCAGGGCTTACCGTAGCATATGATCGGTACTTCACAGTTTCTCAATCTAGCAGGCCAACAACGGTTGCCCTAATCCGACACCTCCGGGTCACCCTACACCAACCCAAGGTTCGATGCATGTGCCCGTCTAGTCTTAACCATCATTCTTTCTCATTATCATTCCGAAACGATAAGTATCGAAAACATTTATCAAAGCTTTATTGTAAGGACCTGTGTGGCCTAGAAGGGGGGGGGGGTGAATAGGCCTGTCAAAAATCACAGCTTAAAAACAAATTAGATAGGCCCGGCACTACCGCCCTGTGCCCGGCACTGCCGCTCCCCGGCACTGCCGGCCTCAGCGCGGTACTGCCGCGCAGATGAAGACCAGAAGCTGCAATTCGAAATCTAACCACAATCTGCAGATTCTATATGAATAGGAATGTAACAATAGGCTATATGAACCAGCAGAAACAACTACTCCAAGCCAAATATGAAAGATAGAGTAGATCGAGCCAAACCCTAGAATATATCACAAGCTCATGAACATAGAGAATGAAACTAAGCAAGCACGCGAGACAAGTGATTTATCCCGTGGTTCAGCTCGCCACCAAGGCTTGCCTACCTCCACGTTGTTGAGGTTGACCACTTAGGTCATGAGCTTTGCAACTCAACCTCGTTCTCAAGTCAAGGAACCAAATCCTTGAGATGAGGGGTAATCTTACTAGCTGCACAAGTGATTACAAACCTCCCTAGGCCGCCACACAAGTTGGCAAGGCTCTAGGGCGACGCCTAGCCGGCTAGGGTTCCAAGAACCCAAGAGTAATAGAAGCAAATCCACCGGCTATGGCTCAAATCAAGTGCTCTAGGCAGTAGATCTCAGCTAGGGCTCCTCTTTGGTGAAGGTTTTAGCCTCTCAACCACTTGGAATCAATGGGAATGAAGATTTTGGTGGTTGGGAGCTTGGAGGGCCTTCAATGGAGAAGAGAGAGCTTTTCTGGAGGTAGGTGGAGTGTTCTGGTCGTGGATAACCGTTGGGAGGCAGAGGGGGTGATGTAAATACCCCCTGCCATCCAACGGGCAAATCAAGTCGCGGCAGTGCCGGTCTTAGCCCGGTAGTGCCGCGGCCCGGCACTGCCGCGCCTAGAGCGGCACTGCCGCGCCCACAAAACAGACAGGAACAGATCTACAATGAGTGCAGCTGTCTTTGGTTGGAAATGTGGATGGTTTGAGTTGGTTTGAGCACATGTCATTCAGCCATATCAATGAATTTGCATTCCCCCTTTATAGTACGGCATTCCTAAAACTCAAATAACCAAAATAGAATATCTTTGAAGCACTTTGAGTCCGGAACCGATGAAATGTAGTGTGAGGGGTCCACCAACGCATATACACCATCCTTTCTTAACATAACCTGCTTATCAACTTTATAAATCTCATTAGTCCTCTAATCGTGTGGTCATTATCACCAAAACCCACAAATAGGGCTTGATTGCACTTACAATCTCCCCCTTTTTGGTGATTGATGACAACACAATTAGAGCTTACAAGAGAAGGGTATAAAACTGAGATTTTGAAGCTTAGGTGTGAAACCTCCCCCTAAATGTGTGAATGAGAGCTGAATTCTCAAATTGGCATAAAAGGCCAACATTCACATATTAAAGTGGAATATAGGTTCAGTTTCACATCTGATAGCTTTGTGGGGTGCAATTAAACTGTGTCAATAATATAACGTGATGCGAATGACAGTTTAAGCACATCAGAGGTGTTTGCTGTCTTTTGCCAGAGCGGCACTGCCGCTCTGGGCGCGGCACTGCCGGGGCCCGGCACTGCCGGCCCGGGAGCGGCACTGCCGCTCAGGCAACAGTCAGCAAACGCAGCGGACAAAATATAAAACCACAAAGCATATATCAAACTGATCTAAACAAGATAGCACAAACTAAATAAAGCAGGTAAATGATACATGTCCACATCCAAGCATACGAAGTAGTATGATAGAGTATATTACAGAAATAGAGTTTTAAACGGTCCAACTCTCTCATCTCACAACTACAACTAAAGAAGGGGACATGAAAAGCTGAAAAAGTGTTGTACCCCCTTCTCTTCACCTACTTCTCCCCCTTTGGCAACAAGTCACCAAAAAGAGCAAAGAGAGAAGAGAAGAGTGTCCAAGCACTCAATCATCATCCGAAGCTATCGTGTCCCACTGAACTTCTTCTTCTTCCTCATCATCATCGTCGTCGTCGTCATCGGACTCTACCACGGCCTTGCCCTGACGGTGGGTGGTACTGGTGAAGCGGGTCGAGGCGGAGGCACGTGAAGACCGACGAGGTGGCACTGGCACTATTTCCTCCTGCTCCTCCTCCTCGTCATCATCATCTAAGTCGTCGGACTCAAGACTGGAGAGGTCAAAGCGAGGTGGAGAGCGGGGTGGAGGTAACGGCGAGCGTCCCGCCCGCTCTCGCTCTGCGCGCTGCTCAACAAGCGCCTGGTGTGCCGTCTCGGCTGCGTAGGTGCAGGTAGAAAAGATGGCCTTGATCCATCGTGCTAGCTTGCTCTTCTTCTTCCTCTGATAGGAAGGGCGAGAGCTCTCAGGCCTGTCACTAGTTGCTGCCCCTGCTGAACCTCCTGCTGCCGCCTTCTTCTTCTCAGCCCTGTACGGCTCATGCAACCCATCCTTAACAAAAGAATGTCCGGAGACCGTCTCAATCATAAACATGATATAAGGTGCATATAGAACCGCCTTCCTAGCATCCTCTGCTGCAACCTGAAGCTCGGTCCAAATGAAGCTGGATATGGAAAAGGGAGTAGCCTGAGGGGCCATCCTAGCCAACATGTTCCTGCCATATCCATATAAATTGGAGTGCGAGCCACTCTTTGGGTTGAGCGTCTGTCTGAAAAGGTTGTTGAGCATGTAGTAGAAAGGTTTCAGCCCCTTCACCAACCCATCAGCTTTGCTAGGATCATCATATAAGTGGGCAATCTCACTGTCTGTCAGCGTCCTCTCATCATGCAGGTTATCCAACTGCCTGTCATCGCTGCCCAAGCCAAGGATCCTACTAAAGGTCTCATAGGTGACCTTGTAGTGGCGACCCTCGGTCATCCAGTGCATCTCCTCCAGCATATTATCAACATATAGAGTGGCATGAAACTGAGAAATGATCTCCACATTCCAGTTGTACTGGAAACCCATCAAATCATACATATTTCTTCTCTTGCATGCAGCTATCACCCTGTTGATCTCACTGTCAGTCTTGGCCTCAAGATGCTCCCAATCTACATATCTCATACTTAGAATCTTGGACTTTTTGGCATTGAACAGGACTGAACGGTAGAAATCTGAATGAAATTCATTCCAGAACCTGTAGTCAATCCCCATGTCCTTTGGAGCATTGTAGGGATTTTGCTGACGCTGTGCCTTCACTGACGAGAACTGCTGGTGGTAGGACACCACCTGTCTGGGCCTGGTGTCCTGTGGTGCCCTCTCCAAAACATCCTCCTCATAGGGCTGGATGTGGTCTCTGCTGACCTCTGCTAGGTGCTCTGGAGTGGCAGGGTAAAGGTCTTCCCTGATCTGACGACCCTGCATCTGGAGACGGATCTCGTCTCGTATCTGCTGCCTAGCTGAACTGCCTCCTTGGGAGCGAGCACCACCACGAACGACTGACTGCTTGCTCCTCCCCCTGAGCGGGTCCATCCTCCTCTTGGTCCTCCTCTCTTCATCGCTTCCTCCCGACATCTAAAACATGAACACTGTGTGTTAGAAGACCGTATAAGGACTGGTAGATCATAGAGAGGCGATAGAAATTGATGGAACAGGTGTTGGCTGGATCAGAACTCTGCACATAGTCCGGCACTGCCGCTCTGGGAGCGGCACTGCCGGGGCCCGGCACAGCCGCGCTGGGCGCGGCACTGCCGCGCAGGCAGACCGGATCTGAGCCAAACAACACCACATCCACCACCTCTACTACTCCCCTATCATCTACAAACCCTTCTACAACCTCTAAGAACAATATCCACGGCGCATTTTACAAATCGGGAAAAACTTAGGGTTAAGGATTTTGAACCTTCACCTTGAGAGGAGGGAGAGGGAAGGAGACCCTTGGAGATGAGGAGAACGGAGCAGCACCGACGAGGATCCCGAGCAGCACCTCCGGTGGCCGGAAGTGCCGGGGACGGCCGGTCGGTGAGAAGATGGCTGCGGTCGCCCGTTCACCCGAGAGAGAGAGAGATAGGAGAGAGAGTTACGGTGGTGAAAGTGAATGGATGAGGGAGAGAGAGAGGGGAAGTCACGGGTAGAATAGGAAAGAAAACCTTTTCCCTGTGACCCCACTCGGTAACTCACCAATCAGACTGAATCGGTAAGCCGCGGCACTCCCGCGCCAGGCGCGGCACTGCCGGGGCCCGGTACTTCCGCGCCTGGCCCGGCACTGCCGGCCTGTTACCAACAGAGAGAGTTATTCTCTATTATACTACAGCTTATTCTTGGAGTGGACAGGTACCTCTTGCATGATATGACCAGCAGCAAGTAATCAATACAGAACAATGGTCATACCAAGCAAGTTTCTTTCAAAGATTTTGAAACACAATATGAAAGTTTTGAAATTGTTTTACCTAGGTCAAACTAGTTGATCAATCAAGCATGCTAGGTTTCAAACTAAGTTACGAGAGTCAAGTATATTTAGTTCACTCCTTAAAGCACAAAACCTTGACTCATCTAGAGGCTTAGTGAAGATATCGGCTAGTTGTTTGTCGGTGCTCACATGTTTGATGGCGATATCTCCTTTGATTTCATGATCTCTCAAAAAGTGATGCCGGATGTCTACATGTTTGGTTCTTGAGTGACTCACTGGGTTGTTTGCAAGTTTTATGGCACTTTCATTGTCACACAAGAGTGGGATATGAGTAAATTGACATCCGAAATCACGAAGGGTTTGCCTCATCCAAAGTAGTTGCGCACAACATGCACCTGCTGCAACATACTCGGCCTCGGCTGTGGATAGGGCTACACAATTTTGCTTTTTAGAACTCCAAGACACTAAGGAGCGTCCAAGGAATTGACATGTCCCCGAAGTGCTTTTTCGATCTACCTTGCAACCGGCGTAATCGGAATCCGAATCGCCAAGTAGATCAAACTTGGAGCCCTTAGGATACCACAAGCCAAGGTTTGGAGTGTGAACTAGATATCTCAAGATTCTCTTAACGGCCACTAAGTGACACTCTTTCGGGTTAGCTTGAAATCTAGCACACATGCACACGCTAAGCATAATATCGGGCCTAGATGCGCATAAGTAAAGGAGGGAGCCAATCATGGAACGATATACCTTGATGTCCACAGCTTTTCCTTCCTTATCAAGATCAAGATGTCCATTAGTTGGCATGGGCGTTTTGATAGGCTTAGCGTTCACCATGTCAAACTTCTTTAACATATCATGGGTGTACTTGGTTTGGCAAAGAAAAGTCCCTTCCTTCAATTGCTTGATTTGAAACCCAAGGAAGAACTTGAGCTCACCCATCATAGACATCTCAAATCTTTTAGTCATGATCCTACTAAACTCATCACAAAAGGATTTGTTAGTACTACCAAATATTATGTCATCGACATATATTTGGCACACAAAGATATCTCCATTGACTTTATGAGTGAAGAGAGTAGGATCGGCTTTGCCTATTTCAAAGCCTTGTTTGAGCAAGAATTCCTTAAGGCATTCATACCATGCTCTAGGTGCTTGCTTAAGCCCATAGAGCGCCTTTCGGAGTTTGAAGACGTGGTTGGGAAACGTGGGATCTTCAAAGCCCGGTGGTTGCTCGACATATACCAACTCTTGTATAGGGCCATTGAGGAATGCACTCTTCACATCCATTTGATATAGCTTGAATTCATGATGGGCTGCATAGGCTAGAAGAATCCGAATGGCTTCAAGTCTTGCAACCGGTGCATATGTTTCTTCAAAGTCCAGGCCCTCTACTTGTGTGAACCCTTGAGCTACCAATCTTGCCTTGTTCCTTGTCACTACACCTTCTTCATCTTGCTTGTTGCGAAAGACCCATTTGGTTCCAATGACATTGGTATTTGGTCTTTCCACGAGTGACCATACTTGATTGCGCTCGAAGTTGTTGAGCTCTTCTTGCATGGCCATCACCCAATCCGGATCATCCAGAGCTTCTTCTACCTTGAGAGGTTCCAAAGAGGAGACAAACGAGTAATATTGACAGAAATTTGCCAAATGAGAGCGTGTCGTTACCCCCTTTCGTAGACTCCCAAGAATATTATCAACGGGGTGATCTCGTTGAATAGTTTGCTTGAGTCTTGGATGATCGATGGGTTCTGGTTCATCTTCGGCTTCCTCTTCTTCATCTTGCTCGAAGATGGGTTGTAGATTCACTCCATGAGGTGGAGTAGCTGCAGCTGCTCTGGGTGTGCCCGGCACTGCTTGGCTCCGCGCGGCACTGCCGGGGTCCGGCACTGCCGGGGTCTGTCCCGGCACTGCCGGGGACTGTATCTGATCAGTCCCAGCAGAAGCTTCAGCTTGAGGACCTTCCTGATCTGTAGCCTGCTGTTCCTGTGGTCTTATATCACCAATGGCTAGCTGCTTGATTGCTTCACAAGGAGGTTCCTCATTACCTACAACAACTTCATCAACTTGCTCTTCTTGAGAGCCATTAGTTTCATCAAACGTCACGTCTATCGCTATTTCAACCTTGCCGGAGGCCTTGTTGAAAACACGATAGGCATGCTCGTTTGATCCATAACCGAGAAGAAAACCATCATCTACTTTAGATGCAAACTTAGAGGCTTTGGGTTTCTTGTTCAAGATGAAACATTTGCACCCAAATACTCTAAAGTAAGACACCTTTGGCTTGTTACCGGTGAGCAGCTCATAAGATGTCTTCTTTCTTCTCTTGTGGAGGTAGAGGCGGTTGATTGCATGGCAAGCGGTGTTGACGGCTTCGGCCCAAAAGATGTCCGGCGTCTTGTACTCATCTAGCATTGTCCTTGCCATGTCAATGAGCGTTCTATTCTTCCTCTCCACCACACCATTTTGTTGAGGGGTATAGGGCACTGAGAACTCATGCTTGATGCCCTCTTCATCAAGTAACTCTTCCACTTGGGTGTTTCGGAATTCGGTTCCGTTGTCACTACGAACCTTCTTGATATTGAAACCGAATTCCCTTTGAGCTCTTCGTACAAACATCTTCACCTTCTCTTGCACTACACTTTTATCAAGCAAAAAGAATACCCAAGTGAAACGAGAATAGTCATCAACAATAACAAGACCATGTTTGTTACCGCCGATGCTAAGGTAGGCAACCGGTCCAAAGAGATCCATGTGAATCAACTCCAATGGATGAGTAGTCGTGTCGTAGCTCTTTGGTGGGTGAGGTACGCCTACTTGCTTTCCGGCTTGGCAAGCTCCACATACTCTGTCTTTCTCAAAATGAACATTGGTTAGTCCTAGGATGTGGTTGTCTTTTTGAAGTTTGGCCAAATTCCTCATCCCAACATGAGCTAGTCGGCGGTGCCATAACCAACCCATGCTAGATTTTGCCACTAAACAAGTCTCAAGTTTGGCTTCACTTTTGTTGAAATCAACTAAGTAAAGCTTCCCTTTCAAACGACCTGTAAAGACAATAGAGGAATCCTCCCTTCTAAAGACTTCCACACCCTCATCCGTAAAGAGACAATTGAAACCCATT
The DNA here is from genome assembly GCA_009763385.1 of Coix lacryma-jobi var. lacryma-jobi. NCBI lineage: Eukaryota > Viridiplantae > Streptophyta > Magnoliopsida > Poales > Poaceae > Coix > Coix lacryma-jobi. The sequence goes on from CM019826.1 coordinate 157,356,882, forward strand.
CCACACAATTGCGAAACGGACAACAAATTGTAACTTAACGAATCAACATGTAAGACATTAGTAATTGAATGTTCAAGTGTGATAGCAACTTTACCAAGACCTAGCACATCCCCCTTGGAGTTATCACCAAATATGATGTTCTCACTTGCATTTGTAGTTGGGGAATATGATGAGAACATACTCCTTTCTCCGGTCATATGATTTGTACATCCGCTATCAAGCACCCAACTTGATCCACCGGAGGAGTATGCCTGCAAAACAAGTTTAGTTCCTTGGTTTAGGTCCCCAATTGATATTGGGGCCTTGCATGTTAGTCACAAGTATCTTAGGAACCCATATAAACTTGTCGGCTGCCCTCTTGTCATTACCAACATACTTGGCAACAACTTTACCACTGTTGTTGTGTCCTAAAAAGTAACAAGAGGACATGCTCATTCTTGGAGCTTCTATCTTGGGTTGATGCATGAACTTGTTCTTGGTTACCCAAATAGACTCCTTTGGTTTCTGAGACCCTTGCTTCTGATTTGGCATCTGCCTGGGCTGTGTGTGAGACTGAGCAGAAGAGGAACTGGTAGCCTTCCCTTTCTTGGGGCGCGGCACTGCCGGCCTGGGGGCGGCACTGCCGGGGCCCGGCACTGCCGCCTTCTGGCGCGGCACTGCCGCGGTCTGTGCAGGCTGAACTGTACCAATGTAACCCTTCTTCTCAAATCTCACACACTCATAGCCATTCACCTTCTTCCTTCCATTTGTTTTGCCTCCTTTTACATGCCCCAACCCATCCTTTATGAAAGGACGTCTTCCGTTCTTGAACTTGGGCATGTTCTTGCTTTGGGTCTTCTCACTTGCACTTGTAGTAGCCTTGACACAACCACTTGCAATAACACTTGTCAATCTTGCTATTTCTTTTCTCATGACCTCCATGTTTGCAAGGTTAGTGGAATAGACATTCAAATCAAGATTATAGCATTTTCCACAACCTTCACTAGTGGAGGGAATAAGAGTGACATTTGTCTTAGGGAGAGTTGAGTTGCTTTCCCAAAGAAGGTTATATTGTAGCTCAAGTTCCTTGTGCTTTACATCCAAGTCACAATACTTTTTCTTGAGTTCAACATGAGCCTTCTTTAGGGAAGCATGTTCATCTTGCTCTTTGGCCAAGGCCTCATGCAAGACATCCAACTCACTTCTCTCTAATGCAAGAGCTTCCTTGCAAGCAATATAGAGATCCTCTTGTTTGATAAGAGCATCCTCACTTATTTCTAGCTCGGCTTGTACACCCTCTAGTTCCTCCATTAGCTTAGTGATAAAGAGTTTGGTTTTCTTGTCTAAGTTCTTTGTTATCATGTTTATCTCTTCATCACTAGAGCTATCATCACTAGAAGAGTCACTAAGTTCACTACTAGAGATGTCACTAAGTGGAAGAGAAGGTTTAGGAGTATGAGTCTTTTTCACCTTCTCTTTCTTGGCCATGAGACAAGTGTGGGAGTTGCCTTCATCATCATCGGACAAGTTGTTGAATAGCCTTGGTGAAGGAGATGACTTTTGGAATGCAATGGTTGCCATCTTCTCATCTTCTTCACTTGAGGTTTGTGCGGTTGAATCCCATTCATGTCCGATGTGAGCTTCTCCCATGTATCTCTTGTTGTGTTTCTTGTAAGTGGCTTTGTCATCTTTCTTGCCCTTGTTGTCTTTCTTCTCATTTGGGCAATGAGCAATGAAGTGCTCGGTGCTACCACAATTGTAGCAAGTTCTCTTTTTCTTGTTAGGAAACTTCCTCTTTACAAATTTGTAACCTTCTTTCTTGAGCCCCTTGCGATATCTTCTCATGAATAGAGCTATATCATCAATCTTCTCAAACTCTTCACCATCACTCTCACTCTTGCAAGAGGATGATGTGCTGTCCTCAACCTCTATTTTCTTCTTTTGTTGCTTGGGCTTGCTTGTAGAGGCTTGCTTGCTTGAACTTGACTTGCTTGATGTTGCTTGTTTTGTTGGCTTGCTTGCCTTGAGTGCCACTTCCTTGATCTTCATCCCATCTAGCCTTGCTTGCAACTCTCCAAGCTTCCTTCTTTCATTAGCTTCCTCTCTTTGCATATCAAATGTGATAATTCTCCCAAGCACATCACTAGGTGTGAACTTCTCAAACTTCTTCTTGTCTCTAATCAATGTCACTACGGTCTCATTTCTTGGTGAATAAGCTTCCAACATAATCTTCACAACCTTGTGATCATTGATTTCATTTCCACCTAGCCCTCTAATCTTGCCAACAATGACCATCAACCTATCAAACATCTCTTGAGGACCTTCACCATCACAAATCACAAACCGGTTGAGCTTGGCCATCAACAAATCAATCTTGGATTGCCTTACTTTATCAACCCCTTCATGAGCAATATGCAATGTGTCCCAAATCTCCTTTGCAACCTCAACTCCCATGACCTTGTTGTACTCATCACCATCCAAGGCACTAAGTAGCACACTAGTTGCTTGGGCATTGAGATGAATGTTGCGGAATTCATCTTGAGTGGGGTTCTTTGGATCAACCGGTGCTTCAAGTCCATTGTGCACAATCTCCCAAATACCTGGATGGAGACCAATAAGATAGGTCTTCATAATGTGCTTTCACTTGGCAAAGTTGGTCCCGTCGAAACGAGGCAACTTGCCCGCGGGTACATTAATGAGAGGCCTAGAATCATGGTTAGACATAGAAGAATAAGTGTAGGATACGGCTCCATATGTCTTCTTGGTCTCCTCCTTCTTCTTCTTGTCACCCTTGAGATGATAGGAGATGTCATCATCACCATCTTCGGTGCTACTTGAGTCTTCACTCACGTGCACACTCTTCTTAGCTTTGAGCTCTTCCTTCTTCTTCTTTTCTTCTCTTCTCTTGGCTCTTTCTTCTCTTCTAATCTTTCTTTCTTCTCTTCTTTGAGCCTTGTCTTCCTTTGCTTTGAGAGCTGCTGCATCTTCTTTTGCTTTAGCTCTAGCTTCTCTTCTCAACCTTCTTTCTTCCTTTCGTCTTGCGAGCTCTCCGGCCGACACAACCAATTGTGGAAGTGTCCTTCCGCTAGCTGTGGAGATACTCTCGCTGCTGCTAGTGGTGTGCACATCCGGATCTTCAAAGGGTTTGGGTTGCACAACACTAGCATCACCCGCTCCGTCAGTGGCCATACTCTCACACGGTTAAGTGCTGCTAAGAGACCAGGCTCCGATACCACTTGTAAGGACCTGTGTGGCCTAGAAGGGGGGGGGGGTGAATAGGCCTGTCAAAAATCACAGCTTAAAAACAAATTAGATAGGCCCGGCACTACCGCCCTGTGCCCGGCACTGCCGCTCCCCGGCACTGCCGGCCTCAGCGCGGTACTGCCGCGCAGATGAAGACCAGAAGCTGCAATTCGAAATCTAACCACAATCTGCAGATTCTATATGAATAGGAATGTAACAATAGGCTATATGAACCAGCAGAAACAACTACTCCAAGCCAAATATGAAAGATAGAGTAGATCGAGCCAAACCCTAGAATATATCACAAGCTCATGAACATAGAGAATGAAACTAAGCAAGCACGCGAGACAAGTGATTTATCCCGTGGTTCAGCTCGCCACCAAGGCTTGCCTACCTCCACGTTGTTGAGGTTGACCACTTAGGTCATGAGCTTTGCAACTCAACCTCGTTCTCAAGTCAAGGAACCAAATCCTTGAGATGAGGGGTAATCTTACTAGCTGCACAAGTGATTACAAACCTCCCTAGGCCGCCACACAAGTTGGCAAGGCTCTAGGGCGACGCCTAGCCGGCTAGGGTTCCAAGAACCCAAGAGTAATAGAAGCAAATCCACCGGCTATGGCTCAAATCAAGTGCTCTAGGCAGTAGATCTCAGCTAGGGCTCCTCTTTGGTGAAGGTTTTAGCCTCTCAACCACTTGGAATCAATGGGAATGAAGATTTTGGTGGTTGGGAGCTTGGAGGGCCTTCAATGGAGAAGAGAGAGCTTTTCTGGAGGTAGGTGGAGTGTTCTGGTCGTGGATAACCGTTGGGAGGCAGAGGGGGTGATGTAAATACCCCCTGCCATCCAACGGGCAAATCAAGTCGCGGCAGTGCCGGTCTTAGCCCGGTAGTGCCGCGGCCCGGCACTGCCGCGCCTAGAGCGGCACTGCCGCGCCCACAAAACAGACAGGAACAGATCTACAATGAGTGCAGCTGTCTTTGGTTGGAAATGTGGATGGTTTGAGTTGGTTTGAGCACATGTCATTCAGCCATATCAATGAATTTGCATTCCCCCTTTATAGTACGGCATTCCTAAAACTCAAATAACCAAAATAGAATATCTTTGAAGCACTTTGAGTCCGGAACCGATGAAATGTAGTGTGAGGGGTCCACCAACGCATATACACCATCCTTTCTTAACATAACCTGCTTATCAACTTTATAAATCTCATTAGTCCTCTAATCGTGTGGTCATTATCACCAAAACCCACAAATAGGGCTTGATTGCACTTACATTTATAAAGCAAGGCTAAGCATTTCTATCAGTGGCATAAAGCGGGGATCAAGGAATGATATATTGATAGCAAGGTTGGTCATGCATCAACAGGTTTAAAGCATTTATTTGATAAACATTTTATGCATCAGGTTATTGAAAGTAAGTGTAATTGTAAATCCAAGGAAAGGGTTAAATGAACCGGGGCTTGCCTTCGTTGCAGGGAAGATAGGATCCAAGAATGATCCACAAAGGTTAGTTCCTTCATCTAGAAGTTAAGTTTTCTTGACGAAGCTTGTCCAACAAGAAGCTCCGTCGGAGGCTTGTTCGACAAGGGTGATCATCAAAGCTTGATCAACACGCCTCAAACATTCTCGGATACTACACGTAGATAAATGATGTATGCTCAGAATGATGTCATGTGATGTATGCTAAGGTGCAGGACAATTCAAAAGCAAAACAGAAGATAACACAAGATGAGAAAAGTCGAGTACAACTTTCCTTCTTGGTAAAGTTGTAGACCAACAAACCCACTTTAGCTATTATACATATTATTACTAAACAAGTTTTATTATTTTCCGTAAACATGGTGATGTATCTAACAGGCAACAGAAAATCATTAACATAAAGGAAACCCATAACCAGGGAGCAATTCTTGCTAGTTTCCCATTGGTTGTCAAGCAATTCCAAAAGTCACACAAATCTACAGGGATCAACTATTTCTATTTATTTTATTAATCATGTTAATTAGCCTTTTATTTATACACCAAGCATACTTTGTCAAACAGAGATGAAATTAAACATGAAGGTGTATATCAGAGATATAAACTCACATGTCAAATTTCATGATTTTTGAAGAAACATAGAAAATTACATAAATCACCAAAGTTGCATTTATTAATTAAAGTACAGATTTTATTGACATAAAAGAAGTACTCAAAACTCAAGTTTTATAATTTTTATATTAGCACAGACATGTTATCAACTTTTATGTCAAATTTCATAATTAACAGAGCTATAGATTAATTATAGCAAAAACAACAAAACTGATTATTGCTCAAAAAGATAGAAAAAGAAAAACGAAAACCAACCCAAACTGGGCTTTCGGCCCAAGCCAACACAGCCCAGCGTGGCGCGAGCGCACGGCGGTGAGAGCGGGTGCGTTCGCTCGAGGCTCGGCGCGAGCGAGACAGCGCCCGAGGGTCCGCTCGAGGCCTGACTCGACCGAGACGATAAACACTAAACACTCGTCCGAGGCCTGACCCTCGGCTCGGGCGAGGCGGAAAAAGGCTCGTCCGTCCGAGGCCTAGCTCGGGCGGAACGGCGAACACGTTCGCCCGAGGCTCGGCTCGAGCGAAGCGGAGGAGGCGCCTGCTCGAGGCATAGCTCGAGACGTGAACACGTGTCCACATGTCCGCTCGAGACCTGGCTCGAGCGAGACGGAGCGCCCTGACAGCTTTGCAGAAAAGCCCTTCGGCTTTCGCGAAACTAACCCGCAGTCCAAGGCGCTATTCACCTGAGTCTTGGACTTTGCAACCAACACCCTGGAACTTTTCATCTTTACAACAAGAAGGTTCTCGACCATGGCCGGCGTGAACGACGGCGCACCGAGCGGCGGTGAATCTTACGCCGGCCATAAGAGACTCGGCTGACGCGAGCATCAACACCGGCAAGACAGCCGCAGTTGATTGAGCCCTCAACCCTACACTCTACCACTCGGGTTGAGCCTGGCCACGCACGGCGGCGGATCGGATCTCGGCTAGCCCTGCTCCGGCGAACCTAGACCGGTAGCAAGCAAACGGAGAGGCTAGGAAGGTCTAGCAGCTCACCCTGATGCTGTTGGTGTAACTGGTTTAAGCAAAGATTGCACGGAGGGGAGAGTTCCACGGAGCAGTGGCCTGCGGCGGAGAACTCCGGCGAAGACGACGTTGTTCCGGCGAGTCCTGAGTATCAAACAGGGAACCATCGAGTCGATGAGTTCTCTGGGGCCAAGATAAAACAAAAACACAGGATAAAGAGCACAGAGGGAGGCCCAGTTGAGCGGGCCACGGTGGAATCGAGCTCGTCGGAGTTTTTCACCCGGCGGGAAGAAGAACTGCGAGCTCTAGCTCTCTGAGACAGAAGAGTTAGAAGTGAGAGTTTCCGGAGGTGCGCAAGGAAGAAAGGAACTTATATTTGTGGCCAAACTTGGATGAGGATGTTTGGTTCACCGTGAACTCTAGATTGGGATAGAGAGGAGCACGTCGGTGCTGTGGTGGCGCAACGACAACGGCAAGCACGGGAGAAGACGCCACGGTGCAAAAGAGAGCGCCAGCAGCTGCTTCACCTCGCCACGGAGACGTGCACGAGCGCAATCGAGAGAGGACGACGCCCATCGTGCTGGCGTCACGAAATTGGCTCGGCCGGTCACCGCCATGAACAGGGGTAAGAGCTTATCACCCCCGGTTACTGCTCACCAGAGAACATCTAGATCTTCTTTCCCCTATTTCTCCCAAAAACATTATACAACAGGAAAAACTCCCAACCTGAAAGTTGTTCCAAAAATTAGGATCTACAACTTTCATTTAAGGAGCACAACCAAAATCTGCCTAGATTTTGAAATCACATTTTGAATTTAAAAAGCATTCAAACTTAGATTCAAAATTACTTTTGTTTTCAAAAGAAAACTTGAAAAACTTTACACATCAAAGTTGTTCCTTATCAAAAATAGAACAACTTTGCTTTTTGAAGCATAGCCAAACTGTGCTTAATTTTGAAACTACACAAAAGGGGATAAAATTAGGTTTTGGAAATTGATTTTCAATTTGAAACCAATTCAAACTTGTTTTCCAAATTACTTCAGATTTCCTTTAAAAACATGAAAATCTATCTTAATAAAAGTTGTTTATTTTAAACCACTCTACAACTTTTATTACAGAACCAAAGTCTAATTCTTTTTAGTTTTTGAAATCTAGTTTAGGGGTCAAATTCAGGGTTGGAAAGATACAAAATTTATTCAAAATTTTGTACAGAAACTTTAAAAACTTTGAATACCAAAGTTGTCCCTCTCAACAAGAGCTACAACTTTGCTTTTTAAATCATTTTGAAATTTTGACTTTCTTTTTGACTTATTAAAAAGGGGACAAAAAGAGAGATTTAAAAACCAAAGTTTTCTCACTTGCCCTTTCAAAGAACACCAAACATCACAATCAAACCACATATATTTCAAACATGGAAATCAACACTCAAAAACATACAACACTCTTGTCAAACATATAAAGCATCACAATTATACTTAAAACATGAAATGCTTTTATGCCATGATGCCAGATGATCATGCATACTAAACATATTAATTAGGGTTTTAATTAATGCTTAACACCAGGGGTGTTACACCTTCCCCCTTAAAGAAATCTCGTCCCGAGATTTAAGAAGCACTTAAAGATCTGGGGTTGAGTAAAAGAAAAGGAAAAGTGTCACACTTGTTTACTCACAAGGAGTTCACAAGGCAACTGGGTTGGATTCAGGATCACAACCGGGATCAGAACATGGTTGCAAGTAGCAAGGTAGTAAACATTTGAGTGGAGCAAGGAGAATTTATGAGGAGTCAAGAGAGAAAGTACATTGGTTGCGGGCTATAATGGATCATAACTGTAGACCTCGATACCTGCGCGCACCCAGCGGAAACTAGTGTGATCCGGACACACGAGATTCCCTAGGTTCCGACGCGGCACCGTGGTCACCAATCATGGCACCACCGTAGAGCACAACTTCTATATCTCTCATCTCATATAGAGGAATTTATAACCAAAACAAAGGTTGGTTATAATTACAAGGAAAGTGGCTTTGAACTCCCTTTCGGGCGTCCCGAAATGAAAGCACTTTTAACGGTGGACTTAGAAAGAATCATGACTATAGGCCTGGATATTAGCGAGTACCTAGTAGTAACACCATATGGTGGCCGTCCACAGGTGACCCTAGGTTTCCACGCTTTTATCCGGTCCACGGATCATGGTACTTTCAAAGAACACAATCTCAGTAACTTTCAACCACCATTCGTCGTTTATACGACATTAAACAACTAGCACGTGCCAATTCAAGACATGACACGCTTGTTCCGGAAGAACCAAGGATTTTACCCTGATTCTAACTTTATGTGGTAGAGTGTATGAAAGATATCCAAAAGTTCCCAAGGATCAGAACTTATGGAACAAAAGTGTCAAGGTAACAGAATCTAGGGACGATCAGCTATCGGGGATCATAGCTGCTTTTAGAATTTAGAGAAGAAGCACATTTTATCATTATGCATGATATGATATATGCTCGTCCTATACGACCTCTCACTGCCAGGAGATCTCTGTCTCCACCTGTTAGTTAGGTATAGGGCTATACTTTATACTTTAGCTTCATTGACTCAAACAGGGTGTTGAAAAGCTCTTCGGTCGCGATTTGACAGGGAGGTTGATTCTCCATTAACCTTTAGTAGAAGAGTTGAGACCATCTCAGTGTCTTCAGCTGGAGTTGCTAGTAGAGTCTTCACGAAGTCTTTTAGCAAGAAAGAAACTTAGGGAAGGATCATTTTTAACTTGTTACTTTCAAAAACTTTTAGTTTAAGAAACCATTTTGAAGTTTTTCAAACGTAATGTTGCAACCAGTCTTCCCTTGATGACAATCCTGCTCCGATACCATTCTGTGGCAGAACCGCCCGGCAATGTGGCCCACCCGCACACGTCACCGTCTCCCCGAGCCCTAATGACTGTGCACATGTACCACATTACAGGAAAGATCTGTCGGGTGTCCCCGAGAGAACCCCGAATTATCCACGAACCACAGGACCATCATCATGAAGGTTGGAATAATTACAACATTACAACAGTTGATACAAAATACCATCGGAGTGCGGAAGTAAGAGGTATAAACTTTACAAAACCATGAACAAGTTACTTTTTACATAAACATAACTGGTATTGCGGAAGTAGAATAGTATTACGGAACCACACTTAGGCGGAGTACCTAAGTTGGAGAAGAAGAACAACCGGATCACGTCAAGCCCGCTGACATGATCATGATCAACATCAACTACTAAAAACCTGCAACAGGGGTTAACAAACCCTGAGTACGGTCGATACTCAGCAAGACTTACCCGTCAACAAAAAAGACTTCAGGTTCATGCTGGTTTGGGTAGGCTCAACAGAATTTTTCATTTGCATAAAAGCTTATTAAGTAAACCTAGACCCGAATTTTACTTATACATTTAAGTATATAGCAAGAATTAAAGGTGACTATTCATGAAAGATCATCTTCATTCTTTCTTAAACCAGTTCCACTTTCATTCTACCGTGCAGGTCGAAAGATTGAGTCTCCTTAACCGAGGAGCACGACGATTCGAACCGATTCAACCAGATCTGGGAGTTTTCCACGATCATACGATATATGTAGACCCGTGTTCACACATATACCAACCCCAACCTCGGATCCTCCAAACAAGACCGGGTCCGCGCCACCCGAGAGTACTTGTACACCTCCAATCCGGGACTTCGACCCACGAGGGTAGCTAGTACTCCCGCCATCTCTCCACTCCCAGTGCGCGATTAGCCGTTCTCATTTAAGAACCACCAAGGCAGGGCTTACCGTAGCATATGATCGGTACTTCACAGTTTCTCAATCTAGCAGGCCAACAACGGTTGCCCTAATCCGACACGTCCGGGTCACCCTACACCAACCCAAGGTTCGATGCATGTGCCCGTCTAGTCTTAACCATCATTCTTTCTCATTATCATTCCGAAACGATAAGTATCGAAAACATTTATCAAAGCTTTATAAAGCAAGGCTAAGCATTTCTATCAGTGGCATAAAGCGGGGATCAAGGAATGATATATTGATAGCAAGGTTGGTCATGCATCAACAGGTTTAAAGCATTTATTTGATAAACATTTTATGCATCAGGTTATTGAAAGTAAGTGTAATTGTAAATCCAAGGAAAGGGTTAAATGAACCGGGCTTGCCTTCGTTGCAGGGAAGATAGGATCCAAGAATGATCCACAAAGGTTAGTTCCTTCATCTAGAAGTTAAGTTTTCTTGACGAAGCTTGTCCAACAAGAAGCTCCGTCGGAGGCTTGTTCGACAAGGGTGATCATCAAAGCTTGATCAACACGCCTCAAACATTCTCGGATACTACACGTAGATAAATGATGTATGCTCAGAATGATGTCATGTGATGTATGCTAAGGTGCAGGACAATTCAAAAGCAAAACAGAAGATAACACAAGATGAGAAAAGTCGAGTACAACTTTCCTTCTTGGTAAAGTTGTAGACCAACAAACCCACTTTAGCTATTATACATATTATTACTAAACAAGTTTTATTATTTTCCGTAAACATGGTGATGTATCTAACAGGCAATAGAAAATCATTAACATAAAGGAAACCCATAACCAGGGAGCAATTCTTGCTAGTTTCCCATTGGTTGTCAAGCAATTCCAAAAGTCACACAAATCTACAGGGATCAACTATTTCTATTTATTTTATTAATCATGTTAATTAGCCTTTTATTTATACACCAAGCATACTTTGTCAAACAGAGATGAAATTAAACATGAAGGTGTATATCAGAGATATAAACTCACATGTCAAATTTCATGATTTTTGAAGAAACATAGAAAATTACATAAATCACCAAAGTTGCATTTATTAATTAAAGTACAGATTTTATTGACATAAAAGAAGTACTCAAAACTCAAGTTTTATAATTTTTATATTAGCACAGACATGTTATCAACTTTTATGTCAAATTTCATAATTAACAGAGCTATAGATTAATTATAGCAAAAACAACAAAACTGATTATTGCTCAAAAAGATAGAAAAAGAAAAACGAAAACCAACCCAAACTGGGCTTTCGGCCCAAGCCAACACAGCCCAGCGTGGCGCGAGCGCACGGCGGTGAGAGCGGGTGCGTTCGCTCGAGGCTCGGCGCGAGCGAGACAGCGCCCGAGGGTCCGCTCGAGGCCTGACTCGACCGAGACGATAAACACTAAACACTCGTCCGAGGCCTGACCCTCGGCTCGGGCGAGGCGGAAAAAGGCTCGTCCGTCCGAGGCCTAGCTCGGGCGGAACGGCGAACACGTTCGCCCGAGGCTCGGCTCGAGCGAAGCGGAGGAGGCGCCTGCTCGAGGCATAGCTCGAGACGTGAACACGTGTCCACATGTCCGCTCGAGACCTGGCTCGAGCGAGACGGAGCGCCCTGACAGCTTTGCAGAAAAGCCCTTCGGCTTTCGCGAAACTAACCCGCAGTCCAAGGCGCTATTCACCTGAGTCTTGGACTTTGCAACCAACACCCTGGAACTTTTCATCTTTACAACAAGAAGGTTCTCGACCATGGCCGGCGTGAACGACGGCGCACCGAGCGGCGGTGAATCTTACGCCGGCCATAAGAGACTCGGCTGACGCGAGCATCAACACCGGCAAGACAGCCGCAGTTGATTGAGCCCTCAACCCTACACTCTACCACTCGGGTTGAGCCTGGCCACGCACGGCGGCGGATCGGATCTCGGCTAGCCCTGCTCCGGCGAACCTAGACCGGTAGCAAGCAAACGGAGAGGCTAGGAAGGTCTAGCAGCTCACCCTGATGCTGTTGGTGTAACTGGTTTAAGCAAAGATTGCACGGAGGGGAGAGTTCCACAGAGCAGTGGCCTGCGGCGGAGAACTCCGGCGAAGACGACGTTGTTCCGGCGAGTCCTGAGTATCAAACAGGGAACCATCGAGTCGATGAGTTCTCTGGGGCCAAGATAAAACAAAAACACAGGATAAAGAGCACAGAGGGAGGCCCAGTTGAGCGGGCCACGGTGGAATCGAGCTCGTCGGAGTTTTTCACCCGGCGGGAAGAAGAACTGCGAGCTCTAGCTCTCTGAGACAGAAGAGTTAGAAGTGAGAGTTTCCGGAGGTGCGCAAGGAAGAAAGGAACTTATATTTGTGGCCAAACTTGGATGAGGATGTTTGGTTCACCGTGAACTCTAGATTGGGATAGAGAGGAGCACGTCGGTGCTGTGGTGGCGCAACGACAACGGCAAGCACGGGAGAAGACGCCACGGTGCAAAAGAGAGCGCCAGCAGCTGCTTCACCTCGCCACGGAGACGTGCACGAGCGCAATCGAGAGAGGACGACGCCCATCGTGCTGGCGTCACGAAATTGGCTCGGCCGGTCACCGCCATGAACAGGGGTAAGAGCTTATCACCCCCGGTTACTGCTCACCAGAGAACATCTAGATCTTCTTTCCCCTATTTCTCCCAAAAACATTATACAACAGGAAAAACTCCCAACCTGAAAGTTGTTCCAAAAATTAGGATCTACAACTTTCATTTAAGGAGCACAACCAAAATCTGCCTAGATTTTGAAATCACATTTTGAATTTAAAAAGCATTCAAACTTAGATTCAAAATTACTTTTGTTTTCAAAAGAAAACTTGAAAAACTTTACACATCAAAGTTGTTCCTTATCAAAAATAGAACAACTTTGCTTTTTGAAGCATAGCCAAACTGTGCTTAATTTTGAAACTACACAAAAGGGGATAAAATTAGGTTTTGGAAATTGATTTTCAATTTGAAACCAATTCAAACTTGTTTTCCAAATTACTTCAGATTTCCTTTAAAAACATGAAAATCTATCTTAATAAAAGTTGTTTATTTTAAACCACTCTACAACTTTTATTACAGAACCAAAGTCTAATTCTTTTTAGTTTTTGAAATCTAGTTTAGGGGTCAAATTCAGGGTTGGAAAGATACAAAATTTATTCAAAATTTTGTACAGAAACTTTAAAAACTTTGAATACCAAAGTTGTCCCTCTCAACAAGAGCTACAACTTTGCTTTTTAAATCATTTTGAAATTTTGACTTTCTTTTTGACTTATTAAAAAGGGGACAAAAAGAGAGATTTAAAAACCAAAGTTTTCTCACTTGCCCTTTCAAAGAACACCAAACATCACAATCAAACCACATATATTTCAAACATGGAAATCAACACTCAAAAACATACAACACTCTTGTCAAACATATAAAGCATCACAATTATACTTAAAACATGAAATGCTTTTATGCCATGATGCCAGATGATCATGCATACTAAACATATTAATTAGGGTTTTAATTAATGCTTAACACCAGGGGTGTTACAATTAAGTAATTATCCATGAACAAACCTGGGACTGTTAGCAATTTGACGGTCCACGATTGAAACATGATTGAAATATGAAGGTGCCCTTTCGGAAAAAAAGAAAATATGAAGATGTCGCTTGTTTATATATAGAGAAAAATAACGACCGACTACAAAACAACAATATAATAGGGAATATCTATGAACTAAAGTTCGTATGGTCATATGTGGACTGGCCTAGAGTTGTAATGCATATGACCCAAATAACGGTTTCTTTGTTCAGTTGAGTTGTCTTGGCTCAGCGTTGCATTAATAGGCTGCTCACCACCTCTTACATAGCTTCCAGCACGGGACGATTCGGAGTGAGGATTCACGGCGGAGTCACCTTGCCCTACCGAGTTGTTTTGGTTTAAGAAAATTAGACATGAGTTGGGCCAAGGTTTCAGGTATGTGTGGCTGTGGAAGTGCATTGACTGCTATTGGAAGACTTGCTCAAGAAGAAAGAGTGAGGTCAAGACTAAGAAAGATAGTACATTGTTTAACTAAATGGATGGGGAGACATCAGGCGAGCATAGCTCAGACATTAATGTTCTTGTAGTCGTTTATAGAACTCTTTTCTTGTTTCATTAAAAGCTGACAAGAGTCAGGCAAGTGTAATGGTCGTTGTTAGCCTTAATGTTCACTGCTAGCTGTTCCTAGTTTTTAGAACTGTTTTCTAGTTTTATTAAAAGCTGAGTTCTTTATCTAAAAAAGATCTGTGTCAAAAAAAAACCTCGTCAGGCAAACTTCCATAACAACAAATTAAGATGTCAAATATAAGAGGACCGTGGAACATCATCATATACAGCCACACACCCTGAATACCTGACATTATCGTTGGGCCGTCGGGGTGACAGTTACTGCGTGAGACTTAGAAAGTTGTAGGATCAGGAAGGAGCTGAGCTACATGGATACGAGATAACATCCAGCTACAGGACACACATTGCCAGTAATAATCCATCTCTCTCTTAATCACCCTGTCATCATTTCATTAACAACCGGTCCTAATGGTCTGCTGCAGATCCATCCATCATATCAACCTGTCCCTGACTTTTTTAATTGGTAGATCAGCTAGAAAACTCTAGTCCGGGTGTCTAGCACTTACCATGATCCTTGATTTACACGGCTTGCCAATTTAACCACTAGACGGCGGTCTACTTTCATTTACTCGTTGTCGTTGCCCATGATCGGAGATCACCTGCTGCAGTACATGCTTTAGTTTTATCATGATTGTTGTTGTATAACAACTCACCGTACCACTGGTATGCTTTTATTTCATTCACATTCAGATCAACTGACAAATATTTCTTTCAGATTCTGATTAAACTATTGACAATCTGAGAGAGAGAGAGGGAGGGAGGGAGATCTACTTATCTGCAAGCATGTAACTACATGGGCACCTTTTCTTTTTGTAACTGGCTCCCTTTTGGATGAATGAACACAAATATATAAACTATCTTGAGCTTTTACCATATCGATGTGCAAAAACTATACTAATGTTGTGTAGAGATCCAGGAGATGCCATGCTGGGAGAAAGCTACATCCAAGTTAGCCAATCTACTCCCATTAATACATTTTCTTCTTTAAAAAATGAAAAATTTACAGGCCCACACAGTTCATGTTTCAACCACCGTACTGCCCTTACATGAAAGCGTCATTTGCTTTGCTTTTGGTTCCTTTCTCTTTCACTGATCGATGAGTTATTATAGGTGGTTTAACAATTGGTTTATGTAGCTTCTAATATGTATAGAGAACCTGAAAGAGCACAACCCCATCACATCCAATCCAAATCACCAACATATATGGCTATATATATCTCTTCCACAAGCAATTGAACCAGAGAGGTCAATGTGTTGCCATCAAGTCGTAAAGAGAGACTGTCACGACGTCGTCAGTCCTGCTTGTGTGTATCTATGTATCACCACATCCTCTCTCATTCTCTTTTAATTAATTATTAAAATCCACCGGGCCCTGTTAACATCATGAGAGTTTCTTTCCTTTCCAAGACTATAAAGGAGAGGGTGATGGGGAGTATCCTTCCAAATGACTACATTATAAATAAATGAAAAAACATCTGCATCAGTCGAGCCTGCACATAGTTGTACACTATTACAACATATGTTACGTTACACAACTTGTACTCTACATATGTATGTGCCTCCACAATTAATTGCAAAAGAAGATTGTTGGCAAAGGCTATACATACAACAATTATCTATGAAGTGTGTGTCTATATAAGTAATATAACCAATAACCAACTTAGCTGCTCCCAAGTAACTAAGGAAGGTCATGCACTTATGCTTAACTATATTTATCCCAGGACTAGTTAGCCTTCAAACATCATGTTGCCGGCATCAAGCGTTTCAGATTGGTTCCCTAATTATTTGGCTATCTGGATGCCTGCCTGACAGACTCGGCACATTCATTGAACATATTCCACGTGAAATTTTGGATGCTGAAAAGAACCACGGTTGGGCTCGACAGCAGGCTCAATAAGCCTTGACGGTAGGCCGAGAGGGCCTCCACAGCTGGGCTTGCTCGACTGGTTGATTTTTTTTAATAAAGTTAGTTTTTAAAAGGATATATCTAATTAATTACATAATATCTCGGCACGCTATATGATTGATTTACTTTCAGCCCCTTTGGTTGAGTCATTGAGAACTCACAATGGTATATACTTAGCATTTTCATGTGTGGCATTAGAAAGGCGTGATGTAGTGGCAGTTACAATAAAAAAGGTTTTTGCAAGAATATTACCGGTAGAGATAAGTAGAGTGTAGACTAGAGGGCAACCAGTCACGAAATTGGTGTTGAAATCAGAACGAATTAAATGCATGGTAGTGCTAACTAACCAGTCACGAAAAGGTTGTTTGAAGATATGCAGTACATTGGATAACAAATGTTGAGTGGCACATTGTGTAATCATGGGGTAAGATCAAGAATAGAGATGCAAGTGAAGCTTAGGTTACCTGCATGACAATATTATGGGTAAAGACAAGTATTGTGTAGCCTCAGGAGCAAACCAGTCATGTTGTCATCAGATAAAAAACTAGTGAACTCTCAAGGAAATTGTTATTGGGATTGTCATTGGAAATTGAATGAAATGGGTACTGCTCTATGCATGATACTGCTCATTAGCTGCTCATAGCAATGGCATGATAAATGGCACAACTACTACATGTTGGATTGAAAACACAAAATAACAAGGCTGAATATATAATGTATGTATTTATAGGGAAAGATGTTTGCAACATAAGTAGTAGGCAAACTGTTAGTTCAGTAGCTATGCATCCATTGCATTCATGAAACATCTATTGTATCTAAGTTTAGTGATTTATCTCGAGACATTGGTGGGCACCAAATTTTAGCAAACCATGCCCGCAAAAAGCAAGTGAGTTGTCTTAATGAAAGTTTGTTTGATGATAAATAGTTCATGAGTGAACAAATATAACTGATTATGTGTGTTCGTAGGATGAAGGAAGGAGTAGATTTGTCATGCACTTAGAGGAGAAGAAAGAAGATAATTCAATGGGACGCTAATCTACCCTTTCTGAAACCTTTCGAAAGAAAGAAACATGATTATTTTCAATAAATGTTAGAAAATCAGTGTTTCAAGCCGCAAAGGAGGACGACTTTCGCTAGTGGGGTATTGTTCTAGTGGAGTGGGTTTTGATTTTTTATTTGTCTTCTGTCTTGGCCGTGTGGGTCGTGTTTTCATTTATATGCTATGTGTACAAAACCGTCTTTCTCTGTCTTTAATTGAAAGTAAGAGTTCTTTGCATTGTGTTCAAAAAAAAACTTTTCGAAGAATATCCTAACTGAAAGTTCAGAGTTATTGCCATTGCGTTCAAAAAAAACTTGGAGAAAAAAACAAAAAGTAAACATGAAAAGTAAATAATGTTATGTACCGATTAGTTTACTGTGGTTTACACTGCATATCAATGTCTTAACAGGTTGCTAATTTGGATCGAGAAAATAATAGAAATAAGTTGGGTACTAAACATGCAACTTCTTTGCCTAGACTGAGTTGTATTGACTGAGGCATGTTGCTTAGGACATACGTTCTCTCGACTTTGGGCAGGCTTGGTCTAAGGAGAAAGACAAAGCCTAGATGGAGATGTTACACTAATTGACTCAATAGAGAGCAAGACAAAGTTCGTGTAATGAGTTTAGTTTGTGTTGTTTTATGCTAGTGCGATGGTCATTGTTCAGGGTGGTGCTGCTAGTGTTCTCATCTCGTAAAACTATTTTCTGAGCTTTTTTCTTGTAATTTGTGTTAATCTTATTGCCCTAGAAAAGTAATATGACACCATCTGACAAAGTGTAGAAAATTAAACCTGATCAGGTAAAGTTCCCTGAACCAAATTGTGGTACAAAGTAAAAGAGGGCCATGAAACACAATATATAGACGACAACTGAATGACATTATTGGCCATCGCCTTGTCAGTTAATGGAAGGTCGCAGGAAGGAGATGAGAGACAGGGAGAGACAGCATCCAGCCACAGGATTTCTTTGTTTGCCCATCACACCAACACACACATCGCCACTCCATCTCTCTTTTAATCAACCTATAATCAATTCATTAACAACCGATCCTGTTGGCCAGCTGCAGATCCATCCATCCAGCTGTCCCTGCCTTTTAATTTTTAGAAAACACGCGGATGGAAAAAGATAGATCAGGTAGAAAACTCTAGCACTTAGTACCGTGATCCACCACTTGCCAATGATCGGAGATCACCTGCTGCAGTACATGGTTTAGTTTTACCATCGCTACGGAAAAATCAATCTTTGCCGAGTGCCTGTGGCTTTGCCGAGTGCCAAATTTCGGGCACTAGGCAAAGAGCCTCTTTGCCGAGTGCCGGCCACGTGGCACTCGGCAAAGCGCAAACACAAGGCAAAACATGCTTTTGCCGAGTGCCACGTGGCCGACACTCGGCAAAGAGCCCACTCGGCAAAGAGGGGCTCTTTGCCGAGTGCCAGCCACGTGGCACTCGGCAAAGCATGTGGCCCCGAATTGTGCCACGTGGGCGGTTCTTTGCCGAGTGCCACGTGGCTGGCACTCGGCAAAGAGGTGCCTTTGCCGAGTGCCAGCCACGTGGCACTCGGCAAAGAATGTGGCCCCGAACTGTGCCACGTGAGCGGTTCTTTGCCGAGTGCCACGTGGCTGGCACTCGGCAAAGAGGTGCCTTTGCCGAGTGCCAGCCACGTGGCACTCGGCAAAGAGCTCTTTGCCTAGTGTTTTTTTTGACACTCGACAAAGCCAGTTTTTAAATTACATTTTGAAGCAGTAAATTAATCCAAATAAAAAAGTTTTTAACTACAAAGTTGGTTAACTTATCAAGATGAACAATTTTTGTTTTGGTGATTTTTTCATTTGACAAACTTAAAATAAATTCGTTCACAAATCTTATATATCTCTCCGGTAGTTTATAAAACTACAAGAGTGATATATAATGTTTGTGAATAATATTAGAACCATAATGTCGGATGCACAAATAGTCAAACAACCAAAATAAACTTTGTAGATCTTAAAAAGTTATGAAAGTTTGTAGTTGATAACTTTTTAATTTGAAGTCATCTAGTTATGCAAAACTGCGTCGAATTTGAAAATTTTAAAATTCAATTTTTTCAAAATACCTCAGATGGAGAAATGACCAAAATGAAAGTTGTAGATCTCGAAAAGTTATGAAACTTTGGTGTTGACAACTTTTTGATTTGAAATCATCTTGTCAACGAAAACTACGTTTCAAATTATAAAATTTGAAATTCAATTTTTTATAAACGACCTCGGATGGAAAAACTACCAAAATAAAAGTTGTAGATCTTGAAAAGTTAGAAAACTTTGTAGTTTACAACTTTTTGATTTGAATTCGTTTAGGGCCTCAAATAAGCAAGTTACACACGGTTTAGTATAATATATGGGTAATCGAAACGGAGATGGAACGTATATGAGTGTGTAGTGCAGTGGTAGAGGAGGCTCCGCGCGAACGAGAGGTCGTGAGTTCGAATTCGAATCCTACTGACTGCGTGAGAGAAAATTGCGTGAAAAATAGTAGAACTTGCGATTTCGAGGACGACAAGTGGGCGCTGCCCAATGGGCCCCTCCTCCAATTAAATAAAATTTTTTCCCTATTTTTTCGGGGTTTTTTTATTTTTTTCTTTGCCGAGTGCCAAATATATCAGCACTCGGCGAAGCCTTCGCCGAGTGCCCGATATTTGACACTCGGCAAAGAACCCTTTGCCGTGAAATTCTTCGCCGAGTGCCCTTCGCCGAGTGCGGCACTCGGCGAAGCCTTCGCCAAGTGCAAAAGGGCGATTCTGCTGTAGTGCATGATTGTTGTTGCATGCACACCGTACCACTTACTGGTCACTGATATGCTTTTATTTCGTTCAGATTCAGATTCACTGACTAATTAAATACTTCCATCAGATTTAGATTAACTTTGACATTCAGAGACAAAGAGATCTCCTGTAGCTAGTAGTTACCTGCAGCAAGATACTTCGACACCTTTCTTGGTAATTGGCTCCCTCTAATTTGGATGAATGAACATATGTATAAACTATCTTGAGCTTTTACTGCCTTTATTTATTTTGCTTCTTTCATGTTTCATCTCTCTACATGCTGTCAAACTGCAATATCGATCTGTAGTGTTCTCTGCAAAGATTCAGCCATTAAGGCCGGCTACAAGCAAGCCTCCTCATGATTTGCTTAACCGAGAATCCACTCCCAGTGTAATCCAGTTATATTAAAAAAAATGAAATTGGACAGGCCCACACGGTTCATGTTTCGACGTCCGTACGGCCCTTTCATATTCTCCGTACGCAAATACTTTTGGTTTCTTTATCATAGTTAGTTTGTCAGGGCTTGTTTAGTTCCGAGAAATATTAGTGAAATGTACTGTAGCACTTTCGTTGTTATTTGACAAACTTTGTCTAAACATAGACTAATTCGTCTAGACATGTACATACTAAAAGTACAATCATGATTATATGAACTGACTTATTTTAAGACAGAGGGGTATGTGTGTGCAGTGGCGGAGGGAAGGGGGGCAGAGGGGGGCGAGGCACACCTTAATCTTCCCGTAACTCCCCTAATATACCCTCTTAATTAAGTGCTTAATTATCTAATTAGCTAGTTAATAATACTATTTGTACTGTGATTTTTATTTCTACTCTATATTAATCTGTAAAATATATATCTTATATAAATAAAAAATAGTTCTTTCTAATATTTTTCTCATATCTTTTATTTTTTTAGTATATAAAACATCAGTCTATTCTCATAACCAACACTCTAATTAGCTAGTTAATTGGAAATGAATGTTTTTTTATTTATCCTTTTGAATTGGTCTGCAATAAGATATATAGTATTTAGCATCAGTCTTTCTATTGTCTTTCTTACCTCCAATGTTCTCATCACCGTTCTTATAAATGGTCATTAGCTTATATACTCAATATTTAAACGCTACACAATAATACGATTATTTAAATGACTAGTTTACACATTTAAATAACTGTTTTGTCCGAGGCTAAATAACAAGTGACTGATTGCTTACCATTTGTTGTTTAGTATCTAGTGCTAATTATAACTTTACCCCAATTAATTTTTTATTATTATCGTGATTCTTTTTCTAGGCAAAGAATTATAGTGAATCGGTGAAGGTTAAAGGCCTAAGATTAATTAATTTCTCTTTATTTTACCTATTTTCTAATGTATTGCAACACAAACGTTTGTTTATGTGTTATATTATATATACCTTTGACATGTTATATTTTGACACATATGATTGTTGTCAGTTTACACGGTCCACCCTACGATGAAATCCTGACTCTGCCCCTGTGTGTGTGCCTCCACAACTCGAAAGGAGATCTCAGCAAAAGCTACTTACAAAAATTATGAAGCATAAATATTATAAGATAATTATGAAAGTAACTAAGCAAATGGACATTATTATCTTTTAACTAGTTGCTCACGTTGACATAGTCTATCAAGGGTAGTTGGCGTTGGTTGTACTTTGAAAAGGATAAGATAAGAAACTAGTGAACTCTCCAGAAAATTGTCATTGGAAATGAAATGCATGATACTGCTTATTATCTACTCATAGCAATGGCATGATAAATGACACAACTACTACATGTTGGATTGAAAACACAAAATACCAAGGCTGAATATATAATGTATGTATTTGCAGGGAAAGATGTTTGTAGCACAAGTAGTAGGCAAACTATTGCTAGTTTGGTAGCTATGCATCCATGGCATTCCTGAATCATCTAGTGTATCTAAGTTTAGTGATCTTGAGACATTGGTGGGCACCAAATTTCAGAAAACCTTGCCCACGAGGAGCAAGTGGGTTGTCTCAATGAAAGGTTGTTTGGAGAGATATATAGTTCAAATCAGTCAACAAATACAGTTCAGTATGCGTTTGTAGGATGAAAGATGGAGCAAATATGTCATGCACTTGGAGAAGAAGAAATAAAATGGTTCAATACCAAATTTTAGCAAACCATGGCTATGAGGAGCTGGTGGTTTGTCTTAATGAAAGTTTGTTTTGAGATAAATAGTTCATGAGTGAACAAATGCAGTTCAGTATGTGTGTTTGTAGTATGAAACAAGGAGCAGATATGTCATGCACTTGGAGAAGAAGAAATAAGATGATTGAACAGGACACTGATCTACTCCTTATGAAACATTTCGAAATAAAGAAACATGAGAATTTTTAACAAATGTTAGAGAATATAATCAGTGTTTTAGGTAGTCGCAAGAATATATAAAAGATGACATAGAGTAGAGAAGGAGGGCTTTCGGTAGTGGGGGCTGCTGCTACAATTGTGGGATATGTTTTTTTCATTTGTCTTCTGTCTTGGTCGTGAGGGCTGTGTATACAAAAACTATTTTTTCTATTCTTAATTGAAAGATAGAGCTTCTGCCATTGCGTTTAAAAAACCTTGGAGGAGAAGATGAAGCATGAAAAGTAAAGAAGGTTAGGTACCGATTGGTTTATTGTGGTTTGCAATGCTTATCAATATGTAGGTCGAAATGGCGGACTAGAGGGGTAAATAGTCCTTTTAAAATTAATCGCATCGGCTAACCGAAATAAATATGGAATTAAAACTATCGGTCTAGCCAAGACTACACTGCTCTACCTATACTCTAGCACTTTATAAAAGATCTTAAACAAAGCAAATAAGGTATCGGGCTAGCTAGAGCTCACCTAATAATTCTAGCAAGTAAGGTCACACAAACCTATGCTACTAGTACTTCAAACACAAGGAGCTCCTACACAAGCCACTAAGCAAAAGCACAAAGTCTCAACTCACTAGCAATACTCAATAACAAGGCTACTCAAGCCAATTAGCCACACAAGAGATCTAATTTATGCTACACAAGCTAAGAATGCAACTTGCAAGCTACACAAGTTGACAAGAAGCGCAAGAGCAATCTACAATAGCACATGTATATGAACAAGTAAATACAAGCTAGTGAATGAGTTTGCAGACCACTGGGAAGATGAACACGAAGTTAAAACGGGGATTTTTCTCCTGAGGTTCATTTGGTTGCCACCAAGCTAGTCCCCGTTGTGTCAACCACACACCTAGTTCGACGTCTTATAGGCACCACACATAGCTCAACACTTGAGCACCACAATAACTCACCCACAAGTGAGGGTAACTTAATTACACGCTCTACTATAGTTGCTCTTCGCAGATCCCCGCGGGACGGGCACAACACCCCTCACAATCCTTCTCCGGAGCCACGCACAATCTTCACGCGGGCTTCACGACGGAGACTCGATCACCAAGCCGTCTAGGAGGTGGCAACCTCCAAGATTTACAAGCACCACTGGCTTGCAACACGATCAGCTAGTGCCACACCTTGCAATCACTTACTCGCAATTGATCTACACTTTTGCATGCACAAGTGAGTTAGAGGGCTTCCTAGCACATCCCAAGCACAAACACCAAGTCCCAAGAGTGTTAAGCACCAACCTAGGTCAGCCACACACTCCTTTTTATAGCCCCAAGGGCTAAACTAGTCGTTACTCCCTTCACTTGGCACTACTTTTCGAACTGACTGGACTCGCAGCAACATGGTTGAACGCGTCTGGTCACTAGCATCCGATCGTGCGCACATAGGCTTCTACTAACTGGACGCGTCAGGTCTCAACAACCGGACGCACCTAAGCGCTTTTCAGCGACCGAACGCGTTCGGTCACTACTAACTGAATTCTCTTAGCGTCTGGTCACTATACCTCAAATCAGCCCTTAAATTAACACTGACCAGACTCTGTGAACGGACTCGACTCTACTGACCGGACGCGTCCGGTCGCAGAGTCCGGTCATTGACCTTTCAGCGCTCAAATGGCTATAACTCTTAGCTTCAAACTCTGATTTCGATGATCTTGGACATTTTGGAAAGCTAACTTAGAGGCCTACACAACCCACTAGCAAAGCTGGTCCAAATCACAAAGGATTAATACATAATTCCAATCCAAGATCCATCTTAGAGTCTGGAGTACACCGAAAAGACTTTTTCTCTTTGATCCAATTCAACTCCAACAACTTCTCCTTTGCAAACGTGCCAACACCACCAAGTGTACACCACCTTGTGCATGTGTGTTAGCAATTTCAAACATTTTTCAAAGGATCAGTACTTAGTTCTTGCCTTGCCACTCGATCCTAACATGTCACAAAGTTAGATCACTCAAGTAGCACTAGATGACCGATATGTAAACAAGTTTGCTCCTCTTAATAGTATGTCCATCTATCCTAAACTCAGTCATCAACTTCTTTACATACCTATAACCAGTGAAATGAAATGCCCTAGGTTATACCTTGTCTTGTGCATTCCATTCCATCTCCTTCGAAGTCGATGCAACACATGCACTAAACTCGATCATCAAATGATATGAGCCACTTCATATCATCACATGGCCTCCATGGTCCATCAATCTTGACCTCACTTGCTCTTCACCATTGCTTCGGTCCTTCAACGCTAAGTATTTGCTCAAGCCTCTCGACACTCGGTACCAACAGCTTCAAAGCCTCCAACTTGCCCTTCACCTTTGCAACCGGTCTATCAAGCCAAGTCTTGCCTTGATCTTCACCATCTTAGACATATGACCACATGTCATGTCACATATACAATAGGCTCCTCCATCACATGTATGAGCCTTGCAACATCCTCCAAGCCATTTCACCTCTATGGCATATGTTGCTCACATATGATCACTTGTGGACTAATCACCTGTGTAATTCACTTAAGCACATATTAATCCAGCTAAAGTTATCACTCAATTACCAAAAAAAACTATGACCTTTCACAATGTCTTAATAAGTTGCTTGTTTGAATTGAGAAAATAATGGAAATGAGTTGGGCACTAAACATTCAACTTATTTACCCAACAATGGCCACACAATTGGCTAGACAGAGTTGTATTGATTGAGGCACATTGCTCGGGACGTTAGAAATAGGTTGATTGACTTTGGGCAGACTTGGTCTAAGTAGAAAGACAAAGTCTAGATGGAGATGGTACACTAATTGACTCAATGGAGAATAAGACAAAGTTTGTGTAATGAGTTGTAGTTTTTGTTGTTTTTTGTTGGTGGGATGGTCATTGTTCAGGGTGATGCTTTTGGTGTTCCCATCTCGTAAAACTATTTTCTAAGCAGAACATGTATGTACGTTACAATGGGTCGTTATTCGCTTTTAAGAAGTATATCCGTGCGTTGCAACGGGAGTATCAAACATTAATGGAAAATGACAACATGAGTGGTACATATCCATTTATATTTTATCATTTCTATAAATTTAAAAGCTATAATTTACTTTATGAGGATCACAACGTTCATAATATAAGCTAAGCTTATCAATAACATGACAATACCCTACAGTCTTTATCAAATTTAAAATCTAATCTTTATAAAATTATTCTTTAGTTACAAAGTACAAAGAGATTTTTCATACTACTTATGTGTTTACATAATTAAATATTTAGTTTCATAACTTTGTTTATGGACTCATAATAATTAAAGGACTGGTCTATCCACTTATGATTATAATAGGAGATATCTCTCAATTTTCATATGGTAGTTTTTAATGGGTTTACACCAGTACATATGTATGATTTAGAAATAAATTTAATCAGACCAAACAATAATAATTTGATCATAGTTTCTATTTGCAATTTGATTAGTTAAAAACTAAAGCATTTATAATCTGGTGGTCGATTTTTTTAAAAAATAAAAAAATAAATAAATAATCCATAATATTATGTTAAATTATTTGTTTTAGTTATCAAACTGAAAAGGACACAAGAAAAAAAGAAGATGTAAAAAGAAAAAAACATAAATTTAACACAAAATAAAATAAAAACTATATACGTATAAAAAACTAAAAACAGACAAATAGAAAAAAGATGTAAAAAAAGGAAATGAAACGTGAAAGAGAAAACCAAAATCACACATGCAACGATAAAATAGAGGAAAGGAAAAAAGAAACTGATATATACTCCCTCCGTCCCAAGATATAAGGCGCGATTTGACTTGACACGGTCTTCAAAAATATATTTTGACCTATAATTTCTCTTATAATATATTATTTATAGAAATAAAAGTTTGATCATTAGAAAGTATTTCTAAATACAAATGTAATACAATTACTTTTGTAGTATAAGATTTTCATTTGATTAGACTAATTCTTAGTCAAAGATAAGAAAGTTTGAATTTTGAAATACGTGCGCGCCTTATATCTTGGGACGGAGGGAGTACATGATAAGAGTCGTAGCCTAAAAAGTTGTATATGACATAGTGAATTCCTATTCAAATTAGTAGTCCTAACCGAAGTCTTACATATATCATTTATGTATATTATTTATATAATAATCAGAGGGTCGTAGGCACACACCGAAGATAGTATTCACATTCACGAAGTTAGTTAGATAGACCATAAATGAACAGAAATTTTATATCTTTATTATTATAAGATATTTATAGAGATATAATATAGATTTGTGTTAATCTTCTTCCCCAAAAAAAACTAATATGACTATCAGACAAAGTGTGAAAAATAAAACCTGATCAAATAAAGTTCCCTAGAACCAAATTATGGTGCAAAGTAAAAAAGGGTCATGGAACACAGTTTATAGAGACGACACCTGAATGACATTATTGGTCATCGCGTTGTCAGTTAATGGAAGGTCGCAGGAAGCCACGAAGGAGGTGAGAGACAGGGAGAGACACCATCTAGCCACAGGATTTCTTTGTTTGCCGATCACACCACGCACACACATCACCACTCCATCTCTCTCTTAGGGCCTGTTTGGTTCCTCTCCTACTAAAATTTAGTGACTAAACTTTAGTCATTTTTAGTAGCTAAGTTGCCAAACACCCCTACTCAAAGGGACTAAAAGGAACTAAAATGACTTTTTAGTTCCTTTTAGTCCCTTTTAGTAAGGGTGTTGCTACTAAAAGTGACTAAAGTTTAGTCACTAAATTTTAGTGGGAGGGAACCAAACAGACCCTTAATCACCCTATATCAATTCGTTAACAACCGATCCTGTTGGCCAGCTGCAGATCCATCCATCTAGCTGTCCCTGCCTTTTAAATTTTTAGTAGACACGCCGATGGAGAAGATAGATCAGGTAGAAAACTCTAGCACTTAGTACCATGATCCACCACTTGCCAATGATCGGAGATCACCTACTGCAGTACGGTACGGTACATGCTTTAGCTTTACCATGGTTGTTCTTGTATACACACCGTACCACTCACTAGTCACTGGTATGCTTTTATTTCCTTCAGATTCAGATTAACTGACTAAATACTTCCATCAGATTCAGATTAACTTTGACATTCAGAGACAAAGAGATCTACTGTAGCTAGTAGTTACTCCGTACGTACCTGCAGCATGATACTTCGACACCTTTCTTGGTAATTGGTTCCCTCTAATTTGGATGAATGAACATATGTATAAACTATCTTGAGCTTTTACTGCCTTTATTTATTTTGCTTCTTCCATCTCTCTGCATGCTGTCAAACTGCAATATCGATCTGTAAGCTAGTGTTCTGCAGAGATTCAGACATTCAGGCCGGCTACAAGCAAGCCTCCACATGATTTGCTTAACCGAGAATCCACTCCCAGTAATTCATTCATATTAAAAAAAACTAAAACTGACAGGCCCACACGGTTCATGTTTCGACGTCCGTATGGCCTTTGCATCTCCTCCGTACGAAAGCGGCATATACGCAAATGCTTTTGGTTCCTTTATCTCTTTCAGCGATGAGTGTGGTGGTGGTTTAATTTGGTTTATGCAGCTAATACGTAGAATCAGCAGCATATATGGCTGCATCTCTTCCACAAGCAACTTCACCGGAGAGGCCAATATAATGCGCAAGTCGTCTGGTCGTAGAGAGAGGCCGTCACGGCAGCAGCTTCTGCTTGTGTGTATCTATGTATCACCATCTCTCTCTCTTCTCTCTTAATAAAAAAGTAAAACTCATTCACCAGGCCTGTTAACATCATCAGAGTTGCTTTCCTTTCCTTTGTTTCCTTTCAAAGAGGAAAGGAAAGGGACGACATACATTGGGGAATTTAGTTAACTATTGTCTTTATATATCCTTCCAAATCACTGCATAAATATCTTTCTTAGATTGTGAACTTCTAGTTCTAGCTATGATATAGTAGTATTTTGTGAATAAATAAAGCTGCCGATTGTTCTTTGAGTTATATTTTGTTTTTTCTAAAGAAATTAAAATTATCACAACATCAACGTCAGTCGAGGCTGCACATAGCTGTAGATTATTACAACCTTGGATATGTCAGATACGTTGCCCAACCTGTACTCTATATACTACTACCTCCAATCTCAAATAAATCAACTTCAAGAGTTGTAAGTGAAACTATTTTAATTTTGACTAAATTTATAAAAAGATATATAGTACCAATAATATTTATGACGTCAAATAAGTATCACTTGATACACCACAGAATACATTTTCATAATATACTTATTTAGTGTTATAGATGTTGTTACTCTTTTCTATAAAATTGATCAAACTTAGGATAATTTGACTTTAGATCATTATACAAATTGACTTATTTTGAGACGGAGAGGGGCATGTGTGTGACTCCACAACTCGAAAAGATCTCGGCAAAAGCTACTTACAAAAATTAATATTATAACATGATTGTGAAAGTAACTAAGCAAATGGACATTATTATTTGTTAACTTGTTGCTCACGTTGATGTAGTCTATCTTGGGTAGTTGGCGTTGGTTTTGTACTTTGAAAAGGATATGGTATTTAGGTCACGCTCAACTATTACATCCCAAGAGTGGCTAGCCTCCAAACATCCTGTGGCCAACTTCATCAAGCGTTTCAGATTGTCTCCTACCTATTTGCATGCATTGGATGCCTGCCTGGAGAACGGCGGCTGACTCAGTCGGCATGTTCAGCAAATTCCAGGTAAATTTCGGACTAAAGTACATGGCAAACTAACGACGGAAAATGTCGCCCAAAGCATCCAAGAAATCTGGAATAGAAGTTGAGTACAGCAACATCTATCCAAATCCGGACAGAGTAGCTAGCATATTCTTCAGTGAAAGCTACTGCCTGAAGAATCACAGGGGATTGTGCAAGTGCAACAATAATCATGTAATAGGACAGTAGCTAGGAGGACTTGTTGAAAAGTGTGCACTTGCTGAACTCCTAGGTAATTTACCAAAGAAAATATGATCTTGTCTGATCATTCAACTTGTTCCTCACGCTGATCTCTCTCTTGTTCAGTTGTTTGTACTTTTTTTTTTTGAAACTACTCTGACAAAGATAGCTAGGACCTACTAGGACTAGGAGAGAGTCATGCAATTATGTAGCTATAGGGGCCATTTGTAGCACGGTTTGCGTTGCAAATAATGTTATTTAGAAGGAAAGAAGAAGCAAAACAAATTAAACGGCCAAAACAAGAAAACCATAGTATAATTCTCTAAAAAAAACACACAAAAAAATGGTTTAGAGACGACAAACTACAACTCTTGTTAGTGTGTTACCGGCCGCCCATTGAAATGGTCCTCCATCTTTAGAGTTAGTGGTCGGTACGTGTTACCAACTATCTATAGAAATGCAATTTATAGTGGTGATTAGTGTTCCAGAACGTAGAAAGTTAATGAGTAAAATGCATATTTAGTACATAAACTTGGCAGGTGGGTACACTTAGATACACCATCTTTCTAATTGCTCACCTCAATTCAAGAACTTGGCAAGCGGGTGCACTTACATACATCAACCTTGTAATCACTCATCTCAAACATGAAAGCTGGGTGCACGGCAAGGAAAAATAGCCAAACTAGTGGCCGATCTAGCATAAGAGGTTGTAGTAATAATTTAGTGATAATTTTAGATAGCCCCTTGGTAGTATATATATCGTTTCATTATTTAGTATTTACATAGACGAGAGACAGAGAGAGGATGGTGTCAATGGCAACAACGTGATCACAGACAGTTCCAAGCAGGTGATCATGAAGGAAAATTAGTGATCTGGCTCTATATCACAATAATTGATAAGTCCAACAGAGAAGCACTTGTAGTATAGTAGGAGGTGTTGATGAGGAAAGATGGATGTCCAGTAGTTGAAGCAACGACGTCTCAACATGGTTTGACTTTTAAATTTACCTCTACAACTTAGTTCCTCACAACACCAGCCCACGTCTTAGCAGGGGCGGATCTACAGTAGTAGCATGGGGGTACACCTGTCCCCCCAAAACTTCAGGAAAAAAATCAAGTATATATATTCTTCAATATCTTGTATATCTATAATACTTTTTCTAGGCCCAGCGGCAGCCCATTTTCAAACGTAAAACAGCCCATTTCTGAGCATCGAGCACTTTGCCAATCTGCCGAATACAAAACGACAGAAACCCTCGTCGTTGATGTTTGACGGCCGGCCGGCTGGCTGAGGTGCTGCTTCCGATTTCCTACCATTCCTCCGGCCGTCCTACGCTACGCCAATATGCCCAGGAACTGCCGGATTGACAAGATGCAAAGGGTAAAAATTCAATCTTGTTCTATTGCGATCACTAATCAATCTTATTTTTAGAATTAATCTTGTTCTATTACGCGTGAAGCTTTAGCTGGAAAATTGTAATAGTATTTTAGAATTATGGAAAGTAATTTATTGCAACTATTTTGTTATCGTTTAGTGATCTAATTATGTCGTGTTCATGTTCGTTGACTATATCGTTTTCGTTCGTACCCCCATGATTGAAATCGAGAAGTGAAGCAAGAAAACAATAACAAATACCGATAAATTGTCAAAGGACTAAATTGCTTACTGACCTTTAGCCTGCATGTAACCTTTATGACCTATTGTTCACCTACCTGCCAAGTTCTTGAACTTATATGAGCAATTGAAGAGATGATGTATCTAACTGCACCCGCTTGCCAAGTTACTGAACTTAAATGAGCAATTGGAAAGAAGATGTATCTATGTGCACCCACCTGACAAGTTAGTGTACTAATTGTACATTTTACTCAAAGTTAATTTCTCTCTTAAGGCCTTGTTCGCTTCTATCGGACTGAAATAGGGTCCGGAAATATTCTAGACCGGGAATGAGTGAACCAAAGAGATTCACTTGATCCAGTTGTTTTCGTTCCTGGCCTCAAGAGGTGGGGAACAAATCCAGGTCTTAGAGCATAAAAATGAGCTAAATTTAATCCGGGTCATATCAATCCATCCGGAACCAAATCTCAACCGAACATCTATTTTGCTATGAACAGGATTCAAAACCGGATGAGATCAATCCGGCCGGAATGACTCCGTTACGATGGAACCGAACAAGGCCTAAAGAAATGCTATCCCCGGCACATACCACTCACTAATATCTCTCATTTCCCCAAATGCATCCCTCAAAATTGTAGGAACGCAAGAACGTGACGTCAATTGGAATTAGATAAACAAACTTTAATATGAACTCAAAAAAGCATGTCGTCGTCTTTCCTCTGTCCTCCATTTGGATGTGAAGTCTGTTAGAAATAAAGGTAATTTCCATGTCATTTTAATTCCGTAAATTAACATTATGATGACGACATAATAGAGATAATATACTCGTGATTTTATAATATTACATATGACCATAGCAGTGCGGTACATATGTGAAATAAGCATGTGAATCATATATATGATGATAAAACATAATATATCAGCTACAGCAGAAAAGTATGTGTAACAACGTAACAGACTTACTGAAACATATATGCAGCAACTACTGAAACAATGTAACAGAGCTACTGCAACATTCAGAAAATATGTAATAGATAGCAAGACAAAATATATAACAGACAGCAGCACTGAAAAACTTATGAAACAATATAAGACAACTGCTGCAACATGTTCAACGGTGTTACTGAAACAAAATGACGGAACAATATTCTGTATTACGAAAAACAGAGAGAAGATGAACAATTCGTACCTTCCCATATTAAGAGAATTTGACGTTCCTTAACTTTGTCCGGTTTGCATCTCGATGGAGAATAAGACGAAGAGGATGAAGATCACCGGGAAGTACATGGACGCAGACACCTCGCCGGGAAAAACTTGAGCAGCAGCAACGGGCAGATGAAGACGTACAACAACAACTTCACCGGGAAGAAGACGACGACGGCGATCCTCCTGGAGACAACGAACGGCGGAGAAGATGGTTCGGGCAGTCGCGTAGTTGCTCCCCAAAAACCTAATTGTCGATCCCCCGTGCAAGGTTTCGAACGGCACCGGCTCCGGAGGCACCTGCCCTCTGGCTCTTCCGTGCGCGCGGACGAACGAGATGGGAAAATCATTCCTGCAGCGGAACTGAGCTCCGGATTGTGTGTGTTCTCTAGATTGTGTGTTTGTCGGGAAGGAGATGGAGAGGAACCAAAGACAGGAAGGGGCGACACCTCTATATCCTGCCGTGCAGCCAATGCGCAGGGAAGACGGAGAGACAGCAGAATACAGAAGGACAAGAGACATGCAGGTGAAGAGTTGGAAACTCCTGTGATTAAGGCATGGTTAGTGCGTATTAAAATAAAATTAATCACGCCACGCCCACCTGCCTGCCTGCCTGCCTCGCCATGCCACGCCCCGGCCCGACCCGTGCCCGTGCCCGGCCGGCCGGCGGCGGCAGCGGCGCGCGCGTGTGGCACTCCTTGGTCCGTTTCATAACTTCTCAAATTAGATGGAATAAATCACACCATATAAGTTGAGTCAATGTCCCTTTAAATTCCAATCTGGTATAAACAATAATTCCCACAATTACACACCATAGAGTTATTGATTTATTAAATATATTAATGGGCTTGGCCCACAATAAATCTAACAATCCCCACCAAACTCTAGGGTTTGTAATTATGAAATTCCAGAATCTCAATTCTTTGATATACCAGTGTTTCGATGGAGACTGTAAAGTTGAACATCCACCTAGAGCAAGAGTTTCACTCAGTCACAACTGAACAATGGACTATGCATTGAATTGACAGTTTTGCGTGAGGTGAGATTCACTCAAGTCCTTTGCTGGTACTAGGCTGCAACAGACATCCCCGCTGTTTGAAGCATATAAGTCACACTTCAGTGCCTTTCATGAGTATTTAGGGACCGCCCAAATCCCATAGACTGTGACTAGCAGTCTGACTCATATAGGTGTATTCCTCATAAGATGTTCTGTAGGACAACATCTCATCTTTAAAAGACTCTCGGAATACATTAAGGTAAATACCAACCTGCCTTACAGAAGGAAAGTTATGCATCAGAGATAGGTTCAAAAGGGAACTTTCCTCTCAACCTACTCATAGCTTGTTTCACCACTCTACTTCACAGGATTTCCGATCACATAGAGCAAGTTATCACTATAGTAGATTTTCACATGGGTCTCATACCCATCTCCCTCGATGCATTTTCTATCACATTTCGTGACAATCCCTTAGTGAATTGATCTGCTAGATTATTCGACGTGTGGACATAATCCAATGTTATAACTCCAGAGGTTTTCAGCTTTCTGACAGATTTCAATCTTCTCTTAACATGCCTTGTAGACTTCATGTTACTCCTGGAACTATTGACCTTCGCAATCACAGTTTGATTGTCACAGCTCATGGAAATAGCCGGTATTGGTTTTTCAACCACCGGTAAATCCAACAAGAGTTCACGAAGCCACTCGGCCTCAGCCCCAGCAGTGTCTAACGCTGTGAGTTCTGCTTCCATGGTAGACTTCGTAATGAGAGTCTGCTTGCAAGACTTCCAGGAAACAGCGCCACCTCCAAGCAGGAACACATCCACTTGTGGCTCTAAGCTCATCAGCATCAGAAATCCAGTTGGCATCACAATAGCCTTCTAGCACTTTTGGGTGTCCGGTATAATGAATATCGTAAGTCATAGTACCTTTCAGGTACCGCAACACTCTCTCAAGAGCGCGCCAGTGATCATCTCCAGGTTTAGACACAAACCTGCTCAGCTTGCTCACAGCATATGAGATGTCTGGCCTTGTTGCACTCGCAAGGTACATTAGCGAGCCAATGATCCGGGAGTATGTCAATTGATCCCTTGCTATTCTTTGGTTTTTCCGCAATAGCACGCTAGGATCATAAGGTGTAGGAGCAGGGTTACAGTCACTATAACCAAAGCGACTTAACACCTTTTCCACATAATGGGATTGCAACAAAGTTACCCCACCATCACCTTCTCTAATTAACTTGATGTTCAAAATTACATCAACTTCTCCCAAATCTTTCATGTCAAAGTTGTTTGACAAAAGTTTCTTAACTTCCTCAATCACATTGAGGTTTGATCCAAAGATCAATATGTCATCAACATAAAGGCACAACATAACAGCCTCACCCCCACCATACCTATAATACACACATGTGTCAGCTTTGTTCACAACAAAGCCAGCAGCAAGTAGAGTATTATCGAATTTTTCATGCCATCGCTTAGGTGCTTGTTTCAGGCCATATAATGACTTTAACAACCTACACACCTTGTTCTCTTAACCATCCACAATGAAGCCCTCTAGCTGATCCATATAGATCTCCTCATCCAACTCTCCATTTAGGAAAGTTGTCTTAACATCCATCTGATGAATGATAAGGCCATATGAGGCTGCCACAACAATCAAAGTGTGAATTGTAGTCAAACGAGCAACTTGTGAATAGGTGTCAAAGAAATCTTCACCCTCTTTTTGGGTGTATCCTTTGGCCACAAGCCTTGCCCTGTACCTCTCAACGGTACCATCAGACCTAAGCTTTTTCTTGAATATCCATTTGCAACCTATAGGTTGACAACCATAAGGACGGTCAACGACCTCCCAAGTTCCATTAGACATAATAGATTCCATCTCACTCCTGACTTCTTCCTTCCACAAGTTAGCATCAGGAGAGGAATATGCCTGTCTAATGGTGGTTGGTGTGTCTTCCACAAGGTACACTATATAGTCATCACCAAAGGATTTTGCAACCATTTGCTCTTACTCTTTCGAGTAACTATACTGTCATCCACCTCAGGGATGTGCACATGAATATCCTCAACATGATCTATTTGTTCTGGTTCATGGGGAATTATAGTCTCATGACTTGTTTCAATAGTTTCACTAGGTGTATTCTTCATTGGAAATTCATTCTCAAAAAATGTTGCGTCTCTCGATTCCATGATTATATCAACATACACATCAGGAACATCAGATTTAATAATTAAGAACCTAATACCCAACGTTGTGAAAAGCATAACCTAGGAAAATACAATCAACAATTTTAGGCCCAAGTTTACGCTTCTTGTTGATTGGCACATTCACCTTAGCCAAACAACCCCAAGTGCGTAAATATGAGAGATTTAATCTTCTCTTTTCCCATTCCTCGAATGGTGTGATCTCTTTGTTCTTTGTTGGAACCTCGTTCAGGACATGACACGCTGTCAAAATCGCCTCACCCCACCATTCCTTGGATAATCCCGCTGTACTCAACATTGCATTCACCAGCTCTGTTAGAGTGCAGTTTTTCCTTTCAGCAATCCCATTGGATTGTGGTGAGTGTGGCGGTGTCCTCTCATGAACAATCTCATGTTCCACACAGAACTCATCGAACACATTAGAGAAATATTCTCCACCTCGATCGGACCTTAAACGTTTTATTTTCCTCTCAAGTTGGTTCTCTACTTCAGCTTTATAGGCCTTAAAATAATTAAACGCTTTATCTTTTGATTTTAAGAGATACACATAGCAGAATCTAGTGGAGTCATCTATAAAGGTGAGAAAGTATTTTTTACCGCCTTTAGTCAAAATTCTGTTCATCTCGCATAGATCGGAATGCACAAGTTCTAGAGGTGCCAAGTTCCTCGCTTCAGCAGCCTTGTGTGGCTTGCGGGGTTGTTTTGATTCAACACATACATGACACTTAGACTTTTTGACCAAGTTAAATTTTGGAATTAAATTCAGATTTACTAACCGCATTAAACAGCCAAAACTTGCATGACAAAAACATGAATGCCATAAATCTGACTCATCAGAAATATTAACAGAATTCACCAGTTTATTACACACATCATGCAACGATAAGCGGAACAAACCTCCACAATCATATCCTTTACCAATAAACATACCATGTTTAGACAGAACACATTTATTCGACTCAAGAACAACTTTGTAGCCATCTCGGCACAACATGGAAGCAATAATAAGATTTTTCTTGATAGAGGGCACATGTTGCACGCTCTTCAATGACACCGTCTTTCCTGAAGTAAACTTCAGAATGAATGTACCAACACCAAGAACATGAGCACGCGACCCATTTCCCATCAACAAGGCGCCAGACCTCCCGACCTGGTAGGAGGAAAATAGAGATACATCAGCACACACATGTATATTTGCACCACTGTCCATCCACCACTCAGGTGAATTACAAACGGAAAGAAGGAATGGTAAAGAATTACCATACCCAGATGTTCCTTCACCAATGTCAGTAGTAACAACATTTGTTGATTTGTTGCCTTGCTGGTATTTGTGATCAGGGCACTCACTTGCCCAATGAGCATCACTACCACAGACAAAGCATACTTTATTCTTCTTCTTGTTGTTGTTCTTTTTTTTAAATTGTGTTGTCTGATTGGTCTTAGGAATGATCTGTTGCTTGTTCTGGTTTTTCTTCTTTTTGTACTTGCGGAATTTAGAGTTTCTCTTCTGCACCACATTGGCAGTAGAGGTCTCAACACCTTTTCCATTGTCCTTTGCTCTCGCCCTCTCCTCAACATCAAGAGTGCCAATGAGCTCTTCCACATTGAACTCTTGTCTCTTATGTTTGAGAGAGGTAGCAAAGTCCTTCCATGACGGTGGCAGCTTAGCGATAATACCGTCAGCCACAAACTTGTCAGGAAGAGGACAAGGAAAAAGCTCAAGTTCCTTTGCCAGTGCCTGAATCTCATGAGCCTGTTCCACTACAGATCGGTTCTCAACCATCTTGTAGTCATACAGTTACTCCATAAGATACAGCTCGCTACCAACATTAGTAACTCTAAATTTTCGAACAAGTGCATCCCACAACTCTTTACCTGTGGAAAGTATGATGTAACTTTTCTGAAATTTTGCATCAAGTGCGCTAATTACTGCTCCTCGAAAGAGGTTGTCATCAGCCTTAAACTTAGCCTCATCCTCATCCTTAGGAGACAAGTTAGCAGGCTTGCCCTCAATCACATGAAAGCATGACATAGCAATTAGCCACAATTATATTTTAGCTCTCCATACCAAGAAGTTTTTACCATAAAAAACATCAGGATTTAACACGGCAGCAAAACCACTGACACAAAAATGCCTATAATTAGGTTTTTGGATTGTTAAAAATAAAGGCAGTTTCCATGTCATTTTAATTCCGTAAATTAACATTATGATGACGACATAATAGAGATAATATACTCGTGATTTTATAATATCACATATGACCATAGCAGTACGGTACATATGTAAAATAAGCATGTGAATCATATATATGATGATAAAACATAATATATCAGCTACAACAGAAAAGTATGTGTAACAACGTAACAGGCTTACTGAAACATATAAGCAGCAACTACTGAAACAATGTAACAGAGCTACTGCAACATTCAGGAAATATGTAATAGATAGCAAGACAAAATATATAACAGACAGCAGCACTGAAAAACTTATGAAACAATATAAGACAACTGCTGCAACATGTTCAACGGTGCTACTGAAACAAAATGACGGAACAATATTCTGTATTACGAAAAACAGAGAGAAGATGAACAGTTCGTACCTTCCCATATTCAGAGAATTTGACGTTCCTGAACTTTGTCAGGTTTGCATCTCGATGGAGAATAAGACGAAGAGGATGAAGATCACAGGAAAGTAGATGGACGCAGACACCTCGCCGGGAAGAACTTGAGCAGCAGCAACGGGCGGATGAAGACGTACAACAACAACTTCACCGGGAAGAAGACGACGATGGCGATCCTCCTGGAGACAACGAACGACGAAGAAGATGGTTCGGGCAGTCGCGTAGTCACTCCCCAGAAACCTAATTGTCGATCCCCCGTGCAAGGTCTCGAACAGCACCGGCTCCGAAGGCACCTGCCCTCAACTGAGCTCTGGATTGTGTGTTTCTCGGGAAGGAGAGGAACCGAAGACAGGAAGGGGCGACGCCTCTTTATCCTGTCGTGCAGCCAATGCGCAGGGAAGATGGAGAGACGACAGAATACAGAAGGACAAGAGACACGCAGGTGAAGAGTTGGAAACTCCTGTGATTAAGGCATTGGTTAGTGCCTGCCTGCCTGCCTGCCTGGCCCGTTTCACAACTTCTCAAATTAGATGGAATAAATCTCACCATATAAGTTGAGTCAACATCCCTTTAAATTCCAATCCGGTACAAACAATAATTCCCACAATTACACACCATAGAGTTATTGATTTATTAAATATATTAATGGGCTTGGCCCACAATAAATCTAACAAAGTCTTAGGATGACACCCGTAATAGTTGATTCATAAACTAATTCTAAGCATTGTTTTTATATTTTAATACAAAAGAAAGATCGAAAAGTTGGCTCTTGATGATCAAGAGTTAGACTTATATACATATTTCAAGATCATGTAAGAGTGTTATATATAAGTCTAATAATGTTATGAGTCATTGCTAAAAGCTAGCATTATTATAGAGATTAGACTAAAGGTACTGTTACGGCTGCTCTTAAACAATTTGGTCGTTATACTTTAGTCTGCAGTCTTCCCAGTAAGACTGCTAATCAGAGCAGAGGGATGATCGCTCGGAACTTCCCAAGAAGCCGCGGACGAGGTGTAAATATATTCTACTGCTTTGAAAATGAAAAGCACGCCTGGTTGGGATTGGGAATCATCTAAAACAAAGGTTAACTAGCACCCAGGATTTTATTATATACTCTCCACTTGTAGTTAACCAAACAGCAAATCGCATGCTCCGATCCCCTGAATATATATTTATACCTAGAAGTAGTAGTTGGTAAGGACACTGAAGGCAATTCACGATGCAGTGGTCGTTAAACTTTGACTAGCTAGCAACTTTCCATGAAAATATGGTAATTATTGCAACGACATATTATAGAATTACTTTTCAATTTGCATGGTGAACTAATCTATCCAAATGTCGGTTCTGTTCGGGGGATTTATAAGTCGGCTGAAACGAGAGACAAATATTTACTCTGACGACTGATAAGCTGGCTCATAAGCTGAAGGGAACAGAAGCCTAAATGATTGTACCGAAATCATCCATCCAGGAAACCAAATAAGACTTCTTCGGTAGCCAGATCCTAGGCAGTACAAGTAATAAACCAGACAACATATATATCTTACCTTGCATGCTGGTTGACAGATACCACGAACCTTACGCGTATCTGTCCTGAAGACGTACGTACTGATACACCTCTAATAAGTACAGTACGTCAGTACGTCTACCTCGCAGTATGTATGTGCGTACCTAGTCTCGGGCTCTCGGCGGTGCGGCGGCGACCGCGTGCGCCAACGGGGTGGGTGACTTGAGGGAGAAGGCAGATTAGACGAAAACTGTTGGGGAAAGGGACCCGCAGTGGCACCACGCAAGCTTACTCAACAAAGCGGCCCTTGCGCGTCCTGCGAACCTTCGCCGCCTGCCCTTTCTTATCTTGTTAAGTCCCTCAAGTCACCGCTCAAGCCCCGAATACTGACCCAACCTTCGGATGTTCGACTTTTTTCTTACAGGCGAAGGGCACGGAGAGCGCTGGGAGCAACCCTCGCGCATCCCGCACACCTTCGCCACCTCGCAGGACGAAGGTCAGCCCTCGAATTTCCGCGAGGGTGAGCACGAACCGAGCGGCGGCGGGCGCATGAAAAGCAGGCTAGGGTTTCGGCTCCAGCTGTGTTTGTACGAGTTTGCCCTTCTGTATGTATAGCGTGGAGGAATATTTCTTGTACCCTACTGTAATTTGGTCGGCACCTCTTGGCATCCCCTATAAATACCGGGGGGTGAACAGTGTAAAAGACACGGTTTTTTGGGAATAGAGCCACAGAAACATTGTTCTCGTTTCTTATACCTTCGCGTTGTCTTGTTCCCGCTGCATCGTTGCTTTGGTCCGACGATTGGCCACCTTCGCCACCCCCCTGCACATGTGCGGAGGTTGGGCAAGTGTGCAACCAACAGTTTGGCGCCGTCTGTGGGGAGACGGAGTTCGAAATGGCAGGAAACAGGAGAGCACCCACTACCAGAGACCCTCGTATGACCAGAGAGGCCATAGCGATAATCCAGCCTGTGGAAGAGAATGTAGTACCCTCGGAAACAGAAGAAATTGTCCAGGGACGGAGGTCCCGGGCCCTCACACTCGGCCGGCATCACAGCCACACCCGCATACCTCCGGAGGAGATTGGGAAGGAGATGAGGAGGAGTTGGGCCTCGAAGCTTTAGAAAGACTTCAAGCTGAGTTACAGGAAAAGAAGAGGCGCCTGGACCAGCTTAAAAGGCACAACCGGTTGCGCCTTATCAGGCAAAAGGCGGATGAAGCAAGAGAGCAGCTTCGCCGAATGGAGGAGTCCCTCGCGGCAGCTGAAGCCGAAGCCGAGGGATGAAACGATGGGGAAATGCCACCACTACAGGAGGGAAATGAGGAGCAGGATCATGGCAACCTCCGCCGCCATCCACCACCCCCACCACCACCAAATCACCCAGAACCATACCCTATGAGACAACCAAACTTTCGCCAACTCTACCCAGATGAGATAGAGCCAAACCTTCGCAACCAGCGCAGAGCCCAACAACACCAAATGCCCTATGACCCAAAGTCACCACTCTCTCAAATACTACAAACTCAACCCTGGCCGCCTTGCTACAATCCGCAAAACCTCCCGCGTTACGATGGACTCACTGACCCTCGCCAGTTCATAATGAGCTACGAAGCGACAGTCACCGCGGCAGGAGGGGATGAGTCAACAATGGCGAAGTATTTTGTAATCATCCTTCGTGACATAGCGCAGACTTGGTACAACAACCTTCGCCCCGGAACAGTGGATTCCTGGACCAACCTCAGAGACAGACTCTGCACAAACTTCAAGGGCATCACGGCAGCCCCATCAAACCCCATCGAGCTGTTCAACTGCAAACAAGAAGAGCGCAAACCGTTACAGGACTACTGGCGAAGGTTCATCCAGATTAGAGCAAGAACTCCCGGAATATTCGACGAGGCCGTGATCCTCGCTGCAGTCAGCGGTTTATGCCCAGGCCCATGTTCCTCAAAGTTCGCCAGAAAACCAGCTAACACAATCGAAGAGCTTCATGACACAATGGAAAGGTACTGCAGAGCGGACATGGATTTCCGGGCAAAGTCCGATGCCCGAAGGTCGCAGCAGAAACCACAGCCGAGGCCCCAAGCGAGAGAAAACAACCCTCGCCAAGATCAGAGCAATGTCGGAGCGATCAACAAGGCAAATCCTATCGAAGACCAGAGAAGAAGCACTCAGCCTTCGGGCAACCAAAACCCACATGGTTTTCCACCCCCGCCTGACCAAAGAAACCAACAGAGGGACCCGACCAAAATGTACTGTCATTTCTGTGGCCTAGGAAAGGGGCACACAACAAAGCAATGCGAGTGCTTCGCCAGAGGGAAAGAGTACCAGGAGTCCAAAAGAGCCTCTTCAACGGAAAACAGAACCGTCAATCACACCAGAAAGCCAACTTTCAACCCAACCCAACCTCCCTACCAGTACACCCCCGTAAACTACGGCTTACCCTCGCACCAACCTTTCTACTCTCAACACCCACACTACAACCACACCCCATATCAACCAACCTCTTTTCCTCAACGCCAAAATGTGTCATACACTGTCATATTCCCAACAACCCCTCAAACCCAAACCAACCAACAAGTAAGCAACACCCTACCACCACCACCACCACCACCACCACCAATACCGGCTCTGCCAGCACCCCAACCAGTCAAATCCGAAGCCCAAACCCAGACAACCATCAACAACCCAACATCAACCTGCGGTGTGATACTAGCTATCACCGGAGGCTCCAACGAGGATCACGGCAACAAGAGGCAAAAGAAAGAACATGCTCGAAGAGTGCACCATGTAGCTGTCGAAGGACCGCACAAGTTAGGCCGATGGTCTCACATCCCGATAACCTTCGATTCCAGTGACATGAAGTTACGGGATTACCCTCACACTGATGCAATGGTGATTGAAACCAACTTAGTAGGGTGGACAGTCACCAAAATTCTCATCGATACAGGAAGCTCCGTTGACATCCTGTTCGCCACAACCTTCGACAGCATGAAGCTTGACAGAAACCTCTTACAACCCTCTGATAACCCACTATACGGTTTCGGCGGGCAACAAGTAAGAGCCATTGGAAAAATATCTCTGCCCGTTACCTTCGGAGATCAGCTGAACTGCAGAACTGAGCATATAACCTTCGATGTGGTCGACATGTTCTATCCTTACAATGCAATTTTTGGCCGAGGGGTCACCAACGCATTCAATGCTGTAACACACCCTGCATACCTTTGCATGAAGCTTCCTGCTCCGAAGGGGGGCGTCGCTGTGTACGGAGATCAAGACATTGCAAGAGCAGCCGAAGGAACAGTAGCACCGGGGCAACACAATGTCCACAATTTGTCAAAGCCTCGAGCCGCAAACCTTGGCGACGAGGGTGAAGAATGCATCGATAGAGTAAAAGCATCACCCAAAGAAGAGACTAAACAAGTCCAACTCTTCGAGGGCAATTCAGAAAGGAAAGTGTTCATCTCAGCCAACGTAGACCCCCACTCAGAAGACAATCTTATTCATTTCCTCAAGGAAAGCTCTGATACCTTCGCTTGGTCTGCGGAGGACCTCAAGGGTGTAAATAGAACATTGATCGAGCACAGCCTAAACATCAAACCAGGCTATCGCCCAGTTAAGCAAAAGCTTCGCAAAATGTCAGAAGAGAGAAAAGAGGCAGCGAAGGCAGAGGTAAAAAGACTTCTGGACGTAGGCGTCATCCATCCAGTCAAATATCCAACATGGCTCTCAAATGTCGTGCTAGTTCAGAAAAAGAACAAGAAATGGAGGATGTGTGTTGATTTCACAAGCCTGAACAAAGCCTGTCCGAAGGATGATTTCCCTCTGCCTAACGTAAGCACCTTGGTTGACAGAGCAGCTGGCTGCCAAATGCTATCTCTCCTCGACTGTTTCTCAAGGTACCACCAGATTTGGATGAATGAGGAAGATGAGGAAAAAACAAGCTTCATCACACCCTCGGGCACCTTTTGTTTTCGAAGAATGGCAGAGGGCCTCAGAAATGCAGGATCAACCTTCGCTTGCATGACAACTGAAGTCTTCAAAGACGAGCATGCCATCTCTGCATACGTTGATGATTTGATCGTACAGAGCGAGCTAAAAGAAAATCACATAACAGACTTGGAAAGAGTGTTCAAAAACCTTCGGTCCGCTGGACTCAAACTAAACCCCGAAAAATGTGTTTTCGGGGTAAGCGAAGGAAAACTGCTAGGCTGCATTGTCTCAGCAAGGGGAATTGAAGCCAACACCGAAAAAATTGATGTCATCATCAATATGGAACCACCAACGACCAGGAAAGCAACTCAGCGCTTGTCAGGACGATTAACAGCACTCAGCAGATTCATCTCCAGGTCCGCTGAGCGAGGGTTACCTTTCTTTGAAACATTGAGAAGCACTGCACCATTCAATTGGGGACCTCGGCAGCAGAAAGCTTTCGAGGATTTGAAAAAGTATCTCACCAACTTGACTGTTTTAACTAGCCCGAGCAAAGGGGACCTGTTACTGCTGTACGTCGCAGCTTCGCCTCACGCAGCAAGCGCAGTCCTAATCAAAGAATTACACGAGAACAACAGAACGAGGCAAGCCCCAATCTACTATGTATCAGAAACCCTTGAAGGTCCCAAACGAAACTACTCAGAGCTCGAGAAGATATCATACGCCGTGGTCATGGCATCAAGAAAGCTAAAGCATTACTTCCAGGCACATGAGATCCATGTACCCTCGGCATACCCCCTCGAGAATATTTTCAAGAATAGC
Organism: Coix lacryma-jobi var. lacryma-jobi; assembly: GCA_009763385.1. Lineage (NCBI taxonomy): Eukaryota > Viridiplantae > Streptophyta > Magnoliopsida > Poales > Poaceae > Coix > Coix lacryma-jobi. The sequence goes on from CM019826.1 coordinate 157,401,078, forward strand.
GAGGCAGTTGGCAGAATAGCGAAATGGGCAGTCGAGCTCAACAGTTATGCTATAACCTTCGTCGGGAGGACAGCAATCAAATCACAGGCATTAGCAGATTTCATAGCTGAGTGGACCCCTAACCCCCGCAGAGATGGAACTCAACAAGACCCATTCTGGACAGTATATGTCGACGGAGCCTGGGGAGCGACTGGAGCAGGGGCCTCGGCCATTCTAGTTTCGCCATCCGGATCTAAGCTAAGATATGCAAGAAGGCTCAACTTCAAATGCACAAACAACTCCGCAGAGTACGAGGCAGTGGTACTAGCACTCTCAAGGCTTCGATCGTTGTCAGTCCGAAGGGCAGTCATCAGTACAGACTCTCAAGTCATCGCAGGGCACATCGAGAAAAATTATAAAGCGAAAGATCCAGAGCTACAAAAATACCTACAATATGTCCGAAGGTTAGAATCTTTCTTTCTCGGCATAACAGTGAAAGCAATACCGAGATCAGATAACAGCGAGGCAGACAATCTGGCCAAAGCGGCAGCACAACAACTTCAGTTACCCCCAGATGTATTCTACGAAGCCGCGATACAATCAGCCTTTGAAGTGTCCGAGAAAACAGCGAAGCTGATCAATGCAATCCAGAGCGAAGATTGGAGAGCATCAATCATGGCCTATATCAAGGGGCTGCATGAACCCGACAACAAAGAAGAAGAAAACAGACTTAAACAAAGGGTTCGAGGGTATAAAATTGTGGACAATATTCTGCTCAAAGCTTCGGTAACCTCGCCTTGGCTCAAATGTGTCTCACAGATTGAAGGGAATGACATTCTTAAACTCGTTCATGAAGGTATCTGCGGTTCACACAACGGCCCGATGGCGTTAGTTGGAAAAGCTTTCCGACAAGGTTTCTACTGGCCGACAGCGTTAAGAGACGCAGAAAACATCGTCAAACGTTGCGAGGGTTGCCAACTAACGGCAAAAACACAAAATGCCCCAGGGGCTCCAACAACTCTGATATGCCCAACATGGCCGTTGCAAAGATGGGCAATGGACCTCGTCGGTCCGCTCCCAACCGCTCCAGGAAACCTTCGCTACGCAGTCGTAGCTGTGGAATACTTCACGAAATGGATTGAAACTAGTCCACTGGCTTCCATCACCTCCTTGGTCGCGAAGAAGTTTTTTTGGCAGTAAATAATTTGCCGGTTCAGAGTCCCCAAATACCTAACTGTTGACAATGGCACTCAATTCGACAGCGAGGTTTTCAAAGAATTTTGCGCACAAATCGGAACAATCCTATGCTTCGCCTCAGTCCGACACCCTCAATCCAACGGTTTAGTCGAAAGAGCCAATGCAACAATCTTTCAAGCCGTATCAAAGAAATTGCAAGGCAGGCCCAAAGGAAAGTGGGCGGAAGAGCTAACCTCCGTCACCTGGTCCCATAACACCTCGGAATGCAGAGCCACAAAATTTACACCCTTCAGGCTCCTGTTTGGAGAAGAAGCTGTGTTACTAGAAGAGTTGAAGCATGTATCACTCAGAACCACCTTCGAAACAGACGAACCAAACCAATTACTTGACAAAGACTTGCTCGAAGAAACAAGATGCAACGCAGTGCACAACCTTCGCAAGTATCAGGAAGAAACAAAAAAATAGAGAGACAAAAAAGTAAGAATCAAAGATCTAAATAAAGGTGACCTCGTTCTCATTCGAAAGCAAAACACCAGCATGGCGGGGAAGTTTCAGCCAAAGTGGACGGGTCCATACCTAATAGCAGAATGCAACCGTCCCGACTCTTTTCACCTCTCCGACAGCGAGGGAAACATCTTGCCTCACACCTGGAACGTCGACGAATTTCGCAAATACTACCCGTAGCGGAGCCTTACCGAGCCCTCGCAATATGTAATTTGTTATTTTCATTTATGTTTTCTTCTATTTCTATGCATGTAACAAAAAAAAGGAGTTGCACTCTTTTTCCTTACGAAGGGGCGTAAGGTTTTTTAACGAGGCAGCATCCAAACTCTCAATACAGGCTAAAACCCCCGAAAAAAAGTAAAACTCCAAATTATCACTTTCACAAACAAACATCGATATAAGCAGCTCTTCTTCAAGAGCGCTATAATCGATGAGAACCCCCCTAGATTGCTTCGAAAAAACAAACTTTTCTCAAAGCAAACTTCACCTCCACCTAAGATAAGGGGAGGCGCGAAGTCCAAAAAAGTCGAGCACCCTGGCAAAAACGCCAGGGGCTCGCAATGCAAACTTCACCTCCACCTAAGATAAGGGGAGGCGCGAAGTCCAAAAAAATCGAGCACCCTGGCAAAAACGCCAGGGGCTTGCAATGCAAACTTCACCTCCACCTAAGATAAGGGGAGGCGCGAAGTCCAAAAAAAAGTCGAGCACCCTCGCAAAAACGCTAGGGGCTTGCAAAGCAAACTTCACCTCCTCCCAAAACAAGGGGAAGCGCGAAGTCCAAAAGTCGAGTACCCCCCGCAAAACCAGAAGCGTTACGTGAGTCTCGCTAAAAAGAAAGGGGGCGTCACTGTTTTTTCAAATCAGCTTACGAAAGCGCTACGCGAGCCTCGCTAAAAAGAAAAGGGGGGCGTCGCTGTTTTTTCAAATCAGCTTACGAAAACGCCACGCGAGCCTCGCTAAAAAGAAAGTGGGACGTCGCTGTTTTTTCAAATCAGCTTATGAAAGCGTTACGTGAGCCTCGCTAAAAAGAAAGGGAGGCGTCGCTGTTTTTTCAAATCAGCTTACGAAAGCGCTACGCGAGCCTCGCTAAAAAGAAAAGGGGGGCGTCGCTGTTTTTTCAAATCAGCTTACGAAAACGCCACGCGAGCCTCGCTAAAAAGAAAGGGGGGCGTCGCTGTTTTTTCAAATCAGCTTACGAAAGCGTTACACGAGCCTCGCTAAAAAGAAAGGGAGGCGTCGCTGTTTTTTCAAATCAGCTTACGAAAGCGCTACGCGAGCCTCGCTAAAAAGAAAAGGGGGGCGTCGCTGTTTTTTCAAATCAGCTTACGAAAACGCCACGCGAGCCTTGCTAAAAAGAAAGGGGGGCGTCGCTGTTTTTTCAAATCAGCTTACGAAAACGCTACACGAGCCTCGCTAAAAAGAAAAGGGGGCGTCGCTGTTTCATCTTAAAAACACCTCTCAACGAAAAAGCGAGTCTCGCTAAAAAGGAAAGGGGGCGTCGCTGTTTCATCTTAAAAACACCTCTCAACGAAAAAGCGAGCCTCGCTGAAAAGAAAAGGGGGCGTCGACGAAAAACAACATAGAGCTGGACAGCCAACGAGCCTCGTCAGTATCCGACAAGGACATCACAAAAATTACTCAAGCGAATCGTAATGACACAAATAAAACATACAGTGTTCCCGTTCATTTACAAAATAACTTCACAACGAAAAACAATCGGTGAAAACTATAAAATTAAAAGGAATCATCATCTTCATCAATTAACATTAAATCTTCATAACCTTCGTCACCCTCCTCAAACCCTGTCTCTACCGGAACTATGGGTCCCCACAACAAAGGAGCTGCAAGGACAATAGGCAACTCCCCGGGCAAAACCCTCGCCCTGTACATATATCTACGGTCTACATCACTAACATTCGAAGGTTCCTCCTTTGGAACCACTAATGACCCATCCGAACCTACATCCAGTTTGCTTCGCCCAAACAAGTAATCCAAAGCCGTTTTCTCATCAATATCAGCATCAACGCCAGCTTGCGAGGACGAAGAAGAACCAAACAAATAACGGGTGGCCTGTCGATCAGTATAGTCTGCTTCGCGCCAAAAACGGCTCGACCTGCTATTCTTCAAATCATACCTTCGCACTTTCGACCACCAAAAATGTTCAAAGGGCAGCGAATGATGTTTTAGCTTAGCACGAGCCCACGATTCACCAGTTATAAAAGTATCTTGATAATTAAGCGTCAGTGGCGTCACATCAAACACTTCTAGCACGGTTCCGTCAGGAACCTGCATTTTTCACAAAATAGGAAAGTGTCTCAGCGTCATCAAGTTTTTACAACCACCAAACCTTCTACAAAATGACCCTCTCGCCCGAGCAATCCTAAGCTCACACCTGCCCGGCTTCCCCGTGCTCTTCAGCCACGGCGTCGTCGGCGACAGCATCTAGACCTCCGCCAATCGCAGCACCCGAGCCTTCAGCAGGCGCCCCTTCCGTTGCCGCCTCTTCTACAACGGTGTCTTCAGTTCTCAGAGCGTTCTCAGCCAAGGCTCCAACCTCGACAGGCGGAACCCCCGCAGGACTGGGCGCAGGAATAACTTCGGAGCTACCACCAGCATCAACAGTCACTGGCGGCGAGGGCATCGCGTCCTTCCGAGCCTGCAAGGAAAGATAAACAACAAGACCTCCAAAATCAATACCAAACCCATCATCACAGAAACAGACCTAACCACAATTTTTCACCAAACAAAACAAACCTGACGAGTAGCCTCGGCAGCTTCTTCAAAAGCAAGAGCTCGGCCGCCACCGGAAATCCAGAACTTGCGAAGCAATCGCATCGCACAATTCCGAACCTCGGCGTCGTCAACTTTCATCCGGCGCACCTCGTCAAATGTCGGAAAGGCATGGCTTGGCCTTTTGATCTTGCGAAGGTGCTCGCAATCCGCTTGACGAAGCATGCTGGCCATCGCCAAAGCCCCCGCATAGCCTCCAAAGTCGGCCGCGTTGCCAACCAACGAGCTAAAAACATCAAGCTCGTTACTTAGCCAACTTTTGAAGGCCTCCGCGTTAGATACAGGCAGCGGTTCCCCGGCAGAACCTCCGGCCTCGATCAAACAGGTGTCTATTTTATCTTTAACCTTCCCCATGCTTTTCTACCAAGCCTCGACTTGAGAAGCCAGATTAGTGGACAACTCTTCTATTCGACTGTTTGCAGTTAGCAAATCTTTATCTTTCTGTCGGCCAGCCGCTAAGAGTTCAGCATTACTATTTGCAACCGCCTGCGCCTCCTCTCGGGACTCCTTGAACTTCTCTAAAGCAGCTTTCAGTTCAATATCTTTACTCTCCAAACTGCGCCGAAGTTTCTTGTTGTCCTCCTCAACCTTCGATAACCGGTCTTTCAAATAGTGTAGATTGTAACTCGCCCTCCGGCGAGCCGACCGGTTGAGGAGCATCAACTCAGCCACCTTGACATCCATGTCGTCATGAAGATCATCCAAAGGCTGGTTGGCCAATCGAAGTTCCGCCTCCGGTAAACAAATCCGGTTAAAAACCCGACCAAGAAAACGCCTCTCCTCCGGAGCACTTTGCAGATGGCACTCGCGGAGGTCTGGACTCGTCAAAAGCTCGGTCGCTGGATCAGTAACCCCAACCTTCGCAGCAAAATAAGGAAGAGAGTAACGGCTAGCCTCGCCGTACGGCCTTTTGCCCGGATTTCTCTCCGACTCGAGGTCACTGGCCACTTCGACGCCGTCGACCCAAATATGCGATCCCGCAAACTCGGGCACCGACCCTCGCTCGGGACTCTCTGGCTCGAGGTCGAGCATCAGCTCATCAATTCGACGCCCCGCTTCAGCATCAGCGCTTGACGAAGCAACCTTTTTTCCTTGATCACCGCCTTTTGAAACACCTTCGTCATCCAAATTACCTTCGCTGCTAGAGGTATTACTAACCTCATCAGATGAATCCTCGTCAGTGCTCCCCTCCCTTTCATCCTCTTTCTCTCCCTCTTTTTCTTCCTCATTAGAGACACCTTCATCATCTGAGATCTGGATCAAAGCACTAATCCCGCCCACGCGGGGCACCCGTCCTCCAACCCGTCCAATACCCCGGCCACTTGAAACCATGGCCAAGGAGGAGGAAGCACCGACAGCGCCAGAACCCGTTGCGACCTTCGTTGCAAGAGCCTTTACCCGGCCGGCGGCGCTGCCGCGGCCACGGCCACGACCTCTCTTCGGCCGCGAAACGATCTCTTTCTCCTCCGCAGAAGCACGCTTCCTTTTCTTCAGCGCATCCTCGCTCGACGGAGCAGGCCAATCAGCATACTTAACCCCAAGGATGTCGAACATCCTGTTGACCCGACCTCCGCTACCCACCGAGCTATGGATAGCCTTAACCTCCAATGTAGACAGTTGTGACACCCCAATTTTAAGAACAAAATTGGAGCACAATATATGTATGCCAGGATCAATTTTCATACATATATCCACATCATAGTAAATATCAAAACAATGCTTTATTAATATTATCGAATTTTATTACATAAATGACCCTCGGGTCTGAAATAAAAAGTACAGACTCTCATGATAACGGACTCTAATGAAGACGCTGATGTAGATGCGGAAATCGGGACTCCATCTCCACAGGAAGGTCGACCGGGGGTAGCGCCATCCTAGTACAGGTCGTCAGGGTCGTAGCCTCCGTCTTCTGGATACTCCTGCTCCTCGTACGTGTAGTCTCCAGCGTCTGGGTGGGGTAGCAGGGGGACAAAGAGGAAGGGTGAGTACATCGAAATGTACTCCGCAAGTGTAGGAAATATATGCTTATGAGGCTTATAACAAAGGTAGGCTGACTTTGTTCGACGCAAGCGCCTAAAGCGACACACCCTATTAATCCTATTAATCCTATGCACCTATTTACTAGGTTATAGACAGACTCTGTAGAAAAGTATCAACACTCGGAGTCGCACCGAGCAAACCACACTCGGAGTCACACCGAGCAACCAACACCTGAAGTCCATCAGGCAACCGCACCTGAAGTCCATCAGATGACCCGAACCCAAAACCAACCAGTAACCAACTAATCTCAAAGAAGTCCAAGCCGCTCGTGATCGTGAGCACGGCTGATATATCAGTTTTACGCTCTGCAGAGGTTGCACATCGTTACCCATGAGTCGTGCAGATCCCGTCACGCTAAACACTGCCGAGGTGCATAGCGGGTTGCACTGCAAGGCCTTTACAAAGCCCCCTCCAAGTCCGTTCCACACGTACCTCTAAGGTTTCACCCCGTACAAAGGTCTATGACCCCCAGGGCCCCCTCGTGAGCCACTAAAACAAACCCCGTGTGGACCCTCAACTTAGAGGTAACTAATTAATTAGCCAGGTCCAGCCCATCCAGATCTCATGGTTGCGCTGTCAAGCCGGGTTACATGCTCTGAGAACCGGGTCCTAGGGATCCAGGCAGGATATGTCTAGCACGAGCCCCGAACCAAAAACCAAAAGCAGCTGCCGAATCCCACGGCACAAAACCACCAATACGGGTCCATCCTGCCGGATTTACCTAATAACCATGTTGCTACAAAAATTACCATGTCCACATTCGTTTCATATTTCATTAATCAAGATTATAAACATTTTAACTCCCATCCCGACCATGACTGCAGGGCTAAGCAAGACACCTACCCGAACATCCCAAACAGGCGACAAGGATAATATAAACAAATTCTAGTAAACCCTAACATGGGATTCAAATTAATGACAAGCATGCATCTACAAGATCTAACTACTCTAGTACCAAAAGTAAAATAAAGTAGGTGCAAGATGTTCAAGAACACTTGCCTTCGGACTGGGTCGAATCAACTGGGTCGCAAGGATGGTCTGGAGCGTCCTCGTACTCCGCACTCTCTGGCCCAATCAACATACATGGCACAATACATAGAAATAAATAACAGTACAACAAACAGTATGAAAACAGTAAACTAGTAGATCTACTGCGTAGAGAACGAAATTATGAAACTAACGCAAGTTGAACGGGTCGAATCGGAGTTAGAACGCAAAAGTTATAAGCGTTTGAATCTGAGTGGCAGTTCTGTAAATAGATTGAACTCATTTTCGTATTTTAAATAAATCAAATCTGAATTTAAACGAGCTCTGGACCGGGCCTCATTTAGCTGGAAGTGCAGGGGCTAGATCGCAAAGTTTCCGTGACTCAGTGAATAGGTGATTCGGATTGCGGGTTGATTCATGGAAACTACAGGGGGCTTTCTGCAATTGGGCGCAAGCCTGCCGGCGTGCGCTGACGCTGGTGCCGCGTGGCGGCATGCCACTGGCTGGGTGCACGGCTGTGCTGTGGACCAGGCAGGACCCGCGCAGTGGACTCGGTCCGTAGTGATGCCGTGAACCAGAGGACGGCGCCTCGTTTTCTAAGAAGTACAGGGGCTAAACCGAAAGAAAACCTAGACTCAGGGAACAGTGGATCTGGATCGCGGGTTGATTCGATAAAAGGAGGGGGATTCTTTTGCAAGATTGCGCGGACGGCTGATGCGGCGCTGGCGTGGTGCTGACGGTGCGCCACGTGGCGTCACGGGGTTGGACCGGCGTGCCGCGTGGCTATGGACTGCGGGTGGGGTGACGTGGTGGACAGGGTTCACGGGACTGTGAACCCGGTGTATACCGGTTCGTGAGATGAATCTAATCTAGGCCGCCAGTTTTGGATCGGACGGTGCAGGGTGGGGAAGAGGGACGCGGTGGCCGGGCCGAGGCAAAACGCGACGGCGCGAGGGTCATGCACGGCGGCGCCATGGATTTGGCTCGCCGGAGTGCTCGAGGGACGTCTACGAGACGTTAGAGACAGAGGGGTTGGGTGGGATCGAATGAGCAGCTCACCACGCGTCCAATGGAGGAGTTCTCGGCGACGGAGGTGGCTCGGCGGTGACGAATCGACGGCGGAAGCGGATGATGGCGTGCGGGTCCGTCGGTGCAGGAGCTGGAGAGGAAAAAGGGGCGCCTACGGGCGATTTGGGTGGTGGCGGGTGGTCCGCGCAAGAGGTGTGCGTGGCTTATAAGGCCAGGGTGAGGGTGGTGGCGGCTGGGATCGATCGGCTCCGAGGGTGAGCGCGAAGGGCGGGGAGGGAGTTGAGGACGACGGCTGACAGCGAGGGGCCACTCGTCAGCGCCAAGGAGGAGCCGGCGCGCTGTGGGCCGCGCGGGAGGGAGAGGGGGAGCGGAGCGGTGCGGCCGGCGTTGGGCCGGCTCGGCGTGAGCGTGGGCCGCGCGGGGAAGTTGGGGAGATGGGCCGACGTTGGTGAGGAGAGGGAGGGAGCACGCGGCTGGGCCAAGAGTGGGGCGGGCCGCGCGCGAAGGGGAGAGAGAGGGCCGGTAGAGAGAGAAGGGTGAGGGTGGACTGGGCCGGTTTAGAGGGAGGGGGTGGCCGGTTGGGCTGGGATTGAGGTAGGTTGGGTCCTTTGCCTTTTTCCCTTTTTGTTTTCTTCTCCAAATTCTTTTGAAACCAAATTCAAATCAGTTTGAAACAAAACTAAGTTGCAAACTTTTCAAAATATTTTCCCTAGGTTTTGCAAATAAAATTTTGACTTTGAATTTGTACAATTTTGTAAACCTTTTTATTTAATTTTGAAATAGAATAAATTCGACTCGCCCTATTCGGGTTTAATAAATCATTTACCACACAATAAAAAAATATGCAATGGCATGAATGCAACATGAAAATGATAAATAAATTTTATTTTCCTCCTCTAATAAACTAGCCAACCTATTTAGTTTCTAAATTCTTTAATTAAATTGGGGAAAATTAAATCAGGGTGTTACAAACCTACCCCCCTTAGAAGAATCTCGTCCTCGAGATTAGGAAGAGTCGGCGAAGAGATGAGGAAAATCTGCCCGAAGATCATCTTCTTTCTCCCATGTGGCTTCTTCTTCGGAGTAATGCTTCCATTGCACCTTGCAGATTTTAATCCTCTTGTTGCGAGTACCTCGTTCCATCGTGTCCAGAATCTTGATCGGCTCAGAGAATGTCAAATCATCTCGCAGATCAAGCTCCTCAAGTGGCAACTGCTCCTCTGGAACTCTGAGGCATCTCTTCAGCTGGGATACATGGAATACATTATGGATACCTGCCAGACGTGCAGGCAACTCCAGTTGATATGCAACTGCGCCTTTCTTGTCAATCACCTTGAAAGGGCCAATGAATCTCAGAGATAACTTCCCTTTGACATTAAACCTCCGAAGACCTCTGAAAGGTGACACCTTCAGATAGACATAGTCTCCAATCTGGAACTCCAGCTCTCGTCGTCTGACATCGGCATAGCTCTTCTGTCTAGTCTGAGCTGTCTTCAGGTTGCTTCTGATCTGTCTGACCTGTTCTTCAGCTTCTTCTATAGACTCAGGGCCAAAGACTTTCCTTTCTCCAACCTGATTCCAGAACAGGGGAGTTCTGCACTTCCTGCCATACAGTGCCTCGAAAGGTGACATCTTCAGACTGGCCTGATAGCTGTTGTTATATGAGAACTCTGCATATGGTAGACTCACATCCCAACTCTGGCTGTTCTGAAGCGCACTGGCTCTCAACATATCCTCCAGAATCTGATTCACCCTTTCTGTCTGACCATCGGTCTGAGGATGATAAGCTGAACTGAAACTAAGGCGAGTGTCCATAGACTCATGCAACCGCTTCCAGAATCTGGATGTGAACTGTGTACCTCTGTCAGATACTATGATCTTAGGTACTCCATGCAAACATACAATGCGGGACATGTACAACTCTGCCAGCTTCGGACCCTGATATGTCTCCTTGACCGGAATGAAGTGAGCCACCTTGGTCAACCGATCAACTATGACCCAAATGGAGTCATATCCAGACTGTGTCCTGGGCAAACCAGTGATGAAATCCATGCTGATCTCTTCCCATTTCCACTCGGGAATCTGCAGAGGCTGTAACAAACCAGCAGGTCTCTGATGTTGGGCCTTAACCCTCTGACATGTGTCACACAAAGCCACATACTCTGCTACTTCCCTCTTCATCCCATACCACCAGTAATACTGCTTCAGATCCTGGTACATCTTGGTACTGCCTGGATGGAGAGAGTAGGCTGAATCATGAGCTTCCCTCAGAATCAACTCCTTGATAGCCTTCACATCTGGAACACAGATTCTGCCTCTGAACCATAAGACACCCTGATCATCCTCTGTGAACCCTGGGGCCTTGTCCTCCTTGATCAACTGTCTGATCTCCAGAAGATACTCATCAGTGAGCTGCCCTACCCGGATATCACGCTCAAGTGTCGAATCAACCTCCATGGCTACTGCATCAGTGTGGCCAAGAATACCCAAGTTGAGCTTCACAAACTCCTCATGCAACTCGGGCTGCTGCTCCTTGATCTCAAGCACATTACAGTAGACCTTCCTGCTCAAGGCATCTGCAACAACATTCGCCTTGCCTGGATGATAGTTGATACTCAGATCATAGTCTTTGATCAACTCGAGCCATCTCCGTTGGCGAAGATTCAGATCTGGCTGGGTGAAAATATACTTCAAGCTCTTATGATCAGTGTATATCTCTGTCTTCTTGCCCATCAGATAGTGCCTCCAGATCTTCAGAGCATGAACAACAGCTGCCAACTCTAGATCATGTGTAGGGTAATTCAGCTCATGCTTCCTGAGCTGTCTCGAGGCATAAGCAATCACCCGACCTTCCTGCATAAGCACACATCCTAGACCCTGTCGCGAAGCATCATAATACACCGTGAAGTTCTTCTGGACATCTGGCATGACAAGGATAGGAGCGGAGGTCAATCTCGCTTTCAGCTCCTCGAAACTAGTCTGGCATTCAGGGAACCAAACAAACTTGGCACCCTTCTCAGTCAGTCTCGTCATCGGCTTCACGATCTTGGAGAATCCTTCAATGAATCTGCGATAATATCCCGCCATACCGAGGAAACTCCGAATCTCAGTGACGCTCTCAGGTACCTTCCAGTCCAATATATCCTGGACCTTACCTGGATCAACAGATACTCCACCTTCTGAGATGATATGCCCCAAATATGCAACCTTCTTCAACCAGAACTCGCATTTGCTCAGCTTTGCATACAACCGATGCTCTCTGAGCTTCTGCAATACTAAGCTCAGATGCTTCTCATGTTCTTCTTCAGTCTTCGAGAATATCAGGATATCATCAAGGAACACCACGACGAACAGATCCAAAAACTCCATGAAGACCTTGTTCATCAGATACATGAAGAAAGCTGGGGCATTAGTCAAGCCGAAGGACATCACTGTGTACTCATATAGCCCATATCGAGTTACGAATGCCGTCTTCGGGATATCAGCTTCACGAATCTTCAGCTGGTTATAACCTGTTTGCAGGTCAATCTTAGAGAACACATGAGCACCCTTCAACTGATCAAACAGATCATCAATGCGAGGAATCGGGTACTTGTTCTTGATGGTAGCTTCATTCAATGCGCGGTAATCAACGCACATCCGTAGGCCTCCATCCTTCTTTGGAACAAAGATCACAGGGGCTCCCCATGGGGATGTACTAGGACGAATATGCCCCTTCTCTAACTGCTCTTGGATCTGCGTCTTCAGCTCAGCTAGCTTTTCGGCATCCATTCTATATGGTCGCCTGTATATAGGTGCAGTGCCAGGAACTAAATCAATAGAGAACTCAATCTCACGATCAGGTGGCATACCTGGCACTTTCTGGAAGACATCAGGGAACTCTTTGACAACTCGGATATCAGGTACCACGACAGCCTCATACGCTCTGGCTTCTTCTATCATCTTCGTCGGTGCCTGATATACAATCTCCGGGCCATCTGGATGCTTCACTGTGATGATCCTCTGAGCACAATCAATAACCCCTCGATACTTGCTCAGCCAGTTCATTCCCAGAATGACATCTATCCCCTCAGAATCCAGAACAATAAGATCAGAAGGAAACTCTACCCCCCTTATGTTTATACTCAGCTCCCGACACACCTGTCTGGAAACCATCTCTCCTCCAGGAGATGTAACTATCAAGCCTCTAAGCATAGGTGAAATTGACAGACTACATGCTGATGCGAACCTTGCGGTTATAAAAGAGTGTGATGCACCAGAATCAAAGAGTACTGTAGCTGGATGGGAATTAACAGTGAACATACCCAATACCACATCTGGAGCCGTCTGAGCTGACTCTGCTGCGACATGGTTCACACGGCCACGTGCGAACGCCTGGGGCTGTCCTGCGGGACGGGACTGTGGTGGAGCTGGCTGCCTCAACGGACACTTGTTGGCGAAGTGTCCCATTTGGTTGCACTTGTAGCAGGGACCAATCTGACCTGCCCCCTGTGCTGGACGGGGCTGCTGTGGAGCTGGGAGGCCCTGGCGAGGTGCCTGAGCCTGGCGAGGCTGCTGCTGCTGAGGTGGAGCCTAGTACTGTGGAGCTGGGTGCCTGTACTGAGGAGCGGGCTGCCGGGACTGGGGCGGGCGGTACTGCTGCTGCTGGGGAATCTGCCTGGAAGCTGAGGCAGGTGGAGCGTAGCGAGGACGAGCAGAGCTGCCGGAGTTCTGTCCCTGGAACGTCATCTTCCTCTTGCGATCTGCATCGAGGTCCTTCCGTTCCTTCTCCACTGCGAAGGCACGGTCAACCAGCTTCTGAAATGAGGAATACTCATTTGAAGTTAGGGCATAGCGGAGTCCTGGGTTAAGCCCATGCCTGAAGCAGATAACAATTTTATTATTTATCAGGCAGCAAAAGGAATGAACAAGGGTGTATGAAGAATTTGTTAATATTAAAGAATGACAGAGATCTTGCCTGAAACACTCCTGCTTCTTGTCGTCCGTGTCCACGTCATCTGGGGCGTAGCGGGACAGCTGGCTGAACTGCGTGAGATACTCACGCACTGTCATCACGCCCTGCCGGAGGTCCTGAAACTCTCGGCGCTTCACCCTGATCTCGCCGAAAGGGACGTACTGGTCGCGGAATGCCTTACGGAAATTCTCCCAAGTGATCGAGTTGGCGTCCGCATGAGCTGCGGTGTAGGCAGTCCACCAGTTCTTCGCCGGACCCTGAAGCTGGTGCGCGGCGTAGAGGGCCTTATCAAGGTCCCCGACATGGGCAAGCTGCAACTTGCCTGTAATCGTCTCGAGCCAATCATCCGCATCCATTGGCTCTATGGCGTGGTGGAACACTGGAGGACGCGTCGTCATGAAGCTCCTGAGAGTGTCATCCGGTCGGGGTGGCTGTGCAGCTCCTGCACCCTGAGCACCCTGAGCAGCCTGCGCCATCTGCTGCATGTGTTGCATCATCTGGGCCATGTTCTGCATCATCTGGTTCTGCACCTGGGCCATCTGGAGTGGGTCGTACGGAGGCGGAGGTGGAGGTGGATGAGGATGAGGCGGCTGGTTGCCACCTGCCCCGCTCCCGCCAGCGTTACCGGCGTTACCCGCGCTGCTCCTGGTGTCAACCATCTGTTACATTTTCCCGGAGTAAGAGTGAGATGTCATAGATAAATATATAACAACCCTAATTTGGTTAATTAATTCGATTAGTAAAACATTTTAACAAATGATGTCGCCGCAACCTGACGGTCGCAACACACCAACAATCATTACAAAGAACCAAAACATTACATATGCATAAGTACATGTCATTCAACGACCTACGAGATCACATAATTATGGCGGGCTTCTTACGAGTTTGGAGGACCTACTTTTAAACAAAATTTGAATTTTCAGCAGAGACAGACTACAGAAGTGGGAAAAGGGGTCAGACTTTGTAAAAATAGTTTTGTAAATTCGACGACTGACTAGGGTAGCGTCCTACGGTCAACACGGCTCCGATACCACTCTGTGACACCCCAATTTTAAGAACAAAATTAGAGCACAATATATGTATGCCAGGATCAATTTTCATACATATATCCACATCATAGTAAATATCAAAACAATGCTTTATTAATATTATCGAATTTTATTACATAAATGACCCTCGGGTCTGAAATAAAAAGTACAGACTCTCATGATAACGGACTCTAATGAAGACGCTGATGTAGATGCGGAAATCGGGACTCCATCTCCACAGGAAGGTCGACCGGGGGTAGCGCCATCCTAGTACAGGTCGTCAGGGTCGTAGCCTCCGTCTTCTGGATACTCCTGCTCCTCGTACGTGTAGTCTCCAGCGTCTGGGTGGGGTAGCAGGGGGACAAAGAGGAAGGGTGAGTACATCGAAATGTACTCCGCAAGTGTAGGAAATATACGCTTATGAGGCTTATAACAAAGGTAGGCTGACTTTGTTCGACGCAAGCGCCTAAAGCGACACACCCTATTAATCCTATTAATCCTATGCACCTATTTACTAGGTTATAGACAGACTCTGTAGAAAAGTATCAACACTCGGAGTCGCACCGAGCAAACCACACTCGGAGTCACACCGAGCAACCAACACCTGAAGTCCATCAGGCAACCGCACCTGAAGTCCATCAGATGACCCGAACCCAAAACCAACCAGTAACCAACTAATCTCAAAGAAGTCCAAGCCGCTCGTGATCGTGAGCACGGCTGATATATCAGTTTTACGCTCTGCAGAGGTTGCACATCGTTACCCATGAGTCGTGCAGATCCCGTCACGCTAAACACTGCCGAGGTGCATAGCGGGTTGCACTGCAAGGCCTTTACAAAGCCCCCTCCAAGTCCGTTCCACACGTACCTCTAAGGTTTCACCCCGTACAAAGGTCTATGACCCCCAGGGCCCCCTCGTGAGCCACTAAAACAAACCCCGTGTGGACCCTCAACTTAGAGGTAACTAATTAATTAGCCAGGTCCAGCCCATCCAGATCTCATGGTTGCGCTGTCAAGCCGGGTTACATGCTCTGAGAACCGGGTCCTAGGGATCCAGGCAGGATATGTCTAGCACGAGCCCCGAACCAAAAACCAAAAGCAGCTGCCGAATCCCACGGCACAAAACCACCAATACGGGTCCATCCTGCCGGATTTACCTAATAACCATGTTGCTACAAAAATTACCATGTCCACATTCGTTTCATATTTCATTAATCAAGATTATAAACATTTTAACTCCCATCCCGACCATGACTGCAGGGCTAAGCAAGACACCTACCCGAACATCCCAAACAGGCGACAAGGATAATATAAACAAATTCTAGTAAACCCTAACATGGGATTCAAATTAATGACAAGCATGCATCTACAAGATCTAACTACTCTAGTACCAAAAGTAAAATAAAGTAGGTGCAAGATGTTCAAGAACACTTGCCTTCGGACTGGGTCGAATCAACTGGGTCGCAAGGATGGTCTGGAGCGTCCTCGTACTCCGCACTCTCTGGCCCAATCAACATACATGGCACAATACATAGAAATAAATAACAGTACAACAAACAGTATGAAAACAGTAAACTAGTAGATCTACTGCGTAGAGAACGAAATTATGAAACTAACGCAAGTTGAACGGGTCGAATCGGAGTTAGAACGCAAAAGTTATAAGCGTTTGAATCTGAGTGGCAGTTCTGTAAATAGATTGAACTTATTTTCGTATTTTAAATAAATCAAATCTGAATTTAAACGAGCTCTGGACCGGGCCTCATTTAGCTGGAAGTGCAGGGGCTAGATCGCAAAGTTTCCGTGACTCAGTGAATAGGTGATTCGGATTGCGGGTTGATTCATGGAAACTACAGGGGGCTTTCTGCAATTGGGCGCAAGCCTGCCGGCGTGCGCTGACGCTGGTGCCGCGTGGCGGCATGCCACTGGCTGGGTGCACGGCTGTGCTGTGGACCAGGCAGGACCCGCGCAGTGGACTCGGTCCGTAGTGATGCCGTGAACCAGAGGACGGCGCCTCGTTTTCTAAGAAGTACAGGGGCTAAACCGAAAGAAAACCTAGACTCAGGGAACAGTGGATCTGGATCGCGGGTTGATTCGATAAAAGGAGGGGGATTCTTTTGCAAGATTGCGCGGACGGCTGATGCGGCGCTGGCGTGGTGCTGACGGTGCGCCACGTGGCGTCACGGGGTTGGACCGGCGTGCCGCGTGGCTATGGACTGCGGGTGGGGTGACGTGGTGGACAGGGTTCACGGGACTGTGAACCCGGTGTATACCGGTTCGTGAGATGAATCTAATCTAGGCCGCCAGTTTTGGATCGGACGGTGCAGGGTGGGGAAGAGGGACGCGGTGGCCGGGCCGAGGCAAAACGCGACGGCGCGAGGGTCATGCACGGCGGCGCCATGGATTTGGCTCGCCGGAGTGCTCGGGGGACGTCTACGAGACGTTAGAGACAGAGGGGTTGGGTGGGATCGAATGAGCAGCTCACCACGCGTCCAATGGAGGAGTTCTCGGCGACGGAGGTGGCTCGGCGGTGACGAATCGACGGCGGAAGCGGATGATGGCGTGCGGGTCCGTCGGTGCAGGAGCTGGAGAGGAAAAAGGGGCGCCTACGGGCGATTTGGGTGGTGGCGGGTGGTCCGCGCAAGAGGTGTGCGTGGCTTATAAGGCCAGGGTGAGGGTGGTGGCGGCTGGGATCGATCGGCTCCGAGGGTGAGCGCGAAGGGCGGGGAGGGAGTTGAGGACGACGGCTGACAGCGAGGGGCCACTCGTCAGCGCCAAGGAGGAGCCGGCGCGCTGTGGGCCGCGCGGGAGGGAGAGGGGGAGCGGAGCGGTGCGGCCGGCGTTGGGCCGGCTCGGCGTGAGCGTGGGCCGCGCGGGGAAGTTGGGGAGATGGGCCGACGTTGGTGAGGAGAGGGAGGGAGCACGCGGCTGGGCCAATAGTGGGGCGGGCCGCGCGCGAAGGGGAGAGAGAGGGCCGGTAGAGAGAGAAGGGTGAGGGTGGACTGGGCCGGTTTAGAGGGAGGGGGTGGCCGGTTGGGCTGGGATTGAGGTAGGTTGGGTCCTTTGCCTTTTTCCCTTTTTGTTTTCTTCTCCAAATTCTTTTGAAACCAAATTCAAATCAGTTTGAAACAAAACTAAGTTGCAAACTTTTCAAAATATTTTCCCTAGGTTTTGCAAATAAAATTTTGACTTTGAATTTGTACAATTTTGTAAACCTTTTTATTTAATTTTGAAATAGAATAAATTCGACTCGCCCTATTTGGGTTTAATAAATCATTTACCACACAATAAAAAAATATGCAATGGCATGAATGCAACATGAAAATGATAAATAAATTTTATTTTCCTCCTCTAATAAACTAGCCAACCTATTTAGTTTCTAAATTCTTTAATTAAATTGGGGAAAATTAAATCTGGGTGTTACAACAGTTTACCAACAAGATCTCCAGCCCTCTGCTGAACCCGCTTATAAACAGCCTCAACGCCATCTTCGCGTTTCGGAAACTTCTTAAGGACCCTTTCCCAAACTATGTTCAACTCAACCTTCGACTTCTTCAAACCCCTACCCTCATACTTCGAGTCTTCCTCAACAGCAAACCATTTTTGCCTTCGCAGGAGGGGCCACACCTGGGCACAGCAATATTCTTCGACCAAGTCGCGGGCGCATTGAGACCGCGCTACAACCCTTAAACAGTCAACTGCGACATGCGCTTCGGCACACATCTATTTTTCGCAACAAAACAAAAGCAACCTTCGCAAAAATAGATGCGCAGCAGCAAGGTGGCTATAGCAAAGGAAGGCACAGCTCCAAGCCCCCATCAACCCCATCTATTTATAGGCCGGGGTACGGAACACCTCACCCGATAACACCGGCACGAAAACCGAAATCCACGACACAAAAAACGAAACGGACCTCTACAGTACAAATACAATACAACGGCCCGGCCCAAAAGCAGCCGCGGGCGTCGCTGCCAAGGGTCTCGTCTCTTTTCCTGTTAAAGGGCGCTGCTTGGGTCTAAATACTGTTCTTTAGATCCAAGGCAACGAGGGGCTACTGTTGAGGAAAGAGACCCTCGGCAGTGGCACCACGCAGGCTGACTCAACAAAGCGGCCCTCGCGCGTCCTGCGAACCTTCGCCGCCTGCCTTTTTTATCTTGTTAAGTCCCTCAAGTCACCGCTCAAGCCCCGAATACTGACCCAACCTTCGGATGTTCGACTTTTTTCTTACAAGCGAAGGGCACAAAGAGCGCTGGGAGCAACCCTCGCGCATCCCGCACACCTTCGCCACCTCGCAGGACGAAGGTCAGCCCTCGAATTTCCGCGAGGGTGAGCACGAACCGAGCGGCGGCGGGCGCATGGAAAGCAGGCTAGGGTTTCGGCTCCAGCTGTGTTTGTAAGAGTTTGCCCTTCTGTATGTATAGCGTGGAGGAATCTTTCTTGTACCCTACTGTAATTTGGTCGGCACCCCTTGGCATCCCCTATAAATACCGGGGGTGAACAGTGTAAGAGACATGTTTTTTTGGGGAATAGAGCCACGGAAACATTGTTCTCGTTTCTTATACCTTCGCGCTGTCTTGTTCCCGCTGCATCGTTGCTTTGGTCCGACGATTGGCCACCTTCGCCACCCCTGCACGTGTGCGGAGGTTGGGCAAGTGTGCAACCAACAAAAAAAAAACCTTTTCTTTTGCTATTTTCCTTTTTGCCCTACCCTACCGGTAGTGATGTGGGCGTGCATGCGGATGGGACGAGACGACGACGATGACACAGTAGAGTAGTACTGTACTACTGTACGTACAGAGGAAATGACGAACTAGCCCGCCCACTCTTTTTTGAACGCAAACTAGCGTTGACTTCCGGCAACCATCCAGCGCCCAATTCCTATAGCCTGCTTTCCCCTGCCCTGCTGCTGCACAGTGCTTCCAGGCTGCTGCTCCTGCTGCTGGCTTTCTAGGGTAAGCACTTTCGTTTGTTTCCAATTATACGTCAACTAGACTTAAAAGATTCGTCTCGTAATTTATAACTAATATGTGTAATTAGTTATTTATTTTATTAACATTCAATGGTTCATGCATGCGTCCAAACATTGATGTGATAATGATGTGATGGAGAGAGCGTGAAAAAAGTTGGAAGTTGAAAGTGATCTAAACAAGGCCTAAGATTTTCCTAAAGTAATCGAATCAGAATTAAAGTTGACCCTAGACAGGCCTTGCATCAACAGAAACCAGTGGTGGGAAGTACGGAGCAGCAGGGAGCCGTTGAAACGGAGGGAATAAAAACCCATTGCACTTTTTTTAGGAGCAAGCAAATGCTGCCTTATACTATGGGCAAATAATGTAATAAATTAATACTTATTATTTCACTTTAAATTTAAAGTTGCTCTGTTTTTTTAGATAAGTAGCTTTTACTATGTACTTTCTCCGTCCCTAAATAACCGTCTCTAGAAATTCGTGTTTCCCTCATAGACACACCTTCCGAACGACAATTAAAAAGGGACAGAGAGAGTATGTATGTATTCTAGGCATATCACATAATGTTGCGACTGAAATATGTATCTAGAAAATACTTAGAGGATGTTTGGTTGGCAGCCAATCCTGCCATCCCATGTGCGGCGGCGCCGAACCCTTTTGCTTCCTGGTTGTGGCTCGCCACCTTACAACGGCGACAGCGCCGAACGTTGGGCGATGAGTTTGTCCGCCTCAGTTGTGGCGTGTTTTTGTACGGGAGATTCTCTGGCAGCCACATCTTTGATAAGAAGCAAACAATAGCCGCAGTACCCGTGGCCGCCATAGTCCGTGGCGTGGCAGCATCGGCAGACAACCAAACACTGGCCTAGCTCTTCGTGGCAGCCATATATGTGGCGTGACACTCGTTGGCCGGAACCAAACATCTCCTTACAATTTCGAACTTGAGGAGTACAAACAGAAGTGCAAAAGCAGGACCATACCCTATAACTGTGGGAAAACTTTTAGGATGCTCTTTTATGGTCTTTTTTCTGTCTCAATAGAATATGTATATGTTATTATTGTAAAAAAATCACGAAAAATGGCACCAATTTGAACCCTCTCGATTCTTTTATTATTAGAGGGATATGCCTTACAAATTCACGGTAGCAAGCTACTCCGAGGCACCAAATGATCAGATTGCAACATTTTGAATTTATATACTAACAATGAATTTTACATACCTACTGTACATACACGCACAGTATGCATGTATGTGTGTGTATGTATGTATGTATGTATGTATAGAGTTTTATACTATATTTCAATCTCTAATTATATGAGTTGTTTTTTGTTAATAATTTATAAAATCTTTAGTAACGGATGGATGCTTATAGTCAACACATAAATAAATAAATGTTCAAATATGAATCCAAACTATTCAATTCATATCAGTATCTTATATTTTTCTTATCCTCATGAAAGTAACAAATTTCATGGCTACTCAATCCTTTGTCCCAACTTCTTCACAAATCTGTTTTTTTTTAGCTTCTCCTACCATACGCCCATCAGCCCATGTCATGTGAAACAGCTACTCCGTAAAAGCTGTTTTTCAATGTCTCTCACATTCACAGTTCCAAGACAAACCTAGGTAAGTTAAAAATACTAGCTTCTGCTAGATTATTAGATTTTCTCTATGCTATCTTTGGCGAACATTAAGCGTTTTTTTTTAAAAAAAATCAGGTCATGTTTAGTTCCAAAAACTTTCAAGATTTTCCGTCACACCGAATCTTTAGATGCATACATGAAGTATTAAATGTACGTAAAAAATAATTAATTGCATAGTTTATCTGTAAATATCGAGACGAATCTTTTAAGTCTAGTTAGTCCATGTTTGGATAAAGTAAATTATCAAAACCACAAAAAAATTACCAACTAAACAAGGCCTCGAATGTACTCCCTCCGTAAATAAAAACATACAACTATGAGTTCCGTGTCCCGAAAAGTACTTCATGTTTGACCACGTTTCTAGTAAATAGTATTAATATTTATTAATTTAAATAAATTTATTATAAAAGTATATTTCGTAATTAATCTAATGATATTTATTTGATGTCATAAATATTAATATACTTTTATCTATAATTGTTTAAACTTAAGATACTAAAATATGGTATTATGCTAGAATTGCATGTTTTCTTGGACGGATGGAGTACTAACATGTTAGCTCTTGGTACCGTCTCCTCCTCTGTCCGGCTGCCGTGTCCTCGAACACAGACACACACGGAGAAAGCAAAGGAAGATGCAGCGGTGTCTCTCGTGGCCATCCTTTCTACTCCTACGATCGGTCCTACACTACCCCTACACGTCTCTATCTATCTCTACTAGTTTGTCTCATCTGATGACAGAATTTCTGCAAAGATGTGACTCGTAGAGGATGACAACGATGCCTTGTGGAAAAAGATGGGAAATTCCATCTTTTTTGAAAGGTGGAAATTCGAATTCCCCTGCTGGTTTTCCTCGCGGTTGCGTTTGTGGAGACAAGTCAAATCCGTTAAATAATAATCCAATGGGTGCAGCAGTGGTTGGAGTAGATAGGACATAGGAGTAGATAGCAGCCACTCGATCCATATTTTTCATATTATTAAAAGTCCTCGGTTCTAAAATATCTATTATTCTCACTTCTAGAGATAAATTTTTGACTAATTTATATAAAAATTATTAATATTTATGATACATAATTAGTATATTGGAAAGATCTTTAACTTTAGTTTTTTAATAATTTTATTTAAAGATATAAATATAACACGTATTTTATATAAATCTAATCAAACTCACGACATGAAAATCCAAAACGACAAATATATTCTAGATATATACTCCCTCTGTATCGTAAATAAAAGTCATTTTGGACAAGGTTTGAATCAAACATTGAGAATATAAATCATAAATAACTTTTAAATTACTGAGTTTGGAGATGTAAAAATCATATAAATAAATTTGTCTTCAAAAGTACTTTCATAAAAAATATACATATACTCCCTCCGTATAGAAAAAGAAAGTCATTTTGGACAACGACACGGTCTCCAAAGTATAATTTTAACTTCTTGTTTTATAAAAAAAATATTTATTGAAAATGATATATGTATACTTTTATGAAAATGCTTGTCAATAGAAATCTATTCATACAACTTTTACATTTTAAAACTCAATAACTTAAAAGTTATTTATGATTTATTCCCAATGTTTGACAAAACCTTGTCCATAAAGACTTTCTTTTCCTATACGGAGGGAGTACTACTTTACAACAAATATTTTTTTAAAAAATGGTCAAAGTTATACTTTGGAGACCATGTCGCTGTCCTAAACGACTTCTATTTGTGATATAGAGGGAGTAAATGTTGATATTTTTATAAACCTAATCGAACTCAAGATAGTTTAACCTACATAGACTCTACGTGACACTCTTTTTGGACGAAGAGAGTACGATGACCAACCGAAATCAGCCGTAAAATGACCAACTGATTAACACCAATATTTTTTTCATCTTTGTAAAAACAACCCAAATAGTACCGATGAGGAGTGCTCACTCTGTTCGCTTGAACTTATCGGTCATACTTCGATTTATTCTTTATCATAAAATATTTTTGAAATAGCCGAAATCAATTGTGAATAAGTTCAAATAAACAGAGTCATTCAACTAAAAATAAATGACTTTGTAAAAAAATCGAGAAGATTTAGTATGCCGACAAAAGACATACGTATCGTAATTTTATTTTCCTTTTATGAAGGAAATCTCCTAGATTTAATAGTTATCATTTGTATGCGCTCGTGATTAGCTTCTATATGAAGAGTCATTCTTCCCACGATAATGTAGCTGTTGTTCCCTACGTTTCAAATTATAAGTCATTTACAAGAATATTAGAGAGTTAAAGTTTTTAGATTTGATCAAAATTATAGAGTATAAAGATTTATGACATCAAATAGTTATATTATAAAAATATGACTAATAAAGAATCTAACGATACTTAGTTAGTACCATAAATGTTATTATCTTATTATATAAATTTGGTTAAACTTGAAAAACATTAAGTCTCTAATTTTTTTAAAATAGCTTATAATTTAGGATGAAGGGAGTATTATTTGTTTTGAAACCGATGGAGTAAGTAATATATGGCCCAGGAATGGTGGCCCACAATACGACATACAGTACGTGCTCCTCCTCCATACGATCGACGCGCACGCATAATTTAACAAAAAAAAAATTCTATTTTGTTCTAAAAATAAGTCGAGTACAACAGTGTCTGTGTACATAATACGTACCACTTAGTACTATACAGGCCTTGTTTAGATGTTGAAAAATTTTCAACTTTAGTACTATAACACTTTCGTTTGTATTTGATAAATATTGTTCAATCATGTGCTAACTAGACTTAAAAGATCCTGTTGGTTGCACACTTGCCCTACCTCTGCACACGTGCAGGGGAGTAGCGAAGGTGGCCAATCGTCAGTACGAGCGAAGGAGCAAAGGGAACGAGAACAGTGGTACTATAGCTCTTTTCCCCAAAAAACGTCTCTGTTACACTGTTCACCCCTTGGTATTTATAGGAGATACCAGGGGGTGCTGACCAAATTACAATAGGGTACAAGAAAGATTCCCCTGCGCTACGCACACAGAAGGGCAGAAATGTACAAACACGAGTGGAGTGGAAAACCCTAGTCCGTCTCCCTCCTGCCCGCCGCCATTCTGCTCTGTTATCTTCGCGGGGGGGGGGGGGGGCGAGGGTTGACCTCCACCTTGCGAAGGCCCCCGTCCTGCCGCGAGGTTCGGGTCCCTTAGCTTCCCGTTGGGCCTGAGCCTCTTGGCGAAGGTGCGCAGGATGCGCGAGGGTTTCTTCCAGCGCTCTTCATGCCCTTTGCCTGTAAGAACTTGCTAAACATTCCGAAGGTTTGGTTAGAATTCAGGAGCCCGAACGGTGACTTGAGGGACTCAGCAAGTAAAGAGGCAGGCTTTGGCGAAGGTGTGCGTGACGCGCGAGGGGCGTCTTGTTGAGCCAGCCAGCGTGGCGCCACTGCCGAGAGTCCCCTTCCCCAACAGTAGCCCCTCGTTGCCTTGGATCTAAAGAGCAGTATTTAGGCCCAAGCAGCGCTCTTTGACGGGAAACGTAACGAGACCCTTGGCAGCGACGCCCGCGGGCTGCTTTGGGCCGGGCCGTTACACTGTTGTTTGTATTGTTTAGGTCCGTCTCGTTTTTTGCGCCGAGGATTTCGGTTGTCATGCCGCTTTCGTAGGGTGGGGAGACTCGTCCCCGAGCCTATAAATAGGAAGGGTTGGTGGTTAGCTTGAAGTTGTGCCCTCCTTTGCTCTAGCCATCCTCCTGCTGCTATTTTCTTGTAGCGAAGGTTAGTTTTAACTTGTTTGCGAAGGTTTAGAGAGGCGATCGTTGTTCGAGGTTGAAGTCAGCTGAAGGAATGGCTAGGTTGAAGCAGACTGCTCGAGTTGCTTCTCCGAGTGGTGCGGATGAAGGAGTGACCTTCGAGTTTGGTCTCAGCCGAGTTTGCAGTTCTGATTTAGCGACTTATGTTAAGCGAGGGTGGATCGAGGAGGGAAAGGCGAGGACCAGCAGTGGGGAGACCGTTCCGAAGCCGGATGCGGATGAGGTCGTTGTTTTTGAAGAATTCTTTTCGGCTGGACTTCGGTTCCCGGTTGCTTCCTTTGTGACCTCGGTTCTTCAGAGGTTCAACCTGAGGTTTCATCAGCTGACACCTTCGTGTTTTACGAAGATGTCGGTGTATGTGTGGGCATGCCGCTCTCAGGGCATTGTCCCACACGTCGAGGGTTTTATTCACACTCATCGTGTGCATATGCAGCCTCGGAAGGTTGTCAATGGCGAAGGTAACACCAGTCTTGGTTTGCGGTGTACACGTTTTGTCATCGTGCTGGGTCGGAGCTGCCGGTGCAGGCCCAAAAGAACAAGTGGACCAGCGGGTGGCAGGAGTTTTGGTTCTACTACAAGCTCAGCGGTAGTGCCGAGCTTTGCGGCGACCTTCCGCCGCTCGGTGACGTTATCGCCGAGGCTGTGATGAGCCCCGAGGCTCATGCTGCTGTTGACTGTCTGAGGGTAGTGGCGCGCTCCCAGTGTGCGCGCGACTTGGTGGAGGAGTACGGCTGTGCGAAGGTTTGGCCCCTTGGCCGGAGGCAAGTATGGTTTAAGGTTGAGGATGACCCCAAGTATGAGGGTAGGGGTTTGAAGAAGCCGAAGGTGGATCTTAACAAGGTTTGGGAAAATGTCCTCAAGAAGTTTCCCAGGCGAGAGGATGGAATCGAAGTTGTCTATAAGCGTGTACAGCAGTGGGCGGAGGAACTTGTTGGAAAGCTGTCCACATTGGAGGTTAAAGCTATCCATAGCTCGGTGGGTAGCGGGGGTCGAGTCAACAGGCTGTTTGACATTCTTGGGATTGAGTATGCTGACTGGCCTGCTCCTTCGAGCGAGGATGCTCCAAAGAAAAGGAAGCGTGCTTCTGCGGAGGAGAAAGAGATTGTTTCGCGGCCGAAGAGGGGTCGTGGTCGTGGTCGCGGCGGCGCCGCCGGTCGGGTGAAGGTGCTTGCGACGAAGGCTGCGGTAGGTTCGGGTGCTGCCGGTGCCTCCTCCTCCTCGGCCATTGTTTCAAGCGGCCGAGGTGTTGGTGTGGTTGGAGGACGGGTGCCCTGCGTTGGCGGGATTAGTGCTTTGATCCAGGTCTCAGACGACGAGGGGGCCTCCGATGACGAAGATAAAGAAAGGGACGAAGTCGCGAAGGGGTCCGATTCTGAAGACGATTCGTCTGATGATAATAGTGAGACCTCCGGCAATGAGGGTGACTCGGACGAAGAAGTGTTTGTCGGTGATGACCGTGGGAAAGCGCTTGTTACGTTGATCGCTGGCGCCGAAGCTGCCCTGTGCATTGATGATGTTATGCGGGACCTCGAGCCTGAAAGCCCCAAGCGAGGGTCAATTCCCGAGTTTGCGGGGTCACACATTTGGGTCGACGGTTTTGAGTTGAAGGGTGAGCTTGAGTCGGATAGGAACCCCGGTAAGAGGCCATATGGCGAAGCTAGCCGGTCCAGCCTTCCTTACTTTGCCAAGAAAGTTGGGGTTTCGGATCCAGCTACGGAGCTTTTTACGAGCCCTGACCTTCGTGAGTGTCATTTGCAATGTTCTCCGGAGGAAAGGCGTTTTCTTGGACGAGTGTTTGGACGGGTTTGTGTACCAGAAGCCGAGCTTCGACTAGTCAACCAGCCTTTAGATGAGCTTCATGATGATATTGATGTTAAGCTGGCAGAGTTGATGCTCCTCAGTTGCTCTGCGCGCCGAAGGGCAGGTATGAACAAAGATTTTTTGAGGGGACGGTTGTCCGAGGTCGAGAAAGAAAACAAGGACCTTCAGCGCAGCTTGGAGAACAAAGATATCGAGCTTAAAGGAGCTCTTGAGAAAGCTAAGAAAACCCGGGAGGAGGCACAGGGTGTCGCAAACCATAATGCTGAACTGTTGGAATCTTGTCGTGAGAAGGACAAAGACTTGGTCGCTGCGAAGAGTCGTATAGATGAGCTGTCCTCGGAGCTGGCTTCCCGGTCGGAGGCATGGCGAAGGAGTATGGCGAAGATTAAAGAAAAGGTTGACGTCTGCTTGACTGAGGCCGGCGGCTCTGCCGTGGAGCCATTATGTGCTGATAACGCTGAGGCTTTCGAAGGTTGGTTGACTAATGAGCTTGACGTCTTCAGCTCATTGGTTGGTAATGCGGCCGATTTCGCTGGCTATGCCGGAGCTTTGGCGATGGCCAGTACGCTTCGTCAAGCGGATTGCGAGCACCTTCGCAAGGTTAAAAGGCCAAACCATGCCTTCCCGACAGTTGACGAGGTGCGCCGGATGAAAGTTGATGACGCCGAGGTCCGGAATTGTGCGATGTGATTGCTTTGCAAGTTCTGGATCGCTGGTGGCGGCCGAGCTCTTGCTTTTGAAGAAGCTGCCGAGGCTACTCGTCAGGTTTGTGTTTTTTGGTAAAAATTGTGGTTGGGTTTGTTTGTGTAATGAGGGGTTTGGTGTTGAAATTGGAGGGCTCGTCCTTTATTTTTCTTTGCAGGCTCGGAAGGACGCGATGCCCTCGCCGCCTGCGGCTGATGCTGCTGTTGGTTGCTCTGGTTCTGCTCCCGTGCCCGACTCTGCGGAGGTTCCACCCATCGAAGTTGCGCCTTCGGCTGGGGACGCTTCGCTGGGAGAAGAAACTAACGTTGAGGAGGCTGCGACGGTTGAGGCGCCTGCTGAGAGTTTGGATGCTGCGGCCGGCGATGGTTTGGATGCAGCGACCGGCGATGGTTTGGGTGTTGCGGCCAGCGAAGTTAGGGCGGATGAGCAAGGGGGAGCCGAACATGTGTGAGAACCTAGGATGATTCGGACGAGGGGGTTGTTTTGTAATATGTGAGTTGTTGGAAAGACTTTGTGATACTGAGACACTTTTTGTATCTGTGGAAATGCAGGTTCCTGACGGAACCGTGCTAGAGGTTTTTGATGTGACGTCATTGATGTTGAATTATCAGGATGTCTTTATGACCGACGAATCTTGGGCTCGGGCTAAATTAAAACATCCTTCGCTGAGCTTTGAGCGTTTTTTGTGGTCGAAACTGCGAAGGTACGACTTGAAGAACAGCAGGTCGAGTCATTTTTGGCGCGAGGCGGATTATACCGATCGACAAGCTACATGTTTTTTGTTTGGTTCTTCTTCGTCCGCGCCAGCTGCTGTTGATGATGATATCGGCGATAGAACGACTTTGGATTTTTTGTTTGGACGAAGTAATCTAGAGGTTGGTTCCGATGGTTCACTTTTAATTCCGAAGGAGGAGCCTTCGGAGGTTGGTGATATGGACCGGAGGTATATGTATAGGGCGAGGGTCTTGCCCGGGGAATTGCCGATTGTTCCTGTGGCTCCTTTGTTGTGGGGACCCATAGTTCCGGTGGAAGTGGGGTTTGCTGAGGGTAGCGAGGGTTTTGAAGATTTAATAATGATTGAGGATGGTGATGAATCCTTGTAATTTTATTCTTTCTATTTATTATATATCACACTGTCGACTGAACCAAACAACTTATGATGTTGCTCTACTCATTTTTTGCAATTTGATTGAAATAATATTTGGCTCTCGAGGCTCGCCTTTCTTTTAAAAGGGGTGTTTTTTGAAAACAGCGACATCGCCCTTTTTCTTTTAGCGAGGCTCGCGTAACGTTTTTTATAAGCTGATTTGAAAAAACAGCGACGCCCCCTTTTCTTTTTTAGCGAGGCTCGCGAAACGCTTTCATAAGCTGATTTGAAAAAACAGCGATGCCTCCTTTTCTTTTTTAGCGAGGCTCGTGTAACGCTTTTTATAAGCTGATTTGGAAAAACAGCGATGCCCCCTTTTCTTTTTTAGCGAGGCTCGTGAAACGCTTTTTATAAGCTGATTTGAAAAAACAGCGACGCCCCCTTTTCTTTTTTAGCGAGGCTCGCGTAACGCTTTTTATAAGCTGATTTGGAAAAACAGCGACGCCCTCTTTTCTTTTTTAGCGAGGCTCGGGTAACGCTTTTTATAAGCTGATTTGGAAAAACAGCGACGCCCCCTTTTCTTTTTTAGCGAGGCTCGCATAACGTTTTTTATAAGCTGATTTGGAAAACAGCGACGCCCTCTTTTCTTTTTTAGCGAGGCTCGCGTAACGCTTTTTATAAGCTGATTTGGAAAAACAGCGACGCCCCCTTTTCTTTTTTAGCGAGGCTCGTGTAACGCTTTTTACAAGCTGATTTGGAAAAACAGCGACGCCCCATTTTCTTTTTTAGCGAGGCTCGCGTAGCGCTTCTGGCTTTGCGGGGGTACTTGACTTTTGGACTTTGCGCTTCCCCTTGTCTTGGGAGGGGATGAAGTTTGCTTTGCAAGCCCCTAGCGTTTTTTGCGAGGGTGCTCGAGTTTTTTGGACTTCGCGCCTCCCCTTATGTTGGGTGGAGGTGAAGTTTGTATTGCGAGCCCCTGGCGTTTTTACCAGGGTGCTCGATTTTTTTTTGGACTTCGCGCCTCCCCTTATCTTAGGTGGAGGTGAAGTTTGCATTGCGAGCCCCTAGCGTTTTTGCGAGGGTGCTCGACTTTTTTGGACTTCGCGCCTCCCCTTATCTTAGGTGGAGGTGAAGTTTGCATTGCGAGCCCCTGGCGTTTTTGCCACTCGACTTTTTTGGACTTCGCGCCTCCCCTTATCTTAGGTGGAGGTGAAGTTTGCATTGCGAGCCCCTAGCGTTTTTGCCAGGGTGCTCGATTTTTTTGGACTTCGCGCCTCCCCTTATCTTAGGTGGAGGTGAAGTTTGCATTGCGAGCCCCTAGCGTTTTTGCGAGGGTGCTCGACTTTTTTGGACTTCGCGCCTCCCCTTATCTTAGGTGGAGGTGAAGTTTGCTTTGAGGAAAGTTTGTTTTTTTTTCGAAGCAATCTTGGGGGGTTCTCATCGATTATAGTGCTCTTGAAGAAGAGTTGCTTTTATTGATGTTTGTTTGTGAAAGTGATAATTTGGAGTTTTACTTTTTCCGGGGGTTTTAGCCTGTATTGAGAGTTTGGATGCTGCCTCGTTAAAAAACCTTACGCCCCTTCGTAAGGAAAAAGAGTGCAGCTCCTTTATTTTTGTTACATGCATAGAAATGGAAGAAAACATAAATGAAAATAACAAATTACTTGTTGCGAGGGCTCGCTAAGGCTCCGCTATGGGTAGTATTTGCGAAGGTCGTCGATGTTCCAGGTGTGAGGCAAGATGTTTCCCTCGCTGTCGGAGAGGTGAAAAGAGCCGGGACGGTTGCATTCTGCTATTAGGTATGGACCCATCCACTTTGGCTGAAACTTCCCCGCCATGCTGGCGTTTTGCTTTCGAATGAGAACGAGGTCACCTTTATTTAGCTCTTTGATTCTTACCTTTTTGTCTCTCCATTTTTTTGTTTCTTCCTGATAGTTGCGAAGGTTGTGCACTGCTGTCGGGGGTCCACAAAAGGGGTACCCCCAATCAACGCAAAACAAATAGGTTAAACCTAGAACACCAATTAATAACAAACTCAGCTAGACTAACCTTCCAAAAAACCAACCCCTCGAGGCCTGCAACGCTGGCCCACCGCCAGGGAGCTAGGGCTCGCCAAAGCCTTACCGACCGCCTCCTGGTAGCCTACCCCTCGAGCCCTGGCGTGTAGGCCTCGAACCTGTTACAGCCGCGCACCGCTCCTCGGGACCCCGCGCGGGGACTTCGAGCCTCTCCAGCACGATAGCCTATCCCTCGAGGCTCATCACACCCCAGGCCTCGAGCTGGAACCCGACCTCCGATCACCCAAGCCCTCCGCGCCAGGCCTCGGGCGAGCACTCCATCACCCTTCGAAGCCTCCCACGAAGAGGAAGCTTCCTGCTCCCCAGCTCTAACGACCGAACCAACCCCATACAACGCATTTAATACGTCCACCTACTCCGGTCACATCCTCTGCCACCCAACGTGTACCACAGTGAACCAGGGCAGAGTCAAATCTTGTTTTCACCACAAGCATGGGCAAAAAGGCACCAGCACGACACTATTAAGCCCTACCCTACACTGTTGCACGTCCAAGCCACGTCTCGAGGCCCGGATACCTGCTGCTCCATCGGGTTTTCCGGGACTTGCCCATACCTGCGGGGACTCGAGCCCCCCGTAGGCGTCACCTCGAGGCCAGCTCTGAGTCCCTCGAGCCCTGGCTACCTTCATGCTATTGGAGGACAGGAACCCCGAGACTCGGAGGGACCCAGCCACGTCATGTACGAGCCGGAATGGGTGCTGCACAACCTCCACGTCGCCACGCCTCCACTTCCGCGCCCGGGATGGAAGCCACGCTTCAAGGACGCTTCAACAGCAACCCCCACGTTGGCTACAGTGACTTCGACAAGACAGAGTTCCTACCCTTCGCCATATCGAGCGTTGTACATGTCGATCCTGTATAAACCCTGGCCTCCTCTTATTCTATAAAAGGGGACGCCAGGGCCCTTCACGCAAGGGACAACGCACGAGTCTACGATTACACGCTCTCGCACATGAATCCACACACATACATTCGAGTCCGAACTCTGGTCCACGCTCATTGAGCTTGTATGGCCCCTGTACAAGCACTTAGGTGCAAGTAATACAAGAGCCTCCTCCCCCGCTGGACGTAGGGCCTTCTTTGCCCGAACCAGGATAAATCCTTGTGTCATCTTGCATCACCATCCAGGTAGAGAGCACGCGATCATATTACTAGTTGGTGTCGTACCCCCGGGGTAGAAACACCGACAGTTGGCGCGCCAGGTAGGGGGCTTCGTGTGTCCGAGTCGATTTCTCGTTGTGTCCTGGATGGCTTCTTCCGCTCCTTCGTTCTCTGCTGGTGCCGTCATCTGGTTTGGGAGCCTCGAGTTCCTGGCCACCGGCAGCGGCAATGAGCTTACCCTGCTCTCCACGGAGAGCCCGAGCGGAGGGTGTGTCACGCCACCCCGCGCGGGGGGCGTGGCGCGTCGCCCGCATCACCACGCGTCGCCACCTCGTGAGCGACGCCGTCGTCACCATCGTCGCCAGGCACAGGCGATGCCCGCGG
This sequence comes from Coix lacryma-jobi var. lacryma-jobi, assembly GCA_009763385.1. Lineage (NCBI taxonomy): Eukaryota > Viridiplantae > Streptophyta > Magnoliopsida > Poales > Poaceae > Coix > Coix lacryma-jobi. Next base: position 157,433,139 of record CM019826.1, read on the forward strand.
CGTACACCCACTTCCCCGCGGCCGGCACGGGGTCCCCGAGGAGGAACCTGCCCGGCGTACGGCTGGAGACTTCTGGGGCGCACGCACGCTCTCCCAGCGAGTTCGCGTTCGTCATGCGCACAGACCGAGAGCCTGGCCAGAGGCCCCCGAGCCGTGCTCCGTCGACACCACCTGGCTTCCTCCCGCACAGGGTGTACCGCGCTCGACGCCAGCGGTGCCCGTTCGGCCTCAACAACTCCGCAGCTGTCTACGCCCACCACCTCGACGAGCGCCGTCGGGACCGAGTGGCGGCGGAGCAGGAGGAACGTCCGGGCGTACTCCTACGAGCCACCGCCGACCTGGAGATTGTCTACCCCGCGCACGTCGACCGCGGCTTCTCGCGGGTCGTCGAGCCACCCCGGCGAGCCACCGTCGGAGAGTGGTACCGCGAGCTGGAGCCCCAGCACGAGCCAGGCCGGCGCGTCACCAACAGCTCCGACTCCGACGAGTACGACTACCACGACCCTGACCTCTGGGATCCCACCAGGGAGTGCTTCCAACTCGAGGGGGTCGTGAGCGACACCGAGGATCACGGCGACGACAACAGGCCGGCGCTCAACCTCGAAGAGCCCGGAGACGTGGCTGCGGCAGGCGGATCACGCGTTCAGCGGAGGAATGAACCCCCGGCACCAGCTGCACCATCTCGACACAGCGACGACCGGGCGGCGCAGCTCGCACAACTGCGGGAGGCCATCGCCAAGGCTGAGGAGGACCGACAACGTCTGCTGCAACTCGAGAAAACCCTAGTGCAGGAACAAGCCCAGCCTCGAGGCGCTGGTGTTCGTGGCCGCGCTCGAGAGGTCCACCGACAGATCCTCAAGGACGGGGCACCAGCACGCCCCGAGGTACGTTTCCCGCGAGCCGGACAGAACGTGGTGGCGGCCGCAATGCTGCTCCGCGATCTGCCCGCTGTCTCCAACCCTGACGCCAGGCGCATGCTCGGGGAAATGAAGATCCTCCTCGAGACAGCCGCTGTGCAGCAGGCCGAGAGCTCAGCCTCGCGACGGCGCGGGGCGGCCTCGGGGAAGCCAGCAGACGCGCCCCACAACGAGCGGGAGATGTCCGTCCACCAGCCGGACGCCCCTCGAGCCAGGCCAGTCCGGGAACGGATCGTCGACAACAGGCCACCTCAAGATGCCAATGACGCCTGCAACGACATCAACCGCCAGCGGAAGGACAAAGGGGCCGAGGAGCGTGGCTATAACGCCCATCGAGGAGGGCGTTACGACAGCGACGAGGACCGGCAAGTCCTCGAGCCCCTGGGTCCCAGGGTCTTCAGTCGGGCCATCCGCAGCTCAACCCTCCCTGACCGCTTTCGACCACCGACCAACAACGTGAAGTATGACGGGGAGGTCGAGCCCAAGCTCTGGCTCTCCGACTTCCGCCTAGGCTGCCAACTGGGCGGAGCAAAGAGCGACGACCGCGTGATCATACGCCAGCTCCCACTCTACCTCTCGGACACCGCCCGCCGGTGGCTCGAGGGGCTCCCGCCGGATCGGATCCATGACTGGGCCGACCTAGTCAGGGTCTTTGACGGGAATTTTAAGGGGACTTGCGTACGCCCAGGCAACCCCTGGGATCTACGGCGTTGCAGGCAGGCAGCGGACGAGCCCCTCCGCGACTTCGCTCGACGGTTCTCGAAGCAGCGCCTCGAGCTCCCTCACATGCCTGATGAGGATGTCATCTCAGCGTTCCTCGCGGGCACGACATGCCAAGAGCTAGTTCACGAGCTAGGGCACTATCGTCCCAGGACGGTCGAGGACCTGATGGATTGCGTCACCAGCTTTGCCTCAGGCGACGAGGCAGTGGGGGCCTTCTTTGGCCGGTCCACGGACAAAGGTAAGGCGGTGGCCGCGCCGGAGGGCTCGAGCAAAGGCAACGACGTCAAGAACCGCAACAACAACAACAAAAAGAAGAGGAACAAAGGCAAAGGTCAGAAGGCGAAGTGCGACGCCGATGACGACGACGACGAAGAGGTGCTCGCGGGCGCCCTCGAGCATAAGAAGCCTCGAGGCCCCCCTGACGGGGCTGTCTTCGACCAAATGCTCGAGGACCCCTGCCCTTATCACAAGGGCCCCGTGAATCACAAGTTGAAGGACTGCCGACTGCTGAAGGGCTTCTACTCCAAGCTCGGCGACAAGAAGGAAGACGAGCCTAAGGGCAAGGACAATAATCGACGCGGAGACGGGGACGCGGACGGCAACTTCCACCCGGTGCGCGACTGCTACATGATCTACGGGGGGCCAACCGTCGGGCTCTCAGCTCGAGAAAGAAAGAAGGAGCGCCGGGAGATCTTTGCACTCTGCCGCGACGCCCCCCGGTATCTTGACTGGTCTGATGCGCCGATCACGTTCGACCGTGATGACCATCCGGACCGTGTCGTAAATCCGGGGGTGTACCCCCTCGTCGTCGACCCCGTCATCGTCGACGTGCGGTTCTCCAAGGTGTTGATGGATGGGGGCTCGAGCCTCAACATCATATACCTCGAGACCCTCGACCTTCTGGGGATTTCAAGGGACCAGCTCCGACCCAGCGTCGGGGGGTTCCACGGAGTCGTACTAGGAAAGAAGGCACACCCCTTCGGGCGCATCGACCTACCTGTTTGCTTTGGCGCGCCGGCTAACTTCCGCCAGGAAACGCTCACCTTCGAGGTGGTTGGGTTCCAAGGGACCTACCACGCCATCATCGGCAGGCCAGGCTACGCCAAGTTCATGGCAGTCCCCAACTACACGTACTTAAAGCTCAAGATGCCGGGTCCTAAAGGGGTCATCACCGTCGATACCTCCTACGAGCACGCGTACCACTGCGACGTGGAGTGTGTTGAACGTGGGGAGGCCAACGTCCACCTCAACTCGCTCGAGGCCCTAGCAGCCCTGGCCACCGGGGAGGCTCCTGAAGCAAAGCGCCACGCTGGCACCTTCGAGCCGGCAGAGCACACCAAGCAGATACCCGTCGACCCGACCTCGACCGACAGCAAGACGCTGGCCATCAGCGCCAGCCTCGAGCCTAAATAGGAAGCAGTGCTCGTCGACTTTCTCCGCGCGAACATCGACAAGTTTGCGTGGAGCCCCTCGGACATGCCAGGCATACCGAGGGGAGTCGCCGAGCACGCCTTGGAGATCCAGGCCGGGTCCAGACCGGTGAGACAGCGCCTGCGCCGCTTCGACGAAGAGAAGCGCAGGATCATCGGCGAGGAAGTGCACAAGCTTTTGGCAGCCGGATTCATCAAGGAGGTATTTCACCCGGAGTGGCTAGCTAACCCTGTACTAGTTAGGAAAAAGAATGGAAAAATGCGGATGTGTGTAGACTACACTGGTCTGAATAAAGCATGTCCAAAAGTTCCATTTCCTTTACCTAGAATTGATCAGATTGTCGATTCCACTGCGGGGCGTGAAGTACTTTCGTTTCTCGATGCGTATTCCGGCTACCACCAGATTAGGATGAAAGAATCCGACGAGCTCGCTACCTCTTTTGTTACGCCTTTTGGTATGTATTGCTATGTTACAATGCCCTTCGACCTTCGAAACGCCGGGGCAACGTACCAACGTTGCATGCAACATATCTTTGGCGAACACATAGGCAAAACCGTCGAGGCCTACATCGATGACATCGTGGTTAAGACCAACAAAGTCGGGGACCTCATCAACGATCTCGAGACCACGTTCGAGTGCCTCCGGGCCAAGAATGTGAAACTCAACCCCGAGAAATGTGTCTTTGGTGTGCCTCGGGGCATGCTACTTGGCTACATTGTCTCACAAGGGGGGATCGAGGCCAACCCCGAAAAAATCTCAGCAGTCACGAGGATGGGCCCAATTCGAGACCTCAAGGGCGTACAGAAAGTGACGGGCTGTCTAGCCGCTCTCAGCAGGTTCATTTCGAGGCTAGGAGAAAAGGCTCTACCCCTCTACCGCCTGCTGAAGAAAATGGAACGCTTTGCGTGGACCCTTGAAGCCGAGGAGGCCCTAACCAAGTTAAAGGGGTTGCTGACTTCCGCGCCAATTCTCGTGCCACCACGACCAGCTCAGGGTGACGATCCCCCCGAGCCTCTCCTCCTCTACGTGGCCGCAACCACCCAGGTGGTCAGCGCGGTCATAGCCGTCGAGAGGCACGAGGAGGGTCACGCGTTACCGGTCCAACGGCCGGTGTACTTCATCAGCGAGGTGCTCTCCGAGGCCAAGGTCCGGTACCCGCACATCCAGAAGCTGCTCTACGGCATCATCATCACGAGGCGCAAGCTCCAGCAGTACTTCCTTGCTCATCCCGTAACGGTGGTGTCGTCCTTCCCCCTCGGAGAGATCATCAACAATCGGGAGGCCACGGGGCGCATCGCCAAGTGGTCCGCCGAGCTAATGGGGGAGGCCGTCACCTACGCTCCGCGAAAAGCCATCAAGTCACAAGCATTGGCAGACTTCGTCGCTGAATGGACCGACACCCAGCTCCCGCCAGCGCAAATACAAGCCGAACTCTGGACTATGTACTTTGACGGGTCCCTCATGAAGACAGGGGCAGGCGCGGGCCTGCTCTTCATCTCACCCCTCGGAGTCCACATGCGCTACCTGCTGCGTCTGCACTTCCCCACCTCCAACAACGTTGCTGAGTACGAGGCCCTCATCAACGGGCTGCGTATCGCCCTCGAGCTTGGGGTCCGACACCTCGACGTTCGAGGGGACTCGCAGCTCGTCATCAATCAGGTCATGAAGGCCTCAAGCTGCATCGATCCCAAGATGGAAGCGTACTGCGGAGAAGTGCGCAAACTAGAAGACAAGTTCTACGGCCTCGAGCTTAACCACATCGCTCGAAAATACAACGAGGCCGCAGACGAGCTAGCTAAGTTAGCATCCACGCGCGGCACCGTCCCACCAGACGTCTTCTCGAGGGACGTTCTTGAGCCATCCATCAAGATCGGCCCGAAGGCTGGCCCCTCTACGCCACCCCTCGAGCCGGGCACGGGGGCTCGACCCTCAACGCCACCCCTCGAGAACGACCCCTCGACGTCCACTGAAGCAATGCAGATCGACGCACCCGCCTCTTCTTCATTACGACCCCTCGACTGGCGGACGCCTTTCCTCGACTACCTGACGCAAGGCGTGCTACCAGAAGACAAGACGGAGGCCCGACGCATCGCTCGAAGGGCCAAGACCTACGTCATCTACGGCGACGAACGAGAGCTGTACCGATGAAGCCCATCAGGAATCCTTCAGCGCCGCATCCCCCTCAAGGAAGGACGCAGGCTCCTCGACGACATGCACTCGGGGGCTTGCGGCCATCACGTAGCGCCAAGGACCTTGGTAGGGAACGCCTTTCGCCAAGGCTTCTACTGGCCAACCGCCATCGGAGATGCCAAGCGTCTGGTTCGAGCTTGCCAAGGGTGTCAGTTCTACGCCAAGCAAACGCACCAGCCCGCGCACGCCCTGCAGATGATCCCCGTCACTTGGCCGTTTGCCACCTGGGGGCTCGATCTCGTGGGTCCCCTCAAGATGACGACTAGAAAGTGCACGCATGTCCTCGTGGCCATCGACAAGTTCACCAAGTGGATCGAGGCTAAGCCTATAGGCGACCCCACCTCCGAGAGGGCCGTCGAGTTCATTGCCGACATCATGTATCGGTTCGGGGTGCCTAACGTCATCATCACTGACAACGGCACACAGTTCACGGGAAAAAAGTTCACCAACTTCTGCGACGACAACAACATCTGCGTGAGCTGGGCCTCGGTTGCATACCCTCAATGCAACGGGCAGGTCGAGCGTGCCAACGGCATGATACTCCACGGACTGAAGCCAAGGCTGTTCAAGACCCTCAAGAATTTCGGAAAGGGGTGGGCTGCCGAGCTCCCCTCGGTGCTGTGGGGCCTCAGGACTACGCCGAGTCGAGCCACCGGGTTCACTCCGTTTTTCCTAACCTATGGCGCCGAGGCTGTCTTGCCCACGGACCTCGAGTACGGCTCCCCTCGACTTCGAGCCTACAACGAACAAACCAATGACGAGAGGCTCGCCAACGCCAAGGACCAGCTCGAGGAGGCCCGAGACATGGCGCTCATCAACTCCGCGCGCTACCAGCAAACACTTCAACGCTACCACGACAAGCACGTGCGCAAGAGGGACCTGACGGTGGGGGACCTCGTGCTTCGGCGTCTGCAAGATAGTCGAGGGCGCCACAAGCTCACCCCCCCCCCCCCCGTGGGAGGGCCCATATACCATAGCTAAGGTGCTCAAGCCAGGAACATACAAGCTCCACGACGGTCAAGGCAGGATCCTGATAAACGCGTGGAACATATCTCAGCTACGTCGCTTCTACCCTTAAAGGCCTCGAAGCCTTGTTCATTTTGTACAAACATGATTAATATGAACGAGCAAACTCGTGCACTGTCTTTCATATTGCTTAGCAACTTAAGGTAGCCTCGACCCTGCCTTGTTCAGGGTCGAGCCTCCCTCGGGGGCTGACAGGGGGGACCCCCCTCCAGACTCCGGAAAAAGCGCGTTTTTCTTTTAAAAAATTTGACCCTTATCTCGATTCGCATCTCGAGCGTACTAGCAACGTCTAAGTCCATAGATACCTTGAGCCTCCAAGAGTCGGGAGGCGTCGACGTAGGCGGCCACCCACGCCCCAGGGCTACGGTACCCTACCTATGCCTCCCCTCGAGGGACTCGCGACGCATATCGAAGGAACACAGACTAAGCCAGTAAAAGCTCGAGCTTGCGATAAAGAGAAATGATCGGATAAATTTGAACAGAAAACAACTTCTTTAAACAAACGAGTCGTATGTACATGTTGGCCTCGATGGGCCATAAGTCATAACATAAATTCTTACAAGGGCATCGACGCCCAAATTTGGCACGCAGGCCTCATTCTTCATCCGTCTGGAATTCTTCCCCAAGATCTTCCGTCGCGGGCTCAGCCTCGACGCCTGGGCCAGGAGGAGGGGGGCCACCTACACCACTGTCCGCATCAGGAGGCAGCACGTCCTCCTCGAAGAGCTTGGCGAATGCCGCCCCCGGCCTCTCCACCTTCTCCAAGATCTTGTCGACGCGGCGGTCGTTCCACTCCTCGTCCTTCCCCTCGATCTTGATGAAGCCCTTGGCAATGACGTTGACCGGGTAGCGGAAGCTGGAGCGGACGGCCGCAAGCGCCTGCTTTACGCCATGGTGGAGAGCGCTCCTGACGCGGTCCCGCGCAGCCACGTCAAAGAAGCACAGGGCGTCAACCAGGGCGTCGCCCCGAGCCACTGCGCCCTCTGCCGCGGCCACCGGGTCGGCACCCCACATGGAGCTGAGCCTGTCGAGGGTGACGCGTGCTCGCTCCGCCACCATGGTTTCACCTCGGAGTTGCTCCACGAGAGCCGTATTCGTCTCGCGGAGCTCATCAGCAGTCTTCTCGACATCTATGCAACAAACAGAAAAGAGTGAGTCCGCAGCGTGACAAGAATCTCGAAATCAAAGCAAGACGAAGCAATAAAAATTACCTTGGCAGTGCATGCCCAGAGCGGCAAAGTCGTTGGTAAGGACCTCGACGCGCTGCTCGAGTGTACGCTTTTGGGACAGCACGTCGAGCTTTTCGCCCCTAAGGTCCTCGACCAGCTTGTCTGTCTCCACAAGGGTCAGATCCTTCCGGATCACCTCCTACCGCGCTGCCTCCGCTTTAGCCAGGGCGGCGGCGGCCTCGCTCTTGGCCTCCTCGGCCTCCTTCTTCGCCGCCTCCGCTGCAGACTGGGCGGTGGGGGCTTCGCTTTGGGCGTCGGCAGCCTCCTTTCTCGCCGCATCCGCTGCAGACCGGACGGTGGGAGCTTCGTTTCGGGCGTCGGCGGCCTCCTTCCTCGATGCCTCCGCCGTGGCCAGAGCGGCGGTGGCCTCCCTCCTAGCTTGGGCGGCCTCGTCACGAGCCGCCTGGGTCTCCGCCTGCGCCGCGTTAAGCCGACTCGCCATCTGCGTGTTCCGACCCAGCTCGGCGCGGAGCTCCAGGAGCTCCCCCTCCGCCTTCGCAAGGGCGGTCGCCACTTGCGCAGACTTCTCCGACTCCTCCGAGAAGGACCTCTCCGCCTCCGCCACGAGCTCGGCCACCTCCCTGAAGATGGACCGCGCCTCCCGCGGAACCCCCTGCCGAGCCGGCCGCTCGACGGGGACCATGGCGCCGGACGGGCTCGGCGCGTCAGGATATGGCCACACCAATCGATCGACCTCGACGAGGGGCAGGCCCCCCTCCTCCAGCTCGAGCGGTGCTGGCTGCGGCCCACCAACCGGTGGCACAGGCTGCGGCTCCCTCCGCCCCTCCTCTGTCTCCGCCCGCTGCTCCGTCTCCTCCCGAGGCGACGGCGCGGCCTCGCGTGGAGGCGGGGACTCGAGCGGTAGCGGGTCGCTCAAGGGGTGGCTCGTCCCCAAGCTCTCCTCCCTCGCCGGGTCTTCCGGCGTCTTGTCGTCCCTGGCCGGTGCCTCGAGCGCCTCCTCCAGCGTTGAGCCCTCAACCGAGGGCGGCACCTGCTCCAGCTCGCCCAGGAGCTCCTCCATCGTCGGCACCCTCTCCACCGACGCCTCTCCCCCCTCCCCCTTCTCCGCGGGCCGGCTCGCGTCGACTGGGGTCTTGAGGGCCGCCGACCCTTCAGCCCCAGACGCCGACGGAGCCATGCTTGTCTCGGGAGCTCCCCCCGAGATGGTCGTTGCGACGGGGGGAGGAATGGCCCTCTCGATAGGCGCCACCTGAGGAGGAGGAGGAGGAGGAGGCGGTGCCACGGCGGACGCGGTGGCGGCAGGCTCGGCGCTAGGAGCCGTGGCCCCTGCTGAAAAAGGAGAACAACGTCGTCAGAAACAGGAAAAAACCTCGACCCCCGTGGTCAACGGCGTCGGCCTCACCAAGATCTGTGGCGGCCATCTGGCTTCCCTGAGCCATGGCTGCTCGAGCCTTCACCAGCCAAGCGGCCTCCCCAGCGGAAGAAGGAGCCATACCTCGAGGTGCTTGGACCTCAGCAGAGCGCGAGGTCTTGGCCCGCTTGGACACCGCGGTGTCCGCCTCCTGCCGGGAGCGTTTTTCCCTGAAAAACCAGAAAACAACAAACGTCACCAAAGGTAAAAAAAGGTAAAGTTTATCTAACAACGAAATCAAGGAGTACTACTTACCCAAAGTGACGACGAGGCTTCTTCCCCGAATCACCGGACCCGCTCGGGGGCTTCGAGCCTGCCCCGTGGCTCGAGCCGCGCCCCTGAGCCGTCTTCACATGGCTCGGATGAGGGGAAGGCTCCCGACGCTTCCCGTGGCTCGACCCCGGCGGAGAGCTCTCCTTTTGCCTCCTGTCCCGGGGGGGCGACCGCGTCTCCTTCAAGCGGTCATCTTGGCGCCCTTCCCGGCGCGGGCTCTGGGACCTACTCCGGTGCTCGTGCCGATGGTCACGCCCCCCCCCCCCCCCCGCGCCTGTCTCCTTCTCCCGGCGGCGGTGCGGCGACGGGCTCCAAGGTCGCTCGCGACTCCCGTCACGAGACGACCGGGGGCTCCCCCCTCGGCGGTCATGGTGGCGCGGGCTCGACGCCCTCTCGTGCTGCCCGCTCCTCCGCGGGCTCGATGTCGTCCTCGACGCCTTGCGGCGGTCGGGCCCGGAGTCCTTCTCGACGTGTTGGCCGCTCCTCGACGACCGGCCCTTCTCGAGACCCACCGCCTGGGTCGACGCGATAGTGGCCTCCTTCTGCGCCGCGGCGATGGCGCTCCTGGTTCGAGGTTTCCTCGCGTCAGGGGGCACGTCCGGCATGGAGCTCGACGGGCCCTGAGCCTCCGACAAGGTTGGGCTCGGCGCAGCCTTCCGCTGCTGCGCCCCGCGCGATCCCTTCGCTGGGGGGGCCTCCAAGACATCCTCCTGCACAGAGGAGCGGTCAGCCCTGACGTCGACGACCCCCGCGCGCCTCAAACGCGCATCCATCCCCTCATCATCGCTCTCCTCCTCGTCATCATCCTCCTCCTCTGAGCTCGAGGAGCTGAGCTCGGGAGACTCATCGCCAGGCTGCCGGTTACGACGAGCCTTCGCCAGCCTCTGCTCCCGGGCCGCCCGACGCAAGTTTTTCTCTTTCCCCTTCTTCTTCCTGGCATCCTTACTCTCCTTATCCTTCTGAGCAGAGAGGCGCCTCACCTGTGTTTCCGCGGCATCCTCCCTCACCGGGGGCCTCGACGCGCGACAGGTGAACGTCCCCTGCAAAAAAGAAGCTCGATGAGAAAAGTTGCGAAGGGAGCAAATAAGGACCGAAGAAAAGAGAAGGGAGGGGAGGCTCGAAATAGTCTAGCTCGAGGGAGGCTTACCAGGTCGAGACACCCCGTGTCGGGTTCCATGGCGATCAGATTGGCCTCCTCTGGACGGAACGATCCATGGACCGTGACCGCCACCCGGGAGGTACCCTCATTCCGAGTCAGCCCCTCCTCGGCCATCCTCGATCGGTTCAGCGCCTCGAGCGGGGCCTTAGGCCCCATCTCGAACATGAGGAGGGGGCGGTCCGCCAAAGGAAGGACCCTCCGTTGGTGGAACGCCCAAATGACCGCCTGGACGGTCAGTTTCTTCTCCTCCACCAGCATCTGCATCGTGCTCATCAGCGGAATCAGGTGGCGCTGCCTGTCCGCCGCGATGCCCCAGTTCCACTTCTCCGGGCGCTGGGTGATGACCTTGCCGGTGTACTGCGGAAGGAGCCCGTCCTCGTTCCGCAGGTACAACCAATGGTCGTCCCACCCCGCCTGGTTGGTGGAGAGCTTGTAGCGAAGATATTCGCGGGGGACATTGGCCGACGAAGGACCGGTCCTCGCGGTGATGGTGAGGGAGCCCGCCCGCGCGAGCCTCCTCCCGCTGGGCTTCGCGGCCTTGTGGAAGAGCTCGCCCCGGAAGAGGTGGACGAACATCTCCCAGTGCGGCTCAATCTTCAAGTACCCCTCGCACACCGCGGCAAAGATGGCGGTGTGCGAGATGGAGTTGGGGGAGAAATGCTGCAGCTCCACCTCAAAATGATGAGCCAGCCCCCGCATAAAGCGGCTCGGCGGGACGCCGAGCCCCATGCGGTGGTAGCGAGTGAAGCTCACCACGTACCCCTCCGGCGGATTCGGCTCCTGATGATCCGCCGGCGGGAGAATCCACCACGCGGATCCCTCTTGCGGGTTGGGACGGAGGAGCCCCTGGGCCACCAGCGACTCCAACTCGCTCTGCGATGTCTTCGTCGGGCTCCAGTCTTCGGCCGGCAACACTTGGGCGGCCATGGCGGCGACGGCATGGATCTGAGCGGTGGACGGGCGGCCGGGAAGATTCCCAATTGCTGGCTCGGGGAGAAGGCGTGCGGAGGCTGCGGCGGCGGTGAAGGCAAAGGCAAAGTAAAAGAAACACTCACCCCTCTTTCGATATTTATAAGAGAAAACCCCAACGGGCAAGGTCTCCCACTGCGGCGAAAAGGTAACCGCGCGCATTTGATGTGCCCACCTAACCGCATCTCGAGCTGGTCGACAGGTACACGCGGTAGCTCCGCACTCGCTCCGCTCCGCCAGGCCCACCACGACCGCCGCTCCGACTTCTTGTCAGTCGCCCTAGCGCCACGATCTCCACTACCTCGCCTAAAAAGGCGCGCCCAACGGGCAGAAGGATTCCAAGCGACGGAGGCTTCTTCAAGAAGGTAAAAACGGGCCCCGGCCCTAAGCCTCGAAGCAGCGAAGGCTGGCCCTCGAAGAGGGTTCGACAACCGGCTTCGAGCACCCGAGATAGGGACACTAAGGGGCGCCACTCGCAGCATCGCTCGAGGGCCAAGCCCTCGAGGCCCCTCATGTGTATCCAAGGTAGGGCGCACGACGTGCAGCGAGATCCCCTCGGAGGGAGGCATCGAGCCACCAGGTCCTATCGAATGGACCCGGCACTCCTGCAGACCGAGCGCCCACGCTTTATGAGATCGCCTCCGGGCTACAGTCGACCCTATCGAACGGGGCACGAGGTCTCACTTGGATTCCCCCGTTACTAGCTCACCGGGAACCTCGATACTCGCCCGCTCGTGGTAGCACGAGGCATCCCCCTCGCATCCGATCGAAAGGACTCGCGGGATGACAAGCCAGGGCAACCGGCGTGCCGGACAGCTCGAAGAGCCGGCCGGTCGGTTCAGCCTGGCACCCCTCGACGAAAGAGGGTCGAAAAACTCGGGGGCTCGACATCCCCGAACCTAAAAAACGCAACTAACACTTATACTCGCAAAAAGCCCACGAGGGAGTCCTGACCACTCCCCCGTGGCCTCGGGGGCTACACCCGCGGGTGTCGCTCGCACGACACCCACGGAATCAAAACAACCAAACCCTCGAGACCAGTCAGCTAACCATCGAGATCCCAGTCAAGAGCCCCTGCTCGAGTGCAAGCACTCGAACAAGGGCTCGGGGGCTACTGTCGGGGGTCCACAAAAGGGGTACCCTCAATCAACGCAAAACAAATAGGTTAAACCTAGAACACTAATTAATAACAAACCCAGCTAGACTAACCTTCCAAAAAACCAACCTCTCGAGGCCTGCAACGCTGGCCCACCGCCAGGGAGCTAGGGCTCGCCAAAGCCTTACCGACCGCCTCCTGGTAGCCTACCCCTCGAGCCCCGGCGCGTAGGCCTCGAACCTGCTACAGCCGCGCACCGCTCCTTGGGACCTCGCGCGGGGACTTCGAGCCTCTCCAGCACGATAGCCTATCCCTCGAGGCTCATCACACCCCAGGCCTCGAGCTGGAACCCAACCTCCGATCACCCGAGCCCTCTGCGCCAGGCCTCGGGCGAGCACTCCATCACCCTTCGAAGCCTCCCACGAAGAGGAAGCTTCCTGCTCCCCAGCTCTGACGACCGAACCAACCCCATGCAGCGCATTTAATACGTCCACCTACTCCGGTCACATCCTCTGCCACCCAACGTGTACCATAGTGAACCAGGGCAGAGTCAAATCTCGTTTTTACCACAAGCATGGGCAAAAAGGCACCAGTACGGCACTATTAAGCCATACCCTACACTGTTGCACGTCCAAGCCACGTCTCGAGGCCCGGATACCTGCTGCTCCATCGGGTTTCCCGGGACTTGCCCATACCTGCAGGGACTCGAGCCCCCCGTAGGCGTCACCTCGAGGCCAGCTCTGAGTCCCTCGAGCCCTGGCTACCTTCATGCTATTGGAGGACAGGAACCCCGAGACTCGGAGGGACCCAACCACATCATGTACGAGCCGGAATGGGCGCTGCACAATCTCCACGTCGCCACGCCTCCACGTCCGCGCCCGGGATGGAAGCCACGCTTCAAGGACGCTTCAACAGCAACCCCCACGTTGGCTACAGTGACTTCGACAAGACAGAGTTCCTACCCTTCGCCATATCGAGCGTTGTACATGTCGATCCTGTATAAACCCTGGCCTCCTCTTATTCTATAAAAGGGGACGTCAGGGCCCTTCGCGCAAGGGACAACACACGAGTCTACGATTACACGCTCTCGCACACCAATCCACACACATACATTCGAGTCCAGACTCTGGTCCACGCTCATTGAGCTTGTATTGCCCCTGTACAAGCACTTAGGTGCAAGTAATACAAGAGCCTCCTCCCCCGCTGGACGTAGGGCCTTCTTTGCCCGAACCAGGATAAATCCTTGTGTCATCTTGCATCATCATCCAGGAAGAGAGCACGCGATCATATTACTAGTTGGTGTCGTACCCCCGGGGTAGAAACACCGACAACTGCGTTGCATCTTGTTTCTTCGAGCAAGTCTTTGTCAAGTAATTGGTTTTGTTCGTCTGTTTCGAAGGTGGTTCTAAGTGATACGTGCTTCAACTCTTCTGGTAACACAGCTTCTTCTCCAAACAGGAGCCTGAAGGGTGTAAATTTGGTGGCTCTGCATTCCGAGGTGTTATGGGACCAGGTGACGGAGGTTAGCTCTTCCGCCCACATTCCTTTGGGCCTGCCTTGCAATTTCTTTGATACGGCTTGAAAGATTGTTGCATTGGCTCTTTCGACTAAACCGTTGGATTGAGAGTGCCGGACTGAGGCAAAGCATACGATTGTTCCGATTTGTGCGCAAAATTCTTTGAAAACCTCGCTGTCGAATTGAGTGCCATTGTCAACAGTTAGGTATTTGGGGACTCTGAACCGGCAGATTATTTGCTGCCAGAAAAACTTCTTCACGGCCAAGGAGGTGATGGAAGTCAGTGGTCTAGTTTCAATCCATTTCGTGAAGTATTCCACAGCTACGACTGTGTAGCGAAGGTTTCCAGGAGCTGTTGGGAGCGGACCGACGAGGTCCATTGCCCATCTTTGCAACAGCCATGTTGGGCATATCAGAGTTGTTGGAGCCCCTGGGGCATTTTGTGTTTTTGCCGTTAGTTGGCAACCCTCGCAACGTTTGACGATGCTTTCTGCGTCTCTTAACGCTGTCGGCCAGTAGAAACCTTGTCGAAAAGCTTTTCCAACTAACGCCCTCGGACCATTGTGTGATCCGCAGATACCTTCGTGAATGAGTTTAAGGATGTCATTCCCTTCAGTTTGTGAGACACATTTGAGCCACGGCAAGGTTACTGAAGCTTTGAGCAGAACGTTGTCCACAATTTTGTACCCTCGAACCCTTTGTTTAAGTCTGTTTTCTTCTTCTTTGTTGTCGGGTTCATGCAACCCCTTGATGTAGGCCATGATTGGTGCTCTCCAATCTTCGCTCTGGATTGCATTGATCAGCTTCGCTGTTTTCTCGGACACTTCGAAGGCTGCTTGTGTCGCGGCTTCATAGAATACGTCTGGTGGTAAATGAAGTTGTTGTGCTGCCGCTTTGGCCAGATTGTCTGCCTCGCTATTATCTGACCTTGGTATTGCTTTCACTGTTATGCCGAGGAAGAAAGATTCTAACCTTTGGACATATTGTAGGTATTTTTGTAGCTCTGGATCTTTCGCTTTATAATTCTTCTCGATGTGCCCCGCGATGACTTGAGAGTCTGTGCTGATGACTGCCCTTCGGACTGACAACGATCGAAGCCTTGAGAGTGCTAGTATCACTGCCTCGTACTCTGCGGAGTTGTTTGTGCATTTGAAGTTGAGCCTTCTTGCATATCTTAGCTTAGATCCGGATGGCGAAATTAGAATAGCCGAGGCCCCCGCTCCAGTTGCTCCCCAGGCTCCGTCGACATATACTGTCCAGAATGGGTCTTGTTGAGCTCCATCTCTGTGGGGGTCAGGGGTCCACTCAGCTATGAAATCTGCTAATGCCTGTGATTTGATTGTTGTTCTCCCGACGAAGGTTATGGCATAGCTGTTGAGCTCGACTGCCCATTTCGCTATTCTGCCGACTGCCTCGTTGTTCTTGAAAATGTTCTCGAGAGGGTATGACGAGGGTACGTGGATCTCATGTGCCTGGAAATACTGCTTTAGCTTTCTTGATGTCATGACCACGGCGTATGCTATCTTCTCGAGCTCTAAGTAGTTTCGTTTAGGACCTTCGAGGGTTTCTGATACATAGTAGATTGGGGCTTGCCTGGTTCTGTTGTTCTCGTGTAACTCATTGATTAGGAATGCGCTTGCTGCGTGAGGCGAAGCTGCGACATATAGCAGTAACAGGTCCCATTTGCTTGGGCTGGTTAAACCAGTCAGGTTGGTGAGATACTTTTTCAAATGCTCGAAGGCTTTCTGCTGCCGAGGTCCCCAATTGAATGGTGCAGTGCTTCTTAGTGTTTCAAAGAAAGGTAACCCTCGCTCAGCGGACCTGGAGATGAATCTGCTGAGTGCTGCTAAGCGTCCTGACAAGCGCTGAGTTGCTTTCCTGGTCGTTGGTGGTTCCATATTGATGATGGCATCAATTTTTTCGGGGTTGGCTTCAATCCCCCTTGCTGAGATAATGCAGCCTAGCAGTTTTCCTTCGCTTACCCCGAAAACACATTTTTCGGGGTTTAATTTGAGTCCGGCGGATCGAAGGTTTTTGAACACTCTTTCCAAGTCTGTTATGTGATTTTCTTTTAGCTCGCTCTGTACGACCAAATCATCGACGTAGGCAGAGATTGCATGTTCGTCTTCGAAGACTTCAGTTGTCATGCGAGCGAAGGTTGATCCTGCGTTTCTGAGGCCCTCTGCCATTCTTCGAAAGCAAAAGGTGCTCGAAGGTGTAATGAAGCTTGTTTTTTCCTCGTCTTCCTCATTCATCCAAATCTGGTGGTACCCTGAGAAACAGTCGAGGAGAGATAGCATTTGGCAACCAGCTGCTATGTCGACCAAGGTGCTTATGTTAGGCAGAGGAAAATCATCCTTCGGACAGGCTTTGTTCAGGCATGTGAAATCAACACACATTCTCCATTTCTTGTTCTTTTTCTGTACCAGTACCACGTTTGAGAGCCATGTTGGATATTTGACTGGACGGATGACGCCTGCGTCCAGGAGTCTTTTAACCTCTGCCTTCGCTGCCTCTTTTCTCTCTTCTGACATTTTGCGAAGCTTTTGCTTGACTGGGCGATAGCCTGATTTGATGTTTAGGTTGTGCTCGATCAGAGTTCTGTTCACTCCCTTGAGATCCTCCGTAGACCAAGCGAAGGTATCGGAGCTTTCCTTGAGGAAACGAGTAAGGTTGTCCTCTGACTGGGGGTCCAGGTTGGCTGAAATGAACACTTTCCTCTCTGAATTGCCCTCGAAGAGTTGGACTTGTTTAGTCTCTTCTTTGGGTGATGCTTTTATTCTGTCGATGCATTCTTCACCCTCGTCACTGAGGTTTGTGGCTCGAGGCTTCGACAAATTGTGGACATTGCGTTGCCCCGGTGCTACTGTTCCTTCGGCTGCTCTTGCAATGTCTTGATCTCCGTACACTGCGACGACCCCCTTCGGAGCAGGAAGCTTCATGCAAAGGTATGCAGGGTGGATTACAGCGTTGAATGCGTTGGTGACCCCTCGGTCGAAAATTACATTGTAAGGATAGAACATGTCGACCACATCGAAGGTTATGTGCTCAGTTCGGCAGTTCAGCTGATCTCCGAAAGTAACGGGCAGAGATATTTTTCCGATAGCTCTTACTTGTTGCCCGCCGAAACCGTATAGTGGGTTATCGGAGGGTTGTAAAAGGTTTCTGTCAAGCTTCATGCTGTCGAAGGTTGTGGCGAACAGGATGTCAGCGGAGCTTCCTGTATCGACGAGAATTTTGGTGATTGTCCACCCTGCTAAGTTGGTTTCGATCACCATTGCATCAGTGTGAGGATAATCCCTTAACTTCATGTCACTGGAATCGAAGGTTATCGGGATGTGAGACCATCGGCCGAACTTGTGCGGTCCTTCGACGGCTACATGGTGCACTCTTCGAGCATGTTCTTTCTTTTGCCTCTTGTTGCCGTGATCTTCATTGGAGCCTCCGGTGATGGCTAGTATCACACCGAAGGTTGATGTTGGGTTGTTGATGGTTGTCTGGGTTTGTGCTTCGGATTTGACTGGTTGTGGTGCTGGCAGAGCCGGTATTGGTGGTGGTGGTGGTAGAGTGTTGCTCACTTGTTGGTTGGCTTGGGTTTGAGGGGTTGTTGGGAATGTGACAGTGTATGGCGCATTTTGGCGTTGAGGAAAAGAGATTGGTTGAAAAGGGGAGTGGTTGTAATGTGGGTGTTGAGAGTAGAAAGGTTGGTGCGAGGGTAAGCCGTAGTTTATGGTGGTGTACTGGTAGGGAGGTTGGGTTGGGTTGGAGTTTGGCCTTCTGGTGTGATTGATGGTTCTGTTTTCTGTAGGAGGGGCTCTTCTGGATTCCTAGAATTCTTTCCCTCTGGCGAAACACTCGCACTGCTTTGTTGTGTGCCCTTTTCCTAGGCCGCAGAAATGACAGTACATTTTGGCCGGGTCCCTCTGCTGGTTTCTTTGGTCAGGCGGAGGTGGAAATCCATGTGGGTTTTGGTTGCCCGAAGACTGAGTGCTTCTTTTGTGGTCTTCGATTGGATCTGCCTTGTTAATTGCTCCAACGTTGCTCTGATCTTGGCGAGGGTTGTTTTCTCTCGCTTGGGGCCTCGGCTGTGGTTTCTGCTGCGACCTTCGAGCGTCGGACTTTGCCCGGAAATCCATGTCCGCTTTACAGTACCTTTCCATCGTATCATGAAGCTCTTCGATTGTGTTTGCTGGTTTTCTGGTGAATTTTGAGGAACATGGGCCTGGGCGTAAGCCGCTGACTGCAGCGAGGATCACAGCCTCGTCGGATATTCCCGGAGTTCTTGCTCTAATCTGGATGAACCTTCGCCAGTAGTCTTGTAATAGTTCGCGCTCTTCTTGTTTGCAGTTGAAAAGCTCGATGGGTTTGATGGTGCTGTTGTGATGCCTTTGAAGTTGGTGCAGAGCCTGTCTCTGAGGTTGGCCCAGGAATCCACAGTTCCGGGGCGAAGGTTGTTGTACCAAGTCTGCGCAATGTTTCGAAGGATGATTACGAAAGACTTCGCCATTGTTGATTCATCTCCTCCTGCTGCGGCGACTGCCGCTTCGTAGCTCATTATGAATTGGCGAGGGTCAGTGAGTCCGTCATAACGGGGCAGATTTTGTGGATTGTAGCATGGTGGCCAGGGTTGGGTTTGCAGTATTTGGGAGAGTGGTGATCTTGGGTCATAGGGCATCTGGTGTTGTTGGGCCCTCCGCTGAATGCGAAGGTTTGGTTCTCGCTCTTCTGGGTAGAGTTGGCGAAAATTTGGTGGTGGTGGGGGTGGTGGTGGCTGACGTGCGTTGCCCTGTCCCTGCCCGACATTCTCCTCTTGAAGTGGCGGCATTTGCCTGCCATCCCAGTCCTCGGCTTCGGCCTCAGCTGCTGCGAGGGACTCCTCCATTCGGCGAAGCTGTTCTCTTGCTTAATCCGCCTTTTGCCTGATAAGGCGCAGCCGGTTGTGCCTTTCAAGCTGGTCTAGACGTCTCTTCTTCGCCTGCAACTCAGCTTGAAGTCTCTCTAAAGCCTCGAGGCCCAACTCCTCCTCATCTCCTTCCCCATCTCCTCCGGAGGTGTGCGGGTGTGAGGTTCGTTCCCCACGGACGGCGCCAAACTGTTGGTTGCACACTTGTCCTACCTCCACACACGTGCAGGGGAGTGGCGAAGGTGGCCAATCGTCAGTACGAGCGAAGGAGCAAAGGGAACGAGAACAATGGTACTATAGCTCTATTCCCCAAAAAAAACGTCCCTGTTACACTGTTCACCCCTTGGTATTTATAGGGGATATCAGGGGGTGCTGACCAAATTACAATAGGGTACAAGAAAGATTCCCTTGCGCTACGCACACAGAAGGGCAGAAATGTACAAACACGAGTGGAGTGGAAAACCCTAGTCCGTCTCCCTCCTGCCTGCCGCCATTCTGCTCCGTTATCTTCGTGGGGGGGCGGCGAGGGTTGACCTCCACCTTGCGAAGGCCCTCGTCCCGCCGCGAGGTCCGGGTCCCTTAGCTTCCCGTTGGGCCTGAGCCTCTTGGCGAAGGTGCGCGGGATGCGCGAGGGTTTCTTCCAGCGCTCTTCATGCCCTTTGCCTGTAAAAACTTGCTAAACATTCCGAAGGTTTGGTTAGAATTCAGGAGCTCGAACGGTGACTTGAGGGACTCAGCAAGTAAAGAGGCAGGCTTTGGCGAAGGTGTGCGGGACGCGCGAGGGGAGTCTTGTTGAGCCAGCTTGCGTGGCGCCACTGCCGAAGGTCCCCTTCCCCAACAGATCCGTCTCGTGATTTATAACTAATTTGTGTAATTAGTTATTTATTTTACTAATATTTAATGTTTCATGTATACGTCCAAATATCACGAAGAGAGTACGAAAAAAATTGAAAATTTAATTAAACAAGACCACAGTACTACTGTAAATTCGCGGGCAGGCCCACAAGCCCGTGGTACTACTGGGTAGTGGAGATGGTGGGGGTAGAGGCAAAGAAGAAAGGAGTCGACGGTTGGTGGCTTTCAACGCACGCTCCAACAACATTGGCGTGGGCCCCCTGCCTGCACTGCTGCACGCCTTGGGTGTGTGGCAGGCTCTTGTGGGGCCTCAGGAGATCGTACGAATCCCAGTACCGGGCCCACATGTTCACGGCACCGGCGTGGTGCTGTTCTGTTTGTGCTGTTGGTCCTGGTGGTGGTGGTGGAATATTAAAATAATAAATAATTTTTTTTTTGAAAAGGTGAGGTCAATTCTATGCTTGGTCAACTGGAGAGGGATACGGAGGAAGAAAGTACGATACGCATAAAAAAGTAGTAGGATTTTTTTTAATAATTATTAATACTCCATGAAAAATGAGTACTCCGTATAGAAGGAGGATTATTAGTAATAAGGGGGTGTTTGGTTTCCACCCCTAGAGTTTAGCCACTAAAGTTTAGTCACTTTTAGTCACTAAAGTTCTAAACACTCTCACTAAAAGTCACTTTTAACACTACAACTTTAGTCACCTCCACTAAACTTTAGTGACTAACTCTATGGGGCGTGAACCAAACACCCCCTAAATGTCGTCATTACTGGCGGCTGCGCGAGGTTTGTTGACGTTGATCGTTCAGCCGGGGCCCATGCCCATGCACGTCATCCTATCCTTCATCAAATGCTAGCAACTCGCGAAACCTCCGCGAACCTTCACACACAGGTTGCGCCCGCACCAAATATTCGCTGCTTTCATGTCTCGGTACAATTATAGAAATTTATAATAGCAATATGTAATAATAATAACCACATCTCACAAATCTAACCAGTTTAGTATTTTTTGGTTGTCTTGGCCCCAAACCACACCACACACACATCCCCTAGTGCTGGCGGCTTTTCTTGTCGCCAATGAGTCAGGGACATTGTCATCCCGCTCCAGCTATAAACCGATTTTAATCCATATAAATCAGTCATGAAATATTGTTTTTATAACAAATCAGTCATTTTAGTTTATCCACCGATTTATAAGTCCTGTTGAACAGAGTCATATGGCTCATTGTTACACGCTGATTTCTTAATTACTACTCCATTCAGTACAAATAATAATAATAACAAATCGATTTCCTAAAACTACCTTAGGTCAAACAACCTCGAGTTTGACATATTTTGTAGTGAAAAAATAACGACATTTATGGCACGAAATAAATAGATGGTTTATCTAGCGATACTAATCTCATGTTATAATATTATCACCATTTTTCTGCAAATTTAGTGAAAAATAAAAATGCTTTGACTTTTGACAAACTCTAAATTGATTATTTTGAGACAAAGGGGAGTACGTGGTTTCTAAATGGTATAGTTGATAATCTTTTAGTAACTACCTCTAATAAATACAAACATTTGCCTCCATGCTAATCTATCCTAAAATAAATCTCTCTTTCTCCGTCCTTAAATACGAGGAATATATATGTTTGTTCTAAGTCAAACTATGCTAAACTCGGTCAATTTAGCAAAAAGGTATTAACATCTATCACATGAAAAGATATAAACTCTAAAAGTATATACTTAATGATGCTAATTTTTATATGGTAACTATTTTCTTCTTTTCTAAAGTTCAACATATTTGGCATGATTTTGACTTAGGTAATGTTGAAGTTATATATGGACCATAGTGGGTCACGCCCCACTCCTTGCATGCCTCGTGGCCTATTCTTCTTTTATAGAGCTGAACAATTTGGCACGATTTGATTTAGGTAATGCCGAAGCTATGACCCTGTTTGGCCCAAGGGCTAGAGCTAGTTTGAGCTATTTGGAACTCAACTAGCCCCAAAGTATCCAAACAAGATAGCTAGTTTGAGCTATTTGCAACTAACCCACTTCAAAAAACTATCTTCACCAAGAGGTGATTATTTGGGCTAGTTGTAGTTGGGACCACTAGAAAAATAATTTTTCAATCTACCTCCACCCATCAAATGATTAGGATTTGGGAAAGTACATTTATTGTCAATCTAACTCTTCTATCTAAACATATGTTTGGCTAGAGTTAGTTTAGAGCTACTTGTAAGCTAGAAAATAACTCTAACCTTTAGCTGTGCTAGAGTATCCAAACAGGACCTATGTATTGTATAAACCATAGTGGGTCACGCCACACTCCTGCCCCGCCCACGCACGAGGCCGCGCCGTGTCAAAGGATGTTGTTTAGCAAGTACCTAATAGAGATGTACACATCAAGGAGATCTTTAATGCTATTGGCTTCCTCTTGAATTCCCTCCAAGCTTTGCCCCCAGCTTAGAACAAATATAGTTATACTTTTTAATATATCATATTAGTTTCCCCGTAATTTATTATTTCTACCCTTGACCATCAATTTAATTTTTTTGGGTATAGATCAACAATGTAAGATTTACTCTCTCTATCCCAAATAAATCAGCTCCTAGTTACATATGTAGACAGTCTTGTCTATATACATAGCGAGAAGTTGATTTATTTTGAGATAGAAGGGGTATGTGTTCAGATTTATACAATAAAAAATACTATCATAATAATAGATACATTTTGCATGCATTGGAATTAGATAGATTTAAAATTCCTTTAGACAAATTCTGTTTGAAGACAAAGGGAGTACGCGGTTTCTAAATGATAATTGATATAATCTTTTAGTAACTACCTCTAATAAATACAGTATAAGCATAGGCCTCCATGCTAATCTATCTTAAAAATCTCACTTTCTCCTTCCTTAAATATAAGCGATATATGTTTGTTCTAAGTCAAACAATGCTAAATTTGATTAATTTTAAAAAATATATTAACACCTATCACATGAAAGATGTAACTTTTAAAAGTATATTTCTTAATGTACCAATTATACTAATTTTATATCATAACTATTATTCCTTTTTTCTAGAATTCAACAAATTTGACAAGATTTTATAGACCATTGTGGGACACGCCCCACTGCTCCGCCTCGCCCACGCGAGGTAGGGCTTATTTAGTTCGTGGGTGAAATGTTTTTTGGGTATCATATTCCGACACTAATTTAGTCTGTTAAAAATAGAATAATAAAAAAAATTAATTTTCATATTTTATTTGAAAACCGTGAGACAAATTTATTTTAGACTAATTAATTCGTCATTAGCATTTATTTAGTGTAGCACAACATTATCCAATTATGAAATAATTAGACTTAAAAAGTTGGCAATCTGTGTAATTAATTTTTTTAATACTCTATTCTTGTGTTAAAACATTTGATGTGGTGAGTGCAAAGTTTTTTTTTTAAAAAAAGTAAGAACTAAGGCCTTGTTTTGGCATCCAAGAAGGTGCGTTTGAGTGACTTTTATTTGTATATATAATATAAAATAATAGTTTTGGTTTAACATAGATATTATATTCTCTCTTCATCTGAAATTATAAGTCATTCTAATAATCTTGAAGAGTTAAAGTTTTCTAAGTTTAGCCAAATTTATATAATAACATAATAACATTTATAATACTAACTAAATATCATTAGATTTATTATTAGTTATATTTTAGGTAAATATGAATTTTTTTTGACTCTTTAAGATTTTTTTTTTTTGGAATGACTATGGAGGGAGTTCTACGTACTAGGAGCAGAGAAATATTATTCGAATATTGGGTTCTACTCTACTACCTCCGTCCCGGTCCCGCAGCCCACCGCTGGAGAGCACTGGTAGTAGTTTGACGGCCTGCTGGGGGTCGGTTGGTTTGCGCCGCGTAGCACAACAGCACCAGAGGAGTTCGTTCATCTGGCACGCATGCCGAGCACACAGTTACGGTATGCACTTTGCAGGGAGGCCGTCCCGTCCCGTCCCATCCCATCCTGCACAGCACAGGTGGCGATCACCTATGGTTTCCACTTTCCACACCGGATGCGCCTGCGCCATCTGTCGACGCCAACGCCAACGCCACCGTGGACGACGCACCTCCACTCCGACGCGGCGCGGCGCCACTTTTGCAGCCGCAGCAGACGTCCTCCCCCCGCCTGGTGCACCCGCATTCATTGCGACGCGGTTTTGCCGATCGTAGCAGTAGGACTGCGCTGCCGGCTGCCGCTTGGCGACGGCGGTTGGGAGTAGCCGCAGCAGCAGCCCGCGGACCGGCTTCTTCCCTCCCCACCCGGCACCCGCAGGCCGCCGTAGCCTAGGAAGCTTCGCGGCAGCTTCCTCTTCCTCTTCCTCCCGCAGGCCGCGACCGGACCCCCCACGAATTTCCATTTGAAGAGGACCTCGACCTCGTCCTCTCCTCCATCCATCCGTCCACACCACGCCGCCGCCTTCTTCAACTCCTCCTCCCTCCCGCCTCATCAACTTGCACCACAAGCCGAGAGGCGGCAGGCAGGCAGGCAGGCAGCGACCGACCCCGACCCAGCGACCGCCGCGCATGCGGTTCCCACCTCCTCCGCCCCACCACCTCCACTTCTACCCGTAGGTACGCTACCGTCGGGGCCCCACACCGAACAACTTCCGGAGCCGCCGGGACGACTCCCCTCGTCCTCGCTCGTCGTCCTTCCTCTGCCTCCGCCGCCCGGGCTCCCGCAACTCCGCCGCCGCGCGTGCCTGCACTCTGCTTCACCCATCCATCCCCCCCCCCCCCCCCCCCCCCCCCGCGTGGGCATTGCCGCGATCGGTTGCGGCGCGCGCTCCGGGCTCCGCACCGCACGCCGACTAACCAACCAACCCACCCGACTCCACGCGCCTTCCACTCGCGGCCGCCGGCCCCTCCGAGTGCTCCGACGGCGATGGGCGAGGCGGCGCCACCGGTGCCCGCCGCCAACGGCGACGCGGACGACCTAGCCGCGTTCCCGGCGTGGGCGCGGTCGGTGTCGGACTGCGAGGCGCGGCTGGGCGTCTCCGTCACACGGGGCCTCTCCACCGCCGAGGCCGTGGCGCGGCTGCGCGCGTACGGGGCGAACGAGCTGGCCGAGCACCCGGGCCCGACGCTGCTGCGGCTCCTGCTGGACCAGTTCGAGGACACGCTGGTGCGCATCCTGCTGCTGGCCGCCGCCGTCTCCTTTCTCCTCGCGCTCTCCTCCTCGTCGGGCTCCCCCACGCTCGCCGCCTTCGTGGAGCCGCTCGTCATCTTCCTCATCCTCGTCGTGAACGCGGCGGTCGGGGTGTGGCAGGAGGCGAACGCGGAGCGGGCGCTAGACGCGCTGCGGGAGATCCAGTCGCACCACGCGTCCGTCCTCCGCGACGGCGCCTGGGTCCCGGCTCTCCCGGCCCGCGACCTCGTCCCGGGCGACGTCGTGCAGCTCCGCGTCGGCGACAAGGTGCCCGCCGACATGCGCGTCGCGAGTCTGCTCACCTCCACGCTCCGGCTCGAGCAAGGGTCGCTCACGGGGGAGACGGCGTCCGTCAACAAGACCTCCCGCGCGGTGCTGCTCGACGACGCCGACATCCAGGCCAAGGAGTGCATGGTGTTCGCCGGCACCACCGTCGTCAACGGCGCCGCGCTCTGCGTCGTCGCGCGCACCGGGATGGCCACGGAGATCGGCGCCATCCACGCGCAGATCCACCAGGCCGCGCAGGAGGACGACGACACGCCTCTCACGAAGAAGCTCAACGAGTTCGGGGAGGCGCTCACCAAGATCATCGGCCTCATCTGCGCGCTCGTCTGGCTCATCAACGTCAAGTACTTCCTCGCCTTCGAACTCCACGGGTGGGTGCCCAGGAACGTCTCCTTCTCCTTCGAGAAGTGCACCTACTACTTTGAGATCGCCGTCGCGCTCGCCGTCGCCGCCATACCCGAGGGCCTCCCCGCCGTCATCACCACCTGCCTCGCGCTCGGGACCAGGAAGATGGCCGCCAAGAATGCGCTCGTCAGGAAGCTGCCTAGCGTCGAGACTCTCGGCTGCACCACCGTCATCTGCTCCGACAAGACCGGCACGCTCACCACCAACAAGATGTCAGTGGCCAAACTCGTGGCGATCGGCGATTCTTCGCAGGAGGTTAGGAGCTTCAAGGTGGACGGTACTTCCTACGATCCCCGGGACGGGAAAATTCACGACTGGCCTGCTGGGAGCATCGATGCCAACCTTGAGACGATCGCCAAGGTTGCAGCTGTGTGCAATGATGCCAATGTGGCACTTTCTTCGCATCAGTATGTTGCCACTGGAATGCCAACAGAGGCGGCTCTAAAGGTGAGGATTACTAAAACTTCATGCTATTCGCATTCTGCTATTTGTACAATCTCCGAATCCTGCCAGTTATTAGGAGTAAAAACTCTGATTCACCGGTTACAAATGTACCAGTCTGACTATCATGCTGCAAACAGCCTACTAGGTACAGTACGGTGATAACTGAACTGAAAGTGGTGTTCTCAATCTCACATGTGTTGTTGGTCCAATGCTAAACAGGACAAGATTGCTGTTGGGAAACAAGGCGCTATGTTTGCTAACTTTTTTTTTCTTGTCTCTTATTACTTCAGGTTCTGGTTGAGAAAATGGGTCTGCCTGGAGGAAAGAATGGTCTGTCCTTGGATCCGTCTGATACATTAGGTAACAAATTCACACTCTTCACACCTTATCTAAATTCTATTTCCTTCCTGGTGAGCAGTGCTTAATAAATACATACATGTAAGGAGTCTCACACAAGTGGATTGCAATGTTGTTTGCTGGCAGGCTGCTGCAAATGGTGGAATAATGTTGCCAAAAGGATTGCTACCCTCGAGTTTGACCGAACTAGGAAATCAATGGGTGTCATTGTGAAAACCAGTTCAGGAAGCAATGCCCTGCTCGTGAAGGTATCGATTCCCATTCCCCTGTTTCCTTCATTTGTAGTGTATGAAACGATTTTTCATGTACAAGTTCACCCCTTCTCCAAATATGCTTTTCATTAGATCACATGTTTGCTGGACTGGTATTCAGAGTTCTTTTATTTATGGCAGGGAGCTGTTGAAACTTTACTTGAGCGAAGTAGCCACATTCAACTGAAGGATGGTTCCGTGGTGCCACTAGATGAGAAAGCGAAGAAAACTGTCCTGGCAAGCCTCCATGAGATGTCAACCAAAGCTCTGCGCTGTCTCGGTTTTGCATACAAGGAGGATCTAGCAGAATTTGCAACATATGATGGCGAAAACCATCCTGCTCATAAGCTCCTGCTGGATCCGGCCAATTATGCAGCTATTGAGACTGACCTAATATTTGCGGGTCTTGTAGGACTAAGGGTAAGATAACCCTCCTACTCTGAGCTGTATTGAATAAATTGTTTCTGCACTCCACAATCTGGAGTAGACAGGAGTATATCGCTTACGGACAGAGAGAGACATGCTCACATGCACAATGTGTCTAATGATCCTGGCAGTACTTGAGTTTCTTACAAAAGTAACATTTTTTTTCTCATGGATGTTTTTACTTGCCAGGACCCTCCCAGGGAAGAGGTCTATGATGCTATTGAAGATTGCAGAGCTGCAGGTATCCGTGTCATGGTGATAACAGGGGACAACAAAGAAACTGCTGAGGCAATATGCCGTGAAATTGGTGTGTTTTCATCTGATGAGGACATCACCTTCAAGAGCCTTACAGGGAAGGAGTTCATGGCGCGTGAGGACAAGAAGATGCTGCTACGTGGGAAAGGTGGCCTTCTGTTCTCTAGGGCAGAACCTAGGCACAAACAAGAGATTGTGAGGTTGTTGAAAGAAGATGGGGAAGTTGTCGCCATGACTGGAGATGGAGTCAATGATGCCCCTGCTCTGAAACTGGCTGACATTGGTATAGCTATGGGCATTACTGGAACTGAGGTAAATACTTAATTTTCCTTCTTATTGGGGGTTCACCTCAAATCACTTCTTTCTAGTTTTCTGGACATAGAGCTACCAGCCTTTTGAATTGCCATATCATTTCCCTTGGATTGTTGTTAGACAATTCAATTCCAACGACTGCTTTTATTGAAACGGATGTGGTGTTACCAGAGAATGACTGCTCATGTTTGCTGCTTTTCATATAGCCAACATACACTGGTTAACAGCATCATTTTTACTCCATAGGACATGAATTTATATGTTGTTGTTGTGCCCACAAGGCACAAGGAAGAATTTATCTGCAAATCTATGACTTGCTCATGCTATAATGTGAAGTGTTTTTTTTTTTAAAACAAATCTCTAATGTTTCAGGTTGCCAAAGAGGCCTCTGACATGGTGTTGGCTGATGACAACTTTAGCACTATAGTTTCTGCAGTTGGTGAAGGAAGATCTATTTACAATAACATGAAAGCTTTCATAAGGTTTGTGCTCTGAGAGCTTGTTTTGATTACTGTTCAAACTTTCTAGTATCTTTTTCTTGTATATATTATAGTTCTCTTCAGTCAACAGTACCAGCATACATATTTTTTCCTTGTGAGCATTCTTGACTGTCTTCCTTGGCTGCCGCAGATACATGATTTCCTCAAACATTGGTGAAGTTGCTTCCATTTTCCTAACTTCTGCCTTGGGCATTCCTGAGGGGTTGATACCTGTTCAACTTCTATGGGTCAATCTTGTCACCGATGGTCCCCCTGCAACTGCTTTAGGTTTCAATCCACCTGACAAGGACATCATGAAGAAGCCACCTAGGAGGAGCGATGATTCATTGATCACTCACTGGATTTTGTTCCGCTACCTGGTAAATGATCTCCCTTGTCTTTTACTATTCATCCCTTGAATCTGTTCGGTCATTTTTGGAGTCTTATCTTTCGAGACTATTCCTCATGACTTTTACCTTGTCTGCAGACAATTGGCCTTTATGTTGGGATTGCGACTGTCGGCATCTTTGTCATATGGTACACACATGGATCTTTCATGGGCATTGACCTTACTGGAGACGGTCACACTCTTGTCAGTTACTCACAGCTTTCGAACTGGGGCCAGTGCTCTTCCTGGGACAACTTCACGGCTTCACCTTTCACTGCTGGAACTAAAACTTTCACATTCGACGACCCGTGCGACTACTTCCACACCGGAAAAGTGAAGGCGACAACGCTGTCCCTCTCTGTCCTGGTGGCAATCGAGATGTTCAACTCGCTCAACGCTCTCTCTGAAGACAGCAGCCTGCTCACTATGCCGCCCTGGGTCAACCCGTGGCTGCTCATCGCCATGTCGGTGTCGTTCGGGCTCCACTTCCTGATCCTCTACGTGCCGTTCCTTGCTACAGTGTTTGGCATCGTCCCGCTGAGCCTGAACGAGTGGCTGCTGGTCCTGCTGGTGGCTCTCCCCGTGGTGCTCATCGACGAGGCTCTCAAGTTGGTGGGAAGGTATACAAGCTCTCCAGGCCCCAAGAGGCGGTCCAGGAAGCAGAAGGGCGAGTAGCGCGCTAACATTGACTCAGTGCTCAGTTACTAAACCATTCCATTAATCATGTAAAGATGAACCTCAGAGAAAAATGTTCTGAAGCTCCAAGCTATTCAACAATCAATACAGAAAAAAAATGCAGAAGACAACTCATTCTCACCGTTTCTGTCTTTGTTTCCACCTAACGCTAAAACAGCAACAAAGTAGCTCCTGTGAATTATGACAGAACTTGAGATGATACTTTTCAGTTTTTTGGCTGCAAGACATGTGAAGCAGGGATAGAATACAACTATGCAAGGGATTATACCTTGTTATACTTCAGGAAACATATATCTTCTATTCTATTGGCTTCGAGACCATCTTCTTGTCTTAAACTGGTCAGAGGCGTTTGAATGGCATGGTGTATGTAACATTCGTAGATAGCAAAAGCTGAAACAGGCTATATTCTGAACATGCATAAAACTGTAACAACAAATCGTACCCGTAGTTCCTCAGTAATAAAACTGTAGTGACCAGAAAGGAAAAGACAATCACAATTCACACATGATCTGTCAAGTAAACTTCAGCGAGAGGTAACATTGAAGGCTTTTTCGCTACCCTATTAGAGGCTAGAGGGATTCATCATGCAACTTTACTTTCCCTCAACTTTGATCAGCTAAGAAAATACTTGGCGCGTCCACCGATGCTATCGGCATTGGTCTCACTCAAAGATGCTCTCAAAATTTTTTTGAATGGATTTCTTTGTCAGCTTTTGAGTGCTGTCTATTGAGATGATGATTATGCTTGTTTTTGAACTTGCATATATTGTATAAGTAGTACTACTTTATACAATATTTACATCATGTTTGTGGATCAAAATAAACCAGAAAATACCCCTAATTCTAACATATTCATATTCAAATAAATACTTCCCTTAATATGGGTTTTCTAACTGTAGATGACTCTATTTTTTTATAGAAAACACAGGTCAAAGTCTAACTCCAAGCACCTAGTCCGATCCATTGGTGCCCTCAGGAAATGGTCTCGCTCAAGGGTGTTGTTTTTTTTGTAGACGATTTATTTATCTATTTTTAGTGCAATCTATTGAGATGGTTATGCTTATTTGTGAACTTGCATGTTTTGTACAAGCAGTAGTACTTTATATAATGTTTACATCATGTCTGTGGATTAAAATAAACCAGAAAATACCCATGCATGATTCTAACACATTCATATTCAAATGCTTCCCTGAAAATTGGTTTTCTAACTATATTTTTTTATAGAAAACACAGGTTAAATTAAAGTCTAACTCCAAGCACCTAGTCAAAACCCAAGACAAAATAAATTTAGTGGAGAAAAAGATCCTTCTCTTAAATGAATATTTTTTATGAAATCAATATTAGCTGCCAATTTAATTACAATTCCTTCATGCCCTGTTTATTATAGCTGTCGAGAAGGTTAAACAAACGAATTGATTTTGGCAAAAATATCACGGGTGGAGAGCAACCAGTCATGCTGCTCATGTCATTGGATGGGAAGCTAACAAACTCTTAGATAGTCATGGCATGAGCATTATAATTCACAGTTGCTGCATGTTGGATTT
Source organism: Coix lacryma-jobi var. lacryma-jobi (assembly GCA_009763385.1). Taxonomy (NCBI): domain Eukaryota; kingdom Viridiplantae; phylum Streptophyta; class Magnoliopsida; order Poales; family Poaceae; genus Coix; species Coix lacryma-jobi. The sequence continues at coordinate 157,463,831 of CM019826.1, forward strand.
AAAATGCAGAGTGCAAGGGAATATATATATATATATATATATATATATATATATATATATGTGCGTTTGGAGGAGACGATGGGGCAGCTGAGGTAGTAGTTGATTGCTGCTAGTTACCTATGCATGTGTGGGCGTTAATGAAGCGACTCATTTATCCTATGCTAGTAGTTTATCTTCAAACATTGGAGGTCACCAACGCACCATACTTAGTAAATCTATAAATAACAGAGTGATAGATGATTTTTTCCTATGAACTATTGGCACTGATCATGTAGGGCTGCTTTTACACGTCTTGGATGTTTATTGCACTAGTTGATGTAAGGTGTTTCCTTTTGTGTTGTACCATTTTTTTATTTTTCTATTATTATCATGAAAAATGGTAAATCTATTGTGTACATCTAAATATTATATAGATGGTTCTGCATGAGGATGCATTTTTAACAAATAAGCGCATGAAAAACAAAGCTATAAATATTGTGTAGCTCTACAATTTTCATATAAATTTTACTAACTACTTGTTGCTTGCTCTGCCTTTATCCATCAGCCTAACAATTTGGTACAAGAAAGGAGGGTTTAGTTGTTGTTGCTTTTTCATTATTGCTTTCCATGTTGATCAGAGGAACTTCGGTTTTTCACAATCATGTTTGCTATTGAGCCGGTATGCAAGTAGAATTTAAGAGAAGATAATAATTTTTCTTGAAAGGCGGAAGAGAAAATTTGTAGTGGTAGTGTACAATTAGTCCATTACCATGTCGGATGCCCTGAAACAGTTCAGAACTTTTGTAAAGAAAAAAACAGAAGAAAAATGTATAATTACACATGATCTCTTAAGTAAACTTCAGCGAGAGATAAAAGGACCTGGTCGGCTTATCGACGTGTTTGGGTTCTTTTAGAAAACACCCAATTTCAATGGAGATTTGAGGGGAAAATGAATTAATTTCTCCTTCAATCTCCTCTCATCTCTATGGGGAATTGATCCAGGATCCCCTTAGGTCTTGATCACAATTCACAGGCTCTCAAGGGCTGATGCTCCAGCTTCTGCTATTAATTAATAATTAATTGTCTGCACGCTGATGCTCTCAAGGGCGCCATGCGCCAACGTAAGTTCTGAACATGAGATGGGAGTTTCCACTGAACATGAACAAGTGGCTGCTGCTTGATCTGCCGGTGGTGCTCATGGACGAGCTTCTCAAGTTTGTGGGCCGGCTCTTTAGTTGGCCCGAGGGCAAATGGGACACTATGGGCCTATTATTTTAATTTTACAATATCATAAAGAAAGTAACATATACTTAAGGTCTGTTTGGAATGCGATCCCGTTTTTTTTATATTCCCATGTTTCTCTTTGAAATTTCTATGTTCTAAACACACCCTTAATAATTCTTGAAAAAGGTGAAAATTAGAGTCGATATTTACAAACTAAAAGAGCACCGATTCTTTTTCCAAAAAAAAAACCACCAATGGATCGGTAAAAAAAAAGTGAAACTACCAATAGATCTCAAAAGCGCGGCGGTATCCGGCGTTGACAACTGAGATTTTCCATAGCATACGTTCCCATATATAAATAAGCTTTTTACCTATATGGCCTTAGAAATAATGACTCTTCCTTGTATGACCCTTTTTTATTTGAACTTACTTCTATGACCTTCAAACGAATTTTTATTTCTTCTATGGCCTTCCGTCCGTTTTTGCTACTTGACATTGTTAAATCAAGGGTAAAAAGACAGTTTTACCCCTAGCATAAAAAATTTGCAAAGTTATATTTTTGTTGTATATTAAAATTAATATTAAAAAAATAAATTCACACATGACAATATTTCACATAAAAAAATATTGTTACGTATAAATTTATTTATTTAATATTATTTTAAATATACAACAAATAAATAAAATTATAATTTTTTATGCTAGGGGCAAAACGGTCTTTTTATCCTTGAATTAACACCGTCAAGTGGTAAAAACGGACGGAAGGCCATAAAAGGAATGAAAGTTTGTTTCAGGGTCATAGAGGTAAGTTCAAAAGAAAAAAGGTCACACAAAGAAGAGTCATCTTTTACAAGCCATATAGGTAAAAAGTTCTATATAAATGCTAGTACAGTAGGAGAGGACCGATGGCAAGAAAGGGAAAACTGAAGCTCCGTACGTAATTGGCCCAACAAGCCCATTAAGCAAATGAACATGCCCGCACCGCTTTCCTTCATTTTGGCCCAACCTGTATATCGTCGGTATCATTGCTATGTAAGCCCACTTTGCCCTGGACTGGGGGACTCATTGCACACGAAACAAGGCCCGCATCCTCCTCCTCATCATCATCTTCTTTTTAAATTGAAAAAAGTCTACTTTTCCTCTCTCGATTTTTGCGAAAGTATGATTTTGCTCTCTGAACTCTAAAACCAGACAGAACGTCTCCCTTAACTATTGAAACAATGCAACTTACCTCCCTAAGTGGTTTTAAAGAGTGGTCTTGCTACAATTAAGACGGTTTCGCTACAGTAACAGTGGTTTTGTCTTTTCTTTTTATTATTTATTTATGCTAAATCTTTAAAAAATCATAGTAAATCACAGAAAAATCATAAAATAGAAAATTCAATTTATTGGACTCCACATGAGTAGATCTGCACATGAACATATAATATGATATACTTTAGTAAATGTTTTTGTTGTAAGTTCAGATAAATGATTTTTTTGTAATTAAAATAAATTTATAACTATGGTATACATGATTCAATGAGTATAAATTTTTTATTATAATTTAAGATTATAATAATTACCCTACCATAAAAATTCCACTATAATTGGACTATATAAATTACAACTATGAATTATTCTAATTAATTATAGAAAAACATATAATTATATGGAATTAATTGAAATAATTAATCGTTGTAGTTTATATAGTCCAATTATGGTGGACTAATTATTGTATGTTTGAACTGTAGTAAAAATTTCATACTCATCGGATCATGTATAGCTTAATTATAAATTTATTTTATTTACAAAAAAGCATAAATATAAAGCTACAATAAAAACTTTATACTAAAGCATACCATGTTATATGATCGTTGCGTAGATCTACTCATGTGAAGTTCAACAAAATTAGATTTTCCATTTTATGATTTTTCTATGATTTACTATAATTTTTAAATATTCAGCGAAAATTTAAAAAAAAAGTGAAAAAGACAAAACCATCGTAACTGTAGCAAAACCATCTTAACTGTAGCAAAACCGCTGTTTAAAACCACCCAGGGAGGTAAGTTGCATTGTTCTAATAGTTAAGAGAGACGTTATGTGTGGTTTTGGAGTTCAGGGAGGAAGACCAGACTTTCGCAAAAGTTAAGGGAGGAAAAGTAGACTTTTTCCTTTTAAATTCTGGTATTCAACAAGGTTGCTTCTTTCTTGTATTGGGCTTTTGGTCCTCATGCTCACTGCTGCTAGATGAATTCAACGCGGGCTTCTAGGCACCAACCCAGGGTGACATGGAGCCGCTCGCCGAACACACCTCCCTCCTCCCCCCGAGACGGGCCTCGTCCACTTAGCTCGTCCTGTTGCGACGCCTCCTTCTTCCTCACGACACAATGACATCATCGCTGACGTCGTCCTTGCTCCTCACCCTTGCCCACCTCCCATCGTCCACCACTACAGTGGCGCTAGAGTTCACCAGAGCTCCTGCCATTCTCACTTCCGCCGTCGCCATAGCCATCCTCACCGCGTGAGCCGCCGCGCCTACCGCCAAGATCCTAAACTGCCCGGCCAACCATCCCGGCTATCTGTCTTTCCTACCTCCTCGATCGACAGAGACGGAACCAAGGGGGCTAGCAGGGGCCGTGCCCCCCTATGAACAGTGAATTTTTTAAATATGTATAAAAATTCAACTATATAGATAAAAAATATAAATTCACTATTTTTTGATGATAATAGTATGTTTTTTTCTGAAAATATTAAATATATATATAAATGTTGAAAATCTATTGAGACATTTATATTTATCATATTTATGAGGTATAATCGCATTGTCCGGCCCCCCTTAATCAAAAAGTTCTGGTTCCGTCTCTGCGATCGACCCCTTCCTTCTAAGACCACTAAAGTTGGAGAAGGAGAGGGGGCGATGGTGCGGGGTGCCGCCGCCGTCGCTAGAGCGAAAATGAATAGGGAGATGCCAGACCAGGCTGAGCCGCGTGGGCTGAAATTGCGCATGGGGGAGGGAGAAAAACAATGTCAGGGAGAGAGAGGGGTCTGCGCTGACTGTTCGGTGGCGAAGGTTTATGAAATTCGTCTCCTATCCTATGTGTAAGATAGGGCTAGACTCTGAATTACCACAACATCACATCGTCATAGATTGACACATGGAGGGGATGATCATGTGTGCAACTACGTATTACTTTTATGCATGCTTATAGACTGATAGACTGGTCTAAAACAAAATGTCTGATTAGTTAAAGTACGTACTATAGTCTCAGTTTAATGTTACTTTTACTACGTACTCCCTCCGTCCCTAAATAAGTGTCGTTCTCGCTTCCCGAGAAAAAAATGTCGGCAATTATATATTAAAATATATTAATATTTATGTTAAGTAATTAGTATCATCGGAAAAATCTTTACATCTAGTTTTTTAACAAAATTATTTGGAGATATAAATATTGCACATATTTTCTACAAATTGAGTCAAACATGTGGCACGCACACCAACGGCGACACTTATTTAGGGACGGAGGGAGTACATGTTATAGACGGATAGGAGTGTGCTGGACTGTGCATACAACAGATAACTGCCTAAAACAAAAGGTGTGATTAGTTGCCTATACTTTTTTTTTGTTTGGGTGATTGCTCTACGAGTCTTAGAATAATTTTTACTTTTACTGTATATGCTTAAAAATTGACAGACAGACAGTGGACACACATATATAACGGGCCTGAAAACGAAGTGACTTAGGACATGTTTAGATTCTAAATATTTACAAGATTTCCCATCACATCGAATCTTTAGACGCATGCATGAAGTATCAAATGTAGGTAAAAAAAATCACTAATTGCACAGTTTGTTTGTAAATATCGAAACGAATCTTTTGAGTCTAGTTGGTCCATATTTGGACAAAGTTTGTCAAATAACAACGAAAGTGCTACATGAACTTTACATCCAAAATTCTTCCAAATAAACACGCTCTTAGGCCCGGTTTGGTTGTTACCAGGGGATTTTATGAATCTCGATTAAAAAAAAACTTAGAATACTAGAATCTCATCTAAACCGGTGAAATTCTATTGAATTTTAACGTACAGACACAGAATCGAGCACACATTAGATTTTTCTCTGAATTTTTAGAATCCACCGGGATTAATCAAACTGCACCTAACTCTAGAATACACTCCTTCGCCTAAACACTCTACGTACTGGTAGCAAGTACTGAGGTTGATACTGAATCAAACTGCAACCTAGGCCACTTGTCAAAAAGAAAAGAAAAAAAGAAAACTGCAACCTTATGTTACAAGTTGCGCAACAACATAAGAAGCTGATCTCTCCACTTTCTTTCTTTTGTGTTGCTTGAATTCAAAGGAGAGCAGCAATGCAATGGACAAGGGTCCCTATTCTATTGCTTGATAAAAAAAGAGCAGCATGCAAAGGTGTTCCAGATATCTTTCTTGTTTGGCTCCAAAAGCCAGACAGTTACTTAGTAGGTGGCAAGCATATATAAAACTCTCTTTCAAACAAATAATTCGTAAGGAAAAAAACTCATATATAGCTACAACGTATGCTTGTCACCACTTTGTTTTCCTTGATTGTGAAGTGAAAGGATCGGAAAGCAGCATGCAAAAGTGTTCCATATATATATATATATATATATATATATATATATATATATATATATATATATATATCTTGGCCGGGTCCAAACTCCAAACCCACATTTTTTTTATTTTCAACCTAAAACTACCCAAAATAATTTGAAAACACAATTCTTTTGGCACAACAAAAAGGGTAACATGTGTAACTTATTTTTTAAAGTTATTTTAAAAATCCTTACTTAAAAATAGGTTAGACATAAAAAAATCCCAAGTCAGGTAAGCACAATGGAAAACCCCTCATCCCCAGCCCCACACCTACACTCACAACCCCACACCCCCTACCCCCCAACGAAAAAAAAAATATAAACCAATCTCATTACTAGCTGCGTTGGCATCGATCTCGAATCCTAGTGCAATCACTTTCAAAAAAAAAAAAAAAATCCTAGTGCAATCTCAATCTTATGGGCTAAATCATTTCCATACTAAGCTCAAGCTCACCACCTGGCAGTCTTTGTGTACAAATAAACTAAAGATGAAAACCTTGCAGAGTTGTTCGGTTGATATTTTTTTGCGGCTAATAAGCTGACTACTATTATTTTGTTGTGAGAAAAAAACATTGTACCATAACTGACAGTCTGATAAGTTCAAATGAACATGGCTCAACTTGCAGGTCTTGATGACTACATGCATGCACACTAGTAGTAATTTTTTCTACCACAATACTAGTACTAGAGTGCTCTGTTGCCTTGCTCTTACCTTGACACTAATCCAGCGTAAGCAATGAGCTAGTATTAGTTAAGCCTAACAAACGAAACAATGGGATCCAAGCAGTCCTCAGACACAGTAAACAAAACAAGTGGTGGTCTTTGCACAGTGTCATGACTCATGTGTGGGTTGAATAGTCACACACACACACGCAGAGGCTGCAGGGTGCAGGTGCACACATATCCAGGCACAACACAAGGCAAGGGGCTTGGCTTTTGGACTGGAGTGTGGAGTGTGGAGCAGACACGAGAGCAAGGCCAAAGGGTGGTCAAACAAAGTTTAACTGCCCCTCTTGTGACCCGAATGAATATGCCTACTGCAACTTTTAATAAGCACCCTGTGCCTGTGCCTGTGCCTGTGCTGTGCTGTGCACCCCCAGCAATAGAGCACTACTACATATACAGTGAGATAAAAAAAAGCATGTATGTGTGTTTAACTTTAACCCCACCGTAATGTAAGGAGGGGATAAATCATAAACAAATAAATAAAGAGAAAAGATGAACGTGAGGTGCCAAGCAAAGCAAAGCAAAACCCATCTCTCTCTCTCCGGTTGGTGGCCGTCCACCATTTGCATCTGCTGATCTGCACTGCCATTTTCCATTGCCATTGCTGCTGCATCTGCATGTGTGTGTGAGAGAAACATCAGGCATGGTGATGATGGCTTAGCTGGAGGAATGCTAGCAGCTGCCATTGCCATTGCCAATGTCAGGCTTTGAGAAAAGCTTATTACCATCCCATCCCATCCCATCAGCTGGTGGTTAGTTAATCACTAATACCCCATGGAGTAATAAGTACTTACTTACTTCAACATGGTACTATGGCAGCCGTCTTTAACCGTTTGGGGGTCTTTTTGACCGCCTGCCTTGGCTTTGCTTGCTGCAAATGCAAGCCCCTGGTCCCTGCTCCTGCTTTCCCTGGTGGCTTGGGCACGGCACGACACGACACGGTTCACAGTCAGAAACCAAGCCGGCATGGCATTGAATTCAATCGAACGCCAGCCAGCCAGCCGTGCTATTGTATCAGTTATCACTGCCTGGGACGACAAAGGCTTGATGAGCATGTAGGCGTGGACTGCCAATGCCAAACGGAACAATTCTCACGGTTTTTACCGCCATCACCCAGAAGAAACTAATAAGAAGCTGTGTGCCATGTTTGTTTGTATGTATAAGAAGCTGACTGAAAATCTTACACTATAACTAATAACTAATGCAGGAAAATCAGTACGAGGATTGACCAGATACTAATGCATACTAACAAAGAAGAGATGGTATATTTTTAGGCAGCTGAAATTTTTCAGACAACAATCTTACATAACTAGTACAATTACAAAAAAACAACTTACAAGAAATACAATTCATAATTTTGTTTGAGTCTTTTTCATAGCCAAACAATGACAAGATTAGAACAACAATAACAAAATAAGAGGCAGCTGGTGTTGTGTCACACGGTACATACCATCCTTTTGCCTCCTAACAGCAACACACCTGCATCAACCAAAGAATGAAAAAAGTGAGGAGATGGTGCCAATTGTTTCCAAACCAAAATCCAAAACTAATCACTACGCTAACCAAAACCAAACAAGCCAAGCGAAAGCGAGATGATCCTGACCGATCATAACATCCACTGCCATTTCTATCGTCACAGTACACTACAGTAGCTTGCAACACAGACCCAACATAACCAACCTCTCGTGCCCGATCACTCACTGCAACAACTTGCCTTCAACTTCCTTTTTTTTAAAAAAAAAACTTACCTGCAACTTATTTTTTGTATTTTGTTTTTTTAAAAAAAAAAATTGCATGCATTTGTTGTGTTTGCAATCCATTGTCTCCATGTTCTCCTCAAAAAAGAAAAAAAAAATCCATTGTCTCCTCCATGACTCCATCCATTCGTCCCCTGCCCAACAAACAACACAAATACAGAGCACCGCCCAAAACCCTATAAACCATCTCCCATCTCTCTGGCACCCCTGTCTTCTTCATCATCATCATCATCTAGCACACCACCAGCAGACGTCCCCTGTCTTCTTCATTCATCCTTCTGAAATTCCAATCCCCTTCTCCTCCCTCCCAGTCAGTCGGTCAGTCGAGTCCCAGAACGCCGACGAGCTCCAAAGCTGGCATTGGCACTGCGGCAATGGCGAGGCCACCCACAATGGTGATCCAGGACGACTACATCGACATGGACCTGACACCGGCGGCCACGCCGGTGCCGCCGCCATCCTCGCCCCGCTTCGAGTTCCAGAGCGCCGGCGCCGGCGGCGACGCCAGGCACAGGGAGGCGGCGTTCGCGTCCCCGGCGGACGAGCTGTTCTACAAGGGCAACCTGCTGCCGCTCCACCTGCCGCCGCGGCTGCAGCTCGTGCAGAGGCTCCTCCAGGACCAGGAGCAGCAGCAGCCGGCGCAGCGAGGGGCAAAGCGGGACGCGGAGTCGGATGCGGCGGCGGCGGCGGCAGAGGGCGGGGACTCCGACGCCGACGCCGGCAGCAAGGCGTGCGCCGCCAAGAAGCCGTCTTGGGCCAAGAAGCTCAAGGTGGTGAAGCGGTGGGCGTCGAGGGAGTACATCCGGTCGCTGTTCCTGGCCAGGCCACCGCTGCCGAGCGACATCGTGGCCGCCGCCGCCGGCGCCGGCGCCAGCGCCAGTGGCCACGGCATCGGCAGCGTCAGCGCGAGGGGGAGCGTCCTGGAGCAGGAGGCGGCGTGCCAGTGCAACCACCGCAAGTCCTTCTCCGGCATCATCCGGAGAGTGCGCCTCGTGGCGACCAAGGCGCCCGGGACCTCGCCGCTGTGCTCCTCGTCCTCCTCCTCGTCGTCGTCCACGCCGTCGTGCGGCAACGCGAATGGGTTCTTCTTCAGGACGGCTGCGCCGGCGTCGGCGGCGGCAGGGACAGCGCCGGCGCTGAAGCGGAGCAGCAGCGCCGGGTCGTCCGAGGAGGGCGCCATCCAGGGCGCCATCGCGCACTGCAAGCGCTCCCAGCTGCTGCAGCCCGGGATGCTGGCCTCGTCGGCGGCGGCAGCGCGGAGGAGCGTCAGCGACGTCATGTTCTACTCGGTGACCAACACGCCCAGAGCCTCCTCCGTGGCCGCCGGCGAGGTGGCGCAGGAGAGGCGGCAGGAGATGTGCAGGGGCTGATGCCATGGCTCATCCCATTGCCGCCATGGATGAAAGCAACATTCTTTTGTTTTTCATTTTTGTTTTTCTTTTGCTTGTGAAGATGATGAGCAATGTGCTGTGGATTGCTCCTGTGATGATGAGGGCGCAATGTGCTGCTGTGATTGTTTCCCCAGTTCCCTTGATTCTTCGTCACCTTCTCCGAGCCAAGGATTTTTCTCACTTGAGCTGTTCATACTCAGTTACTGACATTATTCTTTATTTCATTTCCCCAGCTGCAGTGCAGCTCATCCTCTGTTGCATTCTTCTCTATCCCCATCTCAAAGGCTCTGCTGCTGCTGTGCTAGTGCTCACTGACTCATCACTCCATTGTTGGGGTGGGGGGGAGGTAGGGTAGAGCAGGGCACAGCACGGCACACTGTTTGAATAAATGATGCAAGGGTGGCACTGACTTGGTGGCAGATTTGATTCCGCTCCCAAGTACCCAGCTTGACCATACTCCCCCGTACAAATCACTCTACTCCTGTTGTTTGTTGCAGTCAATGGGATCCACTGCTTGCACCTACCCTTGTACTGTGTGTGTACTACTCCGTAGATACGTACAGTCTACAGTGTACTGTACGTACAATAGCACTCCAGCACAGACAGGTCTCCTGCTTACTACTGTACGTTAAGCAAAAGCAGAGATATCTCTGCATCTGCATCTACCACGCCGCTCCCTTGGCTTCGAAACAAAGCTTATAGCTTTGGAACAGTCGTCTCGCCCCTGCTCCATGGAAATGCTTGTTCTTTTGCCAACATGAAGCTTTTAAGGAAGAACCCCTAGGTGAGCAAGATTACGACGGTCCCATACTCCCATTGGATGGATCATCCATCCAAATGATGCGTCCGCGAACAAACAGATCAGCAAAAGCAAAGCAGCGTTAGATTAGGAAATTGCAGTTCAGGCATCTGGATTTTTTTTTCATCTGAAAAAGCCAAACCATTTGAATGTTTGTTTGTACTCCTTTTCAGATTTATTATTTACCGGTGCTTGTGAGCCCAAGATGCATGTGCCTTTTTGTATTTGTGGGGTGTGCCAGCCTGAAGTCCTGAACTGAACAGCTACAAGCCGAGTAGAGCAGCATTGGGCACTGAAAAGCCGAGCGCCTTTGAGCTGAATGATCCCCCCCAGCTCTCAGCTCTCCTCACCCCACCATGGCTTCTTGTCCTGTGATCTGATAGAGATGTGTCATGCAATCCAACAAGCACAAGAGGACCAGGCCATGAGCACGGGCATTCAGACGAGCCACATATAAGAGAGAGCTTTGTGCAGACCACAATGCAAACTCCAGTCCAGAGATTCCTTCACCGTCCATGTCCATCCCTCTGTGAGTGGCTGGCTGCTGTTAAAAGCCACAGGCTTTGAGCACACTACCACCAGCAGAACCAGAATACCAGGCGGATGGAAATGGAATGCAGCAAACCATTTGCCTGCAGCAAGGTAACAAACCAAAGAATCTTCTCAGAGGAGAGGAGGAAAAGGCAAGCGAGCTGGGCTGCTGGGGCTGGCCCTGCTAAAGTGGCCAGCCAGCCACTGAGAAAAGGTTTCACCTTTCTGTTTCTGGTGTTCAGGAGGAGGGAGAAGAAATAGGAAAGGCGAAGGAAGGAAGGAAGGGGAGAGATTTGCAATCACAACAAACTGGAAAAAGGGTGCAAAAGCCTGGGTGTACTGGCAGCCCCACTTTGGTTCGTGTGCATACGTCCTTAGCGAATAACTAGGTCATCATCGTTTAGAATGATTGTCGTCTACTAGTCTACTGGACATGCATGAACAAGCTCGACCACCACCCCAGCTCCAAATGATGAAGGGTAAAGTTCAGAAATACTCCTAGACTCGAGGGCAGTGGGGGCAGGATTTGTTCAAGATGGTTGCAAGACAGAGCCATTAAGTTGGCAGATGGAGCAGAAGAACATTGGGTTTGCTGCTAACCCGTTTGCATCTGGTATGGTATGGCTATGGCTGCAGGCCAGCGGCAGACGCTAGGACCCAGGAAGAGCAGCAGATGGTTTGACTGGCAGGTCAAAGATGGAGTATAAACAAATGCATACAGTAACAGACAGGCATCAGCATCACTGAACAACCCAAATCGACCAAGGTATGGCACTGTACTGTATTTTATTAGTTTGCAAAGATACAACAGCAAGGCAGCAGGACAGGGGCATCACTGCTTCATGCCACAAAGAAAAATGTTAGTATATTATACTCCTAGAGATGAAAAAAATAATATATGTGTTTTTTACCATTGAAAGACAACAGATCTGACAAAAAAGGATTCGTACCTGCAGTCTGGGGGCAGGAGGCACCAACTTCATCCCTTGTTTGATTCCTGGATCCAAACCGGCAAACATAAGAATATTTGATAAAATTTTGTTAGGAGATGCCTCCAAAACTCAACAGTAGGCTGAGTTTATCTCTGGTGAGACATGCCAAAATCACTGCTTGGCCACTTTCTGAACTTGCAATGACAGCAGCCAGCAGGAACAGGGTTAGTTCCCAGGGAAACATTTGCCGGTTCTTCAACCAAAGCACCAACAATTCCCTTCGGGCTTAGGCTAGTCACGTGCAGGTTTTCACATTGTGGAGCTGCATCTGCATGGTTGTGGGGACTCAAAAGTACTCTGAATTCTCAAGCTGGCCATCCAGAAACAGTCCTCGATAAATACAACAACAACAACAACAACAACCAAGCCTCTTAGTCCCAAACAAGTTGGGGTAGGCTAGAGTTGAAACCCAACAAGAGACCCTAGTCACGGTTCAGGCACGTCAATGGCTGCTCTCCATGCATTTCTATCCAAACATAAATCTCTAGGTATATCCCAACTTTTTACATCTCTCTTTATTGCCTCCCCCCACGTCAATTTCGGTCTACCTCTACCTCTCCTCACATGAAAATCTTGGGCTAAAACTCCACAATGCACTGGTGCCTCCGGAGGTCTCCTTTGGACATGACCAAACCACCTCAACCGATGTTGGACCAACTTTTCTTCAATTGGTGCTACCCCTAGCCGGTCACGAATATCGTCATTTCGGACTCGGTCCATCCTTGTGTGGCCACAAATCCAGCGCAACATACGCATTTCTGCAACACTCATTTGTTGGACATGTCTTCTTTTAGTAGGCCAACATTCTGCTCCATACAACATAGCCGGTCTAATCGCCGTCCTATAAAACTTGCCTTTGAGCTTTTGTGGTACCCTCTTGTCACAGAGAATACCAGATGCTTGGCGCCACTTCATCCACCCCGCTTTGATCCTATGGCTAACATCTGCATCAATATCTCCATCCTTCTGTAACATCGATCCAAGATACCGGAAGACATCTTTCTTAGGCACCACTTGGTCTTCCAAGCTCACCTCTCCCTCTTCCTGTGCAGCATTGCCGAAATCACATCTCATGTACTCAGTCTTAGTCCTGCTTATTCTAAACCCTTTGGACTCAAGGGTCTGCCGCCACAACTCTAGTTTCCTATTTACTCCTGTCTGACTCTCATCAACTAACACTACATCGTCTGCAAAAAGCATACACCAAGGGATATCTCCTTGTATGTCCCTCGTAACTTCATCCATAACCAAGGCAAAGAGATATGGGCTCAAGGCTGACCCTTGATGAAGACCTATTTTAATCGGAAAGAAATCAGTGTCACCATCATTTGTCCGCACACTGGTCTCGACGTTGTGGTACATGTCCTTGATGAGGGTAACATATTTTGTTGGGACTTTATGTTTGTCCAAAGCCCACCACATAACATTCCTTGGTATCTTGTCGTACGCCTTCTCCAAGTCAATGAAAACCATGTGTAGGTCCTTTTGCTCCCTGAACCGCTCCATAACTTGTCTTATTAAGAAGATTGCTTCTATGGTTGACCTTCCAGACATGAAACCAAATTGGTTCATGGATATCCGCGTCGACCCTCGCAATCTATGCTCAATAACTCTCTCCCACAACTTCATCGTGTGGCTCATCAACTTAATTCCCCGATAATTAGTGCAGCTTTGGACGTCTCCCTTGTTCTTGTAGATTGGAACCAATATGCTTCTTCTCCACTCCTGAGGCATCTTGTTTGAACGATAGATATTGTTAAACAACTTGGTTAGCCATACTACAGCTATATCCCCGAGGCATCTCCACACCTTGATTGGAATACCATCAGGACCCATCGCTTTATCCACTTTCATCCTTTTCAAAGCTTCTCTAACCTCCTGCTCTTGGATCCTCCGCACATAGCGCCTATTGGTGTCATCAGATGAGTCATCCAACCGAACGGTGGAGTTCTCATTCTCCCCATTGAACAAATTATCAAAATATTTTTGCCACCTATGTCTAATCTCATCTTCCTTCACCAAGAGTTGCTCCCTCTTATCCTTAATGCACTTGACTTGGTTGAAGTCCCTTGTCTTCTTATCACGAGCCCTAGCCATCCTATAAATGACTTTCTCTCCTTTCTTCGTATTCAAACGTTGGTAAAGATCCTCGTAAGCCCGCCCCTTCGCCTCCCCCACCGCTCGTTTTGCAGCCTTCTTAGCCACCTTGTACTTTTCTATGTTGTCCGCGCACCGGTCTTGGTACAAGCACTTATAGCATTCCTTTTTTTCCTTAATAGCCTTTTGCACATCTTCATTCCACCACCAAGTGTCTTTTGGATCGCGACCACTTCCTTTAGACACTCCAAGCACCTCTGCGGCAACCTTCCGAACGCAAGTTGCCATCTTCTCCCACATGTTGTTTGCATCTCCTTCGTCTTTCCAAGGGCCCTCATCAATAACTCTTTCTTTGAAGCCCTTCAATGTGTCTCCCTTTAAATTCCACCACTTTGTCCTCGCACTCTTGGCTTGTTTGACCCTACGAGCATGCACCAGGAAGCGAAAATCGGCCACCAATAGCTTGTGTTGAGAAACCACACATTCCCCAGGTATCACCTTACAATCCTCGCAAGTGTGTTTATCCCCCCTTCTTGTAAGGACAAAGTCGATCTGGCTAGAGGAACGACCACTACTAAAGGTCACTAAATGGGAAGGTCTCTTTCTAAAGAAAGTGTTGGCTATCATCAGATCGAAAGCTGTAGCAAAATCTAGGACATCCACCCCCTCCTGGTTCCTACTACCATAACCGAAACCACCATGAACCGCCTCAAAACCTGCACTTGAAGACCCTACATGGCCATTTAGGTCCCCTCCTATGAAGAGCTTCTCACTGCTAGGTACAGCTCTAACCAAGCCATCCAAATCTTCCCAGAACTGCCTCTTAACACTCTCATCATGGCCTACTTGAGGGGCATAAGCACTAATTACGTTTAGAACCATATCACTAACGACAAGTTTAACTAAGATAATCCTATCTCCTTGTCTTCTCACCTCCACTACTCCATCCTTCAGGCTCTTGTCAATCAAAACTCCTACTCCATTAATATTTGAAGTTGTCCCTGTGTACCAGAGCTTAAAACCAGTATTTTCCACCTCCTTCGCCTTCTGACCCTTCCATTTAGTCTCTTGGACGCACAAGATATTTACACGCCTCCTAACCGCTGTATCAACTAACTCTCTTAACTTACCCATGAGGGACCCTACGTTCCAACTGCCTAGACGAAACCTAGTTGGCTCGACTAGCTTCCTTACCCTTCTCACCCGCCGAGTCAGATGAGAAGACCCTTGCACATTTTTCACCACATCCGGGCGCCGATGTGGCGCGCCACTAAGGATGCGACGACCCGATCCTTGCTCACTTGGCACCATGCCCAGATCACGACACGGCGCGTCACGGGGGTGACGACCCGGCCCTTGCTCATTTGACACCATGTCCGGGTTCCGACATGGCGCGTCGCTAAGAGGGTTACGCCCCAACGGGATTCTTTTGGGTTTCATCTCCATAAGGTTAGCTAGGTTTTTACGTTGGCTCGCCAAGCCTATCACAACCCTCCTCCTTAACCAGGGCTTGGGACCTGCTATGTTGAGCCACCATAGACACCCCAACATAGGCGGAGTTAGTCCTCGATAAATAAATAGTTAAATACCCATCATGAAAAAAAACTGGGATCCATGATACAAATAACAAATCTTGACTGTTTTCAGAATCAAAGCGTATTTCTTTGGAAACAATATAACTGTGTTGCATTATTTGTCTAGTGTTCAAAGAGAAATACAAGTAAAGAATCATCTGTATCTGTCTGCAACCTGACTGTAGTGGGATAAAGTCATCTACTGAATCTACTGACATATAGGAAACCAGAAACCCAAATGAGGGTAGCATTTAGCACACCTTTTGCTCTTCAGTTTGTGTTTGTTCATGGGGAATTAGGAGACATGCATAACAGGACAAGCAAGCCTCGGTAGAGAACTAAATACAACAGCCAAAGTTGAGCTAGATCAAACAAGGAAGGGGCCCATATGTAGGTTGCAACGCCAGGCATGCTGGATTACTTTTCTCAGCACGACTCTCTAGTATTTTAAAAAATGAAATAAGAACACCATCATGTATATCAAACTATATTGCAGAACAAGCTGGCTAGATTCTTTTAAGAAAAAACATAAGGGGCATTATTTTATTAGCTAATTTGATGGGACATATAATACAGTAGGAGATTGGATGATCTTCCAGTGTCTCCTTTACAGTTAGAAGCCTACAAATACCTATAACAAGCAGTTGATAATAATGTATTCTTAGGTTCCAGTTCTCCATACAGAAAACAAACTCTGAAGTCAAGCTTTCACTGACTCCAATAGTCCAATCTACAGCCTACCTGGTATATAATTTGAACGGGAGACCAATCTGCTTAACAATGTTCCCTCCTAATTTCCTAGAGCGATTAGATTACAGATCAACTCTGAGCTTAAGTGTGAACACAGGTTAAGCCTTATAGATGGTTTGCTCTTCTGACATTATTTTCTTCAAACTTTATATTTCTCCAGTACTTAAATTCTGGACTAACTGCTCAGGATAAGACTTATGTCTGCTGAAGTAACCTGAGTTTCACTCCTGCTGTCAAATTCTGCAAACAACCGCTTCAAAGTGATTTGCATGATTGTATCTAGCCATTGCTATTCATTACGTATGCACCTCTAAGTTTGTGCAAGGAGGCAAGCCCGAGTAATTGGGGCTGTCAAACATAGCATTCCATCAATCAAAGTAAACATCACATCCCCAGAGTAAAGCTATTTAACAAATAAATGTATACACCAATTTATGTTCATTAAATTTCATATTGCATTATTAGAAAGCATCTCTATGTCAAACACCTATAGTTATCAAAGGAACTCCTTAATGTTAAGGTACTTTTTCAGGCTGTCAGTTTGTACTAAGCAGAGATACAATCAAACAGATGAAGAGCATGCTAACTCGTGAAAATTATAAAAATCATAAAGAAGGACAAGTGGCACATACTATCAAAAGGCAACACATACACCATTTTCTTGTTGACTAATTCTATATATTTCTATTAGGTGGCATCTTTAAGTTGTGGAACACTGGAAAAGAAGTGATGGTAAGGACCTATATAAGTATTCTGGGTTTTATAGAGGTTGTCAGTTGGTACACTTGGCAGTGCTACAGATCAACAGGATGATAGCTCATGTAAAATCCCCTTTTAAAAAGGGATAACTGGCACATAACACCCAAAAGGAAGTAAACCTCTGTGAGAATATATTTATTGTACAAGCAACTGGTATAAGAAGTCAAACCACTTATACCTACTGTCAGTTAATACAGGTGACAAGAATGATTGCTCAAGGGAATTAAAAACATCTTACAGGCACTGAGGGGCAGTATCCATATACTATTACTATCGGAACTCTGTGATATCTATGAAGAGGTAGGAGCACAATCAACACTCATCACGAGCTTCAGTTAGCCTGACGACAATCTGCATAGATTACGAAAATTATAAAAAAGACAAAATGAAGCAATCATTCTTGCACTGTTGGTGCAATGTTGTTACCTTGGTTTTATCATTAACACCGATATAATCGGATAGCTTCTGGTCCATGGCTAGTTCTTTCCCAGCCCACCAAATCTGTATTCTCTCATGCTTGTAGTCTGGGATTCGCATAGAAGAAAAGAATAGATTGTAAGCAGATGCCATATCAAGGTTTATGCACTTGATGAAAGGTTGAAATACAGGTACAACAAAACTAGTAGAAAAAGGAAAGTACAACCTATGTAGTGATAAACTGAATTTCTCTCCTGAACTATTGCATATAGATGTTCATTTTGTTTGTCTTCTGAAAATTGCATCTATCTATGTTGTGTGTGCTACCTGATGATGACTCCTGCAGAGACAATGCCTCCGGAGGTTCTTGTAGCGCAGTAGCACATTTCTTCTCAATGGTCTTGATATGTTCCCTTAAAGCACGAGGGGACAGGAATCTGTTGCGCTGCACTTGCTCCTGTAAGAAAATTCAGAGCCCTGTCAAAATCTCGTTCAGTGGATAGGACCTGAAAGTTCACTACATGTGCTAAATCAGATTTACAATATGTCCTGTGAATAAGTTCCAGCTAGTCGTGCAGAGCAGTGTTTTTCTGTTTAATCGGCGATGAACAGAACAAAATGCTACTTCTGCTTCCTTTCCCCAATCTAATATAGAGATCGTGTCATTCACTTTTTAATTTCACAAGCGAAGTAGAGTGGAAGTGGACTCGAGCATGGTAGCCCTTAACCGGTGAATGCGTGTGCATGGTACTCAAACCTGTAAAATTAGCACACATTCATTGTCGAGGTTTACTGAGAAACATAAGGGCCTCTGCTCCAGGCTTTGAGTGACAGAGTAAAGCAGTCTCTTGTCATACTACCAGTAGCAGTAGCACACATTCTTTCTAGTAAACCAGATCGATCGAGAATGACGACTCTCGGGGCCAGTGTACTCAATCATAAAATGTACTAACTAGTACTTCGTAACTACTAACACTGGTGAACAAACTACGTACTTGAACTCCCAAATCAACAAGAGGTCGATACTGATACACCAAACGCAACTCGCATCTAATTCAAAATTTCAAACTAAGCCTAAGTTCTCTCGGGCAGCAGAAGCGTGAGAGAAAACAGCGAGGGAGGGAAAACAATGCTGACCTTGGAAGCGTAGGCCTCGGCCTCATCCAGCGCCCTCTCGAGGTCGGCCGTCATGCCTGCACCCGCACACCTCGCTGCGGATCGCAGAACCGGCCACGCCGCGTCAGTACGACTCGACCGGCGTCCCCCCACACGACGGGAGGTAGGACTAATACGACAGACGGGGTCTCTGGGTGAAGTCTCTCTCTCACCTCGGAGGCGGCGGCAGAGGGAGAGGAGCGCGGCCTGGAGCCCCGCGAGCGCGGCGAGGGCGGCCGCGACGTCCGCGACGGCCGCGGAGGCGGCGCACTCGTACAGGAACTCCGTCTCCTCGTCCCTGTCCTGCGACGGGCAGGAAGAGGAAGCGGAGGCGGGCGCCGCCGCCCTCACGTGCAGCACGACCATCTCGCCCCCGACCCCGAAGGTTCCAGAAGCTTCGGCTCGCTCCTGGGGACACGGAACGGGAACGGTACACGACGAACACGACGCGGAGCGGCGGCGGTCAGGGCCAGCAGGGGTTCATTTTTGTAATTCGTCAGCGCTAATCTTGGCCGCACAGGGCCGATCCAACGGCCAAGAGGCAGCCAGGGGGCGGATGGTACGGCCCATGCGCATCCCTACGTGACGGGTCGCTGAGTGCGTCTGCGATATGCGCGCAGGAGAGAGGTGTTGTTCGACGACTGATTTTAGCTATTTTAATAGTGCTTTACGAGAGAGAATAAACTACTGATTTTAGCTATTTTAATAGTGTTTTACGAGAGAGAATAAACTACGACTAATAAAACAAACGAACATTATGATATAATATATATTCAAATCATAATAACATCAGAGCATGTTGCCGTTCCCGTGTCGTTTGTGGTTGGCAATGGACCAATGTCTCGGTTTGTGTGTTGTTTTGTTTTGAGATGAGAGATGTGGTCCGTAACATGGGCCGTCTTTTCAAGCTTTTCTCGGATATATAGTTCTCCAACGGATCTGAAGTTCTGAACTCAAGTGGCAGAATTAGTGATCTCATCAACCGACTAAATTCGGTATCAACGTCCACTATGTTCTACCATGTCACCATAGGATAATTCTGTTGTCACTGAAAACCCTGGAATACAGGAATGTGAACGGTACTATAAACTAGTAGGATTCTTAAAATCAGTAAACCTGTTCCCTGCTATATTTTGCTTTCAAACGGTGCAAATTGCAAGAGACGGGCACGGAAAAAAGGAAAAAAAAAGTTTTAAGCTGATGGTTGCTCTGGGTATGTACGTCGAAATGGCCCGGTATGCACACGATGTTGCTGATCACTCTTTGTTTGTGCCAAGGACCAGGGATTTCAGTTCTGGCATCAGCCTTTCTTCCAGATCTTCCTTCTTTTCTCGCATTCGATCTGATGTGCAATCTTCTTCCTACAGGGCAGAGAGATGGTACAAGTTCATGGTTTCACTTTGTTCCCGTCCTAGAAGATTGTACGTTGTTTAAACATCATGCTCATGCATGAATAATGAATAAACGTGCAGAGTAACATGCAGTTGGTAGTCAGTAAAAATGTATGGTTGTGATATATATTGCTAGAGGATGCACTTCTGTATCAAGGTTTTTTTTTTTTGCTTGACTTGACTTCTGTATGCAAGTTGTGATGCTTAGGCGTATGTGTCCTCATAATAGCAAAAGTTAAGCCAATGAATATTTACCACCTACAGCATGGCTTTTCAAATAGATCAATCTGGGGATCTATAAAGTTTCAGCATTATGCACTACAAGTTTCAAGTGAATCAAATACGTATTGCAAAAAAATCTACAGTTTTTCTCCAATTCAAGTACATATAAGTTTGCAGTTGTGTAAGTGGACTTACATCGTCAGTAGCAGCAGCTTGTAATGCTAGAAGTTTCACAGTAGTGCTGTGATAATCAGCCAATACCTTGTAGGTTGAAGCTGGTAGCTTGTCCTGCAAAATGGTGAAGTTTATCATTATGAGATGTGGGATAAAAATTCTTCTGGAAGCCAAATGACAAATATGCAGGTCAATGTGTCAAAACAAATGGATCATGAACCTACCATCTTTAACTACTGTTGCTACAGAAGATAATGCTCTGCCAGAACTACAGAAGAATATCTAACAAGAAATGGAAGTGAGAGTACTTGTAACTACCTTCAGCAGTGTGACAACAGCACCGACAGCCCTTCCTGGTGCCTGAAGAGCCTTATTATATGCCTACAAAATATTAAAACAGGACACAAATGAGATCAATATAAGAATATAGAATGACGATTTGAGAAATAAAAAGGAGAAAATACATAATCAAACAAACCTGCAGAAAAAGCAAAGCAACGACTTTTGGAAGAAAGGAAACAGGATCATTCTCTGATGAAACTTGTGCTGTCAAGTCCTTCATTGCATATATTAAAGTGTCAAATAATTAGCAATAGAAAGTTTAAGGCATAAAAGCAATTAACATGCCAGACAAATACAAAATTCTTTGTTCAGTACACTGTATACTATATGGAATCGTCCTTTTCCCACAGCAATACTTTCAACAGTCTAAACCCTAAAAATCATCATGTCAAACTAAAAATCTTTGTAATATGATCATAGAGATTTTGACATGTATTCTGGTACTTGTGCTTGCACCATTTCAAAGCTAAATACATAAGCAGTGTATGCTCATCGAGTGATGGAGATACTAATATCACCGTATAACCGATATGCAATTCTTAGCAAACTATTATTAAGCCAGATACAGAAAATCCAAACAAACAGGGGAACAAAGAGAAAGAACTACAGTACATCAGTTTCCAAAACCCTACAAGAGGTTCCAGCTTTCCCAGAGTTTGCTTAACTTTCAATTTGAGCTTTTCATCATTTAATTTTGGGGCATATACCTATCTAATGAATGTGGTTTAGGATGGATGTGGTTTAGGGGATGATCTGGCTAAAATTTGGAAACCAACTGGTTCAAACCAGTTCTCTGAACTCTGTAGTGCAGTCCAGAAAGCAAAAAACATACCTTGCGATAGGAATGCAGCATTGTCCTCTCTAATCTTTTATCAAGCTTCTTAAATGTCAAACCACTGCTTCCAAAAAAATGATTAAGCACTTTGATAACTATGAAAAGTGTGGGTCACAGTCACAAACATTACATATTACCTTTCCTCCAGTATATCTCTTAAGGCATCCATAAATGAATCAAATCTCTGCCATGAATTATTCACAGAAGGTTAGAAAGAAACATAAATTCCAGGTCATATTGGACATTAAAAAGCTTCATTATATATTGAAACAGCAATTTGTAATTAATGTTAGACAATAAGAACCATAATCACGTGCTTGAAAATGTGTGTATTTGATGAAGTAATTATATATGACTTTTTAGGTATGCCAAACTTCTCATAAGCATGATTTAGTAAAATCTAAACCACTGTCTAAAGCGACATTTTGAATTAGACAAGTTTTTCTTACATGACATACCAAGAACAAATTCAATACTTATTCTTTTTGGATGCATACCTTTTCTGGATACTGTTTTATCCATTCTACCTGGTATTAGAAAATAGAATAGCTGATATCTTGGCAGGACATTTTAAAAGATATAGCACAATACAAGCAACTACAGATTCGCTAGTGTATTCTACAAAATCAGAATATGGCATCTTGACAGTATGACACTGACTGAACCATGTGGTGGAGATAGCAGCTAATGGGAGGGTGAGCTGGCACAAACTTGATTGTGTTCTAAATTCAAGAGGGCTAATTTAGCATCAAGTTAGCATATAGAAGGTAAAACCTAAAGGCAAGTATTATTCTTAAAGAACTTTTAGGTTAAAGGAGGGCCATGACCTTGTTTGGCTTTGGACTCCTACCACTTCTGAAGAAACAATTTCATTGCTTCAATAATATTCTCACATTAATTGGTCAAATCCTATCCATACAACTTATAGGTCCTATTGTCTTACCATGTAATTTCTAGTGTATCACCAAAATTGTAGCTGTTAAACATTACAGGTGTAAAAGAAATACAAAATTCAGGACTTCAATAAAATATGCCAAATTTTACTTCATATTCAAAGTTATACCTTTCCCTCCAGTGCTTCAATTAAAGATTGAGCCTTCGATGACAATGCACCAGGAAGATCCTTGGCCTGAAGAATTATTTTTGAGCAAGTCCATAAAGTTAGACCAAATGTTGTTCTCAATCAAGACCAATGCAGGGAACCATCACATGATACATGGCAGAATGAAAAATAAGTTAACTGTACCAGAGAACTTCGG